>OY757906.1:6044018-6776518 GCA_963585895.1 Sepioteuthis lessoniana
GGACTTGTTTAATACTGCTCTCAACATTCTTGTATAATTTCCGTCCAGCCTCCTCTCCAGCCGCTTCGTAAGCGTCCATGTGGTGCATCCATATAGCAGTATCGACACAACCGCTGCTTGGAAGAAACTGCGTTTCATTTTATCAGTTAGGTCCGACTTCCATATGATCGAGAGCCTATCGATAGCTGTCCATGCCTTCGTCAGTCGTGTGTCGATGTCTTTCTCGGTTGATGAGACGCTGCTTCCTAGGTAGGTGAATTTGTCGACTAGTTTCAGAGAGGCTCCGTCTAGTGTGGCAATGTTGCCCGTTTGGTTGTAACACATATATTCGGTTTTGTTTGCATTGACATGGAGGCCAATGCCAGCTGCGGCTCGTTCCAGACTATGCAGTAGTGTCTCTGCTTGATTAGGCGTATTCGCTAGTAACGCCAAGTCATCAGCGTATTTGGCGTCCGTGATTGTTTTTGCGGGGTACCTTTTGCTTCTTCTCTTAGTCAGCTGGAAGCCATTTTCTCTGATTTTGTCGATCGAAGTTCTAAGCACATAGTCTAGACAGATGATAAAGAGGTACGGGGATAATGTGCCTCCTTGTAGTACCCCTGCAACAATGTCGAAGTATTCCGTGTCTCCATCTGGTGAACGTACTTTCACTTTGGTGTTTCTGTAGAGAATCATTATCGCTGCTACGGTTTCTTTTGGTAGGCCGTATGCTAGTAGGATTTGCTCCATCTTCCCTCTGTGTATGGAATCGAAGGCCTTGGTAAAGTCGACAAATAGTAATGTCGCCTGTAAGTTTTTTGCCCGAACGCCTTCCAGGATTCTACGGATGGTCAGTATTTGTGAGGTTGTGGATCTATTTCTCCGGAAGCCATTTTGGTTTTTCCTAAGGATGTTGTCTATTTTGGGTTCTATACGGTTTCGTAGTAGGGCATTGTAGATTTTGGCTGCTATGGATGTAAGTGTTATCCCTCGGTAGTTCTTGGCTAGTCCGAGGTCGCCTTTTTTAGGGAATGGAAGGATGCATCCCTTCGTCCATCGTTCTATCCTATTTTGACTATAGACTGCGTTGCATTGCCGGAGCAGTATATCGTCGAATTGTCTCGTCTTCCACACTTCTGGGGGGATCTCGTCTAGCCCCGCCGCTTTCCTATTTTTAATTCTTCTGAGAACCGAGTTGAGTTCTTCTTTGGTGAAAGGACCTAGTTTTACGTCTAATTGCTTACTAATAATTCTGGTGATCGGTTCATCCGTTATTTCCGGTGGGTTTCCTAGTAGATTTTTGAAATGCTGTTCCCACAGTTTTACTCTTTCTTGTTGGCTTGCAGCTTTCAATTTTGCTTTGGCTGTGCTCTTCCTTCCACTTACTTCGTTTATTGTTTGCCAGGCTATCCTGGATTGCCTACCTTCCACCGAGTCTCTAATCTTATCTATCTGATTTTGTACGTATTCTGCCTGTTCTTTTAGGTATATTCCTGTTAATTGATGTTGTGCCTTTTCTAGTTTTCGTGCATTTGTGTTTGTTGGGTTCTTTCGATAGCTTGTGGAGGCAGTCTTCACAAGTGCACGTTTTTCTCTAGCCGCTAGCGTTTCCCAAGGGACTCTATATTTAGTTCTAGGTTTTGTTGGAATACACTTTTCTGCCGCCTCAAGATGTGCTTCTACAAAATTCTCATATTCGTCATTTGGGGTGCCTATTTCTGCCTTCTCTTGTAGTGCTTCGAATCTGTTTCTTAATTCTAATGCATACTTATCTCTAATATCTCTGTTGTTGAGTAGGGCCCAGTCATAGTGGTTGGTCGTCGCTTTACGTGTGGCGTTTTTTCTTAGGCTTAGTCGTACTTTGGCCGTAACTATTCGATGATCGGAGGACACACCCTCGAAAGAGGAGTATGCCTCGCAATTCATCGCACTGTTTTTCCATTTCCTGTTTATAAGGACGTAGTCTATCTGTGCTTTACTCTTATTCGCGTATGTGTAGGTCCATAATTTCCCCTCCCTTTTTTGAAAGTTTGTATTGAGGCATGTTAATCTATTTTCTATCATGAAATCTATTAAATGCTGTCCATTCCTGTTAGACGCGCAGTGTAGGCTGTATTTGTGTCTGTTTTTCCCGATTTGTGCATTCATATCTCCGCCAATGACTAGCAGGTTGTGTTTCGGAATGCTACGTACTAGGGAGGATAGATCTTCGTAGAAGGTGGCTATTTCATTTTCTTCGCTAACATTGGTAGGGCTGTAGCAGGAGATAATTGTTGCTTTGGGGTTGCCATTAAACGTTGCGGCCATCATCCTAGGTTGTATTCTCTCAATGCTGTTCAGTGTTTTTAACGCTCTTGGTCCTAGAAGTATTCCCACCCCTCCTACCGATGCATTGACAGAGTTTTTCCATGCCGATACAGTCACCAGCATCCATCCATTACCAGTTTCGTGATACTTGATATCTTCGGTGTGCGTGTATCGGTGCTCTTGTATGCAAATTATATCTATCTTATGTTCTGCGGCTGATGCAGTTAGCTCTGATAGTTGACCTATTCTATTTAGGGTTCTCACGTTAAATGTCGCTTTCTGTATTGTTTGTTTGCATTTTAGTAGTTTTTGTTTGAGTTTGAGCTCTGTAGCTGATTTTTCGAACACTGAGGCCAGGGCTCCAACCTCAGCAGGACACGCCCCTTTTTTACCCGCGCGAAGAGCGATGCGGTTTATGGATCTGGTTTGAGTACGAGTCATGGTTATCTTTCGATGGCTGTTTTTGTTCTCATCTATAGAAGCCACTCTTATAGATGAGCAGCAGTAGTTCCCCGATCGAACTGACAATCTTGAGCGTTAAGCCGCAAGACTCACACGTACATCATGCTGCTTCCCATGTGTATGCGGTAGTAAAAAAAAAAAAAAAATTTCTCTTTTTTTTATCTTAAGTTTTAACTTAGTTAAAGTCAAGGACTGCTGGATGTTAAAATTCAAAGAAATTTTGGGGTATATTACATGGTCACCTAATGGTGGACTGAGAGAGAGAGAGACACAGAGAGAGAGAGAGAGAAAGAAAGAGACAGGAGGAGTCAACTCTTTTATGGCTTTCATCTTTAGCACGTGTTAGACTACATTTGAGGTGTTTTGGATTTTTTTTTTTTTTTTTTTTTTTCCTTTCAGGGGGGGGGCAATTTTGGGGGTTTTCTTTAGCAGATTTAGAAGTTCGTCTTCCAAAAGTAAAGTTTTTCCTGAAAATTAAGTCGCATAAGTCTTCATTCTTCATTTAAACAACACATAATACAGCTGAGATTTAAGACATTACTATTTTAAATCAAATGTGCATTTTTAAATGAATAGTTTAGTAGAATAAATTTACTGACCTCTGTGAAAAATCTTCTGGAAACGGAATCACTTCCAAACGTACGCATACTATTTCAACAAATGAAGGATTAAATTATTACTAATTTTAATAGTATTTATATTAAAGGTTCCACTCCTATATCATGGTCATCTAGTGGTGGACAGAGAGAGAGAGAGAGACACAGAGAGAGAGAGAGAGAGAAAGAAAGAGAGAGGAGGAGTCAACTCTTTTATGGCTTTCGTCTTTAGCACGTGTTAGACGACATTTGAGGTGTTTTGGATTTTTTTTTTTTTCTTTTTCCTTTCAGGGGGGGGGGGGCAATTTTGGGGGTTTTCTTTAGCAAATTTAGAAGTTCGTCTTCCAAAAGTAAAGTTTTTCCTGAAAATTAAGTCGCATAAGTCTTCATTCTTCATGTGTCTGTACGACCATGTTTAAAATCAGCATACCACCTGTTAACCATTGTTTCCAACCGAGCAGAATCCGAATAACATGTATCAAGCCATTTTTTTGCTTGAAAAGTTTTTTTTTTCCATCACAAAGCAATGCTTTATCAACACACAAGATTCAGATTTTTCCATTATTTTGAAAATTTGCAACAGTAGCTTCACTTAGATTACTGAAATTTGTAAACTAATAATCTGATTCGGCTCAAATTTTTACATTTGAAGGTGAGTACTTTATAAACATCATATGTATTTTTTATTAGTGGCACCATCTATATCTCAGGCACGGGACTTATTGAGTGATATATATATATATATATATATATATATATATATATATATAATAAATAACTGCCTGAAGATGGTTGTTTTGTAAAAACTCCCTAAAACCCAGAGGACACGGACTAAATTCCATAGCATTGAATATATAAATCTATTATATATTTATTTATTATATATTATATAATAGTTCTCTCCTAGATATTGAGCACTCTCCATATTATATTGCACTTGGTTTGCCACAAACATGCACAGTGATTTAGTGACAACCAACACTGGTATAATATATATATATATATATATATATATATATATATATATATAAGGTCCTTATGATAAGTTTCCAGACTTTTTTGTATGGGCATTTAAAATTGTCATAGACTCTTGAAAATTCAGTATCTTATTGCTATACATCTTATGTGATGACTGACCAATTTTTATGATTTCACATTCAAATGAACAGCTACACCAGCAATTGGAATACACCCTATTAAAGCCTGATTGTCACAGCTGGTGAATTTCAGAAATGCAATCTGACCCTTTAAAAAAACGATATGCAATAAAATTCTGTTTTAAACTTGGAAAAAATGCCACAGAAATGTATGGAATACTTCACAATTCTTTTGGAGCATCTTGCATGAATCGAGCATCAGTTTTTGAGTGACATAAGAGATTCAAGGAAGGCACAGAGTCTGTGAGGGATGATGAAAGGTGTGCGAGGAGTAAGGAAGTCAATACACCACAGTTGATTGGCCAAAGGGTTAGGGTTACTATGTTGATGTTTTAAGGGAGTTCAGGAAGAGATTCCTAGGGAAGAGGCCAGCACTCTTCAAATCGAGTCAGTAGCATTTCCACCAGGACAATGCACCAGTCCACAACTCCATCCTTGTCACAGACTATTTGATCAAGATGGGCATCAAGACAGTTCCTCACCATCCCTATAGACCAGACCTTGCTCCCTGTGATTTTTGGTTATTCCCTAAGCTCAGAGGCTGTCATTATGAGACAATTGAGGAGATGAAAGAGGCTGTGATGAAGGTCATTGACACGCTCATGCAAGAGGACTTCCATGGGGCCTTCCAGAAGTTGTTGGAATGGTACAAGTGCATTGCAGCCGGAGGAGATTACTTGAAAGGGGACTAGAGTTTCATGTGTGTACTATCAATAAAAGTACCCATACAAAAAAAGTCTGGAAAGTTATAATAGGCACCTCGTACATACATATGTCCACTGGCCTAGTGAGTAGAATTCTCACCAATGGCCTGGGAGACAGGGTTCAATCCCAGCTTGACTCATACCTATGCCATAAAAATGGTATTTGATGCCACTTTGCTTAACACTCAGCATTATAAGGTACAGATCAAGGGTAAAGTGGAACAATTCAGGGAAAGGAATAGAACCTTCCTCAACACTTTGGTGTAGTAGCTAATAAAAAGGGAGTTTTTGTGTTGCCAACTTTACTTATGTACACACACACATATATATATATATATATATATATATGTATATATATATATATATATATATATATATATATATATAAATCTGTATTCTTCTATCTTATTCAGTTCAACTGATTTTATCTTGTCATAAATTAATTTTAGTTTTAGATCCAACTACAAAGAGTTTTGTGATTTTGAATAAAATGTTAGACTTGCTTCTATATGTCAAAGACTAAAGAAAATTTGAAGCAATAGAAAGAAATATTTCAGATGAGCTCAAGTGTACATTTCAATAACTTGGAAAATAGTGACATTTATCTTGAGATTCAGATAGAATAATATAAAATGGCTATGTCCTGAAGGACAAGATGAAAATTAGAGAAAAACTATTGAAGCAAAGGCAGGAATAGATCAAAGCCAGATATGCTGAAAAAATTACGGAAATTGTTGTTATATAAGGACAATAAATCTTTTCAAATAGTTTCACTATATTTATTTTTTAAATTTATTTTCTCAATACACATGGCTCAGAAGACGCAAAATTGATTGATTTCTATTCCTGCCTTTGAATTCAAAGAACAACCAAAAACATAAAACTTACCATTTAACAGTTTTTTGTTTTTTTAATTCTAAGAAGAAACAACAGAAACGGTAACATCATAGGAAGCTATAGAGTTTCAAAGTCATGTATATTAGAGAAAAAGATAAGTCATCTTTCTAAATATCAGATATTATATCCAAAAAAATAAAAGTATTTGCTGATGCTCATTCAACTACAAACATATATACTCTCATATATTGTGAAGCATCATTTTCATTTGTATTATTATGACAAATTTCATAATTTACGGAGGAAAGAATTTTTCTTAAGTTCTATAGAAGCCAAACATTTTCAATAAATGATGAGTTAGATATTACCAGAAATTAGTTGCCAATTATATTTAAAGAAACAGAATAATATAAATATAGATAGAAAGAAAATGAAATTTGAAGCTAGAAACAAAATTAGAAATAAAAATAGATTGAAACAAAAAAATTATTTATCCATGAATAAAAATTAGATGTAATTATATAAAGGCAGATAAAGATGGAAGAGGTCAAAATAAAAATGAAAAGAGTGACAGATATATCAATAGATAGAGAAAAACGCATAAAAAGAAAGATAGAATCAGACTGAATATATACGTGTATATAATCAGATAGAAACAAAATTAAATAAAATAAAACTCACATCAATAATCCAACACATATACATCAGAGAAGACAAATTTACAAATGAATAAAATATGTGGGCAATTGTATATCTGTATAACATCCAGATTTGTTAAATTTGCTTGGAAGCCTAGTATGGCTTTTAAAAACAATTATGAACTTTTCTGCTTGTCTCATTCTAAATCAGTGAATCTTTATTAACCCAGATTAATTAATCAATATCAGTTTCCTTTCTCTTGTACCACAAAATTATTGATTTGAATTCACTTTCTTCTTTTATCCTTTTACCCTTTCCTTTTTCTAAAAATTTCTCTTCACCTCCATTCTGCATTCTCGCATTTATCAAACCATCCATGCATTAACCATTCCCCATATCTTCTCGCTACCTTTAAATAAGCCTTTCTAATTACCACTTGAAGTAAGAAAGTATCTTGGCATATATGGTGCAGTATAATGAATTTCATTACAGAAAATTTATTTGCTTAGTTTCATTTTACAAATTCTTCTTTGGTGGGGGAGAATTTGCAAGGTGAAGAAGGAGGAATGGATGAAATTAGAAGAAACAGATCAACAACTAATTGTTGTTTATTCTCTCTAGAGATCATTAAGAGAGGTTACTTGTAAATGAAGGCAAACTTTTGGTTAGTCATTTTCAGTGTTTGCTCTTTCATCTTCTTGCTCCTATTCCTGCTATGTCCCCAAATGTTTGGTCTCTTCCAAATGAAGAATAGATTTATCCACTCCTTTTGAACTCTACCTGACAACCATCCAGTCTCTGGCTGTATATAATCTCAAAGACCTTTTTGTTTGACTATTATTGATTGAAGTGAACATATCAACCTATCTTGGTTATTTTATGCCTAGAGGTTAAGGAATCATGTTAATTGTATGTTCATATTTACATTTTTTGTCTAGTTGTTTCTTAAATAGTTTTTTCTGTTTGCTTTTGTTTGTTTGTTTGGTTTTTTTTTTTGCATTGAACATAAATGATTTTTATACAGATCTATATGATCCGTAGATAGGACCCTAAAAGTGAACCTGAGAGTAATGACAATAAAAAGGGTAATTCCACACTCCAAATCTCTAGAATCATCCATCAGATACAGTTTAATGTCATACCCAGGACATCCAGCTCATCGGCCTAGAGGATAGAATGTTTGCCAATGGTCCAGGAGACCGGGTTTCAATCCCAGGTTGCGTCATACCAAAGACTTTAAAAATGGTACTTGATACCTCCTTGCTTAACACTCAGCAATATAAAGTATGTATCACGGGTAAAATGGAGCTATCCTGCGAAAGGAGTAGCGCCTTCTCCTATACCTCAGGGTAATCCTATTTACCAACCCCTCCGCTCAAGCAGGATATGACACAAGGTCAATTTTTAAGCGGAGTTTAACAGGTTTGAATTCAGAGTTTTCCTTCTCCTAGACTAGTTGCCTTACCAAGGCTCAAGAAATCAGTCTGCCCTACTATTTATCCATAGCTGGAGAGAGAATAATTGGATTCATACCTTTCCCGAGGGTATTAGTGCTATGTGAAATGCAATCGATCTTGTCCAGGATTTGAACTCTGAGTCGTTGTGTCCATTTCCTATGACGATAACCATTACACCACAGGCACCTCCAATTTTTTTTACACCTCAGGGTAATAGCTATTGAAAAGGGAGCCTTCTGTTCGTCCTTGACTGCGGTCGCCAACTATTGCCTCTCTGCATGGGGATACAATAACGATGTTATAAGCCTCACTGACAGGGCAAAAGCCCTTTTTTATCTTGCAATTGGGCTGTTGTAATGAATCAATGCAGCTTTGTGTGATTAACAGTGTGTCAACTTGTCTAGGATTATTTTATGCCAAGAAGTTAGAAAATCACATTCATTTTATGCTTATATTTACATTTTTGTGTAATTATTTCTGAATAGTTCTCAAAATAAATAATTTAGTTAGTTGGTATCATGTATTCCCATCTAATATTGATAATTTTCAAACTTATCTACTTGACACTTCAATGGGACCCTAACAAATACTACCAGTTTGGGTCAGAGGAAACTTGGGATTCATATCAAGGAAGAGGTGACTCTATACTCCCCAGATCTCCAGAACTGGAGCCTCACCATCAGATGCATTTTGGTGCCATACCCAAGACACTGCTTTTTTTTTTATAGGTCTTACCTCTCTGTAGAGATATAAGACCCTCTGCAGGGGATACAGTTACCATATTCTAAGCTCCACTAACAGGGTGTTCAATACAGCTTGATATTGAATACAGCTTACCTCGTAAAGTTATTTCATAAAGTCTAAAAATAAACCTAAGGTAAACTAATCAATACCAGACCTTAATTCAAAAATTCTATAGTTAATGAATACACCACCTGACTTCTTTAGGGATCGGATATAACCAATAGAAATAGAGAAAACAAAATTTAACTTCACAAAGAACTTGGTCCTTTTTTATTTCTTAAAATATCTGATAGTTTGATTTGGCTTGGTTTTATGGCACATCAACCATTGTAGCTTATTTGATACAAAATCGATTTTTATATAAATAAACAGTTCTATTTCAAATGATTCAGTTTAGTATACAAAAACAGTTCCATTCCAAACAATTCATTCAATTCAGTTTAGCGTCAGTACGTAGTTTAAACGTAATTTCAAGCAATTCCGTTTAGTATAAGGACATAGTTTAGTTCTATTTGACCCATAGATAGGACCCTATCAGGTATTAACACTCTGGGCCAGAGAGGACCTGGGAGCAATAGCAGTGAAGGAGTACTCCGCATTCCCTAAAGTTCCAGAATTACTAAAGCCTCACCATCAGATTGTTTAGTGTCATATCTAGAACACTCGTTTAGGGAAGGGGGTCTTACCCCTCTACAGAGAAGCAGTCAGTGTATTTTATAGCCCCAGCTGCCTGGGCAAACCTATAGTTTGAAGAAAGTCTGAGAAAAAAGAGAAGAGAAAGCATAGGCTGAAGAAAAGAGCTTATCTTACTATTAGACACCAATAAATAAAAGAAACCACCACCACCACCCAAAAAAAGAAAAACAAAATATCCAAGTGAGTTATTTCCTTTTCTTCATGTACAAATACCTATACCCACCAAAGAACTGTTATGGAAAGTTTCTTCCACCACCAAAATAATTACAAAGGATTCTCTCTCTGCCATAACACACATAACAAAAAATAAATGTCACAGTTATTATTTGTTTCCAGTATTTCTGCGTTTGTCTCGTTCTTTCATCTCTAAGGTCAAGTTACTACTACCCACACCACATGAGTTAGTACTACCCACGACCACACAAGGAATAAATGACATGAGCCCTAAAATATTTTGTTGTTAAAGTTTCTTTTTTTTTGTTATTGGGAAAGTTTGAATTTTGAATCAGTTTTTAGGGACATTCAACCATCCATTTCCCCAGATCCACTTTAATATAATAAATAATCTGACTTTAACAGGTTTGCATTCAGAGTTTCCCTTCTCCTAGACTGGTTACCATAGCAAGGTTAAAGAACATAGTCTGCCCTACTATTTACTCATAACTGATGGGAGAATAGCTGAGTGTATACCTTTCCCAAGGATATTAATGCTATATGAAATGCAACCAGTCTTGTCTTGGATTTGAACCCTGTTCACTGTTATCTGTTTACTTATATCTTTAAATGTGGGAAATGGACAGTCATTTAATATTTTATTGTAAAAGTAAATTATGTAGTCATTTAAAAAGAATGTCAGTGGGTAAATGGAAAAAAATTCACATTTTTTAACTGTATTCATTTACAATCACATTATATGCTTATATTAATTTCTTATCAATATCATTCTTGATTGAACTTTTTGGTGTACCTGAAGGTGTATGTTTATTCTAGGTTTTATCCTGCACTGCTGACCAGCATTTGAACACTTTCTTTTGATTTTTTTTTAAATACATTTAAAAAAAACAAACTTATTGATCCTAATAAACATAGTTTACTCCTTCTCTTTGGCTGTCCAATTATTACCTGTTTCAAGCAATTTTTTTGAAGAGTAAGAAAAAAATTGCATTCTTCATATGAGAGTAGTGAGTAAAAATGGAGGAGGAGATGAATAACTACAAAGTGTACTTATTAGATGCAGAATATTTTTCTGCAGTGAAGAAATATTACCTCTTAATGATGTAATTCATAGAATTATTGGAAAGTGTAAGTATGAACCCTATTTTGGGGCTTTGAGTACAAAATTAGTTCTTTTTTGTTGTTGTTGTTGTTGTTGTTTTTTTTTAAGGTTTTTTTTCCTCCGACCTCCACCATTTTTCTTTCCTCCGACCTCCACCACTTTTCTTTCCTCCACAATATTTTGCATCTACTCTGTACTTTTAGTTCTTATTTGCTGCTGCTTTAATTCTTATTTGCTGTCCACATTGGAAGATTGCAATTTTTTCTTACTCTCTAAGAAAGATTGCATGAAACTAGTAATAATAGGGTAGCCAAATAGGGGTGAGCAAATACGGTTTTATATATATATATATATATATATATATATATATATATACACACACACATATATATATATATCTTTTTCATATCATTAATGCTTCATACACCAAAAGATGCGATATATGCTACACCTGTCATGCAACTTACATATAGAGATGCTGTCATCAATTTTTTTTGTTTTTTTTTTCTTCAATAATTCAATTTTATTTTTTGACTGATATAGATTTGTATTTATTCTTAACATCATTTCCTGTTGTTTCTCTTGGAAACAGCATATATAAACAAAATATACTAAATCTAAAAAGAATTGGTAAATAGCCAACTATATCAGTGCATTGACGCATGCAATATAAATTAGCCAGACAACATTCATTAGAATTTTATGCTCTCTTGAGCAATGTTGCTCTGACTAAAATCATACTGAGATATCATTCATCAAATTTTTAAATCTTGTATTATTACACTTAAAATATACACACTTATATCCAGATATACAGTTTTGCAGAGGCCTACATATTCATTTGTGGGTATTTAGTTAACCCCTCTGTCATGGGCAGTATGTGACACAAAGTCATTTTTAAATGGAGTAAAGCTGGTTGGAATTCAGTTTTCCTTTTCTTAGACTAGTTGCCTAACCAAGGTTAAAGAACCCAATTTGCCTTACTATTTACCCCATAGCTAGAGTGAGAATAGTTGGATTCATGCCTTTCCCAAGGGTATTAGTGCTATGTGAAATGCAAACAGCTTTGTCCAGGATTTGAACTTGGGTTGCTGTGTCCATTTTTTTTTAATAACTGTAACACCAAGAGAACTTTTTATTTATATTTAGTATTGTAAGAATCTATACATAAGTATATTTTTAATGCTCATCCATTTTTGTTAGTTTAGAATTAGGTTTGGTTTGTTGGATTTTATGGCATATCAACCTTTGTAGGTTATTTAATGCCAAATCCATTTTTATGTAAATAATCAGTTCTATTTAAAACAATTCAGTTTAGCATGAGAACACAGTTTAATTGTCAAAAACATTTCTATTTCAAGCTATTCAAGCAGTTATATATAACAATTCAGTTTAGTGTGAGTACAGTTTCAATGCCAAAAACAGTTCAATTTCAAATAATTCAGTTTAGCATAAGTGCACAGTTTAAATGCAAGTACATTTTAATTGTGAAAAACATTTCTAGCTATTCAGTTTTGTCAAGCAGTTCTAATTCAGCTAATTCAGTTTAGTATAAGTAGAGATTTTGTTTACACACAGTTAAATGTCAAAACAGTTCAATGTTAAACAATTCAGTTTAGTGTAAATACAGTTTCAATGTCAAAAACAGTTCTATTTGAAATAACTCAGTTCAAATGTAAGCACAGTTCAATTGTCAAAAACTTTTCTATTTCAAGCTATTCACTTTAATCAAACAATTCAGTTTAGCATCCGTTAGTTCTATTTAACCCATAGATAGAGCCCTATCAGGTGCTACCACGCCGGGCCATAGTGGATCTGGGAGCAATGGCAATGAAGAGGTGCTCCGTATTCCCCAAAGCCCCGGCATTACTGGGACCTCACCATCAGACTGTTTAGTGTCATATCCTGGACACTCATTTGGGGGTGTACCCCTCTGCAGAGGTGCAGTCAGTGTATTCTACAGTCCCAGTCGACTGGCAAAGTTTAGAATTAATTTATATACATGATAAATATTGTATGAGAGTTAGAAAGTGACAAAAGGAGTTTGCATTATTCTCACTTATCACTGAAGTAACTGCGATGTTCAGTGATCCCATTCTTAAACAACATTTTTCATAAATGGTCAACCTGCATATACGATTGTTTTTGTTTGGGTAGAATGATCTGTAAGATTAATATCCTTTATCTGAATGCCAACTGCATGTACATGTATTCTCCATAAAAATGATATATAGTCATGAATTTTGTATAGATGAATAAGGCATCAAATCATATTAACCTGATTACAGAATGGTGAAACATTAATAGATGAAATTTTAAAAAATATATTGTGATTTTTGCCATTGTCATCTCAGAAAGCACATTTCAGCTTAATGAGCAAATGTGCTTGACAACAAGTTACATATATATATATATATATATATATATAAGTACATATATTTAGTAAAAAAATATTTGGCTCATATATATGCAAACATATTTGCTCATCAGTGTGAATTTGCGATAGAAAAGCTTTTATTATTGGTTGATGATCATAAAAATGTGAAACTCAGTTGCAACAGAGTGTTCGCCAATGGTGCAGCAGACTAGGATTCAATCCCTGGATAAGTCATACCAAAGACTCAAAAAATGGTACTTGATGCCTCCTTGCCTAACACTCAGCATTATAAGGTATGGATCAAGGATAAAGTGGAGCAATCCAGGGAATGGAGTAGCACCCTACCCTACACCTCAGTGTAGTAACTATTGAAAAGGTCGTCGACTTGACTTGATATATGTATTTTTCCTCGGGCAAAGGTACATCAATGCTATAATTGAGGTTTTGTTGCATGGATTAAGGTATGAAAAAAATGTGGATACTGAACCCTCATTCGTCATTCTTAATGGGAGAGAGTCCACAATATGTGTGTATGTCACTATGTCAACTAAATTCTTACGAATAGTGATGTCTGGCATGTTTGGTCAGGCATATGCAATATGAAAAAATGCATACACAAATTAAACATGTCTGGTCAAAGGCATCTAGGTGAATAAAAAGGCTGCATATTTGTCGGTTGAAAGAGTGGTTTGTGACTGGCTTAAGTGAAGCAACCTTACAAAGGAAAGAAAAAGAAATGCATAGATTCAAAGACAGTGATGAGAGGTGGAAGAAAGAGAGATCTATTGGTTACAGTCTTGCCACAGAAAAGGAAGAGAAGAAGCTCTGAGCAAGTTTACTGAAGTGTGCAGACTGCATTATAACCTGCTCAGATGTCTCATGTAGATTTTGTTTGGCATTTCTTCTTGCCAGAACTATTATAGTAACCTAACATTTTAACTTTTCAATAGATATAAGAAGGTAATTTCCTTAAAACTAGATGCAGATCTGTGCATCTTATCTAATTATATCTAAAATCTCCTTGTCATGGTTAGTCTTCAGTTCTTCAAGTGTATAAGAACTATTTTGAAACAAACTTTTAAAAAGTCTTTAAAAGAAATGTCTTCACTATGAATATACTGCACAAAGGAATGGTTGCTCAAATGAGGGTAGCATATGACACACCCATTTTAATTGTCAAATGTTTTGGTTTTTCATTACTAATATTATAGCATATAATTTATATGCATTAAATTCTAACATCTTATCAATGAGGTTCTATCCTTTATGACACACTCTGTGCAAAAAATTGCCCTGTTGGCTAGGACTGTAGAATATGCCGACTGCTTCTCTGAAGAGGGGTAAGACCCTTCCCCCAATGAATCCACCTATTGGGCATAGGTGTTGACCCATAAGGCGTGAGAATGAAATCCGGGTGGTTGAGCAGTCATTGATCTGGTGAGAGTGGTCCGTGATTTTCAACACACCACTTTAGCCCTTACTTGGTCAGACGGTCAGTCAGATATGCCCGAATCAATCAATTGGATGCTCCTGTCATGCCCTAGAACACATATGTTTATTTTCTGCTGAACATATTATCTAATTTGCTCTTGTGGAAAAATGCCCAATCCTTTATCTTATGAATACTTGAAGGTGGGGGCTGAGGGTCAATTGTGTCAAGAGAAAAATACTTTTTGACCCTGTTAGATTGTTGAGTTATGAATACCAGAATTTGGCAGAAGCTCTTAACATGAGTTTACTGGTAATGTATCCCCGTCTTAACAAGGGCAAATAGGTTTCCCCCTTGGTACATTCCCAACACAAGCTGGATGCCATGATGGGTGGTGGAGCATAAGACCAGCTTAGATTCTTCTTCAGATAATGAAGCTAAACCACCTTTCTCATGATACATAGTAATCAAATCTATCTCTTTTCATTATAGAAAAAGTTATATCAAGCAACATAAGACCAATATCTGTTCATTCATGTCGCGCCGCCAGCGCGGATATCCTTGACCCTCTCTCGCCATTTCTCCCTATCATTCATCGCCTCCGGCAGGTCTTCAGGGTTACATCCTGTGTCCTCACATAGTTGCTGTATGTATGTTCGTGCTGGTCGTCCCACTCTTGCACATCCATATGTGGGGGTCCACTAAAAAAGGAAACTCTGCTCGTGAAGGTGGAAAAAAGAAAATATGCAGATTTCCTGCTGAAAATAACCAAGTTTCACAACATCCCTGTTAAAACTTACCCTCACAAATCCCTGAACGTACATTTGTTAAAACAGTATCCATAAAAAAGGGTAAAATAACACATATATAATGGCCTTCAACACTCACAAAATACCAGAAAAAATAAAAGTGGGTTATACTATTGAGAAGGCGAACTTTTAAATAAACGTGCCAACTATGGTGGTGACCATCCGGTCAATGCAAGATCTTGTGACAGTAGTCCAAAAAGAAAAAGCTCCACACAAGAGATAACTTTAATTCAGCTGGAGCCGGGCAACTGGGAAAGTTTTATCAGTGAGATAAAAGCCTCGCTTGAACTTGAAAAAATGACACCATCAGAGCTTCAGTAACATCATCTGCCATGGAGACATCCATGGAGAAAATCTATTCGGAGGAGAAAACCGCTATACCACCTGATTGATAAAAAGCTCTATTAAACAGTCTCCCAGCGAAACAAGACCAAAAGATAAAAGCTCCCCAATACGACCACCAGCTTCTACAGACACCTCTCCAAATATAGAAATACTTAAAATTAAACAAAAACCTACCTCAAAACAAAAAATACAACAGTCAGAAACAATAAATGAATTCAGACTATTAGACAAGATGGAAACAGAGAGCAGCCCCCAATTAACTAAACCTAAAACCCAAAAGAATAAACCAACAAAAACAGCCCAGAGCAATGGATTAATAATGAACCACCAAATAACTCGGTGAAACTGCCCAGATTAAATACAATAAAAAATGTCTAACAAAATCATACAATGGAAGTGTAGAGGAATTAGAGCTAATTACAAAGAACTACTACTACTTCTAAATAGATATAACCCCAAAGTAGTATGTCTTCAAGAAAATTTCCTCCAAAATCAGAACCAGTTAAACATAAAATACTTTCAGTGATTTAATCACCTATACAAAGATGAACACAGATAAAAGTGTCTATTCTCATTAGGAAAGACATACCCCAACAGCAAATCAACTTTGACAGTGAACAAGTGATTGCTGTCAAAACTACACTTCACAAACCAGTAAATATCTGCTCCATTTATATACTTCCACATGATCCCATAAACAACAAAAAACTTAAACTAATGCTGCTCTCCACAAATTCAAAAAAGCTCCCTTAACAAGCAATCTAAACTCTCTTAAACTGCTCATAGCAAAGGCAGGAAAAACCATTAAAGAAGCTAAAAAGATCAGTTGGCAAAATTATGTACCATTCTACTCCTCTCAAACACCTCATTAAAAATAATACTCAAGTCACCAATATAAAAGATATTGCTGACACACTAGCTGTGACCTCAGCAAATTTCTCCTCCAAAAACTCCAACACAGAATTTCACAACTACAAAGACCAGAAAGAAAAACAAAAGCTCAATTTTAAATTGGAAAACACTGGAAGCTACAATGGATTATTTTCATTATCAGAACTAAAAGAAGCCACCCAAAAATCCCACAACACCACATTTGGCCCAGATGATATTCACTACAAATTTCTCTGACAACTACCTCCAAAAACCTTAGAATACCTACTTACTTCATTAAATGACATTTAGAAAAATAGCAAACTCCTAGAATCATGGAAACTAGCTACCATCACCGCAATACCTAAACCAGAAAAGAATAATCTTTACGCATCAAACTATCACCCAATAGTCTTAACAAGCTGCCTGTGCAAGACCATGGAAGGAATGGTCAATAAAAGGCTAGTTTGGTTCATAGAATCCAATAAACTTTTTACCAACTTCCAATGCAGCTAGGGGAACCGAAGATCATCAATGGATCATGTGGTCAGATTAGAAACCTCCATATGCGAGGCAATCATACAAAAGCACGATACCTTCAAGTAGTCTCATGCCTTAACTAGGTCAAAGAATATTTCTACGAGATATCATGAATGACTAACATAACATGGGATTGAAAGGCAGACTTTTCAAAGCTTTTCTTTCAGACAGGAAATTCCAAGTCCGTATTGGTTCAACCCTATCAAAGATCCAAAATCAAGAAGAGGGAGTCCCTCAGGGGAGTATACTATTTGTAACCCTCTTCAACATAAAAATCAATAGCATCACCAATTGCCTGTATCCTGGAGTTGATAAGTATTTGTTCGTTGATGACTTCTGCATCACCTCTACATCCAAATATATACATACAGCAGAACATCAGCTGCCACAGGGCATCACCAAAATAAAAAATGATAAACAGCTTTAAAATTTCCAAAACAAAAACTCAGTGTGTGCATTTTTGTGAATTAAAAAAAATGCATAACAACCTTACATTAAATCTGGACGGATCAGAAATTCCAGTCGTTGACCAGTACAAATTCCTGAGCGTTATTTTTGATAAAAGCTCTCTTTCATTCCATACATTCAATATTTAAAAGACAAATGTAGTGAAACATTAAAACTTCTTCATGTAATAGCCCACTGAGATATGGGGTGCTGACCAGCAAACCTTGCTAAAATTATATAGAATCTTAATCCACTCAAAAATTGACTATATCTGTTTCTTATATGGAGCAGCCAGAAGATCCTGCCTCAAATAATTACAGACAGTTCACTATGAAGGATTGAGAGTCATCTTAGAGGCTTCTAGAACTTTTCCAGTGGAGAGCCTTTATTCTGAAACCTACGAACCACCTCTAAAACTTAGATTCCCAAAATTAGGTCTACGTGGCTTATGACTGCACTTTTAATCCCAAACAGCACAACCTATTTGAGCAGAGAGAAAAGACCATAAAAACATTCAATCTTTGCATGAAACACATACTGGAAGACATAGACATTTCACTCACAAACATTCATGATACCATACAATTAAGCTCTCCTCCCTGGCTACTAAAGTAAACAGTGGTTATCCTTGATTTAAACAAGCTCCCTAAAAATAAAACTCATCCCCTTACCTACCAAGAGAAACTAAACAACATTCAGGAGAGATATCCCAATCACTTACACATTTTCACGGATGACTCCAAAAGTAACAATGGAACTGGATGTGGAGCAGTTCTCCACAAGAAAACCTTGAAAAAATGCTTCTCTAAAGAAGCCTCCTTATTTTCTGCCGAAATCTGTGCAATAAATTTGGCACTTGAACTTTTCCTTGTTGCTTGTTGAAACTAGTTTATCATTCATTCAGATTCTATCTCTGTTCTACAATCTCTTAAAAACTCAAAACTTAATAATCTCTTCATTGTCAAGCTTCTGAACAAACTCAATTCTGTAGAAATCACTGCTCTAACGTGCAGAATAAACAAGAATAACAACACTTTCCAGCTCAGCAGCCTCAGCTAGCATCTGGCTGGCAGACAAAAAGTGCAACAGGTAGTAATTCAATACTGAACCTGTAATACCTGAAACATGACTGAAGCAAGCTAGTGTATATATTCACAAATATGCTCACTCACTGGGCTAGCAACTAATCACTGTCCAGGGAATGGACTTGGCCACCTTCGAATAGTGGAACATCCCAATGTTCATATAATCTCTCTTTAACTCATAATTCATGGTTACGCATGTGAGCATTGACCCATAGCTACTGAGCCTTACAATAGAATTCCAACAGATTCCATGAACCTTAGCAAAAAGATGATATTCTGCAAGATCCCGAGCCATATAGGAATCCAGGGAAACTATAAAGCATATTCATTAGCTAAAGCTGCACTCAATATGGTACTATTTACCAACCCCTCCGCTCGGGCAGGATATGACACAAGGTCAATTTTTAAGCGGAGTTTAACAGGTTTGAATTCAGAGTTTTCCTTCTCCTAGACTAGTTGCCTCACCAAGGCTGAAGAACCTAGTCCGTCCTACTATTTACCCATAGCTGGAGGGAGAATAAGGGGGTTCATACCTTTCCCAAGGGTATTTGCCCGAAAGTGAAAGTAATAGCGTGACTGGAGTACGAACTCGCGTACTACGATTCCGCAGTGCATCGCTTTAACCATTACACCACGAGGACACCCCACCTGCACTCAATATGGTACCCAATAAAAAATACCTTATACTGACCTCAAACCAAAAATGAGGCAAATAATTACAAAGACATGGCAACAATTATGGGAGAAAAATCCCCACAACAAGCTCTTTTAAATACAGCCCATTTTAAAAGAAAGGAAGTTGGATCCTGATAATACCAGAAGAGAAGAAACAACTCTTACTCGGCTATGCATTGGACTAGAATAACTCACTTTTCCATCCTAAAATATCCATGTGGAATAAATATAAAACACATCTTGATTAAATGCACTAAACTAAGCAACATTGGACAAAAGTTTTATAATTTTGACAACATGAACAAACTATTTAGAATGATAGACCCGAAGCAAATATTGAACTTACTTAAAAGAATTGGTCTGCTATCAAAGATGTAGCTGATAGTAATTTGCTTCCACACAGTTAAGTGATTATGAGTATTGAAAATATAAGATTAGATGGAAGTACTAGTGTTAGACAGTTCTATTTGGAACTGTTTTGGCTGTGTGCAAACAAGTGATGGTTGGTTGGTTGGTTTTTATGGCATATCGACCTTCGTAGGTTATTTAATACCAAATCCATTTTTATGCAAATAGTCAGTTCTTTTTGAAACAATTCATTTTAGTATGAGTACACAGTTTAATTGTCAAAAACATTTCTATTTAAAGCTATTCAGTTTATTCAAACAGTTATAATTCAGCCAATTCAGTTTAGTACAAGTATATATTTTGTTTACACACAGTTAAATGTTAAAACAGTTCTTTATTAAACAATTCAGTTTAGCATAAGTATATAGTTTAATTGTCAAAAACATTTCTATTTCAAGCTATTCAGTTAATTCAAACAGTTCTAATTCAAACAATTCAATTTAGCATAGATATGCAGTTTAGTTTTATTCAACCCCTAGATAGGGTCCTATCAGGTGCTACCATTCCTGGTCAGAGTGGACCTGGGAGTGATGGCAATGAAGGGGTGTTCCGCATTCCCCAAAGCCCCAGCATCACTGGAACCTCATAATCAGATTGTTTAGTGTCATATCCAGGACACTTGTTGGGGGAGTGGGGTTTACCCCTCTGCAGAGATGCAGCTGACTGGGTAATACACAGAGTTAATGTCAGAACAGTATTATTTCAGATAATTCAGTTTAGCATAAGTACACCGTTTAGATGTCAAAACAATTCTATTTCGAGCTGTTCAGTTTAACATAAATTCACCGTTTAAATGTCAAAACAGTTCTATTTTAAACATTTCAGTTTATGCACAGTTTCAATACAAAAAAACAGTGAACTCATAAAACCACAATTTAGTTCTATTTAACCCATAGATAGGACCCTTATCAGGTACTACCACTCCAGGCCAGAGTGGACCTGGGAGCGATGACAATAAAGGGGTACTCCATATTGCCAGAACATCACCATTAGATTGTTTAGTGTCATACCCAAGATACTCTTGGTGGAGGGGTCTTACCCCTCTGCTGGGAAGCAATTGGAGTATTCTGCAGCCCCAGCTGACTGGGCAAGCTATCAAGTGAGCTCTGACTTTTTTGAAAATGTTAAACTACAAAATATATGCTTACAATTCATGTATATTTGATATATATACATATACAAGATTTGGCATGAAATAACCCATAAAAGGTTGATATGCCATAAAATCCAGCCAACCAACCAATCTGTGCAAAAGAGTGTATATGTGTGTGTGTCTGTGTGGTGTGTGTAATTTTAAAGTAAATAAGTTTAAAGTATAAAAATAGATTTTGAAAAATTAAAGTGTGTTCATCAGTAACCAGCAGAGCTGGATAAAGGCTAAAATAAATGAGGTTCACTCCCACCCTCTTTGGCTGCTGTGTTACTCTCAGTTTCATGAGATTTTCTTAAGGGGAAGAAAACCAAAATCTTCAGATGTGGTCAATGGATAAAAATGAAGGAAAGCTACCAAAAAATGCCTCAGAGATTTAAAAAAAAAAAAAAAAAAAAAAAAAAAAAAAGATATTTCTGGGTAATGGAAAATGTTATTATCTGCAAGAGTCAAATATATAAAGTGAATTTTGCCTTAGTAGTTGGCAATAGGACACACTGTTTACAGTTGCATCCTTTTCATTGAAATCAATAGTGATGGGTCCTTTCATGTTCCAGAATACTGTCAGTTTGACCTTCTTTACTGACCACTGTGCCAGAGCCTTTTCTTTACCAAATGCTGCACCTGGAACTTTATTTTTACATGAGAGTCACCGTTTCCATGCCATGGATTGTCTTTTTGACTCAAGCCTGTAATCCTATTTACCAACCCCTCCGCTCGGGCAGGATATAACACAAGGTCAATTTTTAAGTGGAGTTTAACAGGTTTGAATTCAGAGTTTTCCTTCTCCTAGACTAGTTGCCTCACCAAGGCTGAAGAACCCAGTCTGTCCTACTATTTACCCATAGTTGGAGGGAGAATTATTGGATTCATACCTTTCCCAAGGGTATTAGTGCTATGTGAAATGCAATCAATCTCGTCCAGGATTTGAACTCGAGTCCATTTCCTACGACGATAACTATTTCACCACGGGTACCTCCCAAAAATCAAGCCTGTAATAGTAAACACATTTAGCCTTTTTATAAGAAAATATTTGGACTAAAATATGATTCTCTCTTCATATCACACATTCTTCTGTAAATTCTACATGGTTTGCCCTTCTCCATAAATAAAAATTTAATGAAAACCTCTGTTCAAGCTTGTTTGATTTGTCACCATTTTGAATAGCCTCAAAACAAATGTTTTAAGAGATTAAAATAAATTTTGATATAAACCGCTTTCAAACTATGTAGAGTTTATATTTATGCAAAAAAAAAAATCCTGAAAAAAACAATTATTTTTCTTTATTTTTTTTCTTCTTTTAAATCCCTCTTATTTATTGAATAACTTTCATGTTTTATACAGCAAATTTCTATTTTTGAACATAATCACCTTTCTTTTTAATGCATTTATTGTTTCTTTATTGATCATAGAGATTGAACATTATACAATGTTAGGATACAGACACTGATCCAACTTTGTACATGAAAAAATGATGTACTTCATCAAACATGGGAACTGCATTGTACATAATTCTGGTCACCCTTAATATGTGCATAATCTTGCTTCATTTCTACTAATTTATATTCAGTCTGTTCATATGCCCTTGTAGATGTTAAAGTATGATGTATTCATCTAAAAGAGTTAATTTCCTTGATGCTTCTATTTCATTTATGATAAACTGCCATTGTTCATTATTGGACCTTTATTATAGCAAAATTGTTTCAAGCTCTAAACCAAAACAGTGACATTGTGACTGTTATGATTTAATTTCATTCTATTATGCAGCTTTATAAAGTCATTATAGTCTGAGTTTCCGGTTTTAATTTGACTGTTGGCTGATATGTTGAACACTTTCTCTCGCCATTCTTGTTTCTTTCTCTTACTTCCCGACTCTGGGCTACTCGTCTATTTCCCCAATGCACTGATATCTTTTCTGAAACATGTTTACTGCTGTTATTATCAAGACAACCTATTTCTATAACCCATGAGTGAAATTTATTAAACAGTTATATCCAAAAATTTTCTCTCTAATCATTATATATATATATATATATATATATATATATATCAATGGTTCTCAAACTATGTTCTGCAAGACACTAGTAGACTACGAGATGTAGTTAAATGGGTCATTAAAATGTATATATAAAACTACATCTTTTCAATGATTTAATTTTTTTTGCATAGGCTGTAATATAATGAAGTAATTATTTTTATACCTGATCATTGTCCTGTATAATTTTACAAATAATGATAGCAATTTAAAATTACCATTTAATGGTCCCTATTTTTATAAATTGGATCACATAGGCACCAAACAAGTGACCTGAAAAATAAAATAACAAACCAAAACATTAGTGAATCTTTCACAATCACTGAACTTGTTTTGGTACAAGAAATTTATGAGTCCATAAATAATTAAGAATATATATATATATATATATATATATATATATATATATATATATATCTAAATTCACAATAAAATCTGTAGATAGCAATGGATCTCAAACAATGTACTGACATAAAGCACTACAAAAGTGTATATAAAACCAATACAAAGGCAAGGACTGCTATTATAGTAAAGAATTTGACAAATTTGGATGAGAAATTCAACTTTTATTTCCCATCATTAAACAAAGATTATGATTAGCTTTAAAACCCTTTCATAAAAATTTCACCTGATATTCAGTTGAAGTTACGTGAAGTAATGACTTTTACATTCATTGTTCATGAGCTTAAATTGAGATTTTCTCCTAACATTAAAAAGTATGTATATAAAACTCATATAAAAGAAAGAACTGTTATTATAGTAAAGAATTTGACAAATTTGAATGAGAAATTCTGCTTTTATTTTCCATCATTAAATGAAAATTATGATTAGCTTTAAAACCCTTTCATAAAAATTTCATCTGACATTCATTTGAAATTACATAAAGACTTTTATATCAAAGGATCATGATTTTAAATTAATATGTATTAGTTTTAATATTGAAACTATTTAAATATTACTGATTTGTCAGACATTGAAACTAACTTTTTCACTTATTAGAATATGAAATTAATTAGTCCAATGGTTTCCATATTATGGGATGCTGTGAAAAGTCTATACAAAAACAGTATAAAAGAAATTACTTCTACTGTAAAAATCTATGTTTAAGTATACTTTAAAATCAGGTGCAAAGCTAAATTTCTTTATTGAATTCCACATATTCAAATAGAAAAACACAATCTCTTCTTTTTTTTTTTTAAGCTTGAAACTACCTGTTTTCCAGTGACAGGCCCAGAACAATTGTTAACAATATCTGCTATTACAAAATTATCAATTCACTTCAAGCTATAATTCACTTTACTACTGAATAACTTGGAGAATTTTTTAGTAACTTGTGATATGAATGTTTTACAGCTGTAAGACAGTTCCAGATTCTCTAATTGATTATGTTCTGTTTAGAATAATTCAGAAATAAAAATTAGTTAATTTGTAATCAAATTAAAGTGGATGATGAATAATATTGATATTTTTACCTTGTGGGTATTGTAGATTTTACAAGCCAGTTCTTTTTACTTTCTTTGGTTTTTATTTGTAAATGAAGTTTTCTTATTTCATAAAGAATTGTGGATAATAAGACTTGCACATTTATGACAACAGCTTCCAAAACACAAAACTTTCAATCCCCAACCTAATGTTCGCCTATGTTTTAGAGGGGGAGAAACAGTTTGGGTGATTTAGCAGCTTATCATGAGAGAATAATGGATCAGTCTAAAGAATAATAACTCTGTCAAATCAGGTGTAAACTGAGAAATGCATTTGATAAAAGAGTGAAAATCATGGAATATTTTCATTGGCTGATGCAAAATGGTCTAATCTTATAAATTGTTATCAAAGCATGTTTGTAAGAAACATTGTACATTGCAATTGAGGAGGAGAACCTGTGTTCTTTGGATGCAAATAAGGGCACTGACAGAACTTGTTTGATGTTGGAAGGCTAGAAACAAGCAATGAAGCCAGCACAATACTAACGACTTCTCTTGAGGCATAGACAAGATATATTTCTTGATCAATTTATCAAAAACACATTTAACTATTATAATGTATTTTACAAGTATAATACTGATCACCAGAGAAAACATTTCTCTCTGATTTCATTTTCAAATGCTAATATTTTATGGAGAGGTACACATACAGTAGGTGTTCAAATGGAAATAGGCTGAGGGACTAAACTCTGATAGATAAATGTTTATCATGGTGCTATGCTGTTACAGTATTCCCTGAGTAGGAGTAAGATCCTACCCAAAAAGATGGTGTCTTGGGTATAACACTAAACAGTATCTAATGGTAATACTCTAATTCTAGGGCTCTAGGGATAATGGAGTAACTCTTCATTACCATTACTACCAGGTTCACTCTGACCTTGTTAGTCTCTCATCTAAGGGTCAAAAAGATCTTTTTAAAAATTATTCGTATTTTATAGAACAGTATGCAAAAAAAAAATCCCTTAAGAAACCACTAAACAAAAAATATAGATGTACAATTGTTGCATATTGACTCTTGACCAAGCTGTCAATCAGAGTCTCTGCACAGGACACACCTGTAGAAATAAGCCAAAGCAGTCACATGGTTGAATGGAAATAGGTTGATGTTATGAAATGATATATGCAGATGCCCATGTGAGATACGGAGAGTCTCAGTCGTAGGTCAGTCTCAGCTTGCTGCCAGAAGAGATTTGGTCAGTCACGGAGAGCACCAGCAGAAGTGCTAAGTAGGGCCTTGAAGATGACACAGAGGAAGACGAAGACAGACTGCCATATTGACCCATAACTTATTCTTAGCCTCTCTGTCTCTATTTCTCTCCATCTGTCTCTCTCACATTACAGAAGATTTGACTCCTTTCAAAAGAAATAAAAAGACATATTTTTGTAAAAAGAAAGTGTCATTACTTCAGGCTATATATATATATATATATTGTGACGCGAAAACTTTACTTTTATCCCAAAACAGGGTTTTATTTTCGCACGTGTGAAGACGGGGCAGGTTGGCACTTGATCCCTTGTAGAATAAGTCCTCGTTCAGAGTTTTTTTCCTCGGGCATATAAAAACTGGCATATTATGTGGGGGATTAATTTATGGCTAGACTTACCGCCGCTGGCAAGGGGTTCCAAATTTCACACTATCCACACACCCACCAGGTCGCTTTTCTTCCTCTCCTAGAACAATGGAAGATATGGACCTCTAGGTTTAGACGTAATAATATTATATTGTAGTAGTCGGCAACTCCGGTTTCCCGTGTGATATTTTAAAGGAATTTATAGGACAATTTTAAGCAAGATAACATAAGGCGAACAGAAGCTGAAAAGGAAGCATGAAGTAACAAATTCGTAGCAGACGCCACAAATAACAACTTAGACCACGTGGTAACATTAAAATACATGAATCTTTTACTACACATAGATATACACCGTCAAAGTGTCAAATATATAATAAATAAACAGTCCATGAACATAAATGTCTTTCTTCTTTTCTTTTCTTTCGTTTTTCTTCAAATTGAGAGAGAGAGAGAGAGGGTATATAAAATTGGGTATAAGGAGAAATGGTCCCAAAGTTTACTTATCTTTTTTCTTTAATGGAGTTCCTGTGGAGAATCTTTCTTCTTTTACGGGCTAATAGACTTTATGCTATTTTTAACACTGGCTTGAAGAAAATGGCTTTTTCGTGTCTCGCAGAATTTCTTCATCTTCTTTTACCCGGAGTACTTGGCTTTGGTTCTGTCTCCTACGAACCCTGTCCAACAACTAACTTTTTCTTTTCGTTTTTTCGCTGACGGGAAGAAGATGCCACTTCTGTTTTAGGGTCCCAGCCAATCACTTGGCTTCTCTCTTCCTCCCCCTGGTCGGGCGATTTCTTAGGGCTACTAGATGTCACCCAAGTCAGGTTACTGAGGACAGATAGCTTGACCTAATTTACTATAATGCCTTAACAGTCATTCTCTGTTGGCTTGCTACTGTTAATTCAAACAAGAGGATAGCAGTAATCATATTTCTATCTTCTCAATGGGACACCACGTGACAATATATATATAACACAATGAACATAATTCCCTAATCTCTAGCTATAAAAAAAACCTTGACAGGCTGATATGCTATTAAAATCAATCAAAGCATAGGCTAATGTCAGGAATTTGCATTACCCTTACAGACATGAGAGGGAAACAAAAAAGCCCATCAATTTCTGGGGATGGTATTCTCTATCTATCCTGTAGAGAACAGTTTGAACCTAAAATCCATTTTTGCCCAGGGCTGTAGAATATACTGACTGCACCTCTGCAGAGGGGTAAGACCCTCCCCCCCCCAACAAGTGTCCTGGATATGATACTAAACAATCTGATCATGAGGTTTCAGTGATGCTGATGACTCAAAGTGGTAGCACCTGGTAGGGCCCTATCTATGGGTCAAATAGAACTAAACTGCGTACTTATGCTAAACTGAATTGTTTGAATTAGAAGTGTTTGACTAAACTGAATAGCTTGAAATAGAAATGTTTTGGACAATTAAACTGTGTACTTATATTTAAAATGCATACTTATACTAAACTGAATTGTTTGAAATGGAACTGTTTTTGACATTGAAACTGTACTTAAGCTAAACTGAATTGTTTAATATAGAACTGTTTTGACATTTAACTGTGTGTAAACAAAATCTATACTTATACTAACCTGAATTGGTTGAATCAGAACTGTTTAAATAAACTGAATAGCTTGAAATAGAAATGTTTTTGTTAATTAAACTGTGTAATCATCCTATACCTAATTGTTTGAAATAGAACTGATTATTTGTATAATAATGGATTTGGCATTAAATAACCTACAAAGGTTGATATGCCATAAAACCATAACAACCAATCAAAACCCATTCAAGGAGTTATTAATACTAATATGTAAATCTGAAGAAATAGATTTTTCTCAGGAATATTGACAGATTATCTTTACATGTATTACTGATGTTGTACTGGGCATTTTCTTGACATCTGATTCAAAGTTACTATCTTTCAGTATTAAAAATATACCCTGTGACTATTAAAGATTTTTGTCAAATAATTTATATGAAAAAAAAATGAAACTTTTCTCTATTTTGACTTTCATTTCAGGCTTTGATGTTAAATTATGAACTTTATGACTGTCATTTTAATTATCTAGTTGATGAATACACAAGAGAATTGGAGCTGATGGCCTTTCATGCATCAGGAATTTATCTGATATTGCAGAAATTTTTTTCCTTTCATAAAAAGAAATTAAACCATATAATGTATTCAATTTAATCTTGAAATTGAAGGGAAAACAAATTATAAGAGAAAATCAATTTTTGTTATATCATACACACACACATACATAATTTAAGATTGTGTATATGAATGTATGTGTATGTATGTATGTATTTGGAGACATTCATGGTATAATGCTTACCGTCATAGGAAATGGACATGGTGACCTGAGTTTCTAATCTTCAACAAGGATTTTAACATTTCATATTACACAAAGGTATGAATCCAACTATTCTCCCTTGGGTTATGGGTAAATAGTTGGGCAGACTAGGCTTTTTAACCTTGCTATGACAACCAGTCTGGGGAAAAAAAAATCTGAATTAATTCAAACCTGTTAAA
Organism: Sepioteuthis lessoniana; assembly: GCA_963585895.1. NCBI lineage: Eukaryota > Metazoa > Mollusca > Cephalopoda > Myopsida > Loliginidae > Sepioteuthis > Sepioteuthis lessoniana. Next base: position 6,072,644 of record OY757906.1, read on the forward strand.
TTCTGCTGAAAAATTGATCTTGTGTCACATCCTGCTCGTGTAAAGGAGGTGGTTATGTATATATGAGCTTTAATTAAAAAAACTAAAAAAAGCAATAATAATTTGTTACTAAAAGAGTGTGTGTGTACTTGTGTACTGTATAAATGCATGCAAATATGTTTTTATTCACACAGATGTATTTGGGTAAGGAAAAAAGTCCACAGCTTTTTTATACAATGTTAGTGAAATCTATGAAGCGTCTTTAGATCTTTTCTGCATGTGCAGGCATTTTCTTTATAACTTAGATTCAATGAGTTCATGGCTGACATGTATCTGAATTTTTATTTGAAATTTTCATTATGTGTTTCATTTATTTGGAAGGGCATTAGATTAAATGCTTTAATAAAGGAGGAGATTATGTTGAAAAAGGAGATTCTTCTTACACAAAATAAATTATCTTTTCATGTACTTCAAGGTTGAATATTCATATACATTGAATATTTTCCTCATCTTCATCTATGCCATATTCACAATGTTTCTTTCACTGTACTCTTCACTCTTTTGTAGGTATCTTTTGTTATAGTAATCTTCAGGTAATTTCTATCCAAACCCTTCTATTCAATCCATAGCAAGTTGCCTGTCCATTCCTGAGGATGTCTTGTATCAGTTAATTCTTCCTCTTTAGTTATTTCACCTTGGTAATGTCACTTTTATTTCTACTGAATCTGAACTCAGGAATTGAACTCATTACTTTCGAGTAGATTCTGATCTGAATCTCTTATCCAACATTAGAGGATATTCTAGACCATTGAGAGACAATTTCTAAGAGCCTTAAACCTATTATTATTTTGTCTGCTTCTTCAACCATGTATATTTTTTGGCAGCTGGTTGTTATGAATATAACAACCAAGATTAAGACAGTAGTATGAGATGTGAAAATAATATATGTATTTACTAACCGATATGCACAATTAGGATCTGACACAAAGTCAATTTTTAAGCTTAACAGGTTTGAATGCAAAGTTTTCCTTCTGCTAGACTCTTTACCATACCAATTTTAAAATACTCAGTCTGCTCTACTATTTACCCTTAGCTGTAGGTGTCTTGGGTATGCCATCTTATGGCAAAGCTCCACCCTTAGAGATTTGGGGAATGTGGAGTACCCCTTCATTGCCATTGCTCCAAGGTCCACTCTGACTCTGAGTGGTAGCATCTGATAGGTCAAATAGAACAAACTGTATGTAAACAAATTACTGATGTTGAATTGTGACTGTTATATAGCAATACTTGAAATCATTTAACTGTATGCAAAAAAGAGCTTAGGGTTGTTTAAGAATCTTATCTACAAAATATGTTGACAAATCATATATATATTTCATATATATATGTATAAAGAGGATTTGCCATTGAATAATCCACAATGGTTGATATGCCCAACCAAACCAAACCCTAAGCTATAGGGAGAATAGTTGGATTCATACCTTTCCCAAGGTTGTTATTGCTATGTGAAATGCAAACGGCCTTGTCCAGGATTTGAACTGAGGTTGCTGTGTACATTTCCTACAATGATGACCATTAGACCAAGAGTGTGTCCATGTAAAAATAATATAAAAACTTCTTATCTTAGAAATTTAGATAGTGATTGAATATTATACAATGAACATTTTAGATCAAAAGTTTGCTTATAATTGTGTGTCCAGCTATGGCATTTATATAGATACTACTTTATAGATATTTATATAGATACCATTTTATGTATGCCTGTGTATCAATGTATACTCAAGATGATAAAAAAATGGAATAGATTAGAAAAAATGAATAAAGTAGCAAAAATAAACTAAAATCAACTTTCTCCTTGAAATGCTTCATTGTTATCTTTCTTTTCTCCTAATCAAAAAAATATCTTTTCTATAGAGATAAATATTTTGTGGGGATACTCAAATATGAATTTTGCAACCAAAAGAATGTCAAGCACACTTCTTTTTAGTTAATATATAATCTTTTGTTGATTTTGGGGAATAAGTTGTAGCCTTTATACTTTTTAGATTCTGATAGTGAAGGTTTTGAAATGAGGATTAATCAGTGCACATATTGTATAGAGATATAAGGACTGAATATCAGGAAGAGGAATTTAAACATCAATGGAATTTAATACATCAATGTTTGTATTCACCCAACCCATTCACCATCAGCAGGAAGTAACACACAAGATCAACTGGTTAGAATCCAGTCTTCCTACTCTTTGACTGGTTGCCTAATCAAAGCTAAACAGTCCAGTTGGCTAGAGCTGTAGAATACTCTCTCTGCATAGGAGTAAACTACTCCAATGAGTGTCTTAGATATGGCACTAAACTATCTAATGGTGAGGCTTCAGTCCTGGAACTTCAGGGAATATGGAGACCACTTATTGTCATTAATCCCAATCCACTAGGAAACCTGTTAGGGGTCCTATCTATGGATCAAATAGAACTGTTTAACCATTTACCTGTCTGTAAAAAAAATGAATAATGTTAAATTGAATTGTTTATGTTACATCGCAATTCTTAAAAACATTTTTGAATTCAAATGAATGATTAATACTACCGATAATTATTTGTGTTAGATAGGAATAATTGTCACCTTTTAACTCTGTGCAAATAAATGAACTTAGGCTTGTTTAAAATTATTCACTTACCAATCAGTGCCCATGATGTAATGGTTATCATCATTAGAAATAGACATGACAATGCGAGTTCAAACCCTGTTTGCATTTCATATAGCACCAATACCCTATGAGCGAGTAGTAGGACAGACTAGGCTCTTTAGCATTGGTATGGCAACCAGTCTAGTAGAAGGAAAACTTTGAATTCAAATTTGATAAACTCCCCTTTAAAAATTTACCATGTGTTATATTCTGCTTGTGTGGAGGGGTTGGTAAATATATGTATATAAACAGGATTTGGCATAAAATAACCTTAGAGGGTTGATATGCCGTAAAATCCAACCAAACCAAAGCTAAAGAATCCAGTCTGCCCAACTATTTGCTCAAAGTTGAATTGTGGAAGAATGGATGGATTTATGATTTTCCCAAGGGCGTAAGCACAAAAAGAAATGCAGTCGTATCCAGGGTTTGAACTCTCGGGTCAATGATTCCATTTCATATCATAATAACTATTATGCTTAACATGACATTTAATACATTTTATGTGAAGAGAAATTGTTTATCCAGACAAACAATTTTAAAAACAAAAGAATTACTGAACCAAACAAAATTCATAAATTAATTACATTAAATACATAAGATCTTTTTGAAACTTATTGCTTGAATACTTGTGATTTTTGTCAGTTTGAGGTTAGAAATTTTGAATAAGCAATCAAGGTTGGTTAGGTTTTTATTGCATATCAACCCATGTAGGCTATTTAATGTCATATTCTGTTTATACATATAAATATTGGATATATATGATTTGTATATGAATAGTTTGTCCGGAAGATTTTTGTCAGTTTGAGGTTAGAAATTTTAAATAAGCAATCAAGGTTGGTTAGGTTTTTATGGCACATCAACCCATGTAGGCTATTTAATGTCAAATTCTGTTTATACATATAAATATTGGATATATATGATTTGTATATGAATAGTTTGTCCGGAAGATTTTTGTTAGTTTTTGGTTAGAAATTTTAAATAAGCAATCATGGTTGGTTAGGTTTTTATGGCACATCAACCCATGTAGGCTATTTAATGTCAAATTCTGTTTATACATATAAATATTGGATATATATGATTTGTATATGAATAGTTTGTCTGGAAGATTTTTAAACAAGCCCCTGCTCATTTATTTCTATACACTTAAATGGTTTCAAGTATTGCTAACATTAATAGTTCTTTTTCATACTGTTAAATCTTTTCAAGCACTGGTATGTAATACTAATACTTCAATTTAATATTTATCATTTGTTTCCACATAGTTAAATGGTTTCAAGTATAGTAATGGTTAGGTAGCTCTATTTGACCTATAGATAGGACCCTAATAAGTACTATCACTCTGGGTCAGAGTGGACCTGGGAGTAGTGGTAGTTGTTGTGGCCTTGTTAGGGGCCAGAAATAAAGACATGAGAGGAATTAAGTTAAACAAGTGTATTAACAAAAACAGTTGTACAAACATATACAAATGAGAGGGTTACCAGCGAGATTGTTCAGTCTGACTGTCAGGGCTCTCTGCTGGAATATTCACTTCTACCTAAGAGCAGTACCTGCTGCTGTTTATAGCTAGAGAGTCCATGCATGCGTGGGTAAATTACCATAACATTAATGAAAAAGTACTGCACATTTCCCAAAGCTTCAGGGCTGGAGCCTCATCATCAAATGGTTTTGTGTCGATGTATTATACAGTCGCTCCACTCCCAGCTCACTGGGCTGATGCAATCAAATTACTTGTCTCAACAAAATTTGATTTAAAGACATGAAGATTTTCGAAGAAATTCTTTTTACTTTTTTTACAAGATTAATTTATTTAATACTCTTTCATGATCAATTGGTCTTTAATTCTTTATGCAAACATAAACTAACATTACTTCAACACAAATAAACCTTATATAACTTTTATATTCTGTGAGTTCCAATCTCACAGTGGAATTATTATTTATTATTTCTGCTTTATGTTGTTCATTGTTGTCTTAGATTGATGATCTGAATGAGTTAGAGTAAAAAAAAAAAAAATTAATAAAAGATAAAACTCACAGATGAAAGAAATTAAGAATAAAAATTAATAAACCATTATAACTCTTTTAATACTTTTTCTAATTCCAGATGAATCAATGTTTCCATAATGGTATAGAATATTGGACACATAATTCTCGGTCATGTTTTCTTCTGGGATGAAGAGGGGGTTATTTTGATAGAGTTTATGTATTTACCCAACCCCTCTGTCATGGATATGACACAATTTTTAAGCAGACTAATGCTTTAAATTCAGAGTTTCTTTAGTCTTAGTAAGGAAACTAGTCTACAAAGAGCACAGTCTTCCCTACTATTTACTTATAGCTGGTGGAAGAGCAGATGAATTCTTGCCTTTTCCAAGGGTATTAGCTTGAAGTGAAATGCAAATAACCTTGTGCAAGATTTGAACTTGAGTTGCCTATTCCATTTCCAATGATGATAACTGTTACCCTAAGCACTATATATATATATATATATATAGAGAGAGAGAGAGAGAGAGAGATTGGATGACACTAGGAAAGACTTGTGACAGTTGGAAAAGACCACTGCGTAGAGTGACAAGGGTTAGTAGCCCAAATCACATTGTGCAGATCATGTAGATTCTGTTACGAATCATACTACTTGGTCTTTGACACCATAATCTTATCACTATATCACAAAATGAAGAAACATGCCCCCATGATGAGCCAAAGTGTGGGGGTGAGATAATCAAACTGACTAATTCTGGTAACAAAACTGGACCATCCATGAACATGCGGACACAGTTTTGCAAGGATCAAGGGAATGCAAATCTATCGCACAAAAATGGGATGCCTAAGTCAACGATGACATAAATCTTAATTAGAGATAAATAAATCAATGGAAGGGAACCAGAGTCAGGAGAAATACCACAGTATTCAGTATCACTTTGGTTGTCAACCCACTGCATCCACTGTGAAAGAGAGTGCAATTCACATTAATTAGCCTCAAGCAAATGATGATAGCTGGAATGCCCTCAATGAAGAGTTGTCCTTCATTTTCCGAAACAGCTTGAAGGGATCTATTGGAGTGAAATTGCATTCTTTCACTAAAATTATACATGCAGTGTGCCTTGATCACTTTGGAGCTACAGACATCCAAAAAGGAAATACCATATAAACAGCCAATAGAAGACAGAGAGAGAAGGACAGGCTTAGAGTAGAGCAAAGACTTCTTAAGAAGCGACTTAGAGAAATGCCAGATGACCAGGAGTTGGTAAAGAAAAAATTGTCTGAAGTAAAAGAAAGGATCCTTGTCATTGCAAGAGGAGAAAATGAAAGGCTAGACACAATTAAAAAAAAAATTTAAATTCAAGAAATTGCTCAAAGGGGAGAAAAATAGGGTCCTCAAAATACCAAAAGAGGAGTTGGAAGCGCACCTTTGGAAAAAATATACCGAGCCACTCACTGACATTCTCTGGGCCATCTTAGTGAACCGAATTGTCCACTTCCTCCAGAAGAAAAATTTGACAATTCCCCTTTAAAACTCGGTAAAATAAAAGACTTTGTCAGAAAAGCTAGAGCTATGAGCTCACCAGGGATTGACGGCATTTCATATAATCTCGACAAGAGATGCCCTAAAATATTAGCACTCCTTTGAAAGCTTTTATGAGAAGCTCATAGAAAGAAATTTATTGCAGAAAATTGGGGATTAGCAGATGGAAACCACCTAACAAAAGGAAAAGACTCCAGAAAACTAGATCAGTTTCAACCAATTTCCTTACTCAACATAGAAGGTAAGATCTTTTTCGATGTCATTGCAAAGTAGATGATGTGATTTGTGATAAACAATGGGTATGTCAATACATCAATACAAAAGGCTAGAATTCCCAGCTTTCCAGGATGTATTAAACATACCACTATGTTGTGGCACCGAATAAAAATGGCCAAAAATAATAAATCATCCAAACTTCACGTCATCTGGTTAGATCTAGAAAACGCATATGACTCAGTAAGATACCAACTACTTGAGAAAGCAATGGAATTCTTTTGGATTCAAGAGGACATTAAAAACTTTAAATGTATCTATGTGAGGTTTTCTAATAATGAATATTCAACTAAATGGCAAAAGTTGAATATTGGCATTATGATGAGATGTGTTATCTCTCAACTACTTTTCATTTTGGTAATGGAGATGATATTGCATAGTGCTGAAATCAACACCAATGAAATAACCGGTTCATCTATGAAGGCTTTTATGGATGATGTAACTCTAGTCTCAGAATCCAAATCACACATGGAACAACTGGTGACCTGCTTACAGGAGCTCTTCAAATGGGCTGCAATGAAAATAAAGCCTTCAAAATGCCACAGTTAATCAATAATTAAAGGAAACTGCAGAGAGATAAGGTTCTCTGTTGATGAGAAGAAATCCCTACAATCCACAAAAAAAGCATTAAGAGTCTTGGTCACTGCTACTCCCTACCACTTACTGATTGACATCATTGGCAGGACCTAAGCAAACTTCTGAAAGATGGATTATGCTCCATTGATAAATGTGACCTTCTTAATAGAGATAAAGTTTGGTGTATTTGCATTGGCCATGATAATTTAGGAAATAATCCAAAATAGATATATGAGGTATCAATTATAAAAGTTGAAACAATGGAGTGGTTGATGAGTAAATATATGAAAAAATGGTTGGGACTACCTAATTCCAAAACAAATGTGGCACTATACAGTTCATCAATGAAGCTAAAACTTCCGATGCTGTCACTTGTTGAGGAATTTAAATTGCGACCCTCTAGTAAAGAATACCCAGCCTTCTGTAATAACCGGTCAGAAATGGAAGGCAAAAATAGCTGTAGAGAATGCAAAATCAGCCCTTAAGATGAAAGAAATAATTGGCACTGTGGCAAATAGAAGAGCAGGCCTATGCCTTCATCCACATTGTTGGTGGTCTAAGGAATCAATAAACTAAAGAAAAATGGTTTCAGAAGAAATTCATCATATTGAGGAAGTCATGCATATTGCTACAGGTGTAGTACAAAGGATACTGGGCACATGGGCCAAGTGGAAGAGTGCAAAAGACAGAGCTGTCACATAGGGTGACCTTAAGCACATGGAACTCAAAAAATTGAGTTTCCTTATAAAGACAGTCTACAATGTTTTATCAACACCAGTCAACCTTTATGCTATGAGAACAAAAAATGGCTGGATAACCAACGCATTTCCTATCACAGTCAGATACCAAGGTTTCATTACTAATTCAACCTCCATATTCTTGACTAATCTTGGACTTGCTCCATCAGACATGAGGAAATACATAAAAAAGATCAAAGATGAGGCTCTAACTGCATCAGTATGGATATGGCAATCCCACTGAGTGACATCAATCCAACAAAGTCTGGTGGTATCATGAGTTACTGCTGGAGAGCACTGGGTTAGTGGTAATGATGCTTTAGCCCTGAAACCATTCCTAAACCCAGAGTCATCATCTGATAGAGGCTTTGTTGGACGCAATGCTGCCGTATAAACATCAGTCATTCTATGATACGTATAAACTATAAAAACTAGAATTACCAATTTGACATTTTGATGCAAAAAAAAAATGAATAGAATTTTTTTTTTCAAATTTCAAGCCAAACAGATGTACAAACAACTATAATTTATGAAATTAAGAAAATTGAATCTTTTCAATAAAATAACATTTCATCAAAAGTTTTTTAATGACCATTAGAGTCTATAAATTCAAATGATATATATAATACTTATCTGTTTTCAAACACTCTATAGAATTAACCAACTCATAATTTTGTTAGCAGCAGACTATGCATACATAAAATAATGTAATAATAGACTATTTCTTCATATTACTTCATAACCAAATTATCTGGAACACTCCCCCACAAAAAAACCCACAAAAAAAAAACAGTACTTAAAAAAAAACAGTAGTAGAAAAGAAGTTATTTGATAAAGACATGACTAAAATATAAATCACTACTATTTTTACCAAAACTGCAACTTCATATATTTTTATATTAAGCTATGCAAAATAGATATTTGACAGAATTTAGTTCAAGCTGATTCTTGTTAACGCTAATGTGAGCAAACTGAATGATATTTCTCAAAAACAAAACTTGAGTGGCACGCAGAGAAAAGCAAATTATCAATATTGCAAATTTATTTTCTTTTTTATTTTATATTTGAGAATTCCATTACAATTTGGTAAAGCCAAACATCTGTAGACTCATAAATGATTCACCAATTTTTTACACATAAAAAGGGTCAGTTGGAAAAAAAACTCAGATTAAGATATAATATAGAATTGCATCTTTTGTAGAATATTTTTACTAATGAAATTTATACATGCAAGAAGATAGTTCCTGATAGATTATTTTATAATTTTTTGAGACTTCAACTCAATTAAAGAAGTTTTTCATTATTTCTTAATCTTCATTTAAATAAACATTGATCAATATTCTTTATGAATACAGCACATTTTTTCCATCCAAACGTACCTCGATTTTTCTCAGTTTTCATTTCATGGAATGTACTATACAGTATGCAAAAGAACTGTTTTTTTTTTTTTCTTGAAATTTTTATCTGAAATAGGACTTGTGCTTTATATATACCTGTGCAATCCACACAACTGTTTAGGGTAATATTTTTTCATCTTATTGATTTTGGTTGTTATTTTAATCAAAATAATAATTCTAAAAAAATGCTATTAATACTACTAGTATGCAAAAACAATAATCACAAACATGTCACTGAAAAATAATAGATGAGAATATTGAGGAAATTTAGAAGAGTCATTTAAACTAGTGTAATAGATTTGTTCTTGTAGCTTAGATGGTAAAGCAGCTGGTATGGAAAACCAGGTTATCACAAAACAAAAATGGGACAGAAGTTCAAATCTCACCAGAAGGAAATTATTCATTATTGGTGTTTCTGATATACATTATTACTCATGGTTGCAGGAATAACAACCTATGTGAGTTTTAATTAGAAAGCAACCAAAGTTAATAAGATGAAGGAAATTACTATTCCACTTAATTACATATACATATTTACCAACCCCTCTGCTCGAGCAGGATATGACACAAGGTCAGTTTTTAAGCAGAGTTTAACAGGTTTGAATTCAGAGTTTTCCTTCTCCTAGACTAGTTGCCTCACCAAGGCTGAAGAACCTAGTCTGCCCAACTATTTACCCATAGCTGGAGGGAGAATAATTGAATTCATACCTTTCCCAAGGGTATTAGTGCTATGTGAAATGCAATCAGTCTCGTCCAGGATTTGAACTCGTGTCACTGTGTCCATTTCCTACGGCAATAACCATTACACCATGGGCACCTCTTAATTACATATATCATTATAACCATCAGAGGCTGCCCACTTTGCTTTAAGGTGGGGAGAAAAATATTCAAATGAAATAATTCTAATTTTTAGTAGCAAGATAAAGCATACAGAAATGTAATGGTGGCACGACAAATAGACTAGAAGTTTTAAATATAAAGAAATATTCTAATTAATTTCTTCATACACATCGCCAATGTTCCGGAAGATCTGGGTTCAATCCCAGGTCCTGTCATACCAAAGACTTGAAAAATGGTACTTGATACCTCCTTGCTTAATACTCAGCAATATAAGGTACGTATCAAGGGTAAAGTGGAGCAATCCAGGGAAAGAAGTAGCACCCTTCCCTACACCTCGGTGTAGTAGCTATTGAAAAGGGAGCCTTCTGGTCGCCAATAACTGATCTTATACAAATATGTAGAGTTCTCTTTTACTACTTACTTGTGAACATCCAACATATAGCTGACCATGTAAAAAAAACATTGGTCTGACCTAATCTGTTCACACTTTTATGAGGCCAAAAAAACATTTTACTACTTCACATCAAAGTATTTGTCTCACTTTATTTGATCTGGAATATTTTGTTTTCTGATGACTGCTATTGATCTCAAATGATTTTAGAGGTCAACTTTATTTTGTCTATACAATATCCATCCAAAAAAGTTCCTGGAACTTTCCATTTCGTTATGGTTCTCACACACATAATGCAATGTATTAATTTTATAATATCCTAAGATTCCAAATTACAAGCACAATTAAATATTTGAAGACAGTCTGATCTGCAATATTCTCACTAAGAAAGCAATCAATATTGATCTTTGAAAAGAAAGTAGCTTTATCAGTTATGAAAATCTGTGTTGACAAACTCATCTCTTCTGTTTATAATGAACTAATTAAATTGCTTTAATTAAAAGATAATACTATTTGAAATATATCTTTCTTCTAATTATAGGATTATTAGTCTTGTGGATTCAGCAAATTTAATTTGCTAACATTAAGGTCAAACTTTTTTTCTCTTTATTAATACTGTGAAGGAAAAAATAATGCCAATAAAGCCAGAAATATACTTTTTTTTTTTTAGATTGGAAATAATCGCTCCCATTTAGATCTCTATTACACTAAAAGATCTTCAGTATATATTCCTAAATAGTAACAATGTTGAGGGGAGAATATTTTAACAGTCACTTCAACTGCAAAATGGATATTTATTTCTAGAGTAATTAGTACCAAGTTTCTTGACTCTTTTACTAAATAAGCACCATTCAACGCTCCAACTTAGCTCAGTTCATTAAGACGCATTTTTTGTTACACCATATCAACTTTATTTTTGGAATAACTTCTACAAAGTTATAGAAGCACATGCATAAACTTTATTTATTCACTTGAAAAACTAAATTAAATTATAATAATGATGTATATACATGATTATAATTTAGTTATTTATTTACAAGATTATTATATTTTATTTATGTTCTCATTGTTATGGTTCATATATCTTCTCATTAATCTTATTAAAACTGAAATTCCTATGTTAAAAAATGAAAATGAAAGGTTTTAGCTCTTTTTGAATTTTGAAGTTAATAAGCCAATATTGCGTGTGTGGGCTTCCGTAATTTGGAGTAAAACTAAATATGCTTTAACCAGATATACTGTAATAAAAAAAATAAATTCTAATGAAATGAGACAACTTGAAGGGTCAAAAATTGCAACAGAATTAGTCAATCTAATATCACATAACATAGGGCTTAGAATATATTGATTGTATCCCTTGCAGAAAAGGTAAGATGCCACACCACAAAAAAGGAATGTTTAGCTGAAGGATTTTAGCATTTTTGTTTGGCACGTAACTTAATTCGACTGTTAGGGTCGACACATAATTTCACCCAATCAGGATGACTTATCCTATTCACTTCGAACCACCTTTCTGGGCAGCAGTAATTGGGGAAAGCTGCCAAAACACTTTATCTTTGGCTGAACAACTTCATTCATTGCAGACGTCTCCCTGTCTGCTCTTCAATAGCAGCAGTAGCATGGACATAATGAGGGAAGCAGTCTAATTTATGGACCCCTTGTGTCTGTTTCTCTTAAACCAAGGGTTCCCAGTTGAATATGAATTAGATAAATTCAATATGCCATACACAGGAACAACTTTACGTCACCCCCAAAATTGGCTATGTCGTCAATAGTGCAGAATTCCGCTCTGACACCTAGCAACTTCACCTCTGGGCAACATTTTCTGGAGACATTCACACTTCTCCCTGAAACAACCAGAACCACAAACTCACGGTGACTTCAACGTTTCTCTACTCAAACAGCAAACATGACTTTTGCTACACTATGGTGAACATATCTCCCTCGCATGTCCAACAACACGCGCTGCTTTCTCCACTCTCTCATAACTTCAAATCGTTCCCTTTCTACGAGACTTGCAGCATAAACGTAAACTCTTTATTCCATACTGCCATTAAAAACCTTCATATAAAAGCTAGCGGCATCTTCTTACTTCTCCACCTTCTCATTTATTTACTTTTAAAACTTAATGAGGAAGTAACCAAACACACACACACACGCACGTTACAACTTTTCCTCGCTAAAAATAATAGCAAATATTATATCACTAAAAATGTCTTGGATATGACACTAGACTACATTTGAGGCTCTAGATCTGAGGAGTGTGGAGTACCCTTTCATTTTGATTGCTACCAAGTTTACTCTGACCTAGAGTGCTAGGGATCCATCATTGGATCAAATAGATATTTTTGGAAATTCTTATTTGTATTCAATAGAAATACTTTATATCATATAACTGTAAATCATTTGTGTTAAGAATAGTTACTTGAAGCTATAATTGTTTACTAACAATTATTATGAATGACTTTAAACCATATAACTCTGTGCAAACAAATGATTTATCAAACAGAAATAATTACTTGAAACCATATCAAGTATTCCTATCTAATACAAATAATTTGCACACAGTTGTATGGTTTTAAATATTCCTATCTAATACTAATAATTATATCATAAAACTGTACACAAAAAATTCATAAAATGTAAATACGTGGATCATTAAATAAGTTTCCAGACTTTTTTTTTGTATGTGCACTTTTATTGATAGTACACACATGAAACTCTAGTCCCCTTCGAAGTAATCTCCTCTGGCTGCAATGCATTTGGTGTACTGTTCCAACAACTTCTGGAAGGCCCTATGGAAGTCCTCTTGTGTGAGTGTGTCAATGAGCTTTGTCACAGCCTCTTTCATCTCCTCAATTGTCTCATAACGGCAGCCTGTGAGCTTAAGGAATAACCAAAAGTCACAGGGAGAAAGGTCTAGACTATAGGGATGGTGAGGAACTGTCTTGATTTCCATCTTGCTCACATAGTCTGTGATAAGGATGGAGTTGTGGACTGGTGCATTGTCCTGCTGGAAATGCCACTGACCCGATTTGAAAAGTGCTGGCCTCTTCCGACAGAATCTCTTCCTGAACTCCCTTAAAACCTCAACATAATAACCCTAACCGTTTGGCCAATCAACTCTGGTGTATTGACTTCCTTACTCCTCCCATACCTCTCATTATCCCTCACAGACTTCCTGCCTTCCTTGAATCTCTTATGCCACTCAAAAACTGATGCTTGATTAATGCAAGATGGTCCAAATGCAGTCTGAAGCATTCCATACATTTCTGTGGCATTTTTTCCAAGTTTAAAACAGAATTTTATTGCATGTCGTTCTTCTAAAGTGTCTTCATGTCCAGATTGCATTTTTGAAATTCACCAGCTGTGAAAATCAGGCTTTAGTATGGTGTATTCCACTTCCTGCTGTAGCTGTTCATTTGAACCTGAAATCATAAAAATTGGTCAGTCATCTCATAAGATGTATAGCAAGAACATACTGAATTTCCAAGAGTCTAAGACAATCTTAAATGCCCATACAAAAAAAGTCTGGAAACTTATTGAATACACCACGTATGAATGTTCAATGAATTTGATTCCCTAACCTCTCGGCATAAAATAATCCTAGACAGGTCGACATGCTGTTAAAATTAATCAATCAATCAATCTTACCAACTTATTTGTTTTGTTTGATGAAACTTGTTGCAGAATTAAATTAAACAAAAACAAAGTGGCCAAACATATCAGAGCACAAAAAAATAATACTTCCTTAATTATGCATAAATTCCAACTGGCTAAATTATGTATTCCATGCTTTTCAACCTGTAATTATTCTAATTCAAATGTCTTTTAGTGATTTTAGTTAAAATTCTTTTATATGCCTGTAGCTGACCAGCAAATCTTTTATTTTTTACTCTGAGCTTTTAATTATTTGTTTTTTGTTTTAATTTCAAGAAAAAAAAGGAAAAGCTTCACTGATTCCTGCTCCTCCTCCTCCTCCTCCTCCTCCTCCATCCAATGGCTGGCAGTGGCAAAACATTAATGTGGCCCTAAAGAAAGAATAATTTTCTAGAAAATGACATCTAGTAATTAAAATTTATTAAAGAAATTAATAACCAAAACAAAAATCATAGAGATTGATGAAAATGAAAAGTACAGATCCTTGTCATCAAAAGTGAACTTTCTTCAACTAAACAGTTGGTCAGTCAACTCTTTTTTTTAATAAGCTCCAGATGATGTTTGAACTTGTATCTCTTTTTCTTCAAGAAGAATGTTTATCTCTACCATAAGTCCAATATTTTTGGAAAAACACTACTTTACTATACACTGTAAGCTTACAATTTCAGGTTTAGGGAAATCATAGTTGGTTGGTTGTGTTTTATGGCTTCTCAACCCTTGTAGATTAATGAATACCAAATCCTGTTAATACATATATCAAACATATATAATTTTTAATGAATAGTTTTTAGATAACATTTTTAAATAAGCTAGAGGTCATTTGCTTGCACACAGTTAAAATATTTCAAGTCTATTATTGAATACTTCTATTTGACCTATTTGACCTATTGCAACTACTGCCACTCTGGGTCTGAGTGGACCTTAGAGTAATGGTAAAGAAGGTATACTCCACATTTCCCAAAGCTCCTGGACTAGAGCCTTAACATCCAGATGGTTTATTGTCATAGTCACAACACACCAGTTTGGTGGGGAGGAGGTCATGCAGTTAGCATATTCTACAGCCACGGGCGGCTGACTATGGAAAATCATGTCTGATACTAAAAATGTATTGCTTAATATAGCAATCATTCATAGTATTTCTTTTAATGGAATAAGTTTAAACAAAGACATCTGCACAGGATGGTGAAGTTCAAATGTGTTGTATGATTTAAAAAAAGATTCGGGGGTTGGTTTTTGTAAGCTAAGTATTTGAGTGGCAAAGGGCCAAGATGTAAAAAAGTAAACAAATTGATCAACATACAAGATATATTCATAAACCAAACTTTTTCCCACATAAATTTATTGCTTTACATAAAACTTCATGAGACTTGTATCCTTCAAAATACCCACTTTGCTACTGTTAATACAGTTCCTATACTTAAATTTAGTCCTAATTCGAGACATTGATAATTGTAAAAGATATGTATTATAAAAAACATTATACAAAAAAATACATATTATTGAAGCTACCTTGATTGAGAATTAGAAAAGGTTGGGTGGTTGCATTTTATGGTATATCAACTCTTATAGGGTATTTAATGCCAAATCTTATTTATACACACACACACACACACACACACATATATATATATATATATATATATATATATATATATATATATAATGATTTATAAACAAATAGTTTGTTGGTAATATTATTTTTAAATGAGCCAGAGCTCATTTGTTTGCACACAGTTAAATGATTTCAAATATTGTTATATAATACTAATTATTCAAATTAACATTTTTTTGCATGTAGTTAGAAATATTTCATCATTTACTATACTTTAAATCATTTATTTGACCCATAGATGGGACTCTAACAGATACAGCCCAGTTGATTGGGGGCTGTAGAATACACTGACTACATCTCTGCAAAGAGGTAAGAACTCCCTCACCAAGGAGCATCTTGAGTATAACACTAAACTGCATCTGATGGTGAGGTTCTAGTCCTGGAGCTTTAAAGACTGTGGAATACATTTTCATTGGCATTACTCCCAGGTCCACTCTGACCCAGAGTGGTAGTACCTGTTAAGGTCCTATCTATGGGTTAAATGTGAAATAATTAGGGATGCCAGGGTTAAAAGTAGAAACATATTAGCAGCGAATCAGCTACAAGTTCTGATTGGCTGAAGAGAACTCAAATGAAAACGCAATAAGGCAGTGAATGCAAGACAGTCGAAAGTTGTGAGCTCCAAAAACTTTTGTGTTAGTGAACCAAGACAAGGTTTTTGTGTGTCCATCACTTTTTCTCACAGAGAAGTTTATCACAAGGTCCAACTGACACTTAAGACATAGCGCTACATGCATAAACCCGTTTGCCATGTGATGATACAAATGTCTATGGGTAATAATAGTCGTACAAACATCTATTAAGACTGTACTGGGAAAACTTCCATTTGAACACTGTAGTGTTGCAAGCTTCTATTTGTGCCTTGTAATGTTGCAACTGTTTATTTGGTACATATATATATAAATAGAACTAGTGTCCTGGGTATGACTCTAAAATACATCTGATGGTGAAGTTCTATTTCTGGAGCTTTGGGGAATACAGAGTACACCTTCATTGCCATTACTTCCAGGTCCACTCTAACCCAGATTGGGAGTACCTGTTGGGTCCCATCTATGGATCAAATAGTCATTTGTTTGCACACAGATGGTTTAACAGTTCTGAGGTTAAATTGAATTGTTAGTGTTACATAGCTATAATTGAAACCATTTAACTGTCTGCAAATGAATGAGTAATGTTGAATAGAATTACTAATATTAAATACCAATATTTGAAACCATTTAACTGTGTGCAAACAAATGATTAATATTGAAAGGAATTATTAGTGTTAAATAGAAATACTTGAAACCATTTAACTGTTTACAAACAAATGAGCACTGGCTTCTTTTAAAATGTTACCTACAAACTATTCATTTGCAAATCATATATATTTAATATGTATAAACAGGATTTAGGATTAAATAACCTACAAGGGTTGATATGTTATAAAACCCAACTAACCAACCAACCTAACAGGTACTACACTATTATTCCGGGTCAGATTAGACTTGGGAGTAATGGCAATGAAGTGGTACTCCACATTCCCTAAAGTTTTAGAACTGGAGCCTCGCTATCTGATACACAATATCATATGGAAGACACTTGTTGGGTTGGGGAGGTCTTACATCTCTGCTGAGAAGCAATCAGTATATTCTACAGCCCCTGCTGACTGGGCTGAATTAGAAAAGAACAGAAAGAAAAAAAATCTTTAAACTTGATTGATTATTTTTTATTGATTTATTTATATTAAACTTTCTCTTGAAATATTGAAAATTTTCCATTGAGCCTGAAACCAAAGAAAAATTTGGAAATAATATTCCTATGAGCCAATATAAAATATTCATATTTGACAGATTTTTTTATATTAATACTTGTATGGAATTTTGATTATAAAGATCTCAAGTTTTCATTGGTAAAAATATTCAGATATACACAAAGATATATACATGTGTATGTTTCATTGTTTTGTATACAATAATATCCATATATATAAAACACATTATTAATTAATAATGTAGCTTGTTATATTTATAAATAGTGTTCAATATTGGTGATAGAGTATATATATCTAAGTTAGAGTAGTATAGATACTGAGTCACTGGTTCTTGGTGACTGTCACTTTCTCATCAATGTGATCATCAGATCAAGTGATTCATATGTATTGGGCATCTCTTTATATAGATGCTATCTTATGTATATGTAATATATTTTTATATTACCAGTAGAGTCCACAATATAGATGGGCAAATTTCTATTTTGTAGAAATAATTTCTTGCTGTTGGATACAACTGGAAATATCTTTGCTTAAGTCAGTAGACACATAAGTAGAAAGTTTGCAGTCTAACTCATCCTACTGGAAACCAAATGGTGTTTTACAAAGGATAGATGCATGGTTGATATAGTTTTTATAGTTTGCCTGTTATTGGAGAAATCCAGAGAACAAATAAATGATTGATCCTAAACTAGATAATATATATAACCTGATCCTTTATGTTAGGGTATTTGAAATGTAGTTACATTTTACCAGAAATTATATAAAATAAATATAAGTTAAATTTATTTAAATATTATGATAAAAAGAAATCTAATCTTTATTTTTAATGATTTTATAAATAGGAAATACTTTATACAATTAATATAAATAAGGAATGTAATATGAAAGTAAGTAGGGAGATGATTATCATTTTTCTAAATCAATACTTTTTTAGATTTTAAAAATTTAATGTTGAGTATTTTAGGTTTGATTTGCAATGTGTGATTGCTTAAAGTTTTATTGAAAAAAAAGTTGTTTCTTTTAGGAGTAGAAAATCAAAATCTTTTCAGCCATGACTCTATCGATTCCTCAAAGGTAGGTTGAAATTAGGCCTAAAATGGTGGAGCCTTAGTTATATCAACAGATGGATATTTGGTGAATTATATGATTATATTATTGTATTAATCTTGTATTTGATAGCCATAGTTGAAATATTCTTTGGTGCAATATTATTAGCCCACTGTACTATTGTAATTAGCAAAATGAATATTTCAGTTTTTTGTTTTGCAGTTGTATACAAATAATATAGATAGGACCCTATCAGGTGCTACCATTCCGGGCCAGAGTGGACCTGGGAGCAATGGCAATTAAGGGGTATTCTGCATTCCCCAAAGCTCCAGCATTACTGAAGCCTCACCATCAGATTGTTTAGTGTCATATCCAAGACACTCGTTGGGGGAGTCTGACCCCTGCAGAGAAGCAGTAGGGGTATTCTGCAATCCTTGCCAACTAGAACACAGGGTTTGGTAAATTAATCTCTTTGATTTAAGATTGCCACTGTGCAAGTGCCAATTGTAGTGTGTGAGTGGAATGTATATATTTATGCAGCAGCAGCAGAATGTTGTACATTCATACATTAGTGATAGAAACTTACTTAAAAAATTGTACTCTATCATTGCTATGTACTGGTTATTTTGTAAGCGTTTCAAAGTAGGTCAACATAGAAGAGCTCCTGACAGAAAAACCATATTGGTATGGATTGGAAATTTCAGAGCGACAGGTTTAATTTTAAAAAGGAAATATCCCAGTAGAATTAACAGCATTCCATGATATCCAACCTTCAACTCTATTCTGGCATTAGGAATGTCTGATCAGAGTATGAGGAGAATTTGACCCTCAGGTTATAACTTCCATCCATACTAAATGGAAGGAGTCCCCATGTCATAATGGTTAAATTGCCAGACTGCAGTCTCAAAGTAAGTGAGTTCAAACTCTGTTGTGCTATTATGTTCACCTTCAGACTAATACCCTTGAACCCCCTTTATTCTCTCAGCTATGGTTTAAATAGTATCAATGCTGTCCTTCTACAAAGGTAGCTTTAGCATTAAATAACACATGAAGGTTGATATGCCATGAAAGAAAGATACCAAGTTCTGAGCCATTAAATGCATAAAAAAAATCAGCTGTCTGATTGACAACTATTAAACTCAAGGTTAATCTGAGAACATGGCTCTCATTGGATGGCTTTAATCAAGTAACCAAAATGATACTAGAGTTGTAAATAAGTTAGTTATTCTCCATGTGAGCAGTTGAAATCTTATTTTCATTGAACCAATCTAAAATGTATATATTTACTCTTTTGTGAAAAACATGAAATGTATTTTTACTCAAAATAAAATCCATATAATTTTACTTTCTTGTTATGGAAATCAAAATAGAAACTGTTTCATGTATTCAATTTTTATTAATTTTTTTAAGAATAATTTCCAAAGAAACCAAGAAATTTCCTTGAAACTACTTAGAAATCAATAATCTAATATTTGATTGAATATCCTATTTACACAAAATCAAATCTAGCACCAAACATTGTGAAAAGGTTGTGCCATATTTTGGTATATGCTAGTTTGTACTCTATGTCACATCACCAAAGCAGTTCAAGCTGTTGGTAATACCTACTGTGGTTGTTAGTATTGTGGTAGTTGATGCACTGGTTCAGTCCATGTGGGAATTTAATACTGCACATATCAACATGCAGTGTAGTCTAATTTGGGAACTTATTTTTGGCTGCTTCTGTGGCATTATAGCCCAATTCAAACTCATAAAACATATTTGTTCTATGAAAGGTTAAGGCACAGTTGATCACAATAGAGTAACCAGTTGGTTCAGGATATTTTGCTCTGGTTGCAAGCACCTTGACAAGTAATGTCAGGTTGGCCTAAAACTATTGATTCCAAGGCTGTGCTCCAAATAATCTTACAAAACTTTTCAGTTACCTTAGTAATATATAAGGTGTTCAAAAAAGTATTGAGACTGAAATTGTATTTATCATAGACAGAAAGGAATAATGGATGAAACATTAATTTTCTTTAAAATAGTCCCCTTCGTTAATTTGTTAATACTGCAACACAGGTTTAGCTGAACGCCATGTTTATCAGAGAACTAATGACTACAAAACAAGACTGACAACCATATATAAAGAGATAACAAGTTAGATTACTCAAATTACAACACACTTCACATTCAATATACTTACTCCAGTGAGTTTTTGATTTGTCAAAGCACCTCTGAAACTCATTTTTTGAAATGGTACAAAATGACCAAATATGACCAAATTCATCTTATGAGGCGTGTTCAAAAATATCAAAAAGCAAGCTGTATTTACCAAGACAAAAATGAAAAATGAATGAAACGTTAATTTTCTTTAAGATAGTCCCCTTGGTAATTATCATACTTACTCCAATGAGTTTTTCTTTGGTCAAAGCACCTGAAATTTTTATGTGTCATTAAGCTGCATTATTGTATTTGTTTTGATATCCTCCACATACTCAAATCTTTATCTTGAGATTAATTTTCATTTTAGGAAACAAAGTTGTAGTCAGTTTGGGTGTTGCACATACATAAAACTGTTTTTGGCAAAAACTGTTGAGAATCAATGTATTATATAAGTTGTTCAGCTGCGCACACATTTTCATTCGTAGCTTCAGTCTCAATACTTTTTGGCCACATTTCATATTATTAATCAATACATTCTTTCAGAAATTATATTTCTACAAATTTAATATTCCTGATTTTTATTTATTGAATTCCAAAGTTAACAACACAATTTTCAAATTTATTAAGACTTGACAAATTTATCAATAAAAATATTTTCATCAGTTTTTTTTTTTTTTTCAAATAAACGATTATAATCTTATGACAAAATTTCTCAAACTTTGGTTTTTGTTTTATTTGCATTTTATATCTAAAACTGAAAAGTTTTTATTTCAATCTTTTGAGGAAATTCATTCATACCTAATGATACCAAATCATTTAAAAGTTTATTATACAGAAAATTAAATCAAAATTGAATATATCAATTCTTAGTTTTTCTTTACAGTCATCTTTATATTGATTTAGAATTATAACCATTATTAATTTTTGATTAATATTTCTTTTCTCCCAATATTTTTATAGCAAATATTCACACAGTGTTTGATACTTCTTCATCTAATTATGATAATAATAGAAATTCAAAAATGTTATTATTAATTCTATTGCTATATATAAACAAAACATTTCATATGACAGCATAAGAAATTCTGATGAATTAAGGTATAAACTGTATGGTTAGATTTCAACTATTGTGCTGTTGATTCTTACAGCTCAACTGGTAAGACTATAGGCTTCCCTTGTGGAATGATTTTTTTTTTTATTAAGCCTATGAATTATAATTATAAAAGTTGTAGTTCATGGAACTGCTCATTTTTGGAAGGCTGCAAAATGCACAGCTTATCCAGTGGGTTGACAAGGCCTGAAAGGAACTTGTCTTCATTTTGACATTGAAAATAAAACTTTTGAAATCGTGGGATATTTTATTTTGGTATTTTACTGCTTTATTTTAATCTTCATTCCTTTTTTAATACCTTTGAAAACAGCTTGGATAAACAGGTAGGTTTCCTAAAGTGAAAAAAATGTAAGTTCAAGTTTTACCAAGAACTTGTGTTCTTTATTTCTGATCAGTATTGTTTATTAACAACTGTAATATAATCGTCTGAATAGTTGGGATCAAAAGTAACAAAAATTAAAAAGGAAAGAACAATAGCCAAAAATTAATAATTGACAATTCTTCATCTAATAATAATAAAAATGAAGGATACAAGGACCATATCACCTTGTTCATTCACTTTCACACTAATATTTCTATTTTTTTTCCTTTTCTTTTATACTCTATTAGTGAGGCCTAGAATACACAGCCTCTCCTGCAGAGGGTTAGAATCCCCTACAAAAGGATGTCCTAAGTATGACAGTAAACTGCATCTGGCACTGAGACTTTGGGAATTATGGAACTAACCCCTTCCTATCCTGTCAGCTGAAGTTGTAGAATACACCAACTACAGAGAGGTAAGAACCCCTCAATGGGACCACCTGTTGGCCATGAGTGTTGACATAATGCTTGAAGAAAAGATCCTGGTGGCTTAGCGATCTGCAACCTGGATGCATAAGTGGACATGTTAGCTGGAATACTCCATGACGGGCGTTGGAGAAATCTGATCAATTAGCTGGTCATGTCAATCCCTAGCACCTATATAAGTTAATCCTGATCATATATTCTACAAATTGCTATGGTGGTTGACAAACACCCAACCTTTCTTTGGTATTAACCTACATGGATTGATATGCTATAAGACACCACTGTAAGCGAAATCTAAACAAAACCTTTCTGAATAAGATTCTTCAAGTAATGAAGTAGAAAGAAAATTAGTATTCCCAAAATTCATAATCCTTGAATTCAGAGTAAAAAAAATCGCATCACAAATCTTTCACCTTTCTTGATAGAAAAGGTTATATTGGGAAAGCTAGTTCCTAAAATAATAATAAAAAAAATTCTAAAATGGCACAATACTTATTGAAGGAAAACAAAAAACATATTCTGAATTTCTACTAAAAATGAAACAATATCACTTTCTTAAAATAAAAACATATCCACACCAGTTCCTAAACTCATTCATGGGTAAAAGAGGTGAGTATCAATTAAAAATGATGATGAAATAATATTGACCAACACCTAAACACCCTAAACACATTCAAGGTAGTTGTAAGAAATTGAGAGCTTTCACTTTGCTTCATTGCAGAGATTAAAAAAGAATTGAATGGTCATCAGGTAAAAGAGGTGAGAAGAGTGTCAATTTGAAAAAATGATGGAATAATAATATGACCAACACCTACATTGATTTTTAACATAGGATATCCCATGGAAAGTATCCCTAAACTTCTGAAGTGTTATAATCTCTAATAATTTTGGCTCCATGAAGGTAAGTGCAGAGGACAAACAGTATGCTCAAAGTGTGGACAAAAAGTCCCCTCTCATTCAGCAAGTGAATGTCAAGAACCAACATACTGTGAAAACTTTGGTGGGGACCACCCTATATATTAAGAGGCATGTGAGAAATGGAGAAAAAGAAAAGAAATCCTTTCCATCAAATACACAAGAAACATCTTCCTTGAAACATGTAAGATAGTGCAAATGAATTACAAAGAAATAACCTACAATCAAACTGCAAAAGTGAAAAGAATAGTAGAAATGCCAAATAGCCAAGCTAATGCCATAAAGAGACCAGAAAACACAATACAATCAAGTGCAAAAGATAAATAAAAGAGACTAGTTAATATAGAACAAAACAAATACAAACACCATATAGAAAAATTATTACAACTTGGACTAAATGACTGGTCAAAATTTATAAAAGAAATCAAACTGATTTTATTCAAAGACAAAACTGCATCCGTTGATTCTATACTAGAGACCATTCCAATAAAATAACAACAACCACCTCCACAAATTATGGAAAAACAACCTGCAGAATATAAAGCAGTGAAAAACTCCACCAAAACTAAAATCTTCCTAAAGAAGAAAAAATAACAATATACAAACAGACCATCAAATCTCAAACTAATATTAAACATTTAGGTTAAAAAAAAAAAAACAGAAACAAAAGCAAACAAAAAATCAAAATACAGACCCTCATAAAGAAAAAACAAATGAAAAAGGACATACTAAACAAGATCTTTCTATCAAACAAACCCAATATACACGTAACATGCAAGGGAAAAAATATCAAGCCAAGTACAAACATAAACAAATCTTGAGGTATGTAGAATATGGATATAAAACATAAAAACATGACCAAAATCCCCATAAACCAGAAAGTCATCTTGTAGAATTTCTGTGGATTAAAACCCAACTTGTATGAACTACTTATTGTAGCCTGCTTACAAGAAATGTTCTTAGAGAAATATTACAACTATAAAATCAAAAAAAATTGAGCAATGCCGCTACATCTATGAGGAAGGACTCCAATTCTGCTTTGAGGGATGTAATTCCAAATCAGGACTGATGAATATCCATTAGCTCAAACTAAAAACAAAACTACAAACAATTACATTTCAAGCAACCCAACACAAAATGGTCACAATCTGCTCAATATACATCACACTACATGACCTTATAAACAAACATGAACACCACAAACTTATGGTTCAACTTCCCAAACCCATTCTTTTATTGGGGGATTTCAATAGCCATACTAATCCCATTTGGAGATGTATAAACTTGGCCTAATGCATAGAGTGTTTGTCAATGGTCCAGGAGACCAGGGTTCAGTCCTAGGTCGAGTCATAACAAAGACTCAAAAAATGGTACTATGCTGCCTTGCTTAACACTCAGCATTATAAGGTAAGGATCAAGGGTAAAGTGGAGCAATTCAGTTTTGGCAATGAAATATAAGTTACGTGTTGTTATGTTGTTATTTCCTCATGAAATGTTGGAAAATAAAGGAGAGAGAAGAACGAAGATGCTGTAAGGTTTTTATGATAGTTTTAATGGCAGCGTGGAATAAAGGGTTTACGTTTATGCTGCAAGTCTCGCAGGAAGGAAGGAAATAGTCATGGAGTTGATAAGGAATTTTTGCAGCTAAATGCTTGAGCGAAATGTGTAGCATTGTAGTTAAAGCATTGTTGAATGTGTGAATGAGATATGGTTGCTATAAGTGTAGCAAAGGTCGTGTTTGCTGGTTATGAACAGGAACATTGTCATTGTCCATTAATGTGTGGTCCTGGTTGTTTGGGGAGAGAAGCATGTCTCCAGAAAATGCTGCCCAGGGATGAAGTAGCTGGATGTCTGAGCGGAATTTTGCCTCACAGTTGACGTAGCCAATTTTGGAGGTGACATAAAGTTGTTCCTGTGTGAGGCAGATTGAATTCATCTAATTCATAATCAACTGGGAACCCTTGGTCTAAAAGAATAGACTCAAAAGGTCCATAAATTTAGATGGCTTTCCTCGTGGTACCATGATGCTGCCACTAAAAAGAGAGTGGACAGTAAGACATCTGTCCTGTTCAAAAAAGTTCTGAGGAAGAGAGTGTTTGACGGTTTTTCCCCAATTTGGTGCTGCCCGGGAAAATGGTTCAGGCTGAATTGGATAAGTCATACTGATTGGGTGAAAATATACGTCAACCCTAATGGTCAGATTAATGCGCCAAACAAAAATACGAGGTTCTTTCTGCTACACAGTGAATGGAGTAGTACCCTCCCCTACACTTCGGCGTAGTAGCTATTGAAAACGGACCCTTCAGGTCAACCTCAACTAAGGTCACCAACTTTTTTTTAAAAAGGTAAAAAAGTAGAAATAATAAACACCACCACCAACAACAACAACCTATACCTCCTAAATAACAACTCCCAAACTTATTTAAATCCTGCCACTGGCTCACTATCTTCAATAGACCAAAGCATATGTCACCCAACCATCTATATGGATAATATATGTGGACAAATGTGGCTGCACCTACTTCCTAATCCAACTTGAAAACCCAGGATCTAACAACAAGGAAAATCTTACTTGTTGGAAATTCAATAAAGGATTTGGGGAACAATGCCAGAAAAGATTATCACAAAACCATAGCACTAAGGATCAAGCCAACTACTTAAAACTCTAATACAAGTAGCAACAGAGTGCATACCAAAGAATTCAACTAAGAAAAAAAACAAAGCAGCCCCTTGTTCAATGACCAATGCAAGAAAGTTATCCAGGTGAGAAGAGCAAAAGGAAACAACAAAAAACAATAAAGGAAATAATATCTGGGAAAAATTACAGCATCCCACTAAAACACCCAAAGCAACACAAAAATCAAAAATAAGAAAGACAGAGCTAATATCTTAGGCAAACACTTTGAAAAAATCTCATCATCCAAAAATCTTTTTTAAAAAAATTGAAAAAAAATCAAAGAAAAGAAAATTTCAATCCCAAAATACTGAAGATTACAACTAATCTTTCTTAATGACCAAACTTAAAGTTTCATTAACCAAAGGCCATAGGACCAGATGAGATTCACTACCAATTCCTAAAGCACTTGCCTGAAACATTACTTCAATACTTTTTACAAATATGGATCACAGGAAATATTCCCATCTCAAAAAATCAAAATCACTCAGCAAACCCAACTATTGACTGATAGACTTTACAAGTTGCATATTTAAATTCTTTAAGAGAATGGTTAATACTAGATTGATAATAGGTTTTTGGTCCCTAAATATTAAACATCCAAACTGGATTCAGAAAAGAAAAAAAGTACAATAGATCCCCTAATCCAATTAGAAACCCACATCTCATTGTAATATTTTTTTTATCAAGAAAAAGCATGATAAAGCATGGAATTCTAAGAGTCCTAAATAAACTTGGTCTAAAAGGCAAGGGAAACCCAGTGTTGACTGTGAGAAAATTTCTGCAACCACATCATCCCAAATTTCCTAAACAACTTCTTAACCAACAGAAGCTTTAAAACATGAATCAAAAACACCCTATCTGATTCAAAAGATCATGAAATCATCTACATAGAGGGAACTGTTGACTCCAGAGTGGATACATTTTACAATATTGTTTATTTTGAAATTGAACACTGTCACTGATTGGATGCTGCCTTGTGGTTATCAAATTTCTTGATCTGTTATAGATTTTTAAAAAAATGCATACAGCTGAACCCCAGCTACAGCAATGCCTTCATAAAATAAATATGTAGACAATAGAAATAATTTTAAGCACTCCAAAATCAAAAAGTGCATTCACTTTTGCTTACTCAGTAAATTGTAAAATGATCTCACCTTGGAAATCAATGGTATTGAAATACTGGTGGTACAACAACATCAATTCTTAGGTGTTATTTTAAATTCCAAACTAACATTGATACTATATGTCAAGGTACTGAGAATCAAATGTAACGAGGGAATCCCACTGCTGAGAGTGGTGTCCTCTACAGACTGGGGAGCAGACAAGATAATACTGCTAAACTTTACCAGACACTCAGATATTCAAAATTAGACTATGGCGGTTTCATTTATGAATCAGCCAGGAAATCTTGACTCAAAACACTTGAAACTATCTACCATTAAGGACTGAAACTTACATTGGGAGTATTCAGTACATTCCCAGTTGTGAGCTTACATGAAAAAGCACACAAGGCTCTGCTAACAAAGAGAAATACTGGCTCTGCAATATGACACAAAACTGTCTTCATGGTCAACAAACCCAGCCTACAACTGTGTCTCTAACACACAATATAAATTCTTCTTTGAAAAGTAAGTCATCAAACAGTTCAACATTTGTATCAAAGAACTTATCATAGATACTAACATTAATGTAGAACAGATACATGAATCCACCTTTCCTGAAGAAGCACTATGGCTTTCAAAACTACCAAATGTCCTATTGGGTTTAAGCAAGTTCGCCAAGACAAAAACAAACTATAACATTTCAAAAAGAATTCCAGAATATCAATAAAAATTACACTGAATTTAACCACAGATGGATCATAAGATGGAGATAGAGTTAGAAATGTCACTGTCATCAAAGAACGAGGATCCATCAGGTAGTCATCTAAAGTACTGTTTGTTTATAAAGCTGAAGTTGTAGTTATTAGTTTGACCTTAGTTTAGTGTCTTTTGTTGTATCTAAGCTTAAGAAATCTATCATATTATCAGACTCAAAATCACTGACTTGAAACACACAAAAAATCTGTTAATCACTGAACTCTTTGATAAAATCCACAAAGCATCATGAAACATAAATATCATTTTCTGCTGGATATATAATGTAATATAATATATATGTAAGCTATATTGGAATCCATAGGAATAAAAGGGCTGATAGAGGCACCAAAAAGGCCCTATAAATCTGCACATCAAATATTAAGATCTCTTACATGAACTTGAAGGAAATGATCTGTAAATTTATTGCCCATAAATGGCAAGAATTATTGAATAATCATACAGAACAAACTCAAAAAATCCAACCCATCATTAAGAAATGGCTTCCAGGTTATAGAAAGATAAGAAAAGTCAAAGTAGTCCCAGTGAGACTTTGCATTTATCACACCTTTTGAAAACCATTTTTTTCTCTTGGCATCCATATTGAAAAATTTATCCACAACGGCTCTATATGGACACTGGATGTGACCTGGAAGACCTGCTGGAAGTGATGAATAATGACAGATGGCAAGAGAGTTAGGGAAATCTGTATGAGCAGCATGACATCATGATGATGATACAACCATATACAAATTATTTGTATTAATAGTTACTGCAAGTTATAGTTTACAAATGACTCTTCTGTGGAAAAACTTTTGCTTTAAATAACCCAACAAGGATTGACATGCCATTAAACTAACCAACAAACCTTTCCAATGATATTTTTAAAATCCTTTTCTCTTTTTATTCTTATTTATTTTCTTGTTAAACCTGCTTGACATTTTCTTTCTTTCTTTTTAACTCTTTCTCTTAACTTATACATTACTCCTTTTCTCTCTCTCTCTCTCTCTCTCTCTCTCTCTCTCTCTCTCCTCTTCTTTCACTTCTTTTCCCCTCACTCTCTCTCAGTTGTTCTTTTGATAAAATTGTATCTTTAATGAATTTATTCAGGAAAAGCTCAAGATGAAAGAAGAATTAAGTAAAAACAATCTTGAAGATCAAAGAGTAAAACTTATTCTGATATCAACATATAACTGAAGTGTACACATTGTAAGGTAAAAACTTACATGTAGAAACTCAATTAGATTACTAATCTGATTTGCTTAAGTGAACTTAACGTCTAATACATTGATGATTCAATTGAAAAACAAACAAAAACATTGAATTGCAAATATCCTGCTTTTGCTAGGAAAAGTTTATAGAATATTTTTTATGCAAAAATATTTCTTGTTCTACTGAGTGTTGTTGTATAATTATCAAGGGGTAAATAACCTTTGAGGCTTCATTTATCATCCATTAAATGTTGTCTCAGTGCAAATAAAGGTAATGGACAATGTTGATGCTTCTATTTTAGTGTAGTTTTAAAGAGAAAGTATGGAAGTTACATGAAACATTTCAATGATGTGCTATAAACTATCTTGGTGAATTATCATACAGTATTGTTCTTAAATAAGTAGATCTCTCCCACTTTTTTATAAAAAGTTATTTTTCTTCCAAACAAAAGATACCAAAATAAGATCATAGTATCTTTATAAGTAAAAACAGAATTGTATAAATATATATAAAGGGTGTACTTATTTTTGTACTACTGCATATTCATATTTTTGGTTACAGAGTTCAGTAATAAATGATACCAAATAATATCTATTTTATTCTAAACAAAGATACCATGATTCTATTCTAGCTGAACATTGCACAATCTAAACAAACTCTTAAAAAAATTGTTTGAGGTGTATTATTTATTAGTGATACTGTATTTACAAAGCTCTGCATGACACAGTTATTTCTGGGCGATATTGTACATAGGAGTACATAAAAGATATAGATTGCCATTCATACATTTAAACATGGATTAATGTAAAGATACATTAATATATGTACATAGATATATCCATGTCCCTAGCTTAATGAAGAATTAAATATTTTGTTCAGCTGATGTTCATTTTCAATATGATCTTCTTCCTTGTCAATGCTTTTAATTCAGTAATGAATATCAATTGGACATTATAGAGTGAAAATTTCAGCACAAGATTAAGCTAATAAGAAAGTTAGGTTATGGATTTCTTGATGTACACTTGTATATGTTTTTATATCTATACATATAGATAGACAAAGGTTGACAGAAAAGTTCATAGGCTGACCAAGATACTCTCATAGAATGTGACTAAATGGGGTTTATTTTTCAACACAGTCTCCCTTCTGGTCCTGGCCCTGTCAACTAGGGCTGTAGAATACACCAACTGCATCTCTGCAGACGGGTAAGACTCCCCCAGTGAGTGTCTCAAATATGACACTAAACCCTCTGATGGTGAGCCTCCAGTTTTGGAGCTTTGGGGAATATAGAGTACCCCTTCACTGTCATTGCTCCCAGATCCTCTCTGACTCTAAGTAGTTGGGTCCTATCTATGGGTCAAATAGAACTTTTTGACATTTAAACTATGCAAACAAAAGACTTATAATTCTATTCAATATTGATCATTTGTTTGCACACAGTGAAGTGGTTACAAGTATTACTATTTAACTCTAATTATTCTATTCAACATTACTCATTTGTCAGCAGTATCACCAACGATTCAATTAAATATCTGTTATTTGTTTACACACAGTTAAATGATCAAACAGTTCTATTTCTAACAATTCAATTTAGTATGATAGAACTGGATATCAATAATTGAAACCATTTAACTGTGTAGAAAGAATAATAATACTAGTGTGCAAACAAATTAGTTCCAACTCATTTAAAAAGGAAATTACCTACAGACTATTCACTTACAAATCCTATACCTATGTCCATTCAAATGTATGTAAACAAATGATTGATATAGTAAATAGAATTATTCATATTCGATAGAAATCCTTGAAATCATTTAACTGTGTGGAAAAAATGAGCTCAGGTTTATTTGAAAATGTAATCTACAAAATGTGTTTACAAATCATATATTTGATATATATGTATAAAGAGGATTTTGCATTAAATAACTTACAATGCTTGATATGCCATAAAACCGAACCATCCCTTACAGTAAATACACTTCTTCTGCTGGTATTACAGTGTTTGGATCCCTTTGGTCAAAAAAATTATCAATAGTAGATATGACATCATTATATGAACTTTTCAGCCCATTCTTGTGTGTGTGTGTATATATATATATATATATATATATATATATATTGGCAGGATTTATCAATTTAAACAAGGAGACCATCAGAAAGGCTTGTAGGAGTTGTCAGGAAGCTGTGGTTGAAGTTATTGATGATTTCTTTTGATAAATTTAATCTGTAATATTTCAAGATATTTTCATGTAATTTTGGTAAATATATCTAATAAAATGATATGTCAGTGTTATTTTCATTTTTGTGTAATTTAGATGACAATTTACACATTGCACCATGTACATATCAAATGCTTTTTTCTCAAAATCTATTTCAAATGATGTAAAAAAATAATTCTATAAATGTATCACCTATTTCTTTCAGTTTTCATTTGTTTATTTTTTAATACCTGCTGATAATTTCCTTAATTTTAAAAAATTTCATGCGTACTTGATTTTTCAAATCAAATAATTCGCCTAGCAAAACCGCAGTCAATATATCTATTCATTTCCAATGTGCTTCTTCATGTGTGAGTAATGAAACTGTCACCACTCACTGCTGAATCAAAAGTCTGTCTGAGTAGCCATTTTCATCAATTCTCTTGGCTTCTCTTCACCTCTGTATTTCCTTCTCTTTATGCAACACAAAAGCAAATAATCAATTCTGCCATTTTCTTTTCAAAGAATTTCTTCCACTTAACTGGTGACAACCATTCAATCCCATTATTAAATTGATTGACTCTATGACACAATCTTATGTATATAAATTGTCATTTATCATTGAGAATATACTTGGATTTATATTTTCCTTCAATAATAATTAAAAAAATGCATACAAAATTGTCCGGTTTTTTGTTTTGTTTTTTTTAATTTAATCATTCCAGTAAAAGCTATTAAAACTTGCGTATTCCATTGAGTGTTTGACTTTCTCCCTTATTCATATAACAGATTTTAATATTGAAGTTGATGTTATAATCTAATTTAAATAATGCTTTAGCAATATTAAATGCCTTGAGTTTAAAACTTGGAGCAAATATCAAGACAAAGAAATCAAATATAAAAGTTATTGATTGCAATAAAAGTCAAGAGATATAAATTCCATCCATTATCAAAAGAAAAGCAAATTCTAGAAATTTTGGTGGACATACATAAATTCAGTTGAAATTCTCTATTGACTGTTGTATATAACTTTTATTGAATTACCTGTCAACTGCTATTATTGATTATACATTGATGAATATATTCATATGAATGATAACACATAAAATATATAACTTTATAACATTTTATTATTTCTATTCCAGAGAATTGAAACTTGAAAGTCAGCTGTTAGTGAGAAAATGAACAGTATCACCCATTGTACAATTATCCACTCCTTTGATATCAATGGCTTATTACTTAAAGAGATCCACAAGAATATAGTGGCAACATTAAAGAATGATAACTCTTTCCTACAGTGTTGTTAAAAAGTGGACAGCTCTATAAATGATGGGTGATATTGCCTATTTTCATAACAATTTCCCTGCTTCCCAAGTTTGAATTTTTCTGGAACAGAAAAAAACAATTATGAACTTCTGATTTTCTATGTAATCATTCAAAGAGTTGAATTTTATTGGAACTCTGTAGCTCCTGTCCTTTAACTTTTGACCAATACCTTATAAATCAAAAACAATATGTTGGCTCAACCATTACTAGTTGATATACTCCCCACTATAAATTTCAGAACTAATTGAACCTTGATTTTCCAACTTTGATCACAGGTGTACCAGTAGAAATAAATGAGTGCACTTAAGTTTTAAACTTTTCTTTCCAACATTTCCCACTTTCATCTTAAATCCTAGATTGTACAACTAAAAATAGTAACTTAACTCAATAACTGTTATTTATCATTCATATATATATATATATATATATATATATAAAGTCAACATATTTATCTTGTATTTGTTTGCTATGACTGAGATATTCTTTGGTGCAATATCATTGGCTCACTGTACTATTGCTATTAGCATGTTGTCTATCTCGTTTTTTGTTTTACAATTGAATACAAATAAAATAAATAAAACAAGATTTTCAAAATATCATTACTTGTTTTATTCACAATTATAAAGGAGCAAAATACAGTTTAATAATTAACCCTGAAAAATGATGTAGCTTATTTCAGAGTTGATCATTTTGATTTCCTTAGATAGAAAATAGAATTCTATTGTTTAACGTGTGACCTGAGAAGGGGGAGTCACTACTAATACCTATTTTCAGTTAACCTCTATTCATTAACTCTATCAAGCCATCCATTGTTCAGCCCAGTCTGCTGGGGCTGTAGAATACACTGACTGTGTCTTTGCAGAGGAGTAAGACCTCTCCGATGAGGGTCTTGGATATGACACTAAACCATCTGATGGTGAGGCTTCAGTCCTAGACCTTTAAGAAATATGGAATACTTCTTCATTGACTAGTAGAGGGGACTCAATCAGGTACTACCACTCTGGGTCAGAGAGGACCTTGAAGTAATGGCAAATAAAACTGTTTAATCATTTACTATCCTTAAATGCTGTGTACAAACAAATGATGGTTAAATGGTTCTAAGTATTGTTATGTAATACTAATAATTTAATTTAACAATGTGCAAACACATAATGTTGAATAGAATTACTAATATTAAATAGCAATTTTTAAACAAGCCAGGGCCCATTTATTTGCACACGGTTAAATTGTTTCAAGTATTGCTATCTGACACAAATAGTTTCATTTGCATATAGTTAAATGGTTTCAAATATTCTATCTACAAACTATTTATTTACAAATCATGTATATTAAATATATATAATAGGATTAGGCATTGACTAACCTGCAAGGGTTAATATGCCATAAAACAAAAAGAACCATTCATTGTTGACATCTTATTTTCATGCTCAAAACTAGAATTAGTTAAATCAATTGGTATATTTGCTATTATTTCTTTTTACAGCTACTGAGTGTCTTGGGTTGTTTATTAGTGATTGGTATCCCTCATTTCTACAGATGGGTAGATGGATATTTTCTCTATCCTATTAAGTTGTCAGGGTACTATGCCAAGTAAATCTCCTTCTTGGCATCACTTAGAGCAATGGCAATTGTTTGGTATTGTCATTTTCCTTTCCAAATAACATATGACAAGTTATACTGGGTACCAGCATCAAGTAACTATCTTTTTTTTAAGATACCCACTTACAAATATGTTCAGTTCTCTCCATATATAGCAAGGTAACTAAATTCTCATCACCATTTTTGAGTCTTGAAGAATAGAATTTGTTTTTACTTTGTCTTATTGTGGATATCAATGTAACGTTACACCCCCTCGGCCCTCACACGTTAACTTTCTTCTAACTATGTCACTTCTTACGCCAACCGGTGATCAACTAGTGGCCGAGGGGGTAACGCACATTTCTTTACCGCTACGCAAGAATACGATCGAGGGAGACAGGAGAAAATAAAACAGACAAACAAACACGAACAAAGCTTGGGGTTAACCAAGAGCAGAAGGAAGTTATGCAACACTACATGCATGTGCGGACTAACGCTAGCGTGGGTTACTAGCGAAAATTCCGCAAAGCAACTGAAATGCCGGCATCTCTAGTCGATCTTCTTCGCCGTAGCTGGACCCTCTCTTCCCTGCTACTGTCTCCGGAGTCCGGTGTTGACTGCCCCTGTCCGTGGTTCCACGCCAACCCTCTCTGCTGTCCAGTCGTCAACTGCCTGCCAGCTCCTTTGTCCAGCCAACTCTCATTCGCGTCCCCTTACCACTTCCGGATACGGCGAGATTTCAGGTCCAAGAATCCTTTGTCTGGTTTCGCGCCAAAACAGACAAAGGAATCGTCTGCTTTGGCGGGCCACCCATATAGTGCTACATCAATTCATATTCCAATTTTATTTTTGTTAAAGTTTTTGTTTTTTAAAGTGTTGAAATTTCCTTAGATGAGACTGGCCATAGAAAAAAAATAGACTGAAGTTTTGATTTCTTTTGAACCATCTCTTATGCAGCACCTCCCCATTGCAGAGTCTGGGTTGCATTCTGA
The DNA here is from genome assembly GCA_963585895.1 of Sepioteuthis lessoniana. NCBI lineage: Eukaryota > Metazoa > Mollusca > Cephalopoda > Myopsida > Loliginidae > Sepioteuthis > Sepioteuthis lessoniana. Next base: position 6,107,910 of record OY757906.1, read on the forward strand.
TGCCTACAACTAAAAGTGATAGACCAGGGTTTTTTTTTAAGATACCCACTTACAAATATGTTCAGTTCTATCCATATAAAGGGATGTAACTAAATTCTCATCACCATTTTCTGGATAAACTAATTCCATTTTTCATTTCCTTGTGTATTGTGTATATCTGAAGACAATTATAGAATACATTTGGTAAAAGATGGTGCTAACAACAAAATCTAGCAAAAAAAGTTTGATAGTTTGAACAATTGGAGTTTTCACTTTGTCTTTTTTTTATTACTATAAATGTATATTAATATAAACACAAATTAATTTAACGTACAAATTCTAAAAACTAGTTTTTACATTTATGAAAAAATATTGATTTATAAATTTTGATTAATATTTCTTTCATTTAAATTTCACTTGCTTTTTATCACTACTACCATGTCATGATTAAAAATTACTAATAACTGACAAGGTTTCAAGTAAGAAATTTGAATATTATTACAGCTAATACTATTAGTCTATATAAACAAATAGGGTGGCATATCAGGCATTTGGAAAAATAAAGAATGAAGCTATATGGCTAGATTCGAACAACTGCTGCCAATTGGCATTTGTAGCCTAATCTCTGTGGCAGTTTTTATAGAAAGGTAGGCTTCTAGGGACAGTGATGTGAGTAATTTTTTTGGAGGCTTAATCTTAATTTTCATCCAGACTGCTTATTAACAATTGTAGAGTGATGTTCTAGGAGTTGAGATAAAATGAAACTGGAATTAAAATAAATGACATATTAATTGATAATAATAAAGGAGAAGACTTCATCTAATAAATTTAAATAATTTATAAAGGATTACTGTAAAATTATGCAGACCTAGAATGTTTGAATTACAATAAACTTATAATCAGAAAAAAGGCTAACCTAAATAGAAACAATCACTACTTTAATAAAGGGATAGACTTTCTTCTAACCACTTTAACTCCTCAAACATTAATTTATTCTGTTGGTAGTGCCTAGAATATACTGACTGCAACCTCTGCTGAGTTGTAAGAGAGTGTAAGAAAATGGGTGTCCTGTGTATGACACTAAATTTCATCTAGTGGTGAGGCTCTGAAAAGTGTAGAATTATTCCTTTATTGCCATTACTCTCAGGTCCACTCTGACCTGGAGTGGTAGTACCTGTTAAGGTAACATCTATGGATTAAATAGATGTTTGGAATAATGAATAATTTACCTATTTAAAATGATTGTGAATATCCATTTTTGTACTGTACAAATATTTGTGTGTGTATGTGTGTAAATTTTTGTACTGTATGAATAATTTTGTGTGTGTGTGTGTGTGTGTGTGTGTATCTATCTCTCTATCTATATATATATTAATTGGAGCTCATAATTGTTAAACTGACTTTGGCATAAAATAACCCAACAATGACTGACATGCTGTAAAACCAACCAAACCAAACATTGGTAAGAAAATAGTTAACACTGATATTCAGATGCAATATTATGCTGTCAAATACTCTATCTTGTGAGTGATCTTTTATGAAATTGTGTAGGTAGAAACAATCAGAAAAGAAATGGCCCCTAAAGTGTTGCCAGCTCTGAAATTAGATTATTTTATAGCTCGGTCAATGAGTAATGTATCAAGAGATTGTTTGAACGTTTTGGTTCCACCTGCAGTAAACTAAAAGATCTTTGGTAATCCATTCTTTTCATGTCTGATAATGCTTAAAGGCATTAACACTGAAGAGAATGAAAAAGGAAAAATAAATCTTTAAAAGCTTTTGAAATTAGTCTCAAGACTACATAGATTGACTCAGGCACTTTTCACTTTAGAGAATGTAAAATACAAATTTACTGATTGGAATTAAACACTTTTCTGATCGCAGAAAATATTTATTTGCCAACTACTCAAAGTTTTTACTTAAGAAAGAAAAAAAATGTTCTCTTGTAGATGTTTTTTAGCAGAGTTTGTGCTGTTTTATTTTTCTCTAATTTATTTATGTCGGAGACAACGGTTATGTCCTTTCATTGATTACTTATTATTTTATATGTATACACATTGCTTCTATATTATAACAAAATGACTTTTGTATGTATGTTAATATCATCATCATCATCAAGACGTGCCGCCAGCATGGATATCCTTGACCATCTCTCGCCACTTTTCCCTATTGTTCATCACCTCCGGCAGGTCTTCTGGGTTACATCCCGTGTCCTCACATAGCTGCTGTATGTAAGTTGGGGCTGGTCGTCCTGCTTTTGCTTGGCCATATGTGGGGGTCCATAGTAGTACGTCACTAACGAGCTCGTCTTTGCTTCTCCAGCAGTGTCCGGCGTGTCTGGCTCGTCTGACCTGTATAGTTTTCGTGATGGGAGGTAGGTGGCCGTACAGTTGGCGTCTCATGGGGTGTTGTCGCTTGCAGCAAGATTTTTGTTTGCACAATTACAATCGTCATTATTATTTATAATTTTGACTTGTATAATAATACTAAAACTTACTGTATCCTGTATAGGATGATTATTTTTCATCTTCTCGATTCTACTTGCTTTTTTTATCCCATTTAGGTTATCACTTTTATGACAGTGAGAAACAGTGCCAACTGGAAACAAGAATAAAGAATAAGCTCTCAATGAAATTCAAACTCTTCTTCCCTACAAAAACCTGGTTCTACAGTTAGCTGTTTTACTAACTTAACCCTGGATGATGTCACAGAAGTCCAAATAACACTTATAAAGCCACTCAGTACTAGTGTTTTTTTCAATTAGTCAGTGTTTAACAAAGTTTCATATAGAATGAATCCAATTTGAAACTTAATGATAGTCTGGTGTTTGTACTTAACAGTTACCTACCTTGAGAAATCGAAAGGAATGGGTAAGTGTTAATTATAGACTACTTCTCCTTATTTATTTGCAGTTAATTAAAATATGAATTCTATTATTTGGATGTGACAAAACATTGATCTTAAAGGTTACAGTAAGTGGCCTTTAAACAAGTACATATAGATATGGTTGAGTTCTATGAGAAATTCGATCCGATAAAATAAAACAAGAATTCTTTCAAGCTCTAGCCATGTCAGTACTACTGTATGGTTACACCATTAATGAAACACCTGGAGAAAAAGATAGATGGGAACTACACAAGAATGGTGTGTGCTGTTTTGATAAAGTCCTGGAAGTAACACCCCACAAAATGTTGGCTCTATGGCCACTTCCAATGTCTGCACAGATCACTTAAGAATTCATTCTTACTTCCCCAGCATATCTTATGTGTCTTTCTTTGCAAGATGGGGTGTCATCCAGATGACTTATCAAGAGCAATAGCCTGTAGGAACAGATAGTAAGAGTGTCAAGTAAAGCTATGTTGTTGGAATCCCTTGATAATGATGATGATATTTTTGTTGATAATCATCAAAAACTTAATGTTCTCCATTATTCTTTCAATCACCTTCTTTGTCTTCTTGCCAATTGCTTGGTACACTGTATTCATTTCTTTTGAGCAATAGTTAGTGTTAAGGCATGCAAGTTACCTCCCCTGATACCCTCAAGAAAAGAGATGTTTTTGCTAGGACCGGAAGTAAACAAACGGCCATGTTGGTTGAGAGTGTGAGAAGGACGGGTGTAAAGAGGTGTCTCCGTATACAGACTGTTGTAGTCTGAGTTCTTTGTATTTAACAGTTAGTTTTGATTCTCACTGAGTGCACTATGAATTTGACTCTCCTACAGGTTAAGCTCCTACTACTTCCTTTTATGTATGGCAGGAACAGTTTCCAGATTTTATTTGTTCAATTTATGTCAAAATAAAATTTATCATTTACAAAAAATAGATCTTAATTTTAATCATAAAAAATGTTTTCTTGCAATCAGATATCTGCAGTTATTTAAAAAAAAAAAAAAGAAAAAAAAGCAGCCTCCAAATATATAATCTCATATAATCTAGACATTCTTTCATTAAAAAAATACTTTGATATTTTTAGACTAATATGAAAACAAGTTAATAAATGAAGTATCTTTGTTCTTTGAAGAGATGAAATATAATAAAGTTTTGTCAGACAAATGGTTGGAGCCAATCAAGTGATAAAAGTTTCATTGATATCAAAATATTCTTCATCTTTATCCATTTTGTAATTACAAAAACTAAAATTTAAACAAGTTGGATGTTTTATTTCAAAAGAAGAATTACAATCTGAATTACTGTGTAAAATCCATGAATAAAATGTTACATTTTATCTGATAAGATTTTCTCCTGAATCTTTTAAGTCTGCTGTATCTTATCAACAGTTTTGTTTCTTCAAACTGAGATAATAACAATCTTATATAAAATGTTATGAAAAATAAAGCTTGAAGATATTTGGCCACAATATGTAATTGGATCTTTTAAGTTCTTTCAGAGAACATTCACTTATATTTAAAGATTAATATGTAGTTGAATTATTGGATTGGAAACTATTAGGGTCATGGGTCATTCATCTTGTTTCTTATTGGTGAGGCTTGTTAAACTATTTGATGGAAAAAGAAATCTCTAGCTTCAAAAGTAGAGAGCAGACAGTAAAATGCCCGTAAAAAGGTTTTACTAATAATCAATATAAGTGCCAATGTGTGACACTATAAGCTTTGCTGCACCTCAGTGCAATAATGCATATGTGTATAGGTGTGAGCAGGTTTATATGAGTATGTATACATATAGGCATAGAATATAGGGAAAAATTGAAAAATAAAATAATGCAAGAAGAAGAATTTGATATAAAAGAAAGTCAGTTTAGGTTCTAATGAACCATCATCAGAACTTGGACAAATGATATCGAATGACATTAAATCACTGATGGATTTTTTAATAAAATACAAAATAAGGAGGAAATATTATATCTACAGGGAAAGGGGTAACCATGTAGTCAATAAATTAGCATTCATATTCAAAAATATATCACGTGACTGTTTAAGACAATGATGTTGAACAAATAGAATCATCAAGTGAAATAATGAATTAAAAGGAGAAAGAAAAAGGAAGGAAGGAAGAAAAGAAAAGAGTGGAAGAATATGAGAAAAGGAAATAGAAAAGTGAGGTAAAGGAAGAAAAGAAAAGAAAAGAGTGGAAGAATATGAGAAAAGGAAATAGAAAAGTGAGGTGAAGGAAAGAAAAGAAAAGAGTGGAAGAATATGAGAAAAGGAAATAGAAAAGTGAGGTAAAGGAAGGAAAGAAAAGAAAAGAGTGGAAGAATATGAGAAAAGGAAATAGAAAAGTGAGGTAAAGGAAAGGAAGGAAAGAAGAGAAAAGAGTGGAAGAATATGAGAAAAGGAAATAGAAAAGTGAGGGAAAGGAAGGAAAGAAAAGAAAAGAGTGGAAGAATATGAGAAAAGGAAATAGAAAAGTGAGGTAAAGGTAAGGAAGGAAAGAAAAGAAAAGAGTGGAAGAATATGAAATAGAAGAGAGAGGTAAAGGAAAGGAAGAGGGAAGAAAAGGAAACAAGCATCATTAATTACTGTTAAATCAAAAATCAAGCTTATGTCAATTGATAAGTCTATAAATTAAAAATTTCTAAAAGTAGAAAAATGGTAGTTGTGAGAGAAAGATAAATAAAGTTTATTTACTTTTGCTACATTTATTTAAATATCTACAGGAATAAGGAAGAAAATTGAAAAGGGGGAACTTGACATATCTGTGTGAAAAGGGCAGTGAGCAAGAATAAGTGTGTAAAGATTAATGGGGAAATTGGGAAAATATCTATGGAAATTAATTGATTAATTAAAGATGGAATATATTGTCGCAAGATTAGTTTTCCCAAATATGGCGAAATGCTGAAAAAACTGGGAGGATTATTAACATTTCTACAAAATAAAATTACACTGGCTTCCAAATTTGTCTTAATTTCTTGTTGTGGATATAAGCTAACATAGTAGCTGTATTAAAATTGAAGTTGTCATCAAACTTAGGAAAGATATTAGAGTTGTTAATCTTAATAATGCACTTCTCTAACACATTTCTATGTTTGTACAAATGTTTATGAATCTTCCTCGACATTTTCACCTATATATTTAAATTACAGTCTTTGCAAGGAATACAGTAAACACCAGCATCAGAAATTATGTTGCATTAAAGACTTGAATGTAGTAAATCACAGATTACTTTAGAAGATAAACAAATTTGGTATTAAAACTGACACTTTAAGTTATTTCCTATGATGTTATTGAAAGAATCGTTTGGTAAAGTAATGTGTGTATGGGGAGGATTAATTTTATCAAAGGGTGTGTTGACATTAATTCGAGGTTGATTTCTATTGTGGGTTTAAAGGGCTTTAGATTGGGCAAAGTGTATAAGAGGTTTGGGGTAAAGAAGGTTAAGAAAGGAATTTTCTTTGTATTTAGATATTTCGGGGAACAAATATGTAGGGTGCTAAGGTAAAATACTCTTATAGTAGTAATGTTGTGATGTGAATGGAAATGTATGTATAGGCATAGAATATATGTAAGTGGGGGTAAGCATATCTGTATGGGTATGTGTAAGCCTAGAGTATGTTTATGTATTCACATTGGATGTTAGTGTGTGTATGTAGAATATTAAAAAAAATAGCTGAAACAAAAGAGACAGTTTTTAATTGATGATAAAATAGAAAGTGAAGAATTTTTGAATGGGAATTGAAATGATTAATTTTTTAACGTCTCTCATAGTCAAGTTTTTTTTTTTGCACTAGAATGATCAGAGGTCAGCAGACAAAAGTATCATTTTTTTTAAGTATTTTAATTTTGTGAGGTTCATTTAAGAATTCAGGTGATAGTTGCAGCCCAAAGCCAAGGGCTGGTTGTGCCAGGTAGGGGTGCCCCCACTCCACTCAGGTAATACAGAACTTAGATATTAGTTAGGATCTGACCATCGGACAGAATAGGATAAGAAATTTTGTCTGCAACCATGATTGTGTTAGTAAAGATTCAGCATCCAACTCTATTTTTGCAAAGTGTCACACAGGCTCTCTCTAATTGAGAAGATCTCAAAGAGAAGATAATCACCCAGTACATTCTTGGAATTTGTTTGTTGTTTTTTTTCCTTATGGAGATGACTCATGGCTTGTGTGGTTTTGATCTAAACCTTTGTGTAGATTCTTTTAAGATAGATTAACTGTTCAATGTGAGATTGAATTATCTGCAGGTAAAACTGTAAAGGTGCAATAAAACATTTTTAACACACTTTACAAATAATAAATAATAATATTAAACACTGTTGAATTATCAAAGTAAAATAAACCTGAAGACGGTTAAAGAGCATATCAAAATGTTTTCATAAAAACAAGAAAGAGGAAGATACTAGTAAGAATAATTAATGGAATAACGAAAATGCTTCATTTTTGAATTTCAGATAAAAACTTATCATGCCAATAGAATTCAAAAGCTGTCATCATTGCTTCTGCTAATTTTATAGAATTCTGGGTAATTTAGTTGCGGGTGATTCTCTGATAACAGGATGAGAGTACCATTGTATCATTCTGTTTCTTATTAAAATCTTCTTAAATGGTTGAGAAGTGAACACATTTTGTTAGATTTTCAGCACAGAAGGATTCAAAGACAAGTATGGTAAAGTAAATAATATTAAACTCAAAACTTTATATTCCAAGCTGTTTATCATTAATTTTGACTAATACTTTTCTTCACCTGCATTTTAGTTGCTTTTTATTACAACTCACTTGAGTCTTTAAAACAGCAAGAACAGTGTACCTCAAAGAAACCTAATTATATTTAGCAGCTGCTTTACTATCTAAGCTAAGAGAACCATTAGGATTTTGGCTTCTGCAATACCAAAGATAAATCATAAGCTATAGTGGTATTACAAAAGGGGACCTGAGTTCAAGTCTCATTTGGAGCTTATCTTTCATTATTGTCACCAAGATGTGTTGTTCATCACTTTGGTAAAAATAACAACCTGAGTGAGTTGAGATAAAAACAACTAAAATCAAGATGAAGAAAAAAGCGATGGTCACAATTAATAATGATTGACAATGCTTAAATCAATAAAAAGCTAAACAATTTGTTTTGATGCAAGCAAATTGCAAAAACAAACAAAAAAAAAAAAACAGGCAAAAAAAAAAAAAATAAGCAGTAGTACTTCATAATGGCTTCCATTTTGTTTTCATACATTGTGTTGGGTGATTGGAAGAGAGAATAAATCCTAATTGAATCCTGAAAACTGAGACTAGAGTTGTTCTATAAGATACTAAAATATTTTTTGTTTTTACTTTTCAAGTCAATACCAGTCAGTGTGGTGTACACAGAATGAATGGGCCCATCATATGACTTGTTGACATTCAACAGGGAATGGATTACAAAATGAGGAAATCATTTGGAAACTTGAAAAAGGTTTATTAAACTGATTCCCATAGAATAAATTTCACTGGAACTAAGATAATCTATTTTAATATGAAATTTGATAATATAGAGGCATTTTTACATAGAGAAAGAGACTAATGAAAGAAGAAAGTATTGAAACATCATAAGAAAGTTTGTAAAAGCATTAAGAACGAATACAGCTCTAGAACTTTATGTGAATATCTAATTATCTTTCCTTGTTTAGACTTTTTTTTACCAGGGGGCAAAGCTGTCATTGTTGCTATGGAAACAGAGGTTGAGATAAAAGCAGAATCCTTTGAAATAAAATTTAAAAACATTTCCAGACAAATGGCTAGGATGTGATGACTAAGGAATAATTAAATGATAAACCCTGGTTTCAATCACACTGAAATGTTTCTTCCTTTCATTTATTCAAAACATAGTTAAGTCCCACTAAATAGACTAAATCTAGGAATTAAAGAAAATATCCATGAGTTGATTAGAGTATTTTTAAAATACACTTGACTATCCAAAAACAGGAGTAAAAATAGGTTTTACTCATATAAAGATTTCATCTCTTTAAGATACTGAAAGGATTCTTTAATCTTCTTTATCTATTTATTCAGTTGACTTTTCCGAAACACCATCAAAATTACAAACATTTCCCAGGAACTTTTTAATAAGAACTTTATCTTAACTTACATTTTCTTTCAAAGAAATATCAATATTCTTTAGTTTGTTTTACTACTGTTTTGGTGCCGATGGTGAGCGATGATAAATAACACGTGAACACACAAGCTATCTAGTAAAGGATATATTTATTTGTTCATCCAAGGGAGGTAAGTCTACAGAGCTGGGCTCACTTTCATGGGGCCGTTTTGTATCCATGTTTTACAGAGCTACATGCATCATAATAACTTCTAAACAAAAGTTTTATTGTTAAGAATTACTTGTACATTTTCCTTCTTTTCTACTTTATATCCAGCTGATGATTTCGAGCTCTAAAATTTAAGATACAGCAATGCTTTTATTTAATGTTTAAAAACATTAAATACAGAGTGTGGTAGAAGTTGTCACCTGGGTGGGGCACATGAACTTAAGCAAGTTGTAACGGTAGCTCCATTGAGCTAATAGTTTACTTTTTTGTTCTCTAGATATAATCAGTTACAATCATGACTTGGATGGGTGCATTTGCTTTTTGCGCTCATTTCATCTTACGTCAGAATGATGCTGTTCTAGATGGAAAATTGATATACCTATGGACTGAAAATTTCAGAATCACAGGTTCATCAATTAAAAAAAAGTCTCTTAGAAGAATCAAAGTATGCTATTTATCAAAAAATGGCAAAAATACCACCAGACATTACTCTTGGGGTTTGTCAACCTTTAAAAACATAGCCAGTCCAAGCTCTGACCATGACTGATCAAAAATTGCCACTTGCCTAAGTTCAGTTGTATCACACAAGTGAAAGTTTGAAATATGGGAGGTATTTTTGTCACTCAGTGCACTACAAAAGTGGTGACACCAATATTTTGAACAATGTAGGTTTCTGAACACCTTGTTCAATGATATGTGAAGTTTTGATCAACTCAAAGTAATGAAATCATGTTGAAAGTTCTAGAATCTTCTATCTTCCTTGTAATCATGATTTTATGATTTAATCTAAGTACTCATTTGTCATGATCAAGTTCTTTTGACAAGGGACCCATTTTGCCTAAAGATGAGGAGTTCATTACATTTAAAAATGATGCAATTGCATAAAATTCTAATGTAACCTAGCCACCAAATACTGCTGATGATGACTAATTGTCAGGTGGTAGAGGAGAAACCCAAAAACACAATTTACCTCAAGCGATAGGATCTCTGTTGCTTTATTCTTTTCATTCAGTTTCTGAGGCCATAAATGTAAGTGGAAATAGATACTGCACACAATGTGTGGGGTACCTTCCTTGTTCCACTAGGAACTGACTATTCCTTTTTAACTTTCTGTCCACTTGTCTTTTCATATGCTAGTCATCAAAAAGAGAGAGTGAATTGAGAAACATATCATCTTTTATTGGGACTCCACAAAACATTCAAGCTTTTCTTCTACCTCCTGTGGGTTACATGTGGCTAACCCCTGCCACCACTCAGATGACCAATCAAGTTTGGTGACCTCAGCAAGTGCTAGTTAACTGCTGTTTTCAGTTTGGGTTGCTAGATAAAACATATCTAGCCCACTGGATGAGATGCTGAACTCTGTCAACAACTTTTTTCCATCTACTGAGATTTTTTTTATGAGTTATTTACACCCTGGTACAATTTGCTTACAATCTTATGTTAAGACTTTGTGCTAGAGAAACATTGCCAAAAGTCTTAGTATCTTTTTTATTTTGATTAATTTGATTATATAAATGGGAAAAAAAGTTTTGGGACTATCTGAAATCTTCTTTAAAGAGATTCTCTTTATATGAATAAGTTACTGAGAAAAATTTGGAGGAGAGACAGACAAGATTGAATGAAAAGAAATTCAAGATTTAAAAGAAATATTGGTGACTAAAAAAATTTATGTGATGGTCAAGAACTAAAAAAAACTAATGATGATGATAAGGTTATAAAGTTTAGTACTTTTAGTTGCTATAAAGCACAAATAGATGAGACAGAAGTTCTTATATGAACCAATAGAAAGTTGAGATAAACTGAAATGTCTGAGCAAAGAGGCCTTAGATTTCAGTCACCCTGTTAGCTAGACTAAGAATACCTTACAGTGAAGTAAGAACACCCACCTACAAAAAGAAAAGTGTCATGTGCTTGGCACCAAACTGCATCTGGTAATGAGTTTCTAGTTTTAATTTCCATTATCCCCATGTACACTCTGACCTGGAGTCATAGTATTTGTTAGGGTCCTATTTATGAATCAAATAGATCTGTTTAAAAATTATTTGTAAAAGTAATACTTGATATCATAACCATTTGCAAAAAAAAATTACAAAAATGTAAATATATGCATAGAATGTGCACAAATAACTAACCCTTTGGTATGAAATAATCCCAAACAGGCTAGCATGGCTTTGAAATTAATCAATCTTTGATTTCAGTTATACCAGGAACTCAAGATACTCTTTTACCAAATTCATATTTTCTTTTATTTTTATTCCTTCAGATTTCCTATCTCATTCCTTGGAGACATGATTTAATATTGATATGCACCAATAAAACTGACCAGTCCTTATTATGAGTAAAAGAATGTTCTTAAAATTGAATATCTGGATTTTGACTGGATTGTTTAGAAGACCAACTGGTACCCATGTAGCAAGTCTCTCTTCTCCCCACCAGTAGGGTTGCAGGGACTGTCAGTATAAGATAGAAGACAATATCAGTCAACTTTAGAGACTCCAATCCTTTGATTAAGTTGTGCTTCTCTAAGATTAATTGTTCTTTAAGGCTATAAGACACAGTCTTCCCTACTAATTTACATATAGCTGAGGGGAGAAGATGGGTTCATACCTTTCTCAATGGCACCTGTGTAAAGTAAATACAAACAACCTTGGCCAAAATTTGAATTTGGTTTAATTGCATTTAATGCACTGATAATCATTCACCACCCCTTTCTAAGCAGTGGCAGTCTAGTGGTCTTTCTGAAATTTTAATATTCAGCATGTGGAATAAAATTTTATTATCATCATCATGTCGCACTGTTAGCATGGATTTCCCTAACTCTCTTTCGCCATTCGTCCCTATCATCCATCTCTTCTGTAGAGAGCTGTTGTTGCTAAGTTCTTGTTGGTTGGCCAACACTGGCATGTACGTGTGAAGGGGTCCATGGGAGAATGTTACTTATGAGTTCATCCTTGCTTCTCCAGCAGTGCCCTTTATGTCTTTTTCATTTTATTTGGATGGTTTTAGAGATAGTAAGGTCGGTGGCCATACAGCTGCTGTTTCGTGGGATTTTGCTTCCAGGATTTGTTCAATATAGCTTATAACATTCTTGTGCGTTCCTGTCTAGCTTTTTCTCTATACATTTCATCAGCATCCATGTGGTGCATCCATACAGTAGTATTGACACAACTGCTGCTTGGAAGAAATTACATTTTATTTTATCAGATAGGTCAGACTTCCATATGATTAATGACCTATCAGTAGCAGTCCATGTCTTCGCTAGGCATAAATTGATGTGACTTTCAGTAGATGAGATGCTGCTATCGCTGTACATGAACTTGTTCACTAATTTCAGTGAACCACTATGTGGCACAGTTGCCATGATGGTTAATTATTTTATTACCTGTTTTGTTTAGGCCATGAGTTTTTCAGTTAGCTGTTAAGTTAGCCAAAATCTTTGAGTAGAAATGTAAGTCAAATTGGAAAGTTTAAGTGAGTACATAACAAACAACACAGGAAGACCAAAATGTAAACAAAATTAGCAAATTTTGAAAAAGTAATCAGTCAGTCAGTTGTCAGAACTTTTCATTCAGAGAGTTCTTTAGGGTTGCAGTGGTGGAGGTGTCTGTTCGTGTCTGTTCATAGCGTGGCCGTCGCTATTAATGGTATTATAGCGATGGCCATGGTTCATAGACCCTTACAGATTTTCTCTCTTTTTCTCATACTACTGGATTCAGTCTGAACATCGAACAATAAATGAATGTTAATTGTTGATGGAGAGTTCTTGTTTTTGAGTTGCCAACACCTAGTCAACTTTGTTCCAACAAATCACCCCAACTGTCAGAAGAAGTTCCAGATGGATTGTGTCATTCCTTGGATCTTTCAAACTCAATGTGGGCACGGACAGGATTGATAAACAAACTATCCAAAAATGCATGTTAAAGCCAGACACAGGATTCAACCCTGAAAACCCATGGCCAAGCGATGATACTACATTTGGTACCATGCAAACATATTAAACATATTGTTTGGTACAAATAGCAGGACCAAAATGTAGTATTCCATTGTTGTCAGTTGGTGAACTGTAGTATTACAACCATTTTTTATTCAACTTTAATTAACACTTAAACAGTTTCATCTACTCTATTGATTACATGTATAGTAAATTCTGATGATTCAATACTCACAAAATATTTCATATTATTTCCATAATTTCATACTTTTGCTATATAGTTATTCTTATTAAAATCATTGAAATCCAAAAATAAGATATTTGTTTTTTGCTTTTTTAAGTTTTTGAGAATTTTTACTTATTTTTTATGATAAAGAATTACATGAAATGAAGTTCTCTTTATGAAATGTGTATTGTATACATTTTTCAATCTCCTCAAATCCAGTTATAGTTTTATGATGATATTCTGAATGAATTTATTCTTAAATCCAAGTAAGCATTTCTTAATCTTTTTAGGATTTCCTGAAAAAAATCCAAGAATGATATATTTAGTGCTGATTATTTGACTAAAAAAAGTATGAAACAAGAACAGATTAACTCTTTTATTTTTTAAGAATATTATAAATTCTTTTGCTTCTTTTCTGAGAGACAGAAGGTGGGGATGTATTTGGTGTTTATTTTTTGCTAGTGGCATATACAATTTTATGAATGCTATCAACAGTAAAAGTTCAAATTTTATTCATTGATTTTTTTTTCTTTTTAGTTAATTTAATATTACCTTGTATAGAAATTATAAACTCTATCCTAACCCTGATACATAAAAAGTGATATAATAATTATGACATTCATTATTTCAGTGAATTAAACTGGATTTTTAAATTTTGCTGAGAGAATGTTATGCTAAATGCATTTTATAAATTATACTGAATTATTTTTATTGGAATTTTTTTTTAATGAAGCAAGTTATTATTTAGTGAAAAGAATTTTCAGTAAAAAGAAGAGAAAAAAAAGGAAAAGACTTTTCTGGAATACTAAAAGCAACTCATTGATTTTTTTTTTTTATGAGTCTGTCATTTGTAAAATCAAAATTTACTGTTTATGTAAAGTATTGAATGGTGGGAAAAGGGATTAATAGAGTTCAAAGTTCAATTTAAAATGCCAGTTATTTGAGATTTGTTCAACATTAAGCTGCTAGAAAACATTTTCAAAAAAGCTTTTATGGAAGAATAATGTCTATTAAGCTGAAGCATTTACAGAATTGGAAAAAAAATTGGTATTTACTTCTGTTTCCTGACAAAAGAAATGTCTCCGAATATTAGACTGTTCAATGAATAATAATAATGATAATAATAATAATAGCAGCTATATTTAGTCAGTAATGCTTTCCTTCACTCCTGACCATTGATAGTTCTGATTCTCCTGGTTTTATTTCCATTTCTATAATAAAATGATTTATTATATATATCTATATTAAAATTTCTCTTTTATTTTCTATAGTAAAATAACTAGCAATGAATTTACATTGTGCCTATTATACCCTTAATTTTATCAACAATGCTTGTGTTAATCCTTGACCACTGGCAATTATCTTTTTTTCTAGATTTACAATGCATTATCAGGGTAAAATCATTAGCAATGTATTTGCATATATATGTAACAAGTGAGTACCCATTGGAAAACAAATGCCTCACCAAAAATGTAGTTTACTTAACAAAAATAAGAGGTAATAAGAGACATGAGATGATCTGTATAGGATTGACAGAGTAACCATGGAAGAAAAGATAGAATAATCACAAAACTTCTTTTTGGAATAAATGATGCACAAATAGACTATCCAATATATAAAAAATATAAGAATATAAATAAAAGCATAGAAAAATGAACTAGAGGTTAAGTGGTCCATTCTAAAAAGAGTATGTGTTTATTTATTGTTAGGGTTCAAAGAATTGAAAATTGTACTCAGAGGAAAACTACCATATAATACATTTTTTCGATTCAAATGATTTGCTAAATAAAAGATCATTTACTTTATAATTTAGTGCTTGATTGAGCCACGTGACTAAGTAAAATGACTATTATGTGGTTGTCATACTAAGAAATAATACATAATTGTTCAATTAACTCTAACAAATTCAAACATGTTAGATATTAGCTCTCCTGAATATCAACAATGTGAAACTCTGAGTTGTGAGTTTTTATCCTGTTTTATTACTATCTTATTTTATAGTTGAAATATATTGTGATATTGTTCTGCATTTTTGTGCATAGAGCACTGTAAAAATTTTATGGTTTAAAAAAGTTTCAGTGTTAAATTTTAATCATAAGTATATATATATATATAACACACCTATTCTACCAATGTGTTTTGTGCTCAATGCAAACTTCAGTTCAGGGCAGACATCTTTGTTTAAGGTTGTTACATCATTCCTTTAAAAGAAAGACTGCAATTGCTTCCTGTAGTTTCTAAAGGACATACAGTGTATAGTAAAATACAGCTCAGCCTAAAATATTGAGCCTATAGTACATAGTAAAGTTGATAGTGAACTAATTTTGTATTTCAGTGCTTAAATGGTTATTTTTGGAATATCATTTTCTGTGTTTTAAAATCCATTATCTTGTATAAATTCTGTATATCAGTGGTTTGAGATTAAAAAAAACTTTGTAAATATGAATACCATATTTTTTCCAGTGTATCTTGACTCATGTAAAAGAAAAAAACTTCAGGTTTCCTATTCCCAGAGATGAAAGAAATTTAATGACATGAGTAAAAAAAGCTATGCCTATATGTATATTTTAACTGGGTAAATAAATAATCTCTCCTTGATCCAATATTTTTTCTCTTATTTATGAATTTCCCTATTAAATAGGTTGTTTTTGGTTGGTTGGTATTTTATGTCCTATCAACTCTTGTGGGTTATATAATGCCAAATCATATTTTTTAGAGAGGGAAAGAGAGAGAGAGAGAGAGAGAGAGAGAGAGAGAGAGAGAGATTTGTCAGTGAATAGTTTGTTGGTAACTTCATTTTTAAATGAGTTAGGGCCCATTTGTTTGCACACAAATGGTTTCAAGTATTGCTATCTAACACTAATAATTCTATTTAATATTAATCATTTGTTTGCACACTGTTAAATGGTTTCAAGTATTGCTATCTAACACTAATAATTCTATTTAATATTAATCATTTGTTTGCACACTGTTAAATGGTTTCAAGTATTGCTATCTAACACTAATAATTCTCTTTAATCTTTTTAATATGCTCAGAGAATAAGTAATTGGTAGTGCTGAAAGTAAAGACAAATGAACCCATGCATCAGATTCAAGAATTTATTCTGTACTAATGGTATATGATAGCAGCAGGGGCCACTATCATCAGCAGCAGTGGGGCTTAGGCAGGGTGTCCAAGCAGCAGCATTCTTGAAGTATATAACATGTTACTTTTTTTTTAAGTTTTTGTATCTTGTTAGAGGATTTATTATTCTTCCACTTAGTATGGTGTATGTGTTTTGTTGTATCAGGAGGTGGTGCATTGATTTTGTGAGTTTGGTTTTTGATCTGGGAATATGTGTTCATAACAATCAATGTTAATGTTTGTTGGTGGTTCCTTAGTCTTTAGTAAATGAGGCCTGTTGTGTTTTATTTATATTCCTTCTTCAGTTAGGACTAGATAAGAACAGGGTTGGTCTAGTTTTTAATTACCTTGCCCTTTCTAAGCCAATTATTGTTAAATCTAATTCTTATGCTGTTATTTGGCTAAGTATGGGCAACTTGTGAGCATGTGTGGTTTTTTATTAGTATTCTTACCTGATACAAACAATTTTGCTCACCACTGTATGGTTTCAAATGATTAATAATGATAATCCTTAGTAAATGATGGAACAGTTTTATTTGTCCCATCGATGATACCCTAACACCTACTACCACTCCAGGACAGAGTGGTCCTGCAAGTAATAGTAATGAAGGAGTACTCAATATTCCACAAACACCAGGAGCTTCACCATCAGATGCAGTTTAGTGTCATACCCAGGATACACTATAAAGAGATACAGTGGTACTCCACCATCTGTGAAATTAGAAAAAAATTCACTAGAAGTTGGCTTAGTTAGAAAAACTTATTTAACTAAAACTACTTAGAAAAATGTATTTGAAAGGACTAATATACATATAATATCAAATGCAAACTGATGATTAAAATTGTTTAAGATCAAAGTCATTATAACTTGTAATGACATTAAATATTTTAGAAGGTGATTTTACTCATCAGTCTACATTTGATTTCTGTTATGACCGGTTATTAAGGGTCAATAAATAAATAACTCAACATGGAGATATGAATGCTACACAAATGTATCCAAGTCTCTGAGGAGGGTTCTCCTTGGTTCAATGTACACGAAGACAGGTGATATATTTAGCATATGGTTGCAAAGAAAAGACAAACACAGGTTGAAAGTTTATAAACAAATATATTAAACCAAAAAAAAAGAAAAAACAAGGCGATAAAGCAAAGAATCAAACTCTACAAATTGGTAGCGTATGAGTATCATGTGGAAGAGTAAATCATGATGTGCGTGTGAAGCCAGAGTTCATGGACAGTCATGTATGTTATCAGTTAAGAAACTCACTTGGTGGGTATGGTGGTATAAGGGTGGTAAGGGTATCAGATGATCTTGGTAGATGGTAGCATTCATGGACAGGGTTGCATTGTGGCTAAGTCAGTTGTTGTTCACAACAGGTGGTACGTCATAAACCTGTCAGAGTTCAAGGTGAGTTCTTATGGCAGAGTGTTTTCTTCCCTTCGTCCCTTGGTAGGCTAGTCTGCTGCCTTTGAAGATTTTTGCTGCTTAAATAGTTACCCTTTGGATCAAGTAGGTTCTGGGAATTTTTTTAGGGGGAAGATTTATGATTGGCTGAAAAAGGATATTTTGTTAATGTGAATTAATTTTTTGCATTCTCGTCTGGAAGTTCTCCATGGAGCCTCTTGCGCAAAGACACATTTTATTCATTGTCTCGGCGGCAGCCGTCTGGTTAACATCCAGTCAAATGCTACCCTTCTCCAGTCATGTGTATGTTTGTTGAGTGAAATTGTAAACCGGGAGAGATCTAAATTTTGCTATATAACATAGGCAAGGTGCTTACTATAGCTGCTGCTGCTGCTCTTTGCTCTACCAGCTTAGTTCTTGATTAATATTCTCTTTGGGTAAGTCCATTATTCTGGTCATAGGTGAGTCACCTACAACAATTTCATAGGAGCTCTGTCTCTGATACTATTGACTGTAAAATAAGTAACTTATATTATTTTATTCTCTCGGAATGTGACCAAATGAGTTTTTTTTTAACATAGTGTCCTTTGTGTTTGTCATACTTCTTCCATCAGTCTTGCAGTGCTTGGATCCCATTGATAAAAAAAGTCATCTACAGCAAATATGACTTCATGATATGAACTTTTCAGCCTACCCTCGATTGTATGTATGTTATATAGACATAAGTTTATGATAATAAAAAAGTAAAGTTGGTGACTTTATTCGAGGGTGATCTGAAGGCTCTTTTTTCGATAGCTACTACACCAAGGTGTAGGGGAGAGTACTACTCCTTTCCCTGGATGGCTCAACTCTACCCTTGATCCGTACCCTATAATGCTGATAGTTAAGCAAGGCAGCATCAAGTACCACTTTTTGAGTTTTTGGTATGACTTGACCTGAGATTGAACCAGTCTCCTGGACCATTGGTGAACACACTAGTCATTGGTCATGGAAGGAATGATCTAACTCTTTTCAGTAGTATCAAATCTTGAGCAAGAAAGCTCAAATTAACAGAAAAATTGACTGAATTTTTTTGTCAAATTCATTCCATTTTTACATTTGATTAGTTGATAAAGGCAAATAAATTTCTTGACTTACTTGTCAAGTAATTGGATAGACAGGGTTCTTTAGCTTTGTAATGACAACCAATGTAGAAGATAAACTGAATTCAAAACAACTGAGCTCTACTTAAAAATTGACTTTGTGTCACATCTTGCCTGTGATGGAGGGCTGAGGTAAATACATAATCAAGTGATGCTAAAAGTTAAGCAGTGGCGAGTATGCTCAATATTTAGATGGATAACTACTTTGAAATAAAAGGTATTGCAAGCAATCTAAGGCCTGTATGCCATATTTTTCTTAATGACTAAACTTTGCTTAATCTATTTCATAGTGTGTGTATGTGGGTGGGAAAGTTCTTATGTCATTACATCAGCTAGGGTGGTGCTGCTGCTGTCCTAGTGTTAATCTAAAGTTAATAACAGGTGACATTTTATTGATAATAGCACCAAATATTGTGTAATAATTGATTTCTTGCTGATTAAATGAAACACTGACTTTTAGAAATGTCCAATTTTATTTTATAATTAAATTATCTACTTCTTAAAATGTTAACAATTCAGTAGTTATCTTAATGTTTTTTTTCCAGTAAGATTTTGAATAAAATATATATGTAAAAACGGGAATACTGATAAAAGATTTCCTCCAAATAATATATTTTCTCAGACGGGCCAGTTTTTGTGAAAGTGTGTTTAACTTGGTCGGTACTGTTTTGTTTTGTTTTTAAGGGGATGAAAAGAGATGTAAGTTGACAGGTGAAAGTCTTTTGTGTGATCACCACTGTCGAGAAATACTAGTAGACAACCATACATGACAGCTAAGGAAATATAGAAAAAATAGCAGTGCTGAACTTGCAGAGTCAGTGATTATTTGTTTCATTCATCATCATCATCATCATCTTGTTGTGTCACCAGCATGGATATCCCTTACCCACTCTCGCCACCCCTCCCTATCGCTTATCGCTTCTGGCAGGTCCTTAGGGCTACATCCTGTATCCTCACAGAGCTGCTGTATGTAGGTTTGAGCTGGTCACCCTGCTTTTGCTTGGCCATGTGAGGGGGCCATCAGGCCTCAAGGACTTGTTCAAAATTGCTTGCAACATTCTTGTGTATTTGCCATCAAGCTTTTCCTCCATCCGTTTAGTCAGCGTCCATATAGCAGTATCGACATGACCACTGCTTGGAAGAAACTGGGTTTCATTTTATCGGTCAGGTCTGACTTCCATATGACTGATAGCCTATCGATAGCTGTTCATGACTTTGTTAGTCATGTGTCGATGTCTTTTTTGGTTGATGAGACACTCTGTGTACTTCATGCATTTAACTCACAGAATTTAATATGAAAACCCAGATGTGATTAAAAAAAATACATAATACAGTTGCCTCATGGATGCATAAACTTGATTATTAGTTTCTTCATTTCAAATGACTTTTGATATGCATTTTAACTCTTCAGTATTTTTGTATTTTGTAATAGAAATGAAAACATTTTGCATTGCTTCTTTTTTCACATCTCACTTTTGAAAAAAAAAAATTCAAATTTCCCTCGGTTTTTATTTTATTGCTGGAAGAATTAAAAAGAAAAAAAAAGATGTCCATTGAAAATTCTAAATCATTTATATTTTTTGTTTCTGATGATTTTGAATACATTGAGACTGACGTATAAGAATATCAGGCAACACAAGTTTTAGATAAAAATTATTTGTGCTATTTTCATTTCTTGTTGTCTGTTTAAATATAATTTTCATATCTATACATGTAAGACTTCTATTCTGTCAATAATAAATAGAAAAGTAATTTCTTCTGATTCTTATGTATTTCTATTACAAAGTCATTACCAATTCATTTCTATAGTAAAACGTTTAGTAATACATTTATATTAAATATATAATAGCCTTATTCTTTTGGTAAATCTGGCATTAATTCCTGACTATCCATTTTGTGATGCGGCATAAATAATTATGCCAGGACGAGAGTCCATTTTATGCGGATGTGACATCGAGGGCAGTCTAGCACTTGACCCTCCACAAAATAAGTCCCTGTCAAGACTCCTATTTCAGGCATATGGTAAACTGGCAAATAATGTGGGGGTTAATTTGGGGCTAGACTGATCTCCAATGCTGGTAAGGGGGTACCAATTCACTTTCACATACCCCACCAAGTCTTTCGTTTTCCTACCCCCCTCAGATATCGGAAAAACGGACTTCGAGGTTAGAAAATATCAATTGTAGTCAAACTTCCAAAATTCTCTTGTAATGTTTTAAGGTGGCAATAAGACGTTTAGCCAGAATTAATGGAAGCGATACGAGGCTGAAACAGATACGCACAAAAGAAGACGAATCAATAGAGGAAATAACAGCCAAAAGATTCCAACACAAGGGTGCATTTAAAACACAACAAAATTTTAATGGCCGACGACCAAACAAATAATGATGAGATTTAAGAAACAGTTCCTTTTTCTTTCTCTTAACATTTTATTATATTATAAAAAGAAAAGTCCATAGGAAAGCATTAAACAAAAAATGTCTCTCAACAGTCCTTTCTTCTTTCTTTTTTTTCCTTTCTTTTTTCTCTTACTTAAGAACAGTGTTTAAATTGCTGGACTGAAGCATGTAACAAAGTTCATTCACTAATTTAACTATTGATGAAACAAAATCTTTTCAGTTTCTCTCTTTTTCTTTGAGTACATATAACTTTTCAATATGTAGGAATGGTAGAAGGAAAACAGTTTAAATTGTACTTATCTTTGATGAGGTTTGATGTTCATGTTCCTTTCTCTCTTTTTACGGGCAAGTGACATCCCTGGAGTCAGCTGAATCAGCGTCTTTCTCTGCTGACTTCTGTCCAAAAACTGAAGATTTTTTCCAAATTTCTCTGACGGAAAAATGGCATTTTGGCACTATGGGTCTATGGGCCAATCATTTGACTTTTTCCTTCTCCCACTATTCCATCCAGTCATGATACCCGAGTGACCTGGATTCCTTTCTTTGTTCAACAGACTGCAGGTCATAGAGTGCAGGGAGCTGACCTCCATTCATATATCATTTTAATGGTCAGTCTTAGTGCCTGTTGATTCAAACACAGAAGGGTAGGGGAATTGACCTCCCCTTCCCTCTCTCTGTAGCATACCACACCACAATTTGCTTTTGGTCCTTCAATGCATTTCTGTTAAAATAAGTAAATCAACACATAAGCAATGTGTGTATATTTTATAATTATCCTATTCTGTCAGTAATGCTTGCTTTAATTCTGGGATCCTGAAAATTTCATTTTTTTTTTTTTTTAATTTCTGAAAAAAAAATCTGACAAAATCTAATGTCATAAAAATAAATAAAGCTTTTATTCAAACCAAACTTTACAGAGATTTTGGAATGGAATAGACAAGTTCAGTGTGTACTTCAAGTACGAGATAAAGATATGAAACCGATTCTCTATGTGTTGGTGTCACTATATGCAAATGTTTAGTGTACATTTATTTTGACTTTTCTTAAGAAGTAACTCATGACAGGAATTTGAGATGTTATTCTGAACAAGGTTATTCTGTTGACTGATTTACATTCTTTTATATACTTGCATCCAAGTATGACACCATTCTTTGTAGATTTCTTCAATAAAAGAGATTTTTTCCCTAATGCTTTGCTAAAAGTGATTATTATAAAATCAAGTCAGCCAATTCAAGTTTCCTCATCAGTATCTCTCATGGGATTAAGGCTTGTTGATTGCAATCCTTGAAGATTCTTCCTGTCCCCATTGCAACAAAGAAAACAAAAACATGCCAAATCTGACAAATGTCTCAGCCCTGGATAATTGTACAGCAATTTGGTTAGACTTTATAATTGGCAGGGAAAGAAAAAAAAATGAACTGAAGAAAATAAATTGGAAGAAGAAGAAAAATATATCTGCTTGGCTGTTGCAAGAAAAGGAAATTTATTGAAGCTCTTAGGAATTGATGACATCATCAATCATTAAAAGTCGTTTGCTTCAGTTGATATAGAACAAAATATAAGCTAATCTCTTGAGTTAGAGAAATTTTTTTAGAAAGATATTCTAAATAAGGAGAAAAAGTTATCATTTAAAAAAAAAAAAAAAGTGTTAAAGGGAATAGTGTTAGCCACAGGATTTCTTGAGAAAAAAATCCCTTTTATCACACTTACCAACAATAAGAAATGGTAAATAAGTTAAGTTGATTATTATAGAAAACAATGAAAAAACTTATTATTAGAGAAAGATAAACAATAGCTTTTGCTTAAGAACATTAATTAAAAACAAAAGAATATACACTTATAATTATCATATATATATATAGATATGGTAGATTTTGGTAAATCTGATAAGATGATAAAAATAAGTGGTAAATTGGATAAACCAAACACTTACAATGGGTTTAGTTGTGATATTTCGTTCTTTAATCAAGGAAGAACTTATTCAGACTAAAAAATGTGGAGTTTTTTACATTTTAGCACTTGAGGAAATAGATGAAAATATAAAAATATAAAGGGAGAGAAAAGGTCTAAAGACAAGAGACAAGCAAGGAAAGAAAAGGAAGAGAAATAGATATAGGTTTGTGTGATGGTGGTAGGGATTACTGGTTTTGACTGTGACCATCTGGGTAGATGGTCAAGGCTAGGCACCGTCAAGTGTATCTGGTTTCCTCAGAGATTTGACCAAACAGAGGTGGATTAATATCGGTGAGAAAGAGAGAAATATAAGGCTGGTAGAGGTTTTGGAGGGATAGATGGAGGGAAGCAGGGGTTCAAGCATATCCCATTTTATTTGAAGACATTGACTATAATAGAATATCTAAATAGAGAGGAAAAAGAAAAATTGTCAATAAGTATGGGAGTTTTGAGAGAGAAAAATGTCTTAAAGAATGGATTAAAAAATTCTAGCAAAAACTATTTTGATATCGTTTTCATGTAAAATAATGTTTGCCAAGTAAGGTGAAATCTGGAAGACCCGGGATATTCTTGGATGTGTTTTGTTTTGGAAATAACTGCAGATTCTATCAATCTGGGATTTTTTGCAATGTATGTGTTTAATTAGAGTGTTTGATTATCCACTTTTCCGGGTTTTTCTTTTACTATATATACATTATACTAGTTGTCTAAATTTCTGAGACAAAGCTTGATGATTTTTATCATTAAGGGTTTTCGGACAATTGTCTTCATCTTTATTGTTATTTCCACAACGTTTCGGCTGATTTGTCCTCCGGCCTTCTTCAGGTGTTTAACGAACTCAGAAACCTTCACGGAACTTCGAACTATGTCCTTTATTGATTCCACGGGGGTCGCTTGTACTGATTCCATTTGCCATATTCGGGTACAAGTGTTATGTATTCCTGTATTGCTACTCGCCTGCAGTCAGGATTGAAACTGCAACCTCTAGATGATTGTCTCCTTTGAAGCCTAGGGAACTAATGCCTATAACCATTCAGATGTTTGTCAAACTTGGGAACCCACGATTGTCACCAGTGTTGGCAAACATATACATGGAATACTTCGAAGAAATGGCATTAGGATCTACATCACTAGAGCCATCTATGTGGCTTAGATACATAGATGACACATTCATTCTCTGGCCTCATCAGGAAGATGTTCAGATATTACTTGATCACGTGAACTCAATCCAACCATCTATACAGTTCACCAAGGAGAAAGAGCAAGACAACAAATTACCCTTCCTCAATGTATTAGTAACACGCACAGAGCAAGGATTCAGGTCATCTGTGTACCGTAAGCCCACTTTCACCAGACAGAACCTCAATTCCAACTCCCATCATCCATATACGGTAAAGAAAGGAATAGTCCGTTGCTTACAACATCAAGCAAAAACCATTAGTAGTGATACTGATGCATATCAAGAAGAAATGATTAGTCTGAGACACAACCGCCATCGTAACAACTGCCCAGAGTGCATAACATCGACTCCAAGAAACCTAGATAGGAGGATAGAGGACAATACCTAAAAACTCACCATGGTATGTCTGCCCTATGTCAAAGGACTAGCCGAAAGGATCCAAAAGATATGTTGTCCATATGACATTAGGACAGTTTTCACAAGTGGTTCAACTCTCTGGAGATATCTCTTCTGGTTCCAGCCACAAACGGAATTCAATATGATCAAGAACTGTGTTTACTTCATTACTTGCAGTTGTGGTTAAATATACAAAGGTGAGACAGGTCGCCCACTAAAAGTAAGGCTAGAAAAACATCAGAAGGCAGTTGTATGAGGTGAAATTGAAAAGTTGGGTATGGCAAACCATATATGGAAGGAAAAGGGAAACCATCTGCCCTTATGGGATAAAGTTGAAATAATTGATAGGGCTAAACATTGGAGGATTAGATACCTTAAGGAATCAGCACATATGTTGGGTTACAATGACCTGCTGAGTAGACCAAGTATAGAGTTGAATAGAATATGGGAATCGATAATTAAAAAGGCTAAAGGAAAAAAAAAAACTCTGAATATGAGCACAGGTAAAAAAAATCATACATCATAGTATTAATCCTAGTCAAGTAAGAACATTAAGTTTATAAGACCCAAAAATTTACTTTAAACTGTCCAGCAGGACACATAGCATAACGGTTATAGGCGTTGGTTCCCTAAGCTTCTAAGGAGACAATCATCTTGAGGTTGCAGGCTCAATCCTGACTGCAGGCGAGTAACAATACGAGAAAACTTAACACTTGTACCCAGTTATGGCAAACAGAATCAGAACAAGCGACCCCTGTGGATTCAATAAAGGACGTAGTTCGAAGTTCTGTGAAGGTTCTCGAGTTCGATAAATACCTGAAGAAGGCCGGAGACATATCAGCCGAAACGTTGTGGAAAAAACAATAAAGATGAAGACAATAATCCGAAAACCCTTAATGATAAAAATACATTATACTGTTACTGTTAATAATAATACAAGTATATGGAAGCATTCATCAAAGATGATTGTGTATTGGACATTTTGAGAAAATAAAAACTGAAAGTTATATTGTTAAGATTTGATCTTCTTTAACTGATAAGTCTTTGTGATCTACTCATTAAGTCGGTTGGACAGACGAGTTCTTCCTGAGGAAAAAGGATGTGACTCAAATCTCATTAGAACTGGAATCTCTTGACTATTAAAGTAAAGTAACATCCTTGTTTAACAATAACAAATGGGATGTTATGTAAGAATCTGAATTACTGCCAGAATAAAAACAGAAAAAAAAGAAGAAATTATTCTTTTTCATCATCTGAAAAGAACAGAACTTTAAAAAAAAAAGACTATTCACATTAGAAATGATCACATATATAACAGACACATGAAGCATTGCATTCTCTTTATTTCATGTTAATGAAAGTTGTCACAATTGATGCATTTTTTATTTTAACATTTTGTTCTGTCATTTCAGTTCAAAGCTGAAAAACAATCACTATGAAATAATTATTTTATATAGCAATTAGTAATCTTTTCATCTCTTTTCTCTTTCAACAATGATTCAATTTTCTTTTCATATCTTTATTACAAGATTAATTACTTCACATATTATATACTTACCTTTGAGCTAGTGGCTTTTAAACTTTTGAGAAGACTTTGTTTTCAACTAACACTCTTTTTATGTTGCTGCTGAAATCAAAATTTCTATTAGAACAAATCTATACCTCAAGTTATCTCTCTTGGTCAGATATATAAACATACAGAAATCAGATCATTATTGCAGTGAGCACAAATGCAGACAATATGATATTAATTTGCAAATTGAACTGAAAATTGCTTTATTCTCTAAGCTTTTTAACACTGTTATTCTAACACAGCAAAAATAGTGAGATTTTTGTTAGCAGAATAGACTGACAAAAAGTCAGATTGTTAAAGTATAGATATTTGTGTGTGTAAAAGAGATCAATGATAGATTTGAAGATTTCCAGCGGTATGTATAGGGGAGGTGTTATAAAATCAAAGTGCCTGTTAAGTTTGCCAGTTTGTTTTTGTTGTATCCAATCATCTCTCTCTTTTTTTTCCCTCTCTCTTCTATAGCCAAATAAATCACATGCAGAATATCATAGCCATAATCAAAAGAAAAGAAAAAAAGGTGAACATGATATAAGAGAGAGGAAAAAGAATTCTGTACAAAAGCCAACAATAATTATTTGTTTGATAACAAAAGATTAATGTGGACTATTTGGTAATATTTATGCAATGAGATGAGGTGAGAGAGAGAGAGAATCAATAATTGATTTATCCTTTGGGTTTGGTTTGGTTTGGTTTCTTTTTTTGATGGCATATCAACCTTTGTAGGTTATTTGATACCAAAGCCATTCTTCTAGAAGAACAGTAGTGGTACTATTTAACCAATAGCTGGGAGGATAAGGGGGGTTCATACCTTTCCCAAGAAAGATACTGCTTTATATTTCAATTTCATTTGGGCATTATCCACCTGCTGTTAGTTTCACTCTCCAGTTTTTTATTGCTCTTATAACGAAGAAGGTGGTTTAGGTTACCCTCTCCATTATATTAAAATGAAAATAAAGGAGTCGAAATGAAGATACCAAAGGTTTTCAATTTAGAAGTTTAATAAAGGTTTGTTGGAAAGGAAACCTTTGTGCTGGTCATCATAGTGGGTAGAAGAAAATAGTTATTGAATTGAGAAAGATTAAAGCAGCTAAATGTCAGAGCAGAATATGCGTTGCTGCAGTCAAAGCAAATATTGAGTTGCTGATTTTAGAACAGGAATTAAATATTTAGCCATAAATGCATGGTCCTGTTAGCTGTAGGAGAGAGGCGTAATGGTCTCCCAAAAGGTTGTCCAGGAATGAAGTAGCTGAATGTCTGAGCAGAATTAAGCATCGCTGTAGACATAGCAAAAGTTAGAGGCGACATAAAAGTGTTCCTGTAAGTGGCACAATAAAATGCATCTAATTTATGTTCAACTGGGAAGCCTTGATCTAAGAGGATAGACTCAAGGGTCCATAAACTAGATGGCTCTCCTCATGGTGTTGTGATCCTGCTGCTAGGAAGGGAGCAGACAGAAAGACATCCGTCCTGCTCGATAGATTCAGGGGAAGAGTAAGTTTGGTGGGCTTTCACCATTTTTTATTTGCCTGGGAAGGTCATCCGAGCCAAATAGGATTCTTCATCCTCATTAATTGAAAATATGCGACAACCATAACAGTTGAATTAATTTACGCACCAAAGATACAAAGTTCTTTCTGCTACACTCTCATCATGAAGTTGATTACTTACTTGGAGATTTTGAAAACTCTCAAATATTCTAATATCCATTGTTGTGGTATTGTAGTTGTCCTTCCTGTTGTCTATCCACTCTATGACTAGATTTTTGCTTTTTGATTTTACATCTTTTAGATGTGATGTTCTCTCTACAGTTGGTCATTCATGTCTCTTATTCCTTTGCAGCATTTATTTTGTTCTTCATGAAGAAGTCTGTGAATTTCAAGCAAATAATAAATTTCTTCTTTTACCTGTACAATTATCAGACTCGTTATTGATCTGTAGTTGCTTAGGGTGTTTCCTTTTCTGAAATCTTTCATTTAAGAATTTTTGCCTGTTGTTGGCATTTGTTCAGTTATTCTAGTAATCTGTTGTGAATTTTTTGCAACAGTAGCCATGGATTCTTTTGAAGTTTTTCTTGAGAATTCCTCTTAGGATATGCTGATGTATTTTAGCTTCCAGTCCTTGATTTCTTATTATTCATTCTTTACATTAATCAACTATTCAGCTTTTCTGTGATGTTCCAATATTATTTTAACTGAAACAGATTGTTAAAATTTCTTTGTGCATTTCTCATTTACTTGATCAAGGAGGCATGCTTAGTCTAATGTTTATTGTCATATGAAATGGAATTGGCAACTCAAGTTCAAATCCTGGATGAGGCTGTTTGCATTTCACTTTGTACTAATGCCCTTAAGAAATCATGAAAGTATAGAAAATGGTCATTATTCTGTTCAACTTTTGTTTCTGTTCCCTAGATAATGGGATTTAGAAATTAACATTACTTTCTCATGTAAATGAAAATATGGAAATGGGCCCATTTTGATGAAGTTTTGAATAAAGCAATATACAAATAAAAATTTATATACTGTTATACTAAAGTTATAAAGAAATGTTTAGAAGTTACTTGTTTTTTGAGATTTATGACTACTCATTGGCCTAGTGGGTAGAGTGTTCACCAATGATCCAGGAGACCTGGGTTCAATCCTAGTTTGAGTCATACCAAAGACTTTAAAAATGGTACTTGATACCTCTTGCTTATCACTAAGCAATATAAGGTATGTATCCAGGGAAAGGAGTAGCACCCTCCCCTACACCTTGGTGTAGTAGCTATTGAAATGGGAACTTTCTGGTCACCCTCGACTATGGTTGCCAACTTTACTTTTTAAATCTCTTTTATTTATCAGCCCCCAAATATAGTCTCCCTTCTTGTTTTCATTATAAAATAGGTTTTTCCATTTCCTTTTGACATAAACAATTGGGAAAATGACAGTTTCTCCCTGGAAAAAGTAAAAATTCTGTTGGATGATATTATTAGCCAAATCCTTAGAAATTCCATGTTTTAATTACTACGTAAAAATATATATGACATTTCAAAAATATGTTTTTCAACTCTATTGGTATTAATAGATAGCAATTACAAAATATGGTACTGACCATCCAAAGGTTAGGATATTGGTAGGATTATTGGTATTTGAACTTTTTGCTATCAATACCTCTCATAGCTTAGATGGTAAAGCAACAGGTATGGATAACTAGGCTTCCTCAAAGCAAAAGGGGGTAAATCTCTGTGGTGTAATGGCTAAAAGTCCTGGACAGTGAGATCATAGTATGTAAGTTCAAACTCCAATCACACTATTACATTCACTTTTGGACTAATACTCTCATTAAAGGTATGAACCGCCTTATCCCCCAGCTATGGATTAAATAGTACCACTGCTGTTCTTCTACAAGGATATATTTGGCATTAAATAACCCACAAAGATTGATATGCCATTAAAAACAAAGAAACCCAACTGTCAAGATAAAAAGGAAAATAAGTTCTGAGTCTTAGTAAGAGCTTATTGATTTTTTTTTCTTTGATGCTCATTGTTTCTCAATATCATAAAATTAACCTGAGTTGTGATAATAAGCAACTAAAATTCACGAGATGAAAGATACCAGTCAAAATTAATAATACCATAAGGACTATTTATGTCAACTCAAAAAATTGTTTTATCCCTATTATCACATACCCTACACTTGTTATTCTCTTGCGTATTAATAATATTTCTCTAATCTCTGGTTCATCCAGTCTCTTTTCTTGGTTCTTGGAGACTGCACAACATTTTCAGTTCTCTAGCAAGATCCAGGTATTTGTCCAGTTTTTTGCTTTCCATCACTTTCACTCCATGGTTTATTGGCAAAATCCACTGGATGTTAATTAAACTAAGTCTGGTCTTCAGGCCTGGATTGAATGATCTGCCTATAAGTCACAGAGAATTTCGTGTTTCATTTTCCCCAACAGGTTGTGCCTGTTCTTGTACTTCTTTAGTGCTAGTTTACTGCATTCAATTTCTATGTGATTGATTCTTTGTGATTAACTGAAACCATCCAGACCCCAACATTACCAAAATTAACTAGAATTCTTAGAAGAATTTTTGGAGAACTGAAGAGATTTACTGTTACACAGACTTCAGTGAAAAACAAGTTAGAGCTGGAGTAAAATAATAATAGATTTTCTTACGTGTTTTATGTTAACAAGAAAAAAAACAAAATGACTGTTGAAAATCAGATAATCAAAACCTTAGTGAAAGCAAAGAATGGTTTCTATTATTTAATCCCTAAAGAGTCAGGCATGGATAAAGTAAATATACTTATGCTAATCTTAAAAGTTTTTCTTCTTTCTATTGATACTGTGTTCGTGTCTCTAGGAATTCAAACAAAAAATGTCTCTACATTTCTTGTTTCACTTTCCCACTTCACCAAGTTGAAATTGACAGATCCTTTTTCTTCTTTTGTTTTATCTGGTATCTCAGATATCTAAACAAATCAATGTTACTTTTCCATATTAGCAACCAAACACTTTTTTTTCATCTCACAACAACCCTGCTAGCATGACATACATAATGTACCTAATCTTTTCTCATCAGTTTTCCACTGCCTAAGTTATTTTGTCTTTATATACAAGAAGACCCTTTCTGGAACTGATATGACTCTGTTGCTGGCTACCTTACATCTCCAATCATGTCCAGGTTGTTAGCCTAGCCCCACTCTGACTTAGTATTTTAACTATCTAATTATTCCCCATTTTAGACAAACTACCATTTCCTGAGGAAATTAAAAACATAAACTGAATAACTGAGCATGAGTAATGAATGTACACACACACACACACACACACACATATATATATATATATATATATATATATATATATATATAATCATCCTCTGAAGTGTTTTTTTCATCTCTGTACATTTTCTTGTATGAAAACTGTAGAGTTCACTTAAAGATATGAACCATTGGTCTACCTACACAGATAATTTGTTTATAGTACTAAAGACTTGTGTAGGACTTGTCACAGTTTTTGGATGAGCTGATAACAGAAGGATGGTGTACTATTGTGCCGCAGATTGTTCTGAACAACATTTCTTAGGTTTTGATTTTACTTTTTCCTTTTCCTAGATTAGTTGCCTTACCAAACTAAAAAACCTATTTACTCATAGCTGGAAGAAGAGAAGGATTCCTGCCTTTCCCATATATAAAAGTAAAATTGGCGACTGTTGTCTCTTTTTTCAATAGCTACTACACCAAGGTGTAGGGGAGGGCACTACTCATTTCCCTGGATTACTCTACTTTACCCTTGATACGTACCTTGTAATGCTGATTGTTAAGCAAGGAGGTA
The DNA here is from genome assembly GCA_963585895.1 of Sepioteuthis lessoniana. NCBI lineage: Eukaryota > Metazoa > Mollusca > Cephalopoda > Myopsida > Loliginidae > Sepioteuthis > Sepioteuthis lessoniana. Next base: position 6,139,729 of record OY757906.1, read on the forward strand.
TCAAGTATTATTTTTTGACTCTTTGGAATGACTCAACTTGGGATTGAACCCCGGTCTCTGGGGCCATATATATATATATATACTCATGAATATCACACACACACACACACACACACGGCACAGTTTGCTAAAGTACTGGACTGCAGCCTTGAAGTAAGCAAGTTCAAACTCCAGTCACACTATTATGTTCACTTGTGGACTAATACTATTGAGAAAGGTGTGAACCCCCTTATTTCCTCTTTGAGATTGTATCACTGATGTTCTTCTACAAGGATGGCTTTGGTATTAATTAACCCATGAAGGTTAATATGCCATTGAACAAAGAAACCAAACCAAACCACACACAAAGTTACTGCAACAATATTAACATGATAATTCAATGAAAGAGTAAATTTGAAGAGACCAAAGCCTCTAATTATAAAAAAGCAAAAACGTTAAACCAAAATTAAAATTCTCTGTAAAGAATATATTTTTCCTCCAATGTTGCAGAATAATTTCTCTGTTCATATTTGATGAAGCATTATACATTAGCATAGTTCTTTACTAATTCAAAAACATTCTTAAGATTCAGACAATCATGTTTTAGAAATTTTTATTACTCAAAAACGCATAACTGTATGCAAACAAATAATTATGAAGAAATTTTAAGAAATGTGTTGGTAAACACTACTGCATAGTTTGGAATGAGCCGCTGCAGGCATTGGCCTCCATGTCAATGCACACAAAACTGAATATATGTGTTACAACCAAACAGGTGACATTTCCACACTAGACGGAACCTCTCTGAAACTGGTGGACAAGTTCACCTACCTGGGAGGCAGCATCTCATCAGCCGAGAAGGACATCGACATGCAACTGGTGAAGGTGTGGACGACTATCAATGGGCTCTCGATTATATGGAGGTCAGACATGACCGATGGAATGAAGCGCAGTTTCTTCCGGGCAGCAGTCGTGTCGGTACTGCTGTATGGATGCACTACTTGGACGCTGGCTAAACGGATGAGGAGGAAGCTGGGCGGCAGCTGCACAAGAATGTTGAGAGCAGTATTGAACAAGTCCTGGGGGCAGTGCCCCACAAAGCACCAGCTGTACGGCCACCTGCCTCCTATTGCGAAAGCTGCCCAAGTTGGACGAGTCAGAAACGTGGGACGTTGCTGGAGAGGCAGGGACGAGCTCATCAGTGATGTACTCCTGTGGACCCCGCATATGGCAGGACAACTGGCTTGAACATACATACAGCAGCTGTGTGAAGATACAGGATGTGGCTTTGAAGACCTGTCAGAGGCGATGAATGATAGGGAGAAGTGGCGAGGAAGGGGCAGGGATGTCCGTGCTGGCAGCGCGACATGATGATGATGATGAATTATACCAAATATAATAAATGTCATCATCATTAAGGTGTACAAACAGCATAGATTCCCTTGACACTCTCATGCTATTCATCCCTATCAGCCATTGATCTTGGTAAGTTCTCTAGTGGCACCAAATGTCCACGCAGAGCTGAACAATGTCAGCTTTTACTGTTTAGCCAACACTGGTATGTTCATGTGCAGAAAGCTATAGGAAAATGTTGCTTTTGAGTTTGTCCTTGCTTTTCTAGCAGTGCCCAGCTTATCTTGTTCATCATACTTGGATGGTTTGTGAGATGGGAGGTTAGTGGCTATACAGCTGCTGTTTTGTAGGGTGCTTCTTCCAGGATTTGTTTAAAACAGTATCCTTGTGTACTTCCCATCTAGCTTTTTTTAGGGTCCAAGTGGTGCAACCATACCATAGTATTGATGTGGCTATGGCTTGGAAGAATTCTCATATTTCCAAATTTCTATATCGTTGATAACCTATCCATATGTGTATGATGATAACGGCTGCTCCTCTTTAACAGCTGCATCTATGGATGAGAAAAAATAGCCAATGAAAAATAAACATTATGAACATAAACATGATCACTACCATACAAAGTATTTTCTCAATATGATTCTCAAATCCCAGATGATATTGACATATCAAACTAAAATAAAACCTTTTTAGAAACAACACAAATGTAAATATAAACAAATAATGTACATGATACCCTAACCTCTAAGCATAAAATTACCCGAGAAGAGTTGACATGCTGTTAAAATCAATCCATTAAACCAACACCTGAAATAGACATTTGGCCATAATTTCTTTAGTCTTAGACTTCACAGTTGATCAATTTACTCAAATGTTTCAAATCAGCTACCCACAAAACTTTTTTCCTTTCTGCTTCCTTCTTCAACTTCAGTTACTACCAGAAATTGCAACCAACACAACAAAGAAGTAAATAGCTAAAAACACTCTAAATAGATTTATTAATCCCAGATGTGGATCAAAAGAGCTTAGTGTGAACTCTTCTAAAATGGGACAAAATATTTTCAGACTAATCAAAACAATGATATATATTTTCATTTGAATCTGGGAACCTAATTATACACTAGAGTGTTCATCTGATTGGTTAACAAAATTCCACGACAGTCATGCAATCAAATTTATACTGGCACACATGCAGTTATACATTTAACTTTACAAACTCAAACTTCAATAACAGCTGTTTCTCTAAACGATTTTTCAATGGACAGAATCTATCAGATCATTCATTAGAACTGTAAAAACGTTTTTCTTAACATCCCAGTGAAAACATTGTACACTGTGTCCCAAAAGGCACAGAGGCACTTAAAAATCATGTAAAAGTTTTGATTTATTTTTTAAAAGAATATTTATACAATGGAGATAAAGTTACTTCAATTACATTCAGATAAGAAAAATGTTTCTATGCTATATAAAAATGACCAATATAGATGTATGTTATTTTGTTTGTCTAAATTTCTGAGATAAAGCTTGATAATTATATTACTTAGAATATTCAGACTGTTGACCTCATCTTTATTGTCACAATGTTTCAGCCAATATGTTCTTCAGCCTTCTTCAGGTGTTTCATGTCGAACTCGGGAGTCCACGCAGAATCTCGAACTGAACCCTTTATTTGAACCATTGGGATAGACTTCCAATTCTGTTAACCATGACCAGGCACTAGTGTTAAGTTATAGTATGTATTCCTTGTGAGGATTGAACCTGTAACCTCCAAATGATTTCACTCAGAAGTACCTTCCAACCAAACACCTTATCCACCATGCCATGTGTCCTTGACAGACAATTTTTGGAACTTATAAACCTAATGTCTCCATTAGGTTTTTTTTTTAAATTTGTTTTTCCTATAGCTTTTATTGTGATTTTTTTTATCCAGCCTTTTTGATTAATGGTTCCCAAATTGTATTCATCTCTATACTTGGTCTACTCAACAGGTCATTGTAGCCTAACATGTGCACCACATCTTTGAGATGTCTTATTGCAGGCTACTACATTTCCAATAATTTCAGTGAGGGCTTGTCTAGAAATTTGCAATAAGGACTTAATTATCTTTCAAATACTGTAACATATTAACCAGTACACTTTGCAATATCTTGGATTTTATAAAGAACAACCACAAACTGAATATTAAAATTCAGAAGTGTTATTTTGCTCCTGGTACCACAGAGATTTTAATCTTCAAGCCTTCTAGTTGAGATTATTTTTATCTTCATAGCAGATATATTTATGAAGTGAGCTGAGTCTCGGTGTCAACACTCTTACAAATAAAAAGGCAGAGGAAATGATTAATAAAAAATTTTCTAACAAAGACTTTGTTCCTTGTGATATAAGCCTGAGACTTTGGAAGAAAACTGCCTGGTTAAATATTTATCAGAATGCACTAACATTCTTAACATTGACATAAATAGTTCCAGAAATAATACAAAGTCCATATTAGAAATTCTTTATGTCATGGCTGAAATTCTTAAAAATTTAGTCTCATACCTCTATATATTTTTGTTTTAAAGAATCCATTAGCACAGCATCTATCTATCTATCTATCTATCTATCTATCTATCTATCTATCTATTTGGGTGCCTCATTCATATGGCCTTGTGCCGCATCTAAGCAAAAAACTTAGTAAATTTCTATCTGTTTTTAAATTATTTAAAAAGTAATAGGCCATTACTTTATCTATCTATCTATCTTCTAACTTCTGTTTGCCCAGTCGGCTGGGGCTGTAGAATACACCGACTGCTTCTCTGCAGAGGGGTAAGACCCCCCCAAACGAGTGTCCTGGATATGACAATAAACAATTTGATGGTGAGGTTCCAGCAATGCTGGAGCTTTGGGGAATGCGGAGTACCCCTTCATTGCCATCGCTCCCAGGTCCACTCTGGCCCGGAGTGGTAGCATCTGATAAGGGTCCTATCTATGGGTTAAATAGAACTAAACCGTGCTTCTTTCACTATACTGATTTTTGCATTTAAACTGCGTATTTATGCTAAACTGAATTGTTTGAAATAGAACTGTTTTGACATTGGAGCTGCGTACTAGTGCTGAACTGAATTGCTCAAAATAGAACTGTTTTTGATGTCTAAACTGTGTATTTATGCTGAACTGAATTATCTGAAATAAAACTGTCTGACATTTAAATCTGTGTATTGCCCAGTCAGCTGGGGCTGTAGAATACACTGACTGCACCTCTGCAGAGGTGTAAGGACCCCCCCCCCCCATAACAAGTGTCCTGGATATGACACTAAACAATCTGATGGTGAGGTTCCAGCAATGCTGGAGCTTTGGGGAATGCGGAGTATCCATTCATTGCCATCGACCCAGGTCCACTCTGGCCCAGAGTGGTAGCACCTGATAGGGCCCTATCTATGGGTTAAATAGAACTAACAGCATACTCATGCTAAACTGAATTGAGTAAACTGAATAGCTTGAAATAGAAATGTTTTTGACAATTAAACTGTACTTACACTTAAACTGCGTGCTTATGCTTGACTGAATTATTTCAAATAGAACTGTTTTTCGACATTAAAACTGTATTTACACTTAACTGAATTATTACATATAACTGCTTGAATAGTTTGAAATGGAAATGTTTTTGACAATTAAACTGTGTAATTATGCTAAACTTAACTGTTTTCAATAGAACAGATTATTTACATAAAAATGGATTTGGCGTTAAATAACCTACAAAAGTTGATATGCCATAAAACCAACAAACCAAACCAAACCATCTAACTTCTGTATCTGTAATTTTACTTTGAGTGAGCCACACTAAAATTCCAACTAACATCAAAAGCCTAATTGAATAAATCTGAAAAAAAAAGTAAGAATATAATTGCTAAGTGACAAATCTGAAAAAAAAAAGTAAGAATATAATTGCTAAGTCACAACTAAAAATAAATTACCATTTAAACAAAATATCCTAAAAAAACCCATTTCAATTAATTTCATTTAAAATATTAACATTTACAGTTAATGTAGTAGTAACTGTACTTAGTTCACTAGTCTTTTTAATTTATCTTCCTTATTTTTTTCATTTGTGTGATGTGGTATGCCACTGAGAGAGGAAAAATAAGATTTAATTTCCCCTACCCTTTGTGTTTGAACTAACGAGTCCCAAGACTGACCGTTAAAAGGGAGATATGAAGGAAAGTCAAATTACTCACATTCCATGATCTGTAACAAATCCAGGTCAGAATGAAAGTCATGGGCTGCCTGCACTCCATGACCCATGATCAGTTGGACCAAGAGGGGAGTATGGGTCATTGTGGTGGCATGACCGGATGAGGTGGAGGAGGAGGAAGGAGCCAAATGATTGGTCCGAGCCTTTTGCGCCAAAAATAGTGCCTTTTTGTCAGAGGAAATTTGGAAGGGGATCTTTAGTTTTAGGACAGAAGTCGGCGTGAAAAGATGTGCTGATTTATTAGCCAAAACTTCGAGTCCCTTGCCCACAAAAAGAATCTTTAGTTCTGGACAGACATTGGCAAGAGATGGACGCCAAGCTCCATGGAAAGAGTATAACAGAATCTTTGGACAGAAGATAGCAGCCAGATTCTACAGAATGCTGCTTGCCCGTAAAAGAAAGGAACTAGCCTTCGAAAAGATAAGTACAACTTAAAACTGTTTTTCCTTCTACCCTTCCTAAATATTGGAAATTTTATATATATATATATATATATATATATATATATATATATATATATATTCAGAAAAGGAAAGAAAGAAACTGAAAAGATTTGTTTCCTCAACTGTAAATGAACGAGTGGACTTAGATATTTTCTCAAGTAAAAGAAAGGAAAGTAAAAAGAAAGAAAAAAAGGAGAGAGAAGAAAAGGACTATCAAGAGAGACATTTGTGTTTAACACTGCCTACTTGGCTTAACTAAGCCGATAGTTTAAAAGGAAAAGAGAAAAGAAAAGAAGGAACTGTTTCTTAAATCTCATAATTATTTGTTTAGTCGTCGCTTATTAAAGTTTTGTTACATGTTAAATGCCTCCGTTGTGTTGAAACCTACTGGTTGTGTCGTTTATGGAGTTGCCTTCTTTTGCACATTATCTTTTTCAGCTTCATATAGCTTTAATTTATTCTCGCTAAATGTCTTATTCACCTTAAAAACAGTACAAGGGAATTTTGGAAATTTGATTACAGTGAAATGATATTTTGTTTTAACCTAGAAGTTCATGCTTTCCATTATCCGAGGGGGTATGAAAACGAAGGACTTGGTGGGGTATTTGAAAGTGAAATTGGAAACCCCCTCGCCACCGTCGAGATGAGTCTAGCCCCAAATTAACCCCCACATTATTTGCCAGTTACCTTATGCCCGAAACAGGAGTCTTGACTAGGACTTATTTTGGTCAAGTGCCAGATTGCCCCAACATCACATGTGCATAAAATAAACTCTCCTCCCGAGATAAATATTTGTGCAACAAAAACAATTTCAAAATTAAATCATTCAAATGTAAATTTGAATGATTTAATTTTGAAATTGTTTTTAAAAAGGTATAGTATGAAAACCCTGGTATAAGGACATTCTTTTCAATTCTTTTTAAAATATGTTTTTAGTCAGAAGTTACAGTAAACTATAAGATTCATCAACAAACATTATGCTAACTTTTTGAGGTTACTATAAATCAATTTATAATTAAAATTTATTTTTGGTGTTATAGAAAGAGATTAAGAATTAACTGTGGAATGGTTTATTCTAGAGTAAGGTCTCCCAAAAACTAGTTTATTCTTGCCTTAAAAGGAAAGATTGCTAATACTGCTTATCTGGAAGCAGCATCAACATATAAATTCATCTTTTTGTATTTTTGAAAATACTGTTTGCCATATTATCCTTTTTTTTTTTTTTTTTCTTTTTTTCAAATATGTTAGAATATACTCAATAATCTTTATGTCTTATTTACTTTTTTCTAAACAACTCCAGATTGCTAAGCAAGTGTGTGTGTGTGTGTGTGTATGTGTGTGTAGGGGGGATTATTCATTTCATGATATCAATGGTCACTCATGGGATTTATTAAACATATACATTAAAACTTATTCACTCTAATAATAGATATGTCCAATTGTTCCCCTATGATGATATCAAGGACTTACCATTTAATGAGGATCATGAGAATATACAAGTAGCATTTCTAAAAGACACTGCTCTTTCTTGTTGCATGATTAATAAGTAGGCAGCTGAATAAATACTGGAAGATATTGTTGATTTTATTAACAATTGCTGACTTAGTTTTCTGTTCTGAAAAACTGAAACATAAAACAGTTCTGAATTTATAACTGTGTATTAGTTTAGTAGAAAGTGTATAACTCATTTTTTGTACTATAGCTCACAGACTTATCAGTCATATATATATATATTTCACCAATAGCCCCAGAGAAATCTTGGTTACGACCTCGTCAGTTGGGACAGTAGAATACACCTACTGCATATCTGACCAATTATACAATTCCAAAAATGTCACTTTTCCTCATATGCATATAATGCCAACTTCTTGACAAGATAATCGTCTTTTTTTTTCTTCTTCAAATGCTGCTTATTATGATTGACCTATTCTTTGACTTGGAATTTTTAAAAAATGTATTTAGATAAATCCACCACATATTTTGAATTTAAATAGCATGAAAGTTAAACTACTCTAAAATTCATAATATACTAATAATAAATATATCTTCAATTTTTTTAAAATTTTCATTGCTCTTCATTACAATATTCAAGTTATTCTTAGATAGCATGATCTTTAAGTTTAGATTAATAGATAAGAAATAAAGAATTAGCCTCTGATGAAATTTGAACTCATATCTCTTACATCAGGAGACTGTATAACTGCTTAAATAATTGAAGCATTTTTTTTTTAATTTGTCTTTCCTTGAGTTGGGAACTCTTATTTGTCAAGATTTAAGAAAGGAAAGAAAAAAAGTAAGTATAGAAATATAAAAGGTTTTCTCCCATTTTGCAGTGACAGCAACAATAAATTTTCATGGTTGATAAATCAGTAAAACAGGAAATGACTTGTAGGGGACCGCAAACTACATCTGACAAATTTACCTATGAAAGCTAACCAGCAGAGGTCATTCAGATTTAGTCATATAGCTATATTCTCCAATATCTGATTTTACTTTCATACAATATTGTTTGTTTAAACCTTAGTAGATGTGCTCGTCCGAAGTATGTCCAAATATCACAGACAAAAAAGTCATTTATTTATTTATATCATATTCTATTTTATTGTAAGAATGAATTGCAACAAGCAATTTATATCCAGTATCTCTTTCATGACAAATAAATGAGTCTCATTTTTCCCCAATGCAAACTAATGTTAAGAGGATTTTACAGATTCTTTATTCTCTGATGAATTATTTAGTGGACAACTGACATCATCATGATGCTTGAAGCTATCAGCTGTAACCAATCAATGCTGAATACTTGCAGCTTTTCAGATTATTGCTTCTTAACTGTAATTTTCTACTTAACTTTGTCTAAAGTTGGCTTGAAGCAAACTTGTTTTATTTACAATAAGAGAAATTAGAAAGTTTAACAATTTTTTACCTGTTCATATCATTTTAGAATTTCTTATTCAGGTAAAAAGGGAAAACTCAAATATAAAACCTAAAAGGAGAAGGATCACATCAAACAATATTGTGTCTTGTTGATGAATAATCTAATTAGAAATTGGAGAAACTTTTTATTATATATATATAGTCATCCACAGACAGATCTGTTTCGTTCTATCAGAACTCATCAGTGTGGCTAGACATATTAGCTTCCCGTAGCTGGGATCAAAACCCAGTTGACTCAAACGCCAATCCAAGCTTCTAACCACTCAGCCATGAGGAGCCAGTAGCAACGAAGTAAATTTTAAACGGTTATGAATCAAAATTACTATTTTTTACGTACATCCATTTAACGGCTACCGAGACCTCAATTCATATATGAAGAGACTTGCAATAAACGCTAATGGCAACACGATTACTTCATTCGCCAGAGAACTCAACCCTACGGAGGTAGGGGAGTGTGTGTGTGTATATATATATATATATATATATATATATATATATATATATATATATATATATATATAATATTGTAGTATCTGTTATGAGAGTAGTGTGTGTAGCAAATTAGCATAAAGAGTTACTGTAACAAAATTTAGCTTGATATTGTTGCAGAGAAGTCTTCTTGTAGTGTGATGAAAGGTTAATACTGATAGAAATTATAAATAAAACATGCAAACAGAAAACAAATAAGAGGAGGTTGAGGTGAACAGATGTCTTTTTATATATTTATATATTTTTGGTAATAATTAATAATTTACAAAGGTTTTCATAAGTTTATTAATTTTTTATATCTACAATGTATATAAATGATTTTAGTTTCTTTTTTTTAATTTCTTACTTGTATGTCCTGATTAAGCAGTTAGAGTAGCAGTAAAATATATTTGTTCTCTTTCAAATATTAGACTTCTGTTGTCTAGGCAAAGGACAGCTGGCCTCTGCCCACTTGATTTTTACAGTAACATAGGAATAAGTTATTCCATGAAATGATGACACACTTGGTTCTTTTTATAGGAAAGGGTAATTTTATTTTTTGAATGTGATGAAACACTCTGTCTTCGAGACCATTACAAGATGTATTTATCTCCTTTCTCTGTAATACACATTTTAAACTAAATAATGTCTATATATCCATAAAAAGAGAAAAAAAAAAGACAACTTTCCACACCAAACATTCCACTCCTTGGTATGGACTTAATCCCCCCACCTTTACTTCTCTTACCCAAGTTGCTACATTTTCTATCATTTAGAATAAAATAACAAAAGATGTAACTCATACAGGAAACATTAAAATATCAAATAGTTTTTTTTTTGTCCTAGAGGATTTTTTTCTGATTAAACTGAAATTTCAGTGAGTTAACATATCAGATTGGTTTTTGATATTGATACAAAATTTCTAACATTCTATACAAATATATAATCAAAGTTTTTTGCAGAGTCTAATATTTTAACAAGTTTATTTATTAACTGCTTACAAGGAGGATGCATTAGGTGAAAAATTTGAGAAGATTTGGTCTAAATGGTCATTATTACAGATTTTATATGGGAGAAATCTTAATATTTTACTTTCTCTTAAATGGCCAAAGACATTTTAGAGTTTTCATTGGTTTTTAAAATCATCTTAATGATAAAATGATCTTTCGTACAAACTACAAAAATGATCAGTTCACATCTTTCATGTATAATAAATTTGGAATAACCCAATACATGATAGAAATAATGTATTGCATTAATAATAAAATTGCATAGTATACAAATAAATTCTATATTAAAACTTTAATAAATGTGTATAACATTGTAAGTATAAGATGTTTGATTGTGGGGGAGATGTTTTAATTGAATCTCCACTCTCAAAAGACCAAAATTACCATTTGTATATCAATGATATGCTAACGATGAACTCAACAAAAGGAAAGATAAGATAAACTTAGAAATACGTCATACATATATGAACATTTAATGTTTTATATACACAGTATATCTTCAAATGGTATTTAAAAGAAAGAATACACAAACATGTTCCAATAGAGATATTGTTCCATGAACAAGGGTTACAAAATAGAGAAAAGCTTACTGGATAAGATTTTAAAAGTTTTGTGAAAATGTGGCTCACTTTTCTGTCTACTGTCTGAGGAATTTTTGTTCAATATAAGATCAATATCCTGCCTGTGCCTGGTAGCTTAGAATCAAAGGAGTTTCTAGAAAAGGAGGCTCCAGAAGGCTTCTTGTCTTCAAAGATGAGCAAATGTATTTCATCTTATCAAAAGGCTGGAAAATACTTAAAAGGAATTTTCAGAGACACTTTAACAGAACCTATTTTGCTCATTAAAAAGCCATAGATAACAGGTGGAATTACAATCTAGTGAGACACTCAACCTACCAACAGTGCCCAGCCCTGTTGTTTAGGGCTATAGAATACACCAACTGTATCTCTGCTGAGTGGTAAGACCCCCCCCCCCAATGAGTGCCCTACTTATGATACTAAACCATCTGATGGTGAGGCTCCAGTCCTGGAGCTTTGTTGAATGTAGACTACCCCTTCATTGTCTTTACTCCCAGGTCCACTCAGACCTGGATTAGTAGTACCTAATAGGGTTCCATCTATGGGTCAAATAGAACTGTTTGACAATTTAACTGTGTGCAAACAAATGGCTGATGTATATTTGAATTGTTAGTATTTCATAACAATACTTTGAACCATTTAACTGTATGCAAATGAATGAGTAATATTAAATAGAATTGTTACTGTTGAATAGCAATATTTGAAACCCTTACTAATAATTCAATTTTTGTATACAGTTAAAGCTATACTTAGAACCTTTTGACTGTATGCAAATGAATGAATTGTGTTGAATAGAATTATTAGTGTTAAATAGCAATATTAGTTGCTACTTCACTGTGTGCAAACAAATGATTAATATTAAATAGAATTATTCGTGTTAGATAACAATACTTAAAACCATGTGTAAACAATAGCAGTAATTGTGTGCAAATAAATTACTCTGACTTTTTTAAAAGGAAATTACAAAGTATTCATTCACAAATCATATATGTATATCCATTTAACTGTGTGCAAAAAAATAAATGATGTTCAATTTAACATCAGTCATTTGTTTGCACAGAGTTAAATGATTAAACAGTTTTATTTAATTGTTAATGTTTGATAGCAAAACTTGAAACCATTTAGCTATATGCAAACAAATAAGCTCTGGTTCATTTAAAAAAATTTACTATTTGTTTACAAATCACATAAATCTAATATATGTACAAACAGCATTAAATAACCTAGAAGGGTTGATATGACATAAAACCAACCAAGAAACCAGCAAGGCCAATCAACAGAGACATGGAAACACTTGGAGCCACAAGCAATGCCAGTGAATAAAGACAGTGGATGCTCTGAAGCCTACACAACAGCCTACAAAATCTCAATTTTACTTGCCAAATGCTCATGAAGTCTAAGAATTTTGGGATCGAAAGAAAGCAAAAATGAGGGGTTTTTATCATCCTGTCTTCTACTGGACTCCGCAAGCTATCTTTACTCATTCAAAAAAGTCGGCACTGCTATCATAAGTAATTAAAGTTGTCAACTGTAGTTGAGGGCGACCCAAAAGTTCTTTTTTCATAAGCTACTACACTGAGGTCTAGGGAAGGGTGCTACTTCTTTCCCTGGATAGCTCCACTTTACCTTTGATCCATACTTTATAATACTGTTTTAAGCAAGGAGGCATCAAGTACCATTTTTTTTAGTCTTTGGTATGACTCAACGTGGGATTGAGCCCCGGTTTCTTGGGCCATAGGCAAACACTCTACCCACGAGGCCAACATCTTCACCACCTATTCAACATCAACTCTTAACGACACTGAGCAAAATTAACCCTTAAAAAACACTTATTTGCTATTCTTTCTCACAGATAAGTTTTTCAAAGAACTCTTTTCTTCTACTATGCTTAAAATAGACTTGCTGGAATATTTATTGTATGCCTTGTTAAAATTTATTTATCTTTTCCTTTGTATTTGTTTCAATTTTTCCTCCCAAGTGGAGTTCTGATTGTTGGCTCAACTAAAACATATAAGTATTCCCCTACTTTATAACTATCTATTTTTTGTTGTTGTTGTTGAAACTTACTATGTGGCTTTTATGTTCCCTGGCAGAGGTAAGCGATTATATCTCTACTGTTCAAAGACCAGAGAATAAAAAGAGGTTGAGAAGGGGTTTTAAGAACTGTCCTGAGACATCCTCTGGAACTCCTACTGGACATGCAAATTATCTTAGAGGGAACATTATTTATTGAATTTCTACAACAGTTTTTTCAGTGTCATCCAAGACCAATAAAAATCATGTACGTCAAGCAACAAGTGAATGTATTGGCATTGGTATGTGCCTGGTGTTTATTTTTTAAAATTTGTCAATAATTCTACAAATAATAAACATCAGACACATACCAATGCCAATATATTCACTTGTTAGTGAATATATTTGTGATAGGAACTGACTAGAATATGATAATTCTCACAGGATTTGAATAAAGAAAGTAAGTGAAATAGAATTACCTTCATACACACACATCATATATGATGGCCATAGATAGATATAAACAAACAGTTATGTAGTTATGAACAAGCAGATAGATATATAGATATGCATACAGAGAGAGACAGATAGATCCTAGTGATGGTAACTGTTGTGGACCAGTAAAGTGTCCAGAAGAAAGACACGAACTCAGGATTACGTGAAACAAGTATATTGAATGAAAGTGTAAATACAGCATAGGTAAAAGAGTATTGAACGTCAGTCTGACTGCCAAAGTGTTAGGCTGGAGTTAACTCAACACATAGTAATAGGAAGAGTTCATTATAGTCTGTAAGGTAGGTACCATAACAGTAACATTGATGCATTTATCACCAATTTGTGAATCTTAGTTTCTTGCCAATGCAATCTTCAGACTAAGGATATATATATATATATATATATATATGGAGAAAAGTTAGATAATTTTGGTATATCTGACAAGATGATGAAAAATAAATGGAACAGTGGATATTCTACTAATACAAACAACGGATTCAGTTCAGAATATTTCGTTCTTATTTATTAAAAGGACTTTTTCAACTGAGAAAAATAGGATTTTTTCTAAAGTTTAGCTAACAGAGGAAATAGATAAGAGTGTATGAATGCAAAAATTAAAGGGGGTAAGGTCTAAAGACAAGTGAACAATATATTCACTTATATTGAAAAATAGATATTCATTTAAATTACAAGTCTGTTTTTTATTGTCATCCAAGACCAATAAAGATGATATAATTCCTTTCCATGTCAATGCACTTAATTCAGTTCTTTTATATTAATTGTATAGATAGTGAAGTTATAAATAATTCTGCTACTAACTGTATCAAACATTGGGATTCATTTTTGTATGTCAATCACACCATTCAAAAAGAGAACCCAGTTGTAAATGACAATACTATAAAATGAGATTTTTAAAAATATGTAATACAGTCACCCCATAAATGTATAAACTTTATTAATTTTAAAAAGGATTTGAATACTTCCTACTTCACTCTTGATATCATTTGAAATCATCTAGTTAGTTGGTATACTTTGAGTTGCTGAAATGAACTGCTTTGGGGTTTTTTTGGTGGGGGGGTGTACTTTTTTTATATATGGCCCATGGTGTGATGGTTATTATCATAGGAAATGGACATGACAACATGAGTTCAAATCCTGGATGAGGTTGGTTGCATTTCACCTAGCACTAATACCCTTAGGAAAGGTATGAATCCAATTATTCTCCTTCCAGCTATGGGTATGTAGTAAGGTAGATTGGGTTCTTTAGCCTTGGTTAGGGAACCAGTCTAGGAGAAGGAAAACTCTGAATTCAAACCTATTAAACTCTGCTTAAAAATTAACCTTGTGTCACATCCATCCTCTGTGGAAAAGTTAGTAAATATATATGTGTGTGTATGTGTGCATTTTGTCGCCATTTTTCCATGGATTATACTCTTGACTAGAATGGATTAACTAAGACTGGATTTACACCATCAAGAATATGAAAAACAGATTTAGTTGTCTGAACAATTTCTGGTAACTTATTTTTTATAATGTAAAATTCAATCCTTAATGAACTGCCTTTATATTTTACAATATATTTCATTGAGAAAACTTTGAATAACATTTTTGTTTTACACAACTCCAATATAATCATGATATACATCTGCCACTCACATTGTTTATTTGCCATTGGCTCCCCTTGGCAAGGTTGATATGCCATAAAACTGAAACAACCAAACCAAACCTCCCCTCGGCAATTATATAAACCCCTCATCTGGCCTATCAAGAGAAGAAATAAGAAAGATTTCAAAGATGAGAGAGATAGAGAGAAAAATATTCAAAGAAAAAAAAAAAGGTTAAATCCTCTTTTTTTTTTTTCAGAACATGAAATTTACTTTTTATTCCTTTCCTGCCCTGATGAGTGAAGTTGACACAAATTTTGCTTTAAATTCTGTCAAAATTCATTTTTATATTCATCAAAAATCAATTAAGACAAAATATCAAAGCAACCAAATTCACTGGATTTATTCTATTTACATTAATTTCTTCCCCATTTATGTATGTAAGCAACTTTTCAAGTTATTCAGAATAGACGTATTCATTTCAAAATATATTTCTTGTTTCTTTTCATCTATATTTTTCTCCAATGCCTGTCTTTCTCTTTGATCTCAGACATGCATATAAGATTCTATACAATTCTTTTTTCTGGTAAATATTCTTTAAAACTATAGTTTTTATTCATTAAAAAATTTTTTTTTCTTTTCTTTTCTTGCATTTTTTCTTTTTAAAAAAAAATAGTAAAATCTTTTTCTGGAAATTTATGTTTTTATCATCATCATTATTATTATTATTATTATTATTATTGGAAATGAATAATAAATTGAAAGTGTCCTTTGGATATTTATTTTCATCTTTATCCATTTTTCAATTTTTAGTCATTAGCTTTCTTCATATCTGTATGTAAATTCTGTTGGTCATACTCTTGACCTAGTCTGTTTGTGAAATGTAAATATATAACACATTCTCTAAAAAGCTAAATGACTTTTGTGCCTTGCATTGTTGAAGGTCATATTAAGTAAAGTGCTGCATCTATAAACTTGTCAATTTCTACTTGAAGAATGTGAAAAAGAGGTTTTCAAATCTTAAGAAAGAGCTAGTAAAAATCACAACTAAGCTTGCAAATACCCTCTCTCTTGTGTGTGTGTGTGTGTGTATACACACACACATATATATATATATATATATATATATATATATATATATTGCACTTGGTTCACCACAAACCCACAAAATGATTTAGTGACAACCAACACTGTTATGAGATATATATATATATAAAATAACAAAATATTCTTATGATGTATTATATATATATATATATATATATACACTAATGTTTCTATCTATCCAGGCAGTGCTTAGTTTTTTGTTTAATCTGAAAAATTACTTCAGATGAAAAAACTTCAATGTTGTTACATTAGAGCACAATAACTTTTTCCGAAATTCAATGGTAAAAGCAGACATTTTATGTACAAAACATTGAGAGAAGATTTGTGATCACAGGGACCAAAAGTCTGAATTAGTTTTTCTACTTTCAGTATTGTCTTGAAATGGTAAATTTGCTGTATACTCAACTATGCTTAGAAAATTGGGTTTTACTCTCTAATCATTCTTTGATCCAAGCCAGCCAATTCCAGAATGGGGGTGATGAAGAAGATTACTTTGTGAGTGATCATTCTTAACATCACAAATTTGCTCTTGGGCACTGAGATGTATGAGAAGTCAAGAAAGTTTAAATTCTATTGATGTCTCCCTTTATGATAACAAGAGTATTTTAGAAATTTCTCCATTTGACAATTCATTTGAGAAAATGTTTTATGACTTTCATTGATGCTAAACATATCAGTGTGCTCTTGGGAAATTCACCTAGACTACTTCTCTTTCAGTGGCCATCATGCTATCATATTTTATTGGTGTCCTGAGTTTGATATTTCTCATATCTTTTGTGATTGATTTTGAATTTTACATATATACACTGGACAAAACTATTTACATTCATGTGCTAATGCAACTGGGAAAGGCTTGAATCCATCTCTTCTCCTTACTATAAGTAAATATTAGGCCTGACTGAGTTCTTTAATCTTGTTATGGCAACCAGTTGAAGAGAAAGAAAACTCTGAATTCAAACCAACTGTGCTCTTTTTAAAAATTTACCTTGTGCCATACCCTGCTTGTGGGGGAGATGTTTGGTAAATACATCTATACACTGTTCCTGTGTCTTTATGTATGGATAGATAAATGATGAAATATTTCAATGCATTAGAAGATTTACTCAATGTACATTTTCTCTCCTTATATTCTCACGTAAATTATTTTGTATGAAAATGAAACTACTATTAGGGTAGAATTGCTTCTGATGATGAGGCTTCTGTTCTGGAGTTCTGCGTAGTGTGGAGTGCCTCTTCATTGTCATTACTCCCATTCTAACCAGGAGTAGTAGTAGTAGTAGTACCTGTTAGAGTTCCATCTATAGGTCAAGTATATCTTTTAACCGGCTCATTGGTCTAGTGGGTAGAGTGTTTGCCAATGGTCCAGGAGACCTGGGTTCAATTCCAGGTTGTGTCATACCAAAGACTTTAAAAATGGTACTTGGTACCTACTTGCTTAACACTCAGCATTACAAGGTACGTATCAAGGGAAAAGTGGAGCAATCTTGGGAAAGGAGTAGCGCCCTCCTCTACATCTAGGTGTAGTAGCGCCCTCCTCTACATCTAGGTGTAGTAGCGCCCTCCTCTACATCTAGGTGTAGTAGCGCCCTCCTCTACATCTAGGTGTAGTAGCTATTGAAAAGGAGGCCTTCTGGTGGTCCTCGACTATGGTCGCCAACTTTACTTTACTAGTATTGGATAGGAATACTTAAAACCAAATAACTGTGAGCAAGCAAATAATGATTAAAGATGAATAGTTGCTTGAAACTGTATTGTTGTGTTTAAATTATTTGCATCAAATTCCAGTATTAAATCACTTATAAGCTGTTGCTATGTGATCAAACTGATGGAAGTGACGAGAAAAGAGATTATGTTGAAAAATAAATGTCTTTCATTAGTCTTCTGATGTATTAAGCACAATTACTTATTTTACATTACCCATTTCATATTTTAGGCTTTTGAAAATTAAAAGAATAACCTGAAAGGAATTTTTAAAAGATTGAAATTTATACCCCTATCCAAAGCTCAGTGTTAATTTTTTTATACTTTTCCAATGGCAATGGCTGAAGTGAGAATATTTATTCTTGTCAATGCTAACAATATCTATAACAGAAAGATGGTTCAAAGAGGATGGTTTGCCCAAGTGTTCATTCGCTTGCGTTATCTTGTCAAAAACTGTGGCATGCCAGTGACACAAAATATTTCAAAATGGCAGTGGAAGAGTGCAGGAAGAACATAAATAAGCTTAGCTGGGATTTGAACCAATTCCATTTGTCGAAAGCTTTTTCTGCCTGATGATTGCCGTATAAAGGCAGCATGAAACCAATGGTCACAGATAAGCATCCCGGCTATTAAGTATATATAAAAACTAATATATATTTACTTATCATTATATTGTATAATAGCTCTATCACTGATATTGAGCACTCTCCTAATTATACCACACTTGATCTAGCACAAACCCACCGAATGAGATAGTGACAACCATATACCTTTTGTAATATATATATATACACGGGACTTTATGGCTCCCTCCAAAAAGAAGCGTACTCTTTTTTGCTGGAGCGAAGGAGAAGAGGGCTCATTTTATATTCAGCTGGAGTGGAGCGTGAGCAATTCCATTTGGGTCTAAAGAGCGGGGTTTTTGGGCTCTGCGCTTTAAAATTATTTTGATTGTTTAATTTTTTTTTTTTTGAAAAACATTAAACAATAAAAAAGAAAAGAAAGTTTGAGCTAAACTCTTTGGAGTTATTAAATGTATATGAGGGAGAGAGTTACACATAAGAATTAGACATGAAAGCCGAAAAATTTGAACTTCTCAGATTTTGGTTTCGAAGCAAGCATGATTTGTTTGCTTGTATTTTTTCAAATTATTATTTTAATAAAAAATACTAAATACAATTTCTTTGTTTTATTTTACACCAATATCTCAAAATATATAATAGACATTTGGTAAATCACTCAAAGAAAAAAGGAATACAACTATTTGTTTGTAAAAACAGCAACAAACATGTTTATTTTGTAGTATATTTTACTATTTTTTGCCAAAAATCACAAGTTTCAGCGTATTCAACTAAAAAGGATAAGCTAGTTGATTATTATTATTTTTTGCTTTTCAAAGACAAATAAAACTTGAAATTGTTATTTTTTGTCGTAAATTTTGAATAAATAAATGTCTTCATCAAGAAAATTTTTACTAAGATTTGAAGCTATATATTTTTTGCTTCTTTAAAAAGAAATGAAGATCTGTAGCGCACTAGACTGGCGCAGTTTTGTTCATCCCAACTGTTTTATTAAAATAATGATTTGAAAAGAAGATACAATAAGTTAACTAAGATACTTTGATTTTATTTGCTTGAAAACAACAGAGTATAGTAATAAATGAAATGGCAATTTTCAGCTAATTGCTACCCTGAATCTGTTTTGAAGCCATTTGACCCCTACCCATTATATATATTCCTCACCCCAGAGAAATAATATAACATATCGCCACAACTCTTGAAAATTGAGGATTTGTGTTTTTGTCTGTTGTTCAAAGTTTATCTTGCAAGTTTCTCCTGCCAACTACAATACTGACAAGAATATTTTTTTAACCCCAAAACTGTAAGTTAAAGTTTGCTGCTTCTTTCTTTAAAAAAACAAAAAAAAATCACAAATGTAATGTTTAACAATAAAACTTTATTTACTTAGAACAAATTTAAATTTCCTTTCAAAATAAATAGTAAATAATTAATTTTCAAAGAAATAAGGCTCGCTATAGTTTTTTTTTTAGAAATGATTACTGTTGTCATGACCTGTTCATAAATGTAAACAAATCAAACCCTTAAAAAATGCCACATCCAGCTATGACTGAAAATGATGAAACCATCCATAGCCCTGAACTGCCGTGACAGCTAAAAAAGAGAAAAACCTACATTTTTTTCAACATTAATAGTGCCAGTCTTTTGGAAGTCACTCTATAAAGTGGATTATCTTCTATAACCTATCTCAGGCTAAAGAAGGACTGTGTTTCCACTTCTATTTTATATAGACAAACTCTCTGTCTACACAGCTTGATAAGGGCTTGTTTATATAAAGCAAAAGCTGTGTCAAACTATCAGCAGTCGGGGGCAAGTACGTTAATTCGTAGCATAGCTCTTAAGGCAAAATCCTACATCTTGTGGTCATATTCACCTTACTTCGATATAGACATGCAAAAAGGTCCTTTTTTAAGCCATTAGGGGTCTTCATCCTTGGATTGGAGTATCTCTGACAGTTCTTACAAACTCATCGAAACAGACGGCCTGGAGGAAAACGCGAAGAGAACTCTAAGACCACCCAATCTTAACCATTTCGGTCGGTTTCTCTGTCCGTTCATTAGCTCGGTTTCACAGCGCTAAGATACAGCAAATCTTAGTCATAGTTTCCCTGTTTGTTCACTTGGTTTTGCAGCACTAAGATATGGCAAATCTTAGCCATGGTTTCCCTGTCTATTCGCTTGACTTCACAGTGCTAAAGTACCACCACCTTAGCCTGTTGGTTCCCTGTGTGTTCACTCGACTTTGCAGCGCTAAGGCATGGCAAGCCTTAGGTACGGTTTCCCCTATCCATTCACTTGGTCTGCAGTGCTAAAACACGGTCATCTTAGCCACAACAATCACTCGCTCGATTTCTCAGGTCTGCAACACTAAGACACAGTGATCTTAGCTCCATGTCGGCGAGAACGAATGAACAGGTGAAGGAATGAGTAACTAAGACACTCACTTGATCCTACATGACCAAGGTACCAACACCAAGTACGACTCACTGTACAGACTAACCCAACCAAATCAACACTCTCCTGGTTAAACCAATGTACTACAAAACCGGGACATTGATCATCCAGCGGTCTCTCTACCAACTACGACCATACCAGCTACTGACATCGATCATCCAGCTGTCTCTCTACCAACTACGACCATACCAGCTACTGACATCGATCATCCAGCTGTCTCTCTACCAACTACAACCATATCAGCTACCGAATTGATCATTCAGCTGTCTCTCTACCAACAATGATTATACCAGCTACTGACATTGCTCAACCAACTGACTCTACCAACAACGACTATACCAGCTACCAATATCAATCATCCAACTGACTCCACCAACAACAACGACACACACCAATTGAACTTTACCAATTCTATAACCTATGACAAATAAATTGTCATTTGTTATACTAGTATCTTGCCGTTGTTCTCTCCATTGTTCTTTGGCTGTCAATTACTCACACGCTTAACAAACACAAAAATAATTTGTGGGGTTGACATGCTTATCGGTTCCACAGCACAGTAAATGTATTTAGATTATTTACTTTTTTATTGATAATGATTTTAAAAAAGGTTAATGAACTTTGATAAATCGATCTGATTTGTTTGGAAAATCATTAACAGAGTATTTATGTTGGTATTTGATTCAAAATATAAAGTGTATTTTTGAACCTTGGGATTGAATAAATATTGGGTCAAATTTTTCTCCCCTGATAAAATAGGTTGTTAATATAATGAACATTCAAATTGTTTTGAAATATTTCAGGGATTTCTATTTCTATTTTATAAAATTTATGCATAATCTTATGCTCCGTCCGACATGTTCTCTTTTAGGAGCAAGAAATCTCATCTTAGCAAATCTTAGCGAGATTTTGTCAAATATTATCTTATGTTCTTACACTTAAAGTGACATCCCCACCCATGACAAGATCCTTTGATGCCAACACCTATACTTTGACCACTTACTGGCAAAATAGAACATTTATGTAAGAATGTATATTTTCATTATGGAACGCTGAAAAAGAGCCGCTCCTTTTTTAAAGGAGTTTGAGCTGGAGCGGTTCCATTTTAGAAATGGGGATTGTGAAGGGAGCTAGGTCCAATTTTGGATGTGTGAGCAGGAGATAGAGCAGCTTCAAAAGTAATGGAGCACATAAACCCCCGTATAGATAGATAGATGGATAGAGAATGGATATGTAAAGCACAGATAGACTACGTCTTTATGAACAGGAAATGGAAAAATAGTGCGATGAATTGCGAGGCATACTCCTCTTTTGAGGGTGTGTCCACTGATCACCGAATAATCACGGCGAAAATACGGTTAAGCCTACGAAAAAACGCCAAACGAACAGTGACCACCAAACACTATGACTGGGCCCTATTGAACAACAGAGATATAAGAGATAAATACGTATTAGAATTAAGAAACAGATTCGAAACACTACAAGAAAAGACGGAAAAAAGTACACCAAACGGCGAATTTGAAAATTTCGTCAATGCACACCTCGAGGCAGCAGCAAAATGCATTCCAACAAAACTCAAAACTAAATATAGAGTCCCATGGGAAACTTTAGCGGTGAGAGAAAAACGTGCACTAGTGAAAACAGCCTCCAAAAACTATCGAAAAAACCCAACAAACACAAATGCCTTAAAACTAAAAACGGCACAATATCAATTAGCAGGCATATATATAAAGGAACAGACAGAATACATTCAAAATCAGATAGATAAGATTAGAGACTCGGTGGAAGATAGACAATCCAGAATAGCCTGGCAAACAATAAACGAAGTGAGCAGAAGAAAGAACACAGCCAAAGCAAAACTTAAAGCAGCAAACCAACAAGAAAGAATAAAACTGTGGAAACAGCACTTCGAAAACTTACTAGGAAACCCACTGAAAATAACACATGAACCAATCACCAGAATAATTAGCAAATAATTAGACATTAAACTAGGACCATTCACACAAGAAGAACTTGACTCGGTTCTCAGAAAAATTAAAAATAGGAAAGCTGCAGGGCTGGACGAAATTCCCCCGGAAGTATGGAAGACCAGACAATTCGACGACATACTGCTCCGACACTGCAACGCAGTATACAATCAAAATCCGATAGATGGATGAAGGGATGCATACTCCCCTTCCCTAAAAAGGGGGACCTCGGATTAGCCAAAAACTACCGAGGCATAACACTTACATCCATAGCAGTCAAAATCTACAATGCCCTACTACGAAACCCCATAGAACCCAAAATCAACAACATACTTAGGAAAAACTAAAATGGCTTCCGAAGAAATAGATCCACGACCTCACAAATATTAACCATCCGTAGAATCCTTGAAGGTGTACGGGCAAAAAACCTACAAGCGACATTAATATTCGTTGACTTTTGATTCCATTCACAGAGGAAAGATGGAACAAATCCTACTAGCGTACGGCATACCTAAAGAAACCGTAGCGGCAATAACGATTCTCTATAGAAACACTAAAGTAAAAGTACGATCACCAGATGGAGACACAGAATACTTCGACATTGTAGCAGGAGTACTACAAGGGGACACGCTAGCTCCGTATCTCTTTATCATTTGTCTAGACTACGTACTTAGAACATCGATTGACAAAATCAAAGAGAATGGCTTCGAACTGACGAAGAAAAGAAGCAGAAGATACCCCGCAACAACAATTACCGACGCCGACTACGCCGATGACATAGCGATACTGGCAAATACACCTGACCAAGCCGAAACACTACTGCATATTTTGGAACGAGCAGCAGCAAGCATAGGCCTCTATGTTAATGCACACAAAACGGAATATATGTGCTATAATCAAACGGGGAATATCTCCACTCTAGAAGGAACCCCTCTTAAACTAGTTGACAAATTCACTTACCTAGGAAGCAGCGTCGAATCAACCGAAAAGGACATCAAAACGAGGTTAGCGAAAGCATGGACAGCTATCAATAGGCTATCGATTATATGGAAATCAGACCTAACCGATAAAATGAAACGCAGTTTCTTCCAGGCAGCGGTCACATCGATACTGCTATATGGCTGCACTACATGGACGCTCACAAAACGGCTGGAGAAGAAGCTAGACGGCAATTACACAAGAATGCTACGTGCAATCTTAAACAAGTCCTGGTGGCAACACCCCTCAAGACACCAACTGTATGGCCACCTACCCCCTATCACAAAAACTATTCAAGTTAGACGAACCAGACATGCAGGACACTGCTGGAGAAGCAGGGACGAACTCATAAGAGATCTACTCTTATGGACCCCCACACATGGCCGTGCAAAAGCAGGACGACCAGCACGAACATACATTCAGCAGCTATGTGAGGATACGGGATGTTGTCCTGAAGACCTACCTAGGGTGATGAGAGATAGGGAGGAGTGGCGAGAGAGGGTCAGGGATATCCGTGCTACCAGCGCGATATGATGATGATGAAAGTAAAATTCAAAATCCTCAACAAGTTTCTAAATTCATCTTAGAAATTTTATGCAGAAAGACAGTTAATTTTTTTTTTAAATGTAAAGAAATTATCTTTGTAGTTTTTTTTTTTAATATGAAAAAAACAAAGAAGTATTGTTCCGTTTTTTAAAGATCTATTATTTGTTTGTTCTCTTGTATATCATTTGCAGAAAAAAGTTGTCAGTTATCACACACGTAAAGGTTGTTTAAATACAAAATGAGACAGTACAAGACAGAATGACAAAATAAGGATTCAAGTGAACAAATAATCATCATTGATATAACTAAAAAAATTTATTCTTAAACCAGTAAGAAAAAATAAAGAAATAGGATGATAAAAATCCAGTTATATTTTTAGCTTATCACATTAGAATATACAAGAGATTACATGACTCAAAAAATCTTTCTATGTGGCCTTCCCATCTTAAATAAAAGCTCATTTTTGGTGTCTTTGTCAGTGGTCATGTCAAAGCAAATAGTTATATAAAATCAAACAAACCCTGTCATCATTTGAATGTCCAACCTGCAGATATTCAGGAAAATCATGTGTCAATTCAGCTGCAGTCCTAGATGGTTTGTTTTTGTTTTACTTTTTTTTATTATTAATTTTTTTTCATTATTTGTAATTGCTTAAATTGGTGATCTATATTTCTTCTAAGTACTTTTTTATTAAATGAAATAATATGGTTGTACTTAACTTATACAAAATAATAATAAGATTTAATATTATCTTTGAATTTTTATTTTATTAAAGTATCTTGCTTTTAAAGTAGGAAATTTGTTACCATTTTGATTATTCTTTCACCTAATTTTCATTATTATCAGTATAAACTCCTATCAGTTCCTCACACATATCTGTTCTCACACACAAACTCTCATTTAATCCTGCCTTGTGCCAGTCTTTCTTTTATTAGCAGGGATGGTTTTATGTTTTTTCTTATTTGGTCACTTTGGTGATCATTCTCTGGATTTTCTGTTGATAAAATAAATACTTTTGAGCAGATTACTGAAATACTCCTTTTTGGTTTATGTATGTTTTGTATAAGTGATATATTCAGTTGCAATCTAATAGAAACCTTACTTGATTTCTGTTATCATTGAGCTATTAATTTAATTGATAGAAAAAATAAAATGCAATAAACATTTTTAAACACATTTTCTTAATTGTTTAATCACAATGTTTTAACAAAAGAAAGAAAATTTTCTTTATTAACTATAAATGAAATAAAAATTCAAGTACTGTACTTTAAGTACTCTACTGCCAAACTCTCCAAGAAAAAAACAATGAAAAAACATCAAAGCAATGTATTTCAGTGTGTGATACAGCATTACTAAATTATAGTTAAAATGCATAAGACTAAATTACTAAATTATTAGATTTAATCAAAATATATATATATATATATATATATATATATATATATATATATATGCATATTTACCAACCCCTCCGCTCGGGCAGGTCAATTTTTCAAGCAGAGTTTAACAGGTTTGAATTCAGAGATTTCCTTCTCCTAGACTAGTTGCCTCACCAAGGCTGAAGAACCTAGTCTGCCCTACTATTTACCCATAGCTGGAGGGAGAAAAATGGATTCATACCTTTCCCAAGGGTATTAATGCAATGTGAAATGCAATCAATCTCATCCAGGATTTGGACTCATGTCACTGTGTCCATTTCCTACGATGATAACCATTACACCACGAGCACCTCCTATATATATATATATATATATATATATATATATATATATATATATATATATGGGTTGTATTGTCAACTTAGAGCAGGTGGGACTTTACCGAGATGACAATATTATCTTCATCTCGGACAGTAACAGCCTAATATACAGAAGAAAATCATTAAGGCTTTTAAATTGTTATGTCTACAAATTCAAATGGCCTCAAAATTAAAGATAGTTGACTTTCTTGACATCACACTCAATTTAAATAATGGCACTTTCAAACTGTTTAGTAAGAACGATTCTGCCCCCAACAACGTAAATATTGCCTCGAATCACCCAAGATCAGTATGGAGGCAGATTCCTAATGCCATGAACCAGAGGATTAATGGGATATCCTCATGTAAAAGAATTTTTGAGGAGAGCAAAGGTATATATGATGATGCCCTCAAGAACAGCAGATTTTAAGGTAGACTGGAGTATATAAGCCCAGTGGACCCCGGCTCTAAGGATTGGAGTAATAATAGTGGGACCCACACACTCATCAAGGTAGGTGACAATAATGGTAATAATTATAATCACTCAAATAGATGAGGAAGAAATAGAAATAGAAAAGTAATCTGGTTTAACCTGCCTTTTTATCAACTTATCAACATTAATATAGGTAAATACTTCCTACACCTCCTGGATAAACACTTTAATAGAGATAATCCATTAAGGAACATTTTTAATAGGAACACAGTAAATATTAGTTACTCTTGCACCAAGAATATGCATAACATTTTAAACAACCCTAACAGGAGGTTACTTGATGAAATAATTAAAAATGGTAAGATACCAGATGTGGCATCTTTTAAATGTAGAAGTAAAGGGGAATGCCCTTGAGTAGACATTAGAATTCAAAAAACGTCATATACCCGGCATGCATTTCTCCGATGGAACATAATAATGATGGGAAAAGAGTCTATATAGGCATCTCTGCTGGGAATTGGAAACAAAGATTGTATAATCACAGACATTCTTCCTTAAATCCATGACTTAGGAACCAAACCACTCAATCTAAATATTTTTCAAACCTTAAAGATCAGGGGTTGACCCCTCCAGGTAAAGTGGAAAATAGTCAGGCAGTCTTCTATCGTGAATAGCTTCAATGGTAGATGTAACTTGTGTATCGATGAAAAAATTAGTATAATTGATTTCAGAGATCGCAGACTACTGTTAAACAAACGAAATGAACTCATGTTTAAATGTAGACATAAAGGAAAATTCAAATTATCCTGACTGAGGGCCACTGAGGCCTCTATTCTAGGCAATAGCAAGGACAGCGATGAGAATTTTATTGGAATTTAATAATAATTAATTCAGTAGTTGACATCATTATGACGGTGAGATTTATATATTGATGATGATTCTGTGGACTTTGTATATTAATTCAACAATTGAGGCCTGTGTTTCTGGGTTAGTTAATTCCCCTTGAGTATTTTTAGGGTTAATTAAAGGCACATAGTAGTTGCCAAAAAAGTTTTTCACTTTTGTTTTATTTACTTATTTTGATTTAAATTTAATCTAAGGGGAATATCTAAAATCACACCATCTGAGGTAATTAACATATATATTAGGAGTAAATGAAGAATATATATGGGGTAGAAATTTAATTTAGAAGCTTAGATTATTTAGAAAATCCCACCTGCCATGGGATTCCTGGCATGTGCTCAAATTGGGATGGGTTGATCTACAGTATCACCCTACTCCAGTTTCTTAATATTTCTAACACCTATTGTTTTGACCCCCTCTGCCCTCTCTTGAGAATTTAAATTTTTTTCTCCTCGTACCCATATGAACTGTAATTCCACAATTGCTGTTCCACAACCTCAAGTAGTACGTGTAAAGAGTCATTTGATGAGATGGAGAGTAAAATAATATTCTCCGGTAAAATAAATTTATAATGACTACTTAACTAGGGTTGAGTTTCCTTCTAATTGCACTATATATATATATATATATATATATATATATATATATATATATATATATATATATTATAATATAAGAGTGTTGGTTGTCACTAAATCACTTTGTGTGTTTATGTTGAACCCAGTGCAATATAATATGGAGAGTGCTCAATATCAGTTAACTGCCTGTTGATTGTTGTTTTGCAAAAAAACTCCATGAAACCCAGGGTTGCAGACAGTATTCTATGAATTAAATATATATATACCTAATATATATTTATTTATTTATTTATTATTATATATATATATATATATATATATATATATATATATATATTGTTTTTCATTTAATAATTGATTTTACTCAGTGTCCCAACTTTGTTTCCTAATGAAAAGACAAACATTTCCAGTTATTCTGGCATTATGAAAAATCTCAAGGAGAATCTTTTGATAAAGTAGAATTGATCCTTTTGCATCCTTTATTCAGCTATGTCCATAATATTTGTCACATTAAAGTAGAACAAAGAATCAAATGAAAGATTTCAAAGGTCACAATATAAGTTTTAAGGCAATAGCTCTCTTTGCTAAAATGTAATAAGAATTCAAAGATAATATTTGTAGCATCAAAATAGAGCAAGGAATTAGACTAATTGAAATGTACAAATGATTGATTAGCTAAACTCATTGAATCATGATTATCTAAAAAGAATGTTATTCTCTTAGAATTATTGCAATAAATACATTTATATTAAAATGTATATATACGATTTATCCACGAATATCTAAGTAATCCCATCATTTATGACAGGTAGTAAGATATCCTTATGTATATATTGGACATATTCATCCTCTGAGGAAAAGAAAAATGATGATGGGGGCTGAAGAAGAGGAGATAATATTAGTCTTCAAAAGAGCAAATCTGGATGCACATATTCAGTCATAAGAAATCTTTGATGTTGTAAGGCACCATAGATTAACTTTCTAATGTTCAAACATCTGCTGAAGTACAGGCCGAGTGCTGAAATATTGAACAATTCTTTCCAGATCTTTGATATTGATTCTCTGTTTAAGTCATTGAGAAAGAGCAGTCAAAGAGTTTAGAATGTGTTGAGAAAAGCGGATATATCAATAGTTGCACTATGGATGCAAGAGGTTCAATAAAGCATATGATGACAGATGAAGAGGAAAGCAGTGAATTCAAACACGTTAAACCAGTATACATAAATACGAGAGAGACATTTGCGTGTTTTCATCAGAATGCTTATAATCAGATGCTCAGAGATAGCAGCCTTTTTCTGAAATTCTTATAGAGAAAATTGAAGCTATTGATTGAGAAAGAATTGGATTCTTTAAATAGTTTGATTGTCTTCTTGTTGATTCAATACCTTGTTTTTATCATGACCAGAGGTGCTACTCATTTTTACAAGTCATTTATACTGCACATTTTTTTAAATCAACATAGAAAACATATTGACTGTGATAAATTATTATAACAACATGATCACTAAGTGGTCATCTTCATGTTTTCAAATTTCCTATTTAACTCTTTTGAGTTACTTGATATTAAAAAAATACTATTAAAAGTTTTTACTGCCAAAATTCAAATCAGAGCTTCCAGCATCACACATAGGAAAAAGTTCAATTTAACTTTTCCTTTCTTACCAGCTGTGGTAAAATTTTAATAAAATCTGTGAGTTCTTATGAGTTATGAGATTAAAAAAAACTTTCAATGCTTTCAAACAATAGAATCTCTCAAAAACTGTTTGATGACAAGTTTTAAAAATATCCAACAACAAAAAAAAAAAAAACTAAAAGAAAAAAGTAATCCTTATGTTCTAACATCTTACAAAGTTAATATTTTCCCTCTTCATCTTTTGATATACAACAGTCATTTAATTTCCTCCATTAAAATCAAACATTTACATAAATATTCATGATTACATTTTTATAAGGATGTACACTTAGTATAATGGTTGTCATCATAGAAAATGGACTTGACAGCCTAAATTCAAATCCTAGACAAGGCTGTTGATGTTTCACTTTGTGTTAATGCCCTTAGGAAGGGCATGAATCTATCTATTTCACCTCCCCTCTAGCTAGAAATAGTAGGACAGACTGGGTTCTTTAGCCTTGGTAAGGCAACTAGTATAGGAGAAAGAAAACTCTGCCTGAAAACCTGACCTTGTGTTACATCTTGCCTGTGGCAGAGGGATTGGGTAAATTCATAAAACTTTATGAGATTTTATATGAAAATACACTATTTCTATTATTGCAAACTATTATGAACTGTAATAAAAGTATTTTTCTTTTAAACATAGAATAGCTCCTTTTTTTTTCATGTTATTTTCATTGTTGTTATGGTTGAATATCTTCTTTTCTCCACTCCTCTTTTATTTATTTTTTTTTTTAAACTTCTCTAAAGATAAGAACAGCTACAGGGAAAATACTCTTCATTATTTCCAATAAACAAAAAAATCACTTAATTTACAAAATATCAATAATAAATTGTAGACTAAGGCGATTTGATATCATTGGCAAATATTTGATGAATGAAGAAACTGCTTAAACATTTTAATTTGATTTTTTTTTTTTAATTGTATTTAGTTGCCAAGTGAAGCCATGTGACTTTCGAAAGATTTACAATACCAATGTAAATTTAATAAATAATCAGCAAAAAAGTTTTTAGATTTATATCTTGAAATAGATTAAAAAAACAAACTTGGAGTGTGTGTGTGCGTGTATATATATATATATATATATATATATAGCAAAAGAGAGAGAGGGGCAACTTAATTTCCAACACTTCAAAGATTCATCCCAACTTCATTTAAAACAAATACTTAAAAAATATGCACAATTCTTTACATGGCTTGAGACAATGAAAATTAAATTTGTTTAAATTCTATAAAAACAAATTGTACCATTCTTTAAAATGGTTGGAAATATTCGGAACTCTGGATCTTTTGGATGATATCTCAATTGATCCAGAATTATGTTCCTTTTTGTAAATAGAAAGACTTTTTTAAAAAATGCCCAAATGTCTCTTTGTTTTTTTTTTTTAATTAAACTTGCATTAACATAAAGTGACAAATGGATTTCATCTGATCCTTTAGATTGTCCCCTAAAAGCAAACATTTTGGGGATTTTCTAAATTTCAGACATAATGTCACAAATTCTTTTAATAATGAAAGGAGCAGAAAACAAGGCTTTTAATAAGTTCCAAGAAATCTAATTCTATCATCTCAAATGTATAAATCCCAGTTTATGAGAGAAAGTTTTTCATCCATCTCCTCTAAGACATCTATTTTCCAACTGTAGCTCAGTGTTTTGAATGTTACTTAGAAGGGAAAATCTTCTCTCCTTACACAGTGTGAATGCTTTTTCAGAAAAGAAGGCATGAATCAAGTACATCACTGGAGAAATATTACAATTATTTAGTATAAAGAAAAACAGTTACAAATGGCTACACACTGGGAAAGGATGCATTGTAAAAAAAAATTAAAAGCTAATTCTCACACAGAAATACAAGAAGAGTTCAATGTGTAGAAAAGGTAGGGGAAAAATTGAAATAAAATAAAGACGGAAATGAGACAATATTCTTAATGAGGAACAATAGGAAGTAATTTCATCTTATGTTTCGAAACAATGCTTTATGATTGGAGTGTGGAAGAAGAGGGTTTCTTTTCAGTTTTAGTAATAATGGCATCTCATTGGTCAATGGATTTTATAGAGAGAATAAAAAAGACTTCCTTCTGATGGTAGAGTAGACCACTTGTAGAGTATAGGTTACTCTATGCATGTATGTGTCTATATATAAATATATTGGCATATATGTGTATATATGTATCAGGTTGGAACAAGGAGTCTTAGGTTGGTATCAAGAGAAATGGCTGAACTCAATTTGGTCTTATATTTTGCCTCAAAACCTAAAGAATTTTACAAGCATGTCATCTATAACAGATGAAATGAAGTTCTAGGGGAGGAATGCACAGGAGAAAATAATAAACAATACTTACCGGCTCAGCGGCCTGGCTGGCGTCAGCTAACAGACAAAAATGCCAATGAACGGGCCAGCATATATACATGCTAGCATAACCACTCCTGGGTTCACAGCCAATCACCACACTGGGAATAGATGCGACCACCTGTACATTGTCAAATGCCCGGATGCACATATAATCTTCCCTTCCTTATTCAACACATGAACTACACTCAAGTACAGAACTTCGACACTAGGGAGGAATGGAGATTATGTTAATGATTAAATATTTCTTTTGGCATGAATTTTTTCATATATAATATATTTATATATCAAATTGGAGTGAATGTAATACCGGATTTTAGAATATATATGTTTCTGCTGGTGCTGAAAAGTTCTCAGTCTAACTAGAAAAGGGAATGACCTGGAACTATGAACCATACATACTATTCTATACATTCATTCCACTAGGCAAAACTCTTGGCGCATCATTTTTCAAGTTTCTTTAGTCTTTCCCAACCAAAATTCAATAAAAAAATTTGAAATTATCTTTCTTAGTTTGGCCAAAAGCATTTCAGCTCTCTTTAATATGCATATAAACTTTTATTTGTGGAGGGGCCTGTGGTGTTAGGTGGAGGTGCCCGTGGTGTAATGGGTATCGTCATAGGAAATGGACACGGCGGCACGAGTTCAAATCCTCGATGAGACTGATTGCATTTCCCATTGTACTAATACCCTTGGGAAAGGTATGAATCCAATTATTCTCCCTCCAGCTATGGGTAAATAGTAGGGCAGACTAGGTTCTTCAGCCTTGGTGAGGCAACTAGTCTAGGAGAAGGAAAACTCTGAATTCAAACCTGTTAAACTCCGCTTAAAAAGTTGACCTTGTGTCATATCCTGCCCGAGTGGAGGGGTTGGTAAATTTGATAAACTTTTATTTGTAATATTAACAATTATATATAAGAAGAAACAAAGCTATGTACATTTACAGTTATTTACTAAGCTTAGTGGTAATACAAAGTTAGAAGTATGGGGTACTCAGTGAGATTCAAACTTACTAGTAATGATCTGCTAGCCAAAATCAGTAACCATTGCTCAACTGTGTATGTGTGTGTATATATATATATATATATATATATATTAAAATAAAAATAAATCCCCTTGTGGATCTATTCAAGTTATTTATTTCTCCTCAACATGTGTTTCTAGCATTTGATGCCGTCTTCAGGAAATGATAATGATTTTTTACTGTGTTCAATTTATTTTATATAGTTGAGACTGTTTTGATAAGGTTGTGGTTTTTTTTAATTCCAATATCTGTGTCTGCAAATTTTCAGTTCAAGTTAATTATCTGTGACAATTTTTTGTCTTTGTAAGTATTGCTTCTCTCTTTATCTTTTTTCTCTTATATATATATATATATATATATATAATTCCTCGATTTAAAAAGAAATGTATATCTATTTCCTTGCGCATGAGCTTATGATTATGAGGACACATATCTCCAATTCTCTTGGGAAGACATAGCCCTGAAGGTGACCGTGTTTTCTGTAAGAGTACAGATGTAACTACAAGACACATCAGGTTAAGTTGTCATGCATTTACCATGACTCATTAATTTGGCATTGCTTGTGTGCGATGTGGGCTATGGCTCAGTGGTAGAGTTTTGGCTCTGGTTTGATCTCCAGTGGGGGAGATCATGATATACACTGCTGATGAGACCTAATAAGTTCAGAACAACTGTCCAGTGGTTCTGTATGATGCACGCAGTCCTTGCCAGATTTTCTGGTCATGGTAATTCACTTCATGATATATAATCCTCTATTTTTTTTTAAAAAGTATATCTCGTGTGTGTGTGTGTGTATATATATATATATAATATGCCTGTAAGTGATCACATTTACTGGTCTGTTAATTTATAAGCTAATTTGTAAATGCACATTTAAACATATGTATTCATATAAAAGTTTAAATCTATCTGACTTAGTGGCTAAGCTAGTTATGTATTTTCTCTATACAAATCAATATTTCAAATTTTAGTTTTCAATGTAGTAAAGGGATTTCTATTTTGAAAATTGGTGTAATAATCTTCCATCTTGTTGTCTAATGCTATTCTTTCCTTACTGAGAGTATAAAAACAACTTCATGAAGAAGAATATATTGTATATATGTTCAGCAAAGATTCCAGCATTTTTGGCCTGATTTCAGTCAAACCTTCATTAGAAAAAAAATAATAACTTGCTTGGTAAGGTTTTAAACTATGCTAAGCTCAGATTGGTTTTTATGTGGGATATGTTTCTCACTGACTATATCTTACTGTCCCCACCACCTCACTGTAAAAGGGTGTGGTTGCTTTACAGTATTTACCCACTCTCTTGGTAATTGTTATGAGGCTAATGACTTTCTCCCTCCATAGATTCACTTCTGAAACCAAGCCACTTCAAGAGAATTCTTCATTTCATCTAGAATAAAACAAAAAAAAGTCTTAGAAACTTAAATCTTATATTAATAGTACCCAAAGTCTTGAAAATAATAGAATTATTTATTCAAAATATTTGTGAAATTTTATTTATTTTTTAAAAATTTCAATTTTTTGAAAATTTACAACTGAACCAAAAGACAAATTCTGTAGTCATTATTAAGGCAGTAATCTATTATAAATAAATGGTAAAAACAAACAAAACATATTTTAAATATAAAAAATTATCCTAAACTTTAACAGAAGTGAGTCTATATCTTTTATTTTTTCTGTAATGACAATCTTAAAATTCCCATGTGTAATGTGGATAAATATTGTTAGTTTCAATGAATTAAGAAGATACTTTTTAGATAAAAAGTATACATCATTGTTATTTAGTGGATATACCTGCAGATTTAAATTGACCTTTCATCTTCTCAATTAAGGTCACGTTCACTGTTTGGTATTTGAACTAAACTAGTCAGCTGACAGTGTATTCGGACCCTGTCAGCTGACTAGTTTAGTTCAAAATATGTTTACATTGTGTTAAGTTCCTTTTGAGGAAAACATTGACTGAACATAGCCAAAAAGATTTGTGAGAATACTGCAGGAAACATAGCAGGATACAAAATATGTTTCTTATTTTAAACTCAAATTTGGCATACCTGACAAGTTTGAAATGGATATATCAAAAAAAGAGGAAATATATAAAGAGACTTCAAGATTGGGCAGAAGTTGGCATTCTCATAATCTGACGGAAAACCAATAAAGCCTAGGGATATCATAAGGTATTGCTGAGATGTAGTGTGTTAGTCAAAATAATGTTTCAGCCCTGAAATGATGCCTGATCTCAAAGGAATCATTTAATGAAAGCTTTGTAGGTGGCATTGTCACTCTATTTGAAGCTGTAGTTTTAAGAGCTTATAGAAAGTACAAGAGGAAACATTTTTAATGAAGAAAAGATAGTATAGAACAAGACCACAAGAGTTTTTATTGAACACACACACACACACACATATATATATATATATATATATATATATAGAGAGAGAGAGAGAGAGAGAAGACATAGTCCTTAAATGTTCATTAATATCATTATATAAAGTTTTCTCAGGAAGTGTGAAATCTCAAACATGTGCATATGTACACACATATAATAAAATATTTATGTTAACACACACATACACAATTATGATTAAAATCTAATGCTAAAAGCGTTTTTAATCCATAAAATCTTTAGAGTGCTCAATGCATGAAAATGCAGAGCAATATCCCAATATATTTCAAGTATAAAATAAAACAGGAAAAAATATTATAACTCAGAGTCTCACATTGCCAATCCTTAAGTTATCTAGTTTTCAATGTGTGTGTGTGTGTAATTAGCAGTTTAACTTTTTACATGCATTTCTTTTTTCTGTCTAGAATTTCTATCAGAACAAAATTATCTAAGATTAACAATTTGAATATGTTGGTGGAGGTATTAGTAAATGAGTCAAATATCCACTAAGCTAACCCTCCGCTACTTGACTAACAAGGTAAAATTAACTTGGAAATTCTAAGACAGTTTGCACAGATATTGATCCTTGGTAGCAGACTGAAGAGTAAGACTTTGACTCAAAGAAAAAGTAGCAATTCAAATGTATATAATCATATCATGTTTTTTTTCTGGTACTATATTAGTATGTGATATATGTTAGAACTAGTCAACAGCTCTTGATGACTGTCAGTTTCTTGCCAATACAATCATCAGACCAAGAGCTATTGACTCTGTGTCTCCACTATCCTAACTCAGACCTAGATATACTCTATCACTAATATTGAGTACTCTTTATTCATGAATATAGCAATATATATATATATATATATATATATATATATATATTATCACCCACCATACTTGCTATAACGGTAACGAACTAGATATGGACCTGGCTACAACATGTGATTGCGAAAGAGAATTTAACAGCTTGCGAGGGTTACGGATCCACAAGGCACGCTGGTGCAAACAACGTAATTCTCCTACAGGAGAATGTAAATCGAATGATGGGCTTATGAATCAGGAATACCCTCACAGTGTTTAAGGGCCCATTGTTAAGCGACAGCATCCTGGAGACATTCCTCACAAGCCAAGAATTCAGTGGCCCAAGAGTAATCAGACAGCTACTTGGACAAACTTAGACCAGGAGCTTTCTTTTTTGCTCACTACCCATCTTAAGGGCCCCATTGATCATCAATTGTCATCTTTCTGCAGAGTTATATATGACGTTTGTCTGGAATGGTTTGGTGCAGTAACAGATAAAAAAGATAAAACCGAAGGAAAACGACTGAATAGACGACAGATACAGAAAGGAAAGCTAAGATCGGAACAGAGAATGCTGAAGCGCCGATTAAAAGAAGCCTTGATTCATGAGAGGCCGGAACTTCAGAATATCCTAAATGATATTCAAAAAAGGATTTTGGTGATCTCCAGAGCTGAAAATCAGGGAAAATATCAAAAGAAAAAGCGTCAGGCTCGGAGAGCATTCTACTCAAATCCTTACGCTTTCACAAAAAAGCTTTTCGTGGAATCAAAGAGTGGCAAGCTTGATGTACCGAAGGAGGAACTCTAGAATCATTTGAAGATGACACTCAGATGATTTAAACGGTATCCCAATACCTCCTCTAAGAAATTTACCAAAACCCCAAGATCCAACGGTAATGTTTGATGACAGCGGGATAAAACTCAAAGAAGTTCGAGATTTCATCCATAAGGCCCGCGCAGGTAGTGCCCAGGGCTTGAATGGGATATTGTACAAGTTATATAAAAACTGCCCACGTGTCCTCAGGAAACTCACTGTCCTCCTTCAGCAGGCTTGGAAGAAGGCTATTGTACCTCAGGAATGGTGTCTCACAGATGGTATTTGGATACCAAAGGAAATGCAGTCAAAAGGTATCACAAATTTTTGCCCAATATCCCTCCTAAATGTAGAAGGGAAAAAAAATTTTGGAGTTCTTGCTCGTCGTATGACAACCTTTCTGATGAGCAATCATTATATAAATACATCTGTCCAGAAGGCTGGGATACCTGGCTTTCCCGGATGTCTGGAACATTCACAAATGATATGGAACTCAATACTCTCAGCTAGAAGGGACAAAACAGAACTACATGTGATCTGGCTTGATCTTGCCAATGCATATGGTTCAGTTCCGCACCACTTAATCCGAATGGCCCTCGAATTTTTCAACTTCCCTAACAAGGTTGGGGAAATCATAATGAAATACTTCAATTCAGCTTTCATGAAATTTACCGTTAAAAACTATACCACCAAGTGGCAGGCACTTGAGATCGGTATCATGATGGGCTGTGTGATTTCCCCACTTCTTTTTGTTCTAGCCATGGAACTCATTTTACGAGGTGCAGCAAATACGTCGAAAGGAGTAATGAAAAATGAACATCTGACTCTTCCTCCTTCCAGAGCTTTTATGGACGACATCACCATTCTCGTCCCATCCCAAATCTCTGCCGATGGTTTACTACAAAGGTATTATGACCTTTTCACATGGGCGAGAATGAAGGCTAAGCCAAAAAAAAGTCGAAGCCTATCATTAGTCGGATAATCTGTCAGGGAGATCCATTTCAAAATTGGGGGTGATAAGATCCCAACAGTCAGGGAGAAGCCAGTAAAGAGTCTCGGACGTCTTTTTTCAATCCCACTGACTGATCGTCATAGGGGTACAGAGGTTCAGAAAGTAGCCTTGAAGGGGCTTAAATCAATTGATAAAACTTGTTTACCTGGAAAGATGAAGGCTTGGTGTTACCAACATGGCCTGCTACCCCGTCTTTTGTGGCCCTTACAGATGTATGAGATTGCGATATCTCGTGTTGAACGGATCCAACAGTATAGCAACCAATACCTGCGTAAGTGGCTCAGAGTTCCTCCTTGTTTTTCGAAAGTGGGTTTATATACCAATTCTGGAAACCTACAGCTCCCAATATCCTCACTGGTAGAAGAATTCAAAATTGAGAAAGTACGTCTTCACATGATGAGAAGGACTCAGCCGACGAGATCATTTGGAAGGCGTATCCAGAAATAAAATCAGGTACGAAGTGGTCGGTCGTTAAGACTGCCCAGGAGGCAGAATGCAGCCTACGAATCAAAGACATCATAGGCATCACTCAAACCAATCGAGCTGGGCTGGGTAGCACGAGAAAAAGGTATTCTTCAAAACGGACCCAAAAGGTAAAAGAGACATGGTGAGCGAAGAAGTCAGGATGTTTGAGGAAGAGCAAAGAAAAGCCAGTGCTGTTACTCAGGCTAAACAATGTGCTTGGACAAAATGGAATGATATCGAACCAATTAAATTATCATGGAAATCCTTAATTGTAATGGAACCACTGGTGATATCATTCCTTCTTCGCTCTACTTATGATCTCTTACCAAATGCGACCAACCTAAAATTATGGGGATATACCAATTCAGACCTGTGCTTGTCGTGTAAAAATGATCGGGGTACTTTACACCATGTCCTATCTGCATGTCCACTCTTGCTTCAGATGCACACATGGCGACATAACAAGGTATTAGAAGTGATAATAGAATTGTTAAGAGCACAATGTGAGACAGCAAATCAGCAATCCATAACAGCCAAGGAACCCATAATTCAGTTTCCCAACGAAGGTGAATGTCCTGTGAGGAAACAAAAAATCCTAATATGAAGCTACTGAACAGAGCTAGTGACTGGAAAGTTTCAGCAGATCTCAAGACATCTCTACAATTTCCAGTTCACATTATTCAAACAGAAAAGTGGCCAGACATTGTAGCATGGTCCGATTCAAAGAAGACTGTCCCCTGGGAAGAAAAACCCTTACGAGACACTGCATGCCGACTGTGTGGAAAAGGGTTGGATATGCCATGTGATTCCTATTGAGGTTGGTTGTCGTGGTTTTATTGGACACTCAGTCATTTCGTTTCTTTCAAAAATAGGAATCACTGGCTGCAGTTTGAAAGTTGCCTTAAATCGTCTTCAGACCACGGCTCGATACGCATCAAGTTGGATTTGGTCGAAAGCGAGAAAGTTTTCAGCATGAAGGAAATACACGCGGAACCACCTTTCCCGTGTGATTACGTAAGAAACAGTTACTGTAAATGTGTAATAACATCAACCACCGAAAGTAAACACGTTTTTTTTTGTTTTTTAAATCACAAACTGCATTCTCTTAATACCCTGTCCGGTGGCAAAAGCTGCTTGGTAGCACCAGGGGTCGCAGTACCGCCTTGAGCTACCGAAACTGTGTTATCACCCCTGGATGGTGGCTGATGAGGACATGATATCGCACGTGCTTTCACACATTGTATGATGAAAAAAAAAAAATATATATATATATATATATATATATATATATATTTCAAAATGAATAGGTCCACTAAGAGATTTGTATTTTTTAAGAATTATTTATTTTATTCTTACATATGTGTATATTTCCAGTTTGTTGCTTTAGTCAGAGAACATATGTGGCACGAGAACATTGAAGAGTGGTGTTTGAAATGTATTTTTGTGATGATGATGAGTTGTCACTAGCAGAGTAGACACACACAGACCAACTTGACAAACAAGTAAACAAAATTCTTTCATATATATATATATATATGTGTGTGTGTGTGTGTAGTTGGGCAACAGTCTATTATTTAATCAAACATGCTTAAATAATAAAGACACATTTTGTCTAAATAATTTTAAGATCCTTTCAAGTTTCCTGATAAGTGTCTTGGTTTCAGGTTGGAATTGGTGGATGAATTTACCAAAATTGTCCTGAGCGCTTTTGGACCTTTCATTGGCCATCATCAAGGGTTGCTTGCATGTATAGAGTGTGTTTTTTAAAGAGTTTATATATAATCAGAAAAGAACAAACAATATTGATAGTGGTTGTAATAATGACACACATGGCTAATGACAGTGACATTAGTGATTACTGTTGTTAACTTTTTTATAGTAAAGAGAAAAAAAAGAAAAAGGATATCTGTTTGAAAAGTGGAAAGTTGTTGTTATTGGAGTAGAACATACAGATTTATGTGTGTGTCTACTCCGCTATTACTATTATGAAACATATCTTAATCAATATGCTAATTCTTCCTAATATAAATAATAGGAAATTTTAAGTTAAATGTTATTGATAATGGATTAATATTGTCATAGATTATGTATCTAAGAATTCTTAACTTTTCAAATTATTTCTTAATAAAATTGTAGTTTGAAATATGGATTTATTCAATTGAGTTTTTAAATATTTGCTTATATATATTAAAACGGTGTTGTACATTAAATAGTTCACCTTAACATTTGGGACTATACTTCCTTTTTAAAAAAGAAAATAATTTAAGAAAATATTTTTTTTATAAATGATTCAATATTAATAATATACTTATACTCTTTATTTTAAAAAAATGCTATATTTAAATTATTCAATCAGTTATATTGATTATACATTAATATTTTGATATTTAGAATTAAAATGATGATGATGATCATCATCATCATCATGTCGTGCCACTAGCATGAATATCCCTGACCCTCTCTCGCCACTTTTCCCTATCGTTCATCGCCTCTTTTTGGTTAAATTAATATTGATATTAATTTGTTTTTACTACATGTATGATATTATTTATTCACAATAAATTCAATGTAATTAGGAATTAATATATATTTATATTTTATTTAATTGATTCTCAAGTCACTTATTGAAATTATTTACAGAGTCACTAACTAGGTGCCCAGTGATTGGATGAAAAACAGCCAATCACAGGCTACCTTTTTTTAGATTTTCTCCAAACCCCTATGAGGGCGTTTTCTATGAACACCTTTCTTGTTTTACTTGTGTGATTCCTCAGAATCAAGACATGTCCACCCGTTCTCTGTCTTATGGACACCAATACAAGCTTGTAAGGATTTTTCCAGCAACTGAAGCACCAGAAACAAGGCTCTATTTTCTTCAACCCAACCAAAAGGACACAGGAAATATAAACTGTTAAAAGGACGCCTTTTACGGAAAAGTTTCCCACAAACCAACTGTTTGCAAGGACGATATTTTCTTTCCTCTCTTTCTATGTAAATATAAGTTTTTTTATAACATTTTAAACTGTGTTGCGTTTCTTTCTTCTTGTCGACATCGCAATATTGTTACCATATAAAGTTGGAAAAATCCCAATACACTATTAATATATTTTAATATTCATCATTTTTGAAATTCAGTAATGTTCTAAATTATAAGTAACAAATTTTTTTAAAAAGAAGAATGCATAAACATTATATTTGTTAATATATAATAATATTTCCACCATAAAAAAGTTTAGGCTTTTTTTTAATAAAATTAAAAAGAATTTTTTTTAATTCTCTTTTTATTGGAAACCTATCCAAATTATATTCAAATATATAACTGTATTTCGTCCATCTGAATGAGTTCATTTTATATGACTGAAATAAATTCATAATGGAATTACAAAATTGAATTCATTTTGGTTTAATTTTATAAAAAGAATTTTTGCTCTGCACATGAGTTTTGATGTATTTTTAATCTGAAATCAATTATGTATTCGATAGCCATTGACATTGAGCATTCAATTGGATATTCCTATTCTCCTTAGATTATTACTTAAGTCTAATCTTCAGACTACTGTCCTCAGATTATATATATATATATATATACACAGCTCATGACCTAATGATGAAAAAACATTTGCAGAATCAATATTATTCTTTAACATGATTTCCTTCCTAATATTTAATTCAGTAGTGAATATCAATATACATAACTCAAATATTATTCAATGAAAACTTCAGATCAACATTTGATTAACAGCTGCCAGGTTATATATTTTATTAATATACCCTCATACATATATATATATATATATATATATAGCCATTTGTACCCTGTTGGTTTGAACTGTAGAATATGCCCGCTGTACCTCTCTAGAAGGGAGCAACATTTTGAAAGAAAAGAAAAAAACAATAAAACCTTTTATCCATTACACCACATTTTTTATTATTCTTTTTAAATTGTTAAGAATGTACTTATTTATGGGTTAGAAGAAGGAAAACTTTGAATTCAGACCAGCTGTACTCCACATAAAAACTGAACTTGTGTTACATTGTATTCTTAGTGGAGAGGTTGGATAAATACATACTAATTTTTGGACAATACTATATGCTAGTGCTGAAGTATTTCAGACTAAATTTTAGTTTACTTAGAGGTACCCAGCATTGCTAGAAAATAAAAAGATAAGAGACAAAATAATCTAATGAAATAACATGTTTTATCAAGATTCTATAGACACATAAATATCACATAAATATATGACAAAAAGAGCTTCAAATACAAAGAAAAAACTGATTATTTTCTGAGATCCTCTTCTAACATGATAATTCTTGTTCTTCCATCTTCTGCAAATATGTCAGCCCTTTTTTTCTTGTTTACTCATTGATATCCAACATATAGCAAGCCATTTGAAAAACATGATTCTCACAATGCTTGTTCCATTGGTTATGAGATCAAAAACATTTTAATGTTTCATGCCAATTCCTCTGTGCCACTTAACCAGTATGAACTAGGCCAGGTTGACCTCAAAGTTGATTTGATGTCAGAGGAAGGCATCAAATGACAAGTTAATATTCATACACAATATAATATCCATACACAATATAATGTATCTGGGATTTTCTTTTTAGTCATGAT
Organism: Sepioteuthis lessoniana; assembly: GCA_963585895.1. NCBI lineage: Eukaryota > Metazoa > Mollusca > Cephalopoda > Myopsida > Loliginidae > Sepioteuthis > Sepioteuthis lessoniana. The sequence goes on from OY757906.1 coordinate 6,182,966, forward strand.
CTTCAGACAGAATTGCAGAAACTTTGACATAGCTTAAAGATACTTACAATCCAATAACAAATCTTTACGCTCTTCATCTTGTTAAATAATAGATTAAACAAATCTTTTTTTTGCAATATCATGTAGATTATTTAAAGAGAATTAAACCATTAACTGACTCATTAGCTTAGTGGGTAGAGGGTTCACCAATAGTCTGCGAGATTGGGGTTCCAGGTTAAGTCATACCAAAGACTTTTTAAAAAAATGTTACTTTATATCTCGTTGCTTAACACTCAGCTGTAAATGAGGGAGCTATCCCCCTTGTTTGGTATGGGCGTCCTTAGAGTTGGGGACATATTACCATTATACACCGACCAGTTACACACAAGACACGGTTAGAGGGGTCGAGCATTTTATTACTATTTCTCCGAGCAGAACACACGTGTTGCCTGACAGCTGCGATTTTAGACTTTGTGAAGGGGACATTCTTTGAGGCGAACAGAGGTAAGAATCACACACTGTATCTTTATTTGCCGAATTATTGATCTGTGTGAAAGGGATTAACAGAAGTTGTTTTCTATTTTGTTTTTAGTTTCACGGTGAAAGAAGGGTCAAAGAAGGGTTTAAAGAAGGAACGAAGACCCATTGCGAATAGACAACTTCTTTACCAGTCAAGCCTTTTACCTCATTTTTTGCCTCATGGTGCTACCGTTACACTCAGCATTATAAGGGTACAGATCCAAGGTAAAGTGGAACAATGCAGAGAAAGTAGTACCCTCCCCTACACCTTGGTGTAGTAACAATTGAAAATGGAGCCTTCGGGTTGTCCTCGACAACAGACACTCAGAGAGAAATTCTTATGTTTTGCTGAGATCAACTCAGTTTGATTGATATGGGGTAACCTCTGAGGTCAGCTTTAAGTCCTCATTGGGGGGATTTTAAAGTCATATAAATATGAATTTGGAACTTGTAGTTAGATTTTAACTTTCTTGTTAGTGCAAAGTAGCAGAGACTTACAGACTAGTAAAAATTGTGGGTTCATATTTTCCATCAATGTTTCAGAATGGTTGGATACCAGTTGCACAGCTAGTAATGTAAAAGACCTCTGAATTTGAATGTGTGCACACAGAGATATGTTGTCATAAAGAAAAAAAATGGCCTTTGTCTGAAGAAAATGCTTAGACAAATTTTCAATTATCTCTCCCTCTCTTTCTTCATTTCCCTCTACTTTCCTACCTTTTGTGATTGACTTTTGATTAAACTAGTATTAGTTACTCATGTGTTTATAACACCTGCGATTAGTACATTGATCAGTGCAAAAATAAGCAGTTTATACCAGTATTTAAAAAAACATGGTCTTCATTATTTTAATAAATCCTGTTTCTTCTTTACATATTAAATATGTATGTATTTTTTAATTTCTCTTTGTGAAAAATTTGGTCAGTAGCAATTACCATTTTCCTGATGACCCATTTATTTGTTGATATACTGAAATGAATTGTTGAGTGTCTATATTACAAAAATGGTTGCTTTGTTGACCCAATAAAAATGGAACATGTAGAAGGCAATAAGGGTTGATCATAAAATAAACGGTCAGCTGGGTTCTATTGAAAGATATGTGAATGTGGCAACAGCTGGCAATAATAAACTAGAGAGAACAGCTTTTAGAAATCAGTCAATGAAAATTGTCAACAGAAAGAAAAGTGAATATATATGATTAATTGATATTTATGTAACAATAGAAACAATAGAATTGGATTTGAAGCTGGGAAAGTCAGAAGAGGAGGAAGAAAAAAAGGTAAAAGAAAGATGGAAAGAAAGAAAAATAGTGAAAAATGAAAAGAAAATAAAGACATGAAGGAATCAGAGAGAGAGAAAGAGAGATGAAGGTCAAGAAAGAAAGGTTGTAAAAAAGAAGAGAGAGAGGTAAGGTTGAAATAGAAAGTGAAGTGAAAGATGGGGAAGGAACTGATTATTGATTGATTGATGTTTTCCATCTGATGTTCTGTCATCAATTGAGGACTTTGATATCCTAGGAAGTTCTCTTTTTCAGAAGATTTTCTTTTTGCTGTTTGATCCAAGTATATTGCATTAGTGGCTTTTGTATTTACAAAGACTTTTGTGAAAAATAATTCTTATAACTAAAATGAGGATTTAAAAAAAAGGTTTTATCAGCTTTGTTGATAGTAAACATGAAGCTGAAAAGATAAAAAAGATGAAAGGGATTTGATAAAGAAATAGACAAATATTAATGGAGAAGAGAAATAGTGTGAAAAAAGAAAAAAATGGTTTTTGTATCTATTGTTTCTTTGGCATTTTGAATACTGAATCATTCATAAGATTAATCTGCAAACACTTGCATTATGGTTTTATAATGAAAAGATATTAAGTGAATAGGACACTGAGGTGGATGATGAGAGAGAGTAGTGAAGGAGGAAAGCAGAGGAAGAAATGGTAAATAAGATAAAGGATGAAAGAAGTGCCAATGTTGATGATTTAGAGAAAGAGGGGGAAAAAGGAAGATAAACAGATTAGAAAGAGTGGAGGAATTGTGTTAAGAAGAGATACAATGGGAATGAGTGAAAGCAAAAAGAAAAAAGGGAATAGTATGAGGAATTAGGATAATAAGGTATGAATAATTAAAGAGAGTCAGGAAGAATATTAAATAAAATGGAAAAAGAAGATATTAAGGAAGAAAAAGAAATTTTGAAGATGTAGAGTAGATGGGTCAGCAAGAACAAAATTTCCTACAAATGAATATTTCCAAATTAAAAAAAAATTATCTCCTGACTTAGTAGATCATCAGGGTACCATGTTAAGTCCTTTATACCATATCTCGATACAATGGATGTTATTTGGAGTTGCTCATTTCTTCTCTAAGATGCAACCATTCATACTGACTTATCAGAAGAAAGTAATCTCTAATTGAGAAAAGGAAATACTTGCCTAAGGTCATTTGATCTATTGGGAAAATGAAATACTTGCCTAAGGTCATTTGATTTATTGGGAAAATGAAATACTTGCCTAAGGCCATTAAAACAAACTGTGAAAACAGACTGCTTCAGCTGCAATTTGAACTCAGCTGCTTTCATTTTCTGTGTTGGTAATCCATTTTAGTCAGATTCCAAATCTCTTGTGGATTTTTGAAATTATTTTTTCTACTAAAACTTAACAGGCAAAAACTTGTTTAACTTTGTAAACATATAAAAACTATACAAAAATATTCTTAATGTTTTGTCTTTTTTTTCTCATGCCAACCAATTATTTTTGTCTCAGTTGTATCTATTAAATGTTATTTCAGTCACTCCTCTATGTGCTAAGATGTCTCTTTGATATTCTTTCTATTATTCTTAACTTTCACATATGAATTTTATTTGACAAACTGAAAACTTGCCATTTGTATGCTTGTGTGATAGGAAAAAATTGAAATACTGTCAGTACCTCATTTTTTTTAAATGTCCCTATATTTACTTCTAATAATAAAAGATTTCGCTAAAAATATTTAAAGATTAATAATTTCAAAAATTGAAAGAAATGGAATTTTATATATTTTCAATCACTACCCACTGATATTTGTATTAAAATTTTGAATTTCACTATCTCTACCATTATACTGCAATACACTAAAGAAGTTTCTAGACCCATTATTTTTCTTTCTTTCTTTTTTGAATTATATGTTTATATTATTTATCCAGAATGAGGAAGGGCTTTCATATCCTATCCCACATAGTGATATTTAACAGCAGTATTGCCATACTGTTCAAGCCAGAATTTGAACTCAGTTTGTCAAATCTATTTTTCATGCTGTTGACCATTAAGCTAATTCTTCATCCCCGCTCCCAACTTGATATAACAAATTTTAGTAAGTACTAAAGTTTACTGATATATTATCTAAACTTATTAAACAATCTGACTAAGATTGAAGAATAGCAATTGAAATATAATCTCCTTATATTACCATTTACGTGAGTGAACATGACTCTTGTTGAGAAAAATGTTGTATTATTCAGTAGTGAGATGAGATTGTTAGTACATTGTTGAAAAGCTTATTTTTCATTGCTGGGGGGGGGGCTTTATTTTTGATCTTTGGTCCAGATTTTGTTAATTTGAAGCTGTATGAATGTGTTGAAATAATAATTTTATAAATTTTGATTATACTTTTTTAGCTGAGATTTGGACGTGGTGAAGTTATTTTAGCGAGAGGTTTAGTTGTTAGTAGTGAGGGAAAGTTTGTTTGTTAGCGAGGAAGATGGGTGTAACGTATGTGTGTTTACGTTGTGTTGTTTCCTCGCTGAGTGTTGTAAGGCCCTCGCTAAGTTTGTGAGAAATAAAAGGAGGAGGATGAAGAAGAAAGATGGCGATAGTCGAAAGGTGTTTTTGTAATAAGGTTTTATTTTCAGCATGGAATATTGGGTTTGCTTTTGGTGCTGCAAGACTCGTGAGTATTGAGATGAAATAGAGCTATGAAATGTTGAGAAGGTTGAGATGGCAGCGTGTGTCGTCGGACGTGTAAGGGATTGTGTTTCGTTGCATTTTGACAAAAGACATATTGCAGTTGTAGGAATTGAACTTTGGATGTCACCGTGAGTTTTGTGTCTGGTATTTGGGGAGAGTAGGCGTTATCTCCATTAAGGTGGACCAGAGGTGAATTGAGAGCTTGCGTGTCGAGAGCGGGATTACGCTCAGATCGACATAGCCAATTTTGGGGTGACATAAAGTTGTGCCTGTGCGAGGCATGTTGAATGCATCTAATTTATATTCAACTGGGATTCCTTGTAAGGAATCCATAAATTAGATGGGTTCCCTCGTGTATCCATCTTGCTGCTGCTGCTGCTGCTATTTTAGAGCCGCAGTGAGATGTCTGCACTGGGCGGCATTGTCCAGCTAAAAAGCATCGCTATTGAAGAACGGCCAGTGGGACGTCTGCACTGGTCGGTGTTCTCCAGCCAAAGAGGGTGTGTTTGGCAGCTTACCCGATTTTCTGGCCGGAAATGAAAGTCTGGGCTGAATAGGATAAGTCATCCTGATTGGGTGAAATTGTGTCAAATTAAATTGCGCGCCAAACCAAAATACAAAATTTTTCCCTTCTCTACACTTTTATAAACTTGTAATTTTATTTCTTGGGAAGAAGGAATAAATATTATACCCTGATCCCAACTTGAAAGCCAGGAGCTGCACTCTGATCCTGGACAAAGTGTACAGATAGTACATTCTCATCTTAAACAGAAATACCCATTCCTACATAAATAAGCCCTTCATTTTGATGAGAGCTATTCTAGCTAACTATACAAACAGCCTTGCCTATAAATTACAGATGATTCTGAAGCCACAAGCTTTGCAAAATTTACAAGCAAAGGAGGAGAAAAAAAGATAGGAAAAAATATCAAGCTCAAAAAGAAAATGAAAAACTTAAATATAAGGAAAAGAAAGAAATCTTGTAGGAAGACATGGAAAGTCTAGAAATGTCTTGGACTTCCTGTAATTCTACTGACCCAGAAAAAATAAACTGTCTCAAAAAATAAAATACAATACATTCATCCTAAAATGAAAAAAAAAATTGAATTCTGTCTTCACCAGATTCTGTTAAAGAGAAGAAATTTTCTCTAAACTTATTTATAATGGCAGAATTGAAGAAAAAAAAATTAAAATCCCAGAAATGTCATATTGGATACATGTTAAGTGATATGTTAAGTTCTATATATGAATACATTCTCTCTTGTAGTAAATGTGCAGCAGTGTATATTTTTAGTGTGATTCTTGGAGCTTTGCTTTTTCTGCAAGTGATACTTTACACAATACCACATCATGTACACATATTTCTTGGATGAGTTAAAAGTTTTATAATATTTTGTTATGTACTAGTTTGTAGCATGTATCACTTGACTAAAGCCATTCAAGCCATTTGCTGTGGTTTGTAGTATGATGATCGTTGGCATGCTGACACTTTGTGCATTGGTTCACTCCGTGTGTGATTTGAAAGCTGCACATTCATCTGTACAGCTTTCAAATCACAATGTGTCCAATTCAGGAACTTATGCCTTATGAGTTTGAACTGGACCATTATTTTGTAGAAGCAGCTAAAAATATTTGTTATGCAAAAAGGTGAAGGTGCAATTGATCACAATACAGTAACCTGATGGTTCAAGAAATTTTGCTCAGGTTGAAAGGAAGTCAATGATTAAGTAAGATCAGGTAGGCCTAAAACTATGGATTCCAAGGCTGTGCTCTAAGCCATAGAGGCAAATCCAACGAGTAGTACTCGGAGAGTATCAGACGAGTTCAGTATCTCACAGTCCAGTGTGGTTCATCACCTTCACAACCTTGGCAAAAACATTCCCAACTGCCAAATTGTGTCTCACGTTATCAAGGTATTGCAAAACTTTGATTCACCCTAGTACAAACTCATCAATTTTAAATATAATCAAAGGACAATTGTCAGGTAGGAGAGGAACTATTGCAAATATATCTATATTTATTTCTATTACAAAAAGGATAGATGTGATTACGTGAAATTATATATCTTCATTAATTCTTGTTTAAATTGGACATTAATAAAAATTATGTTTTCATATTTCCTTCTACTATAAGCGCTACCTACACATATACATATAAACACAAAAAAACTACAAAATACATGGATCCTTATACTTCTCAAAGCTAAGAGTTAAATAATATTATTACTTTTCTTCTATAAGGATGGCTTAGACATTAGATAACCCATGAAGATTGATGTGCCATTAAACAAAGAAATACATTGATAGGTTATACCAATAAGAAAGGTTAGTTAAATGTGAGTTTTCCACTGAGTGAATATTGTTCATGAAATGAACTGAAAAATATGCTAAACAGTATGCTTTACTCGTAAGTTATAGTTTCACAAACCATGACAATGATATGGATGTATGATTCTGTGATTCTGCTTCATCTGATAAAGAAGAACCATGTGACTTCTCTCACCCTAATGATACTGATCCATATATGTGACTCCTTATAAAGAACAAGAAAATGTTAGCATCTAGCTAACAGAAATTTAAAAAAAAAATGTCAGCCAAGCTGATAAAATCTAACTTGTGTTAGGTAAATATGGTAACTACATTTGGTGGAATAGTATGTTTGCTTTTATTCTATTGGCTGCATAAGTTTCACTATATACCAAACAAGGGTTCTTGTACACAAGCAAGCAAGTAAAAATACAGGAATTTTTGCTTTTCGCTTCCAATACTGTTTTTTTTTTTATAATATAAAGGAATAACTGAATAAATCTTTGATATTATAAACAAATAGTTTCTAAACACTTAGAAAAAACTTTGAACTAAAAAAAAATTAAAAAATTACTTGCCTTTACATTTTACCAAATTGGAGCAAATTCACATTACTGTGAGTTTTTGTAACTAAGTGAAGTATACAAACACCCTCTCATGTAAATGAATTACCTGTGAAAAAAACAGGTATTTGAACATTCGTCAATTTTTTCTCCTGTTTAATCAATAAAAATTTGTAAAAAAAATGATATACTCATGAATAATCATGACAAACTTGTAGATGAATAAATTCCCTTTAGTTTGAAGTATGGTTTGACAGGCTTTTATGGATTGATAATGATTCTGTAAGTGGTTTTCTGATAGAACCCACAGAAAATGCAAATGATTACTTTGTTTTAAGGTGGCATGAGCATTGCTAGTATAAAAAGCTCAAGTGATGAGTTGTGTCTTTTTTAATGATTCCATAATATTCATTAGCAAATTTTACATTTACATGACAAATTTCATTGCTTTATCTTGAACAGTTTTTTGCTGTAAAATGGATTTGTTATTGAAAACTATATATTTTCAAAATATTTTCAGGAAAATTAGGGCTTTTTTTGTCCACAATTTTTCCAACTTTAGATGCTTATATTTCAAAAAGTTTTGGATGGATTTTGATAATTTAAAAACCAAAAATCTTATATCAATCTATATTTTATAAATTTATTTTAGCAAAATTTGATTTAAAATTTTATTACAAGCATTCTTGAACTAGTGTTAGGTTGGTTTCATATTTCTCTTGTCTTGTAGAATGACTCTGCTAATATTTGATATGCCATTACCAAATGGTCATTCATCTGCTGTTGTTGAAGTTTTTAGATTTAATTTCCCTGTATTTATCATGAAAAAATTCTCCTCCATTATCATTTAAATCTTTTGCTGTACATCAAAATACACTCTCCTTATTTACTAAATGTTTCATACAATTTCATGTTGATGTTAAATAAACATTTAGTAAGCTGCCAAGTATCTTGTAACTAAATCAGTTGTATGCAAAATTCAAGATTCCTCAATCACATAATCCTTTTAGTCTCTCGGCATAATCTTTATTGATGTTATTAGTTAAGGGCACATTCACAACTGGATTCAAGGTTAGACATTTATATTTATAATCATATATCAAGCACAAAACATATTCAAACTTCACTCCAAGGTACAGGCATCTTTATTAACATTTCTTTTAATGGAATGATGAAATAGCTATAAATAATTATTGTTATATTAAATTGTTAGTATCTGACATGATATCTTCGAGCCAAAAATATTGGAGTTACAGTGTATAGTAAAAGAGTGATTAACTCAAAATATCAGACTTACTAGTGTTGTATAGGCATAATGATATCAATATCAACAGTAATGATAACTCATTCATACTGCCTGTATTTGTATTATTCCTCTCTACCTTCAGTCCTTGGTGACACAAGGAGAGAGACACAAATCATAAAAACCTATGCTAACCATACTATGCTAAACCCTCCCCTCCATGCGCAGCGCATCTTGTGGGTTTTAAGATCTCTGCCGGTCGAGACCCAAACTGATCTTCTTTGATCAGATCCGAAAAACCCAGCCGTGCATTTCAATGGTTTCTTAAAATTATCAGGACATCTCTTCCGGCATGAAATCATCCCTTCACTCCATTCCAACAGCTGTCCAGGCCATTTCCTGTCTGGGGGTTTATTATAACAGATGATGATTGTCATATCCTTTCCATGGGGACATAAGAATGCTCATCTGGCTATGGCACCTCAACTAAGAGACACCAAGTACTTCAAAGCCTTACCAAACTAAATAATAAAATATGATTAATATAAAAAAATCATTACTGTAATTATCTAAAACTAGGTCAAAGAGTTTAAACAAGTTCCAGAATTATCAATAAAATCTTTCAATAATTCAGATACTTCATGATATCATTTTTGTAAGAGTCTTTTGGTTTGAAAGAAAAGAATATACAGGGTAGTTTCTACCTTTTCATGTGTTTTGAAATAACCCCCATCATGACTGTTGTGTAAACTCTGGAAGAGGTCATAATCAGATGTGGAAAAAATATGGAGAATAAAGAGTGTGAAATTTTCCTATTCAAAGTCTTCAAACCTTTCAAATGTGATCTTTGCTGTATGAAGCTTTGCACACATTTGCAATGGAACTGTTTTCCCCTCAATGCATTGTTTAGATACTCTGTTAACAATAAAATACTTTAATATGAAAAATAATTAAATACTCTGTAAATAATAAATGGCTGCTATAATTGTAACATTGAATGGTAGTAAATTCAAAATGGACGACACCAATGTAATCCCATCAAACACAAAAAAATTCCTTAAATGAAGTTTCATTTTAGATTGTATTTGCCTCCACTAAGCCATTGTCATCATCATTTTATATAGTTGGAAATTTTTTAAGTTTCCAATTAATAATTCATGAAATAAAAATGGCTAGAACCATTCTTGAGAGTACAGATCAATACAGATATCTACCCCTATCTTATATCCACTTCGATCTTATAGTTGGTTTCTATCAAATCAATTTAGGCACCTTTTCATAATTTTGCAAATGATGGTGAAGAATCAAATAGCTTGAATTCAGTTTTTAAGCTAATTCTTCAACCATGTAAGTAATATTTCAAGTTCTGATAAAATCAGGTTATTGCTAGATTCTTTTTTTTTTAAAGAAACTATGAGATAAACACCATAAATATTTAGGTTTACTTCTACAACATCATTGCCTTTTCTACACAGTATTACATGTCTTGTATCCTCAGATTCAAATTTTGGAGGATCAAGTCAGTTCAATTATTGCAATATGATTCATTTAACTTAATAATTAAATCATTTATTAGTGTGTGAACACTTAGTAACATTTATTAGTATCCTTTGTTTTTAAGAATGGTGAAAGCCCCATAACATTTGATATCAGATTTCAGACATTACTTATGGGATGATCTAATATATTGTACAGTGCTATGAAATGCTTGTGATATTGATATCAATGCCATAAATAAAATCTATCTATGGAGGAAGTTATCTTAAATGTGTTCCAACCAAAAAGACTAAAAAAAGCTAACAGACTTACAGCAAGGTGAGGAATCAGCTAGATATGAAAGATCTAAATAGAAGTATATCTATATTGTTCCTATCATTGATTCAGGCTTTGTCAGTTAAAGAAAACACTAATCTGTTTTTCTTTGTTTGATCTTTGAGAGGAATGTTGGAAGAAAAGAGAGTTACTCATCATACACTGAGAATGACATATCTGCCTTAGTAATTGGGGAAAGTGTGTCTATTCTCTATAGACAACCAAGCAGTATGACACAGAGCTACCAAATTTAGAATGCATATCAATTGAGCTCAAGGGAAAGTTTAATGTGATATTGTTCTTTCTGAAAAAAGAGGGTAAGCTCTCATTGAGAGTGAGACTTTAACAATAATCAACGAGAAGCCATATTGCTGGAAAATGTAACTGCTTTAAATTTTCAAATGAAAAAGAATTGATGATTTGTTTTACTAAAATGATTTTTCACTTTTCATAAGACAATACTAATTAGGTTTGTAAGTAGTGCTTCAATCTGGAAATGTAAAATAATTACATAGCTAAGTGATTGTAAAGAAATTTAACAATTAGGACAAAAACAAAGATGTTTAAATTGATAGTCCTAAGCAATAATGCTATTTTACTGTCATTATAACCAGCTATGATCCAAGTTTTGATTTTTCAACTAAATGGGTACTTTAGTTAATGTTATCTATATTAGTTTAAAATATTCAAATACGTTTAAATCATTAGGTTCATAAACTTGTTGTTCCCAAATGGGAGAAGTTGGCTATCATCAAAAGTGGGATAGGCTCTAAACAGTGATTAGCAAGAAGCTGTGCTGTTTCAAGACATTAGAAATTGTACAGAATTTAAATTTCCAAACTGCAGAATACAAAAAATCAACCAATTATTTGACTTATTAAATATAAATAATTATTTTAATAAGGCAATACTAATTAGACTTATAAGTCATCCTTTATGTTGAAGAGGTAAAATAATTAGGTAGCATTGTTGTTTAGTCTGGACTAACCATTTGAACAAAAAATGTTTTGATCTTTCATAACTTTAATTGAAAAAAATTAATTCTTTAAAAAGATTCAATCTACATTTTCATTGAACTAATTAATTTTATAAGATAATATAAAAATATTAACTTTATTAGATTTTTTTTTTTTTTAAATTGCTGAAGTACCCACCAATGGTGGGTTAAGGTATTAAGATTTGACTTGAAGCTCATTATAAAGACAAGAAAATGATTCCTTAATATCAAATTGGTTAGTGTTGTTTTCATCAAAATCAAGTTATATAAAACAGATGGCTATAAATAGTCCTGAAAAGGGTTAGATTAAAATCTTTGTGAAAAATCATTTGGTAGACATTCTGATAGCATCTTACAACTATTTATTTATTTTTCAGTCATGTTTAAAACAAAAATACCCAGTGTAAGTGGGTACTTCACTTCATCATCATGTCGCGCCATCAGCACGGATATCCCTTAACCTCTCTCACCACCCCTCCCTATCGTCCATTACTTCCAGCATTTCTTTAGGGCTACATCCCGTATTGGCACAGAGCTGCTGTATGTAGGTTCAAGCTAGTTGTCCTGCCTTTGCTCATCCATGTGAAGGGGTCCACAGGAGTACATCACTTATAAGCTCATCCCTACTTCTCCAGAAGTGTCCCGCATGTCTGGTTCATCTAATTTTGATAGTTTTCATGATGAGTGGTAGGTGGCCATACAGCTGCTGCTTTGTGGGGTGCTGCCTCCAGAACTTGTTCAATATTGCTCACAGTATTATGTAGTGCATCCATATAGCAGTATCGACACAACCGCTGCTTAGAAGAAACTGTGTTTATTTTATTGTTCAGGTCTGGCTTCCATATGACTGATAGCCTATTGATAGCTGTCTATGCCTTTGCTAGTCGTGTATTAATGTCTGCCTCGGTTGATGAGACACTGCTTCCTAGGTAGGTGAACTTGTCTACTTGTTTCAGTGAGCTACCGTTTAGTGTGGAGATGTCACCTCTTTGATTAAAGCACATATATTCCGTCTTGTGTGCATCAACATACAAGCTTATGCCTACAGCGGCTCATTCCAGCCTATGTAGCTGGGTTTCAGCTTGGGCTCGTGCATCTGCCAGAAGCGCTATGTCATCAGCATAGTCGGCGTCGGTAATTGTTTTTGCGAGGTACCTTCTACTTCTTTCCTTTGTCAACTTGGAAACATTTGATTTTATCAATAGATGTTCTAAGCATGTAGTCTAGAAAGATGATAAAGAGATATGGGGCTAATATGTTTCCTTGCAGTACACCTGCTACAATGTTAAAGTATTCTGTGTCTCCATCCGGGGAACGGACTTTTACTTTTGTGTTTCTATACAGCATCATTTTGGCTGCGACAGTTTCTTTTGGTAGGCCATCATCATCATATCGCGCTGGTAGCACGGATATCCCTGACCCTCTCTCGCCACCCCTCCCTATCGTTCATCGCCCTTGGTAGGTCTTCAGGACAACATCCCGTATCCTCACATAGCTGCTGAATGTATGTTCGAGCTGGTCGTCCTGCTTTTGCGCGGCCATGTGTGGGGATCCATAAGAGTACATCTCTTATGAGTTCATCTCTGCTTCTCCAGCAGTGTCCTGCATGTCTGGTTCGTCTAACTTGAATAGTTTTCGTGATAGGGGGCAGGTGGCCGTACAGTTGGTGTCTTGTGGGGTGTTGCTGCCAGGACTTGTTCAGGATTGCACGCAACATTATTGTGTAATTGCCATCTAGCTTCTTCTCCAGTCGTTTTGTTAGCGTCCATGTAGTGCATCCATATAGCAGTATTGATGTGACCACTGCCTGGGAGAAACTGCGTTTCATTTTATCGGTTAGGTCTGATTTCCATATAATCGATAGCCTATTGATAGCTGTCCATGCTTTCGTTAACTTCGTTTCGATGTCCTTTTCAGTTGATTCGACGCTGCTTCCTAGGTATGTGAATTTGTCTATTAGTTTAAGTGGGGTTCCTTCTAGAGTGGAGATGTCCCCCGTTTGGTTATAGCACATATATTCCGTTTTGTGTGCATTAACATAGAGGCCTATGCTTGCTGCTGCTCGTTCCAAACTATGCAGAAGTGTTTCAGCTTGGTCAGGTGTATTTGCCAGTATCGCTATGTCATCAGCGTAGTCGGCATTGGTAATTGTTGTTGCAGGAATTTGCTCCATCTTTCCTCTGTGAATGGAGTCAAAGGCCTTGGTAAAGTTGACAAATAATATTGTTGCCTCTAAGTTTTTTGCATGTAAACCTTCAAGAATTCGACAGATAGTCAAAATATGTGATGTCTTGGATCTATTTTGGTTCTTCCTAAGTATGTTCTCAATTTTGGGTTCTATGTGGTTGCCTTGTAAAGCATTGTATATCTTGGCTGCAGTGGATGTAAGGGTTATGCCTTGGTAGTTCTTGGCTTATCCAAGGTTGCCCTTTTTAGGGAAGGAGAGGATGAATCCCTTTGTCCATCTGTCTATAGGGTTTTGATTATATATGGCATCACAGTGTCGGAGCAGTATGTCATCGAATTCCCTGGTCTTCCATACTTCTGGAGGTATTTCATCAAGCCCTGCTGCTTTTCTATTTTTGATTTTTCTCAGTTCTTCTGGTGTAAACAGTCCTAGTTTGATGTCTAATTGCTTACTTATAATTCTCATGACCAGTGTATTCATTCTTGTTGGCTAGTTGCTTTCAGTTTAGCTTTCACAGTGCTCTTCTTTCTGCTCACTTTGTTTATTGTTTGCCATGCTATCCTAGATTGTCTATCTTCAACCAAGTCTCTAATCTTATCGATCTGATTTTGTATTCAGTTTGTTCTTTGAGGTATATGTTAGCTAATTCATTTTGTGCCTTTTTAAATTTCAGAGCATTGGTATTGGTTGGGTTCTTCCTATTGGATTTGGAGGCAGTTTTCATATCCGCACGCTTTTCCCTAACTGCTAATGTTTCCATGGACTCTCGATTTAGTTCTTTGTTTAGTTGGAATGAATTCTGCTGCCACTTCTAAGTGGGTGTTGACGGAATTCTCATATTCTTCATTCGGAGTATGTGTTTCTGTCTTTTCCTGTCGAGCATCATATTTGTTTCTTAGTGCTATCACATATTTATCTCTAATATCCCTGTTATTAAGCAGGGCCCAGTCATAGTGTATGGTGGTCATTGTTTGGGTCACATTCTTTTGTAGGCTCAGTCATATTTTTGCCATGACAATTCAGTGATCGGAGGACACACCCTCGAATAAGGAGTAAGCCTCGCAATTCAATACGCTATTATTCCATTTCTTGTTTATAAAGACATAGTCTATCTGTGCTTTAGTATTGTTGGCTTATGCGTATTTGCATAGTTTTCCCTCCCTATTTTGTAAGTTTTTATTGTGGCATGTTAATCTATTTTCTATTGTGAAATCTGTTAGATGTTGTCCATTTCTGTTTGATGAGTTGTGTAGGCTGAATTTGTGATTTCTATTTTAACCAATTTGGGCATTCATGTCTCTGCCAATGACGAGAACATTGTGTTTTGGGATGCTACGAACAAGAGGGGATAACTCAGCGTAGAAGGCGATGAGTTCAGGTTCTTCACTAACATTGGTAGGGCTATTGCACAAGATTATTGCTGCACTGGGGTTGCCATTAAAAGTAGCTACTATCATCCTAGGTTATATTTTTTCTATGCTATTTAGTGATTTTAGGGCTTGTGGTCCTATAAGCATACCTACACCTCCTATTGTGGCATTGACAGAGATTTTCCATGCTGATGCAGTGGCTAGCATCCATTCATTGCCAGAATCGTGATATTTAATATCCTTGCTGCGTGTGTATCTGTGTTCTTGAATGCATATTATGTCTATGTTATGAATTATGGCCAATGCAGTCAGCTGCAGTAGTTGTCCTATTTTATTTAAGGTTCTAATGTTGAATGTTGCTATTTATATTGTTCATTTGCTTTTTAGTAATTTTTGTTGTTTGAGCTTTGAAGCTGATTTTTCAAACACTGAGGCCAGGGCTTCAACCTTTGCAGGACGCGCCCCGGTTTGGAGTGTGGCTCATGGTAATCTTTCGTTGGCTGTTTTTATTCTCATCTACAGAAGCCTCCCTCATAGATGAGCAGCAGTAGTTCCCTGATCAAACTAATCGATCCTGGCCATTCAACTGTAGGGTTCATACACCCAGGACCTGGTTAGGCATTGCGTTGAAGCGTCAGAGGGTTTATCTGCTTGCCATTACGTCCATCAAAATTTTTTTCTTCTTACTTTCCTCCATTTTTCATTATTAAGTTTTAACTTAGTTAAAGTCCACAACTACTTTTTTTTTTAGTTCATTAAAGTTCTTTTTTTTTTTTCATGCTTCTTAGCATCCTTATAGGCCTTCTACTTTATGTTTACTTACATTTTTGGGTTCTAATAAGTCCAATAGTGTTAGCTTCTTTTGACCAGGTTCACTTAGTTGATATTCATTTGAGATTATGTATTGCAAGTAGGGAATAAAGAGCATACAAATGTAATAATTGGGATTTGATATCTCATCCATTTATTATTACATTTTTGAATTAACATTATCTCATCAATTTGAAGGGTGGACCACAGTCTTAAATGAAATTATCTGATGAATTTTTTTCTGAAATTTTCCTTGCATAATGTTCAGTCTTTGTGGTTAATATTCATCACTGAATGAAGTGCATTAACAAAGGATAAATGCTTTTCATTTTAGGCTTTGTAGTCATTATATACTTCATTCTTTTTATTGCCCAGTCTGCTGAGGCTGTAGAATATGCTGACTGAACCTCTGCAGAAGGGTAAGACCACCCCCCATGAGTGTCTTGGATATGACACTAAACAATTTGATGGTAAGGTTCCAGTGATGTTGGAGCTTTGGGGAATGCAGAGTAGCCCTTCATTGCTATTGCTCCCAGGTCCACTCTGGCCCAGAATAGTAGCACCTGATAGGGCTCTATCTATGGGTTAAATAGAAGTAACTGCATACTTATGCTAAACTGAATTGTTTGAATTAGAACTGTTTCACTAAACTGAATAGCTTGAAATAGAAATGTTTTTGACTATCAAACCATACTTACATTTAAACTGCGTACTCATACTAAACTGAATTCTTTGAAATGGAACTGTTTTTGACATTGAAAATGTACTTACACTAAACTGAATTGTTTAATATAGAACTGTTTTGACATTTAACTGTGTGTAAACAAAACCTGTACTTATACTAAACTAAATTATCTGAATTAGAACTGGTTGACTAAACTGAATAGCTTGAAATAGAAATGTTTTTCACAATTAAACTGTACTTACATCTAAACTGCGTACTTATGCTAAACTGAATTATTTGAAATAGAACTATTTTCATGAAAATGGATTTGGCATTAAATAACCTACAAAGGGTGATATGCCATAAAACCCAAACAACCAGCCAAACAATCATTCTTTTCACTCAGGCCACTTGTTTTCATTTAGTTATGAAATTGTTAAAAATTGCCATTAAAAGGCTCTCAAAAAATAAACCAATTTCCAGTCCAATTTGAAACTTAATTGTGTGAAATCAGCATTTGCACTTGGCCTGATGATCTGGTTTAAAATTACCAAGGGAGATAACTCCAGGCATAGATTTTTTTTTTCTCTATCCAATTGAAAATTTCAATTTTAATCAGTACATTTCTAAAAGTGTTACAGGAAAACAGTCTTCGAAAAGTTTTAATTCATTGCTTGATAACTGAAAGGCTTAAAGGTAAGTGTTAAGTAATATGTAATTAAATGATCTTGTAATTAAAATCTGAAAAGAAAATCAACATTGAAAGAGGAAATAAAATAGTTTGCTAATTCTTTCATAAAATAATGATAGCTTTATTTTAACAGAATCATTATTTTCTTTTCCTCTTCCATAATGATTTTTCCCTCCAGTTTTTCTTGTATGGAACAACAGGACAAAATGTTAAAATATAAAATAAATTTGTCAACTACACATCAACTACTTACCTCCAAGGTAAATTTCAAAATTGAACAAGCAAAGCAATAAAATAACTAAATGAACTACAGTCTTCTGGAGTAAATACACTTTCTTTTTTTTTTTTTTCAAGAGTTCTTTTTTCTGAGGCTTTTCAAAAATAAGTTGCTAAAAAAAACCATCAACTGCTCAATATTCAATTGCTATTGCAATTCAGTTATGTTTTTGAATAATTATAATATAAAGTATCATGACTTGACATTGAGCTCAATGGTCGTCTTTGGTGGCCTTTAAGTATATTGAGATATTTAAAGCCATTGGTTATTGCAGAATTTATTGCTATATTTGCAATAAGAATGGAAAAGTCTTATCACTAATGTCTATTTAAGTATAAAGGAATAAATCATTCCTTAATAACACCCAGTCAGCAAAGCTTAGAATACACTGACTATCCCCTGAAGAGGGTTACGACCCCCTACCAAAAAAAAAGGAATGTCCTAAATATGACATTAAACTGCATCAGATGATAAGGTTCCAGATCTGGGGAGTGTGGAGTATCCCTTCATTGCCATTACTCTCATGTCCCCTCTGCCCTGGAGTGATCGTACCTGTTAAACAGATCCATTTGACCCATAGATGGGACCCTAAGAATTATTTGTATTTGATTGGACCATATGCAAAAGAAAACAAAAAAAAAAATTAATGTAAATATGAACGTACAATGAATGAAATTTCCTAAACAGGTTGGCATGCCATTGAAATTAATTATTCCTTAATAAAGATAGATATAGGTTAATATATTATATGGAAGATTTGAAGATTTTTTTTTTTATTTATCATAAATTGAAAAATATTCTTTTAATCAATTTTTCTTAGTAAATTTGAAAACTTGAAACTGTCTTCATATCAATAAATTCCTTGTTGGATCAATTCTAAGAACAAGATAGTCTTTCTTTCAACAAACAAAAAATATGGTTGTAGATATAAAAAACAGCTCTATACAATATATGTACTTAGAAAATGTTTATTTTATGTGTGAATGGATTGCTGGAGGCATATGTATTTATATAAGTTTCAACATCAGTGCATTTCCAAAAGACATTTGTAGAAAAAAGCTCAAATGTTAAACCCCCAGGTCAAATATATTTCAGAAATGTTTGACATTTTTTAAAGTGCTTCAATCTCTTTGTTTTATTTTTCATAGTTTTTTTAGACATTTCTGTTTTAGTATTTATTTGTGTGCATGCGCGCACACACACACACACAAACACACAAATTCTTTTATGATATGAATGTTTGTATTTTATCTCCAAAAATATGATATTATGTTCTTAAGTTGTAAAGTAAAGTTGGCGACCATAGTTGAGGGTGACCCTAAGGCTCCCTTTTCGATAGCTACTACATCAAGGTGTAGGGGAGGGCGCTACTCCTTTCCCTGGATTGCTCCACTTTACCCTTGATCCGTACCTTATAATGCTGAGTGTTAAGCAAAGTGGCATCAAGTTCCATTTTTGAGTCTTTGGTATGACTCGACCTGGAATTGAACCCAGGTCTCCCGGGCCATTGGCAAACACTCTAACCACTAGGCCAGTGTCCGGTTAAAATGTTCTTAATAATCTATTATAAATCAATATAAACTTATTCTAATAAAAAATAATAAAGATTAAATTTATTTGTCAAGAACCTACAATAATTGACGGTATAGAGGACTTGTAGTATCACCTCCCTTACTAAGGTCAGTAAATCTTGGTCCTTACTTCCACCTCGGCCAAGGAATGCTATCCCAGAATCCATCGCCTCTCACTCTTCTCTCTTCCCTTCTCTCTCCTTTTCTCTCTCGCTTTCCCTCTCCCTCTGGCCAATCAGCGGAGACAGTAGCAGTTGCCGAAGACGACCCAAGAACAGAAGAGGAGGCAGTTGCTGAAGAGATTCCAAATACTAAACACGCGTGTTAACCGCCGGACATTTTCTAGCCAACACATGGCGTTGTATACGAAGAATAAAATTCCTCTTTTAAAGTTAATATTTGTACTTCTCATTTTTTTATCTCAAATAACATAACCCAAGTACATATATTACAATGGTGACCCCAACTAAAAGGATATAAGACGCAACTTTTGAAAATTCCTGGATAAATTCAACCAATTTTTCAACTTCACGTCGCAAACGTTTCAAGACAGAACCTACGACGTAAGTAAATAAAAAAAAAATTCTTTTCCTCTTTTCTTCGTCTACAACAACAACAACAACAAATATATATATATATATATACACATATAAAAATATATATACACACACACAAAAAAAAAAAATAAATCAATAAAAATGGAAGAAGCTTCTCTACAGCAATTAACATAAAGACACCAGAATTCATGGAAACGGCAGTGAATGGCTGGTTTTCCATTCTGGAGGCACAATTCCACCTGCGCAATATAACGGCATCTACAACAAAATTCTACATGGTAATATCATCTCTGCCTGCAGAGGTGGTAGCTAAAATACCGATAACAATTTTAGAATCAAAAAAATACGAGGAAATAAAACAGTCATTAATTGAGGCCCACGAAAGAACAAAGCCGGAATTACTGGACAAATTAATGTCAACAACGACTATTACAGGCCGTCCTTCAACATACCTGCCAGAAATGCTATCAATAGCAAAACGGATAGGTATCGGAGAAGAAATAGTAATACACAAATTTCTTCAGGCCCTACCAGCGACAATTTCCCCCATCATTGCTTCACAAAAGGAGTTAAGTCCAACTCAACTTGGAAAGCTAGCGGATGAGCTTATGCCTCTGCTTAACAATATCAACGCGACAGCGTTCACCGCTCAGCATAGGACACAAAAAACTGAGAAAAGCAAAGACAATATTATTTTACCGACAGGTATTAAACCTTTCTTCCCGGAACAAAAAGCCAAAATATGTAGAGCACACCTCTACTTTGCCGAACAAGCAAGAACTTGCAAACCTTGGTGTAGATGGCCGAAGAAGCAAAACACAAAAATACTACCAAGCTTGCGTCCGCCTACACCAACTCCAACAGACTCGGAAAACTAACGGCGCGAACCATGTCTGTCCCCCTGAGTTCACCGCTATTACAAATCAATACACGATTAGGGACAACTACATTAAAATTTATTGTGGATACTGGTGCAAGTATCTCAATAATACCAGCGTCTAGGTTAAACGGCATCACGTTAAATCCAACACCGGTATCACTCACCACCGCTAATGGAGAGAAAATAAAATGCCACGGACAAGCAAACCTAGAGATTGGGATACCAAGTTTGAAAAGGTCATTTTCCTGGACATTTGTGGTCGCAGATATCACCAATCCACTCCTTGGATTTGACTTTTTAAATGAATTTGGTCTCATAATCGACTGCAAAAATAAAACAATTTACGACCCATTAACAGCTACCAAAAAGGAATTAATATTAAACACGACATCTCCAGTAAACGTGGTCATTAACAAAGTAGAACTACCATCATTTATTCAAACCAGTCTGGATAAATACCTAGAAATCATTTCTCCTCATATAAACAAAAATAACAACTACTGCAGTGTTTATCACAGAATTGATACAGGTAGCCACTTACCGATTTTTGCAAAATCCAGACAGCTATCAGCGGAAAAACTATCGGCGACTAAAGAAGAGTTTAAAAGACTCATAAATGAAGGTGTGATAACTCCTTCAGACAGCGAATGGTCAAGCCCACTACATCTTGTACCTAAGCAAAGTGGAGGATACCGCTGCTGCGGAGATTACCGTGCATTAAACAGCATCACTAAAAGTGATAGATACCCCATTCCCAATATAAATTCATTCACAACAAAACTCGCTAATAAACAGCGATTTACAAAAATTGATCTGATTTCAGCATACCATCAAATTAAAATGCACCCAGATGATATTCCTAAAACGGCAATTATCTGTCCGATGGGTCTTTTTCATTATGAATTTATGCCGTTTGGGTTAAAAAATTCGTCGGCAACATTTCAAAGGTACATGGACAGAATCTTCCGACAGATAGACTGTGTCTTTATATATTTAGATTACATCTTAATCTTCAGCGACGACGAGCCTTCCCACAAGAAAGATATAGACACAGTTTTTAGGATTTTACAAGAAAATAACCTGAAAATATCACTATCGAAATCTATTTTCAATGTAACATCGCTAGATTTCCTAGGTTTTAGAATTAATTCAAATGGAATCACACCAACTGCTAACAAAGTAAAAGAAATAGAATCTTTTCCGTGTCCTACAGATGCTAAAAGCTTATGCAGATTTCTTGGTATGGTAGGATTTTACAGGAAGTTAATACCAGGATTTGCAAAGTTAGTCTTACCTTTATCCGAAAGAATGAGATTAACACCTAAAGGATTAATTACCTTGAATAATTTGGAAAAACAATCCTTTTCTAACATTATAAAAATACTTGGTGAGCTAACAGAATTATCTCATCCTCAACCAACTTGTACACAGTATCAACTAGTCACGGACAGCAGCAAATATGCAGTAGGTGCTGCCTTACATCAGGTCATAAATGGAAATCCAATACCAATAGGATTCTTCTCAATGAAACTGACGACAACACAGACGAGATATTCCACTTTTGACTGTGAACTTTTAGCAGCATATTTGTCAGTGTTACATTTTCGCCACCTCATAGAAGGTCGTGAAGTATTACTTCTGACAGATCACAAACCAATATGCGGTGCATTCCACTGTCTAAAACCTGCCAAATCAGATAGACAACAAAGACAGCTAGCAATTATTACAGAATTAATTTCAGATATAGCCCATGTGAAGGGTAACCAAAATGTAGTTGCAGATTGTCTGTCTCGCCCAACATTTGCTGTACAAATAGATATATACGATCTGACAGCACTTGCAGATGCACAAAAATCAGACACCGAAATACAGTCCTTTCCAGATTTAAAGAAATTCACATTATCTGGAAAAGATCAATTTGTGTTATGTGATACATCAACGTCATACCCCAGACCTTTTGTACCATGCACACTACGAAAATCTATCTTTGACAGCTTGCATGCAATATCACACCCTGGAATAAAATCATCTATCAAAATGATTAAGGCTAGATTTTACTGGCCACATATGGATAAAACCATCAAAGAACTATGTGCATCATGCACATCTTGTCAACAAGCAAAAATTTACAGACATACCAAATCGCCTGTACAAACGTTGGAAATACCATCATCAAGATTCCATACTGTACATATTGATATAATTGGACCACTACCACCCACGAAATGCTCCAACAATCCTTACATCAATCCATGTCGGTATGTTTTAACATGTATAGATCGAACCAGTCAATGGATAGAAGCACAACCTATATCGCATATTACAGCACAAACCGTAGCAGAAGCTTTTGTAAACACGTGGATTACGCGCTTTGGTGTTCCACTCCATGTCATATCAGACAAAGGCAAACAGTTTGAGAGCGAACTATTCCTTGAACTATCAAAAATTATTAGATTCTATAGGCTACGTACAACATCCTATCATCCACAATGCAATGGACTCATAGAAAGAGCCCAAAGAACCTTAAAAGCAGCTATTATGGCCCAAAAAGAATCTTGGATTTCAGCCCTACCAATAGTTCTCATGGGAATTCGAAGTATGCCCTACTGCTCCAATTTTTCCCCTTTTCATGCGGTCACAGGTGCACAAATGTTATTGCCACAACTAATGATAAATACGGAAAATACAGAAACAGTTACACAAAATTTTACAAGAGAACTGCACAAAACTATGGCAAAATTCGATCTGACAGACTTTTCAAACAGAGAAAAATCAACAAAAACATCATACGTGCCCGATCAACTTCAAACTTGTGATAAAGTTTGGATTAGGATAGACCGCGTTCGAAAACCGCTAGAAGCACCCTATTCAGGTCCTTACATGGTACTCGAACGAACACCAAAATATTTCCTAATAGAAACTAACTCAAATACGCATACACAAGTTTCAATAGACCGTTTAAAACCTTACATTGAAAACAAACAAAAATGTACACAAAATGCAACTACCAATACAAATAAAAAGTCTGAAAGTTTACCTCCTGAAAAAGTGCAGGAACATAAAATGAAAACAAGAACTTCAGGTAGAACGGTTACATGGAAAAAGGATAACGAGTATATTTATTATTAAAACAAAAACAAAAAACAAACAAAACCAAACAAAAACTCCGTTTACTGGTAGGGGAGTATTCTAGTATCACCTCCCTTACTAAGGTCAGTAAATGGGCAGTCAATACTACCTTAACAGAAATCTTGGTCCTTACTTCCACCTCGGCCAAGGAATGCTATCCCAGAATCCATCGCCTCTCACTCTTCTCTCTTCCCTTCTCTCTCCTTTTCTCTCTCGCTTTCCCTCTCCCTCTGGCCAATCAGCAGTAGCAGTTGCCGAAGACGACCCAAGAACAGAAGAGGAGGCAGTTGCTGAAGAGATTCCAAACACTAAACACACGTGTTGACCGCCAGACATTTTCTAGCCAACACGTGGCGTTGTATACGAAGAATAAAATTCCTCTTTTAAAGTTAATATTTGTACTTCTCATTTATTATCTCAAATAACATAACCCAAGTACATATATTACAGACTCTTCGCACCACATTTTCTTTTCTAAAAAGGGCTAAAAAATATCTTGCTGGTTTTATATGCTTGGCGGTGGGGAGCTTGTTTAACTTTACATTTATTGTCATAGAAAATGGAATCAGTGACTCATTTTGAAATCCTGAACAAGACTGTCTGCATTCACTTTGCACTAATGCCCTTAGAAAAGGCATGACTTCATCACTTTTCTCCCCATCTATGAGTAAATAGTACAGACTGAGTTTTTTAGCCTTAGTAAGGCAACTAGCCTTGGAGAAGGAAAACTCTGAATTCAAGTCAGCTTTACTCATCTTTTTAAAAAAAAACTGATCTTGTATCACATCCTGCTCATGGTGAAGGGATTAGGTAACTGCATATCTGTAAAGTTGTTCCTAGCTGGCTAATTCCAATTAATCTGGTTGGCTTATATTTATCCAGCTGTCATAGACTACCAGTTCTTGTACCTAACCTAACTTTATAATGCTGTCTTAATAAATGGAAACATGCCATAAAATACTCTAATCATTAGGGAGTGGGTTGTCTGTGGTGTGGTAGCTAATGTCCTGGACTGGAACAATACATTAAGCAAGTTTTGTATAATGGGAGAAGAAACAACTCTTATGTATAAAAATAAAATCTACTTTTCTTAGTTTATTACTAGAAATATATGTATGGGTAGAGTAAGAGTGAGTCAGAGATGGCTAGAATGTCCACATGCAGGAGCGACAGTGTGTTTTTTGTGAAACTTCTCTGCCTTTCTGCTTCGTTCTGCCTGGGATGAAATTATTTCCTGGTTTATATAACTCCCCAGACACCCACACAATACCTGTGGTCACACCTCCTGCATATGCACCATGCATGGATATGCCTCCTGTCTAGCATGCCACTCACGCAGCCCATGTGGCATTTTCACTGAGGAATACCCTAGGAAACAGCCACACATCTTGTCATGCCACCCATGCAACATAGGTGGCATGTCAAACAAATCTTCCTGTCACTATCCAACACAAGTTCAAACTTCAGTTGTATGTCCTCATTTAAAGAATTTGGGATTCTGGATGAAAAACTGATATCAACATTTAAACTAAAGTTTCTTCACCCACATATTCTTCATATGCTCTGAGCAGTAAATGGAATATGGTAAGTTTCAACTATTACAGACTCTTAGAATAAGGTAAGACAAAAAAAATTATTGCTGAATAAGATAAATTCAGTTTGGGATATTTTATCATAACTTTCAAACTCAGTTGGCTTGGCACCATGAAATTTCTTATTAATCAAGATATTGGAACGCTTTCTTAGTGGTAGGATCATTAAAAGAAAGGATAAGATCAATTCAACATTAGTAGAATTTTAAATTCTTTGAATAAGATATAGAAAGATTAATTTCACAGTGGTATTTTTTAATTGATGATGGTGATAGTAGTGGTGGTGGTGGTGGTGGTGATTTTTTTTAGTTTCTTTGTTAAAAAAATTAATACCAAAAGATTTCTATGTATAAGATAACAAATAAATTTAATTTGTTATAAAATTAACTTATGTAAGTTATCCAAACATTTCTATTTTCATAATATGTTTCCAAAATTCTTGCAGATAATAAGCAACAGAATGTAGTCAGTTCTGATAAAAGTGACATCATCATCAGTGAAGAGGAAAAAATTATATGGAGGTGTGGGTGGGGGAGTATGGTAATTTTTTTTTTTTTTTTTCTCAGTAACAAATTTTTAATAATTAATCTCATTTGTAAAAAATTTAGAGAAATTCAAAAATCTAAGTCTTGCAAGTTTATTTCCATGGGTAGGAAAATGCAAGATAAAAATTAACCAATGAAACAATTTTGGAAACAGCCAGATAGAATGATTGATTAACACATTCATTGAAATATATCCAATTGGTGGATCATGCTATATTTTTTAGTATAGACCTTTGGTGAATTAGTTTACACTTACAAAATATATAACATGATCAACTGGCGGGGGTGGGGGTACATTTTACATTGAACATGTTACTAGAAATTACCTTTATTCTTTTCTATTAATACTAAGAGAGAAATGTGTACCTAGTAATTTAGAAATTTTTTAATACTACAGTCATTAAATAGTAGCTGATATATGTAATAAAGAATATGCTTACTAATTGTCATAGAATGATGATCTGAGAGTTGATTGGTTGGTTTTACAAGATGTCATCCTTTGTTGGGTTACTTTATACCAAAATTTGTTTAATAATTATTTTCTTCAATTATATACTGTACAAAAATGTATCTTCCATATCCTTTTAAACAGGTAGGCTCTTGATTATTTAAACAGATATATTTCACTCATAAATAGGACCCTAACAGGGACTGCAACTCTGGGTTAGAGTGGACCTGGGAGTAATGGCAACTAAAAGATGACTTCAGACTCTTTACAATTAGATGCAGTTTAATGACATAACAGGATAATTGAGAATCAAAATAAAGCCTAAATGAAAAGTTAATAATTGATAATACTATTAATACTGTAAGTATATATAAATCAAGATAGCCAAATTTTTGGTAGTTAGGGAAGATAAGAATGATTAGAAAGTTAGATTTGAATGTCAGCAGCCAGTAAACTCTATTGAGTCATAGACTTTACTTCTGTTTTTATTTACCAAACTTATAGTAGCTGATGTTATTAAGTGTTCACTCATCTCAGTACTTAGCAGGTTCACCTTGACTTCATTTTGGTGAACTAGTGGGTTTGTTTTATTCATCTAATGGTTTATCGACCCTTTATTTGTTATTTTTAACACTAAAATATGATTCATTTCTAAATGTTTGATAATAATCATAACTATAGTTATTAGAATTAATTATTAGATTATAGATCAACTGCATTTTTGTTAAATTGTACTTTTTTATTTGTCCATAATCATTTATTTGCACCCAGTTATATATCAGGTATTTCTATCTAATACTAATAATTTATACACAATTATATGGTTTAAAGTATTCCTATCTAATACAAATAATTTCTAAACAGATCTATTTGACCAATAGATGAGACCTTAACAGATTCTACTACTCTGGGTCAAAGTGGACCTGGGAGTAATGGTTATAAAAAGATACTCCACACACTTATAACTGGAGCCTCACCTGAATGCAGTTTAGTATAATAACCAGAATACCTTTTGGTGCAAGGGGGGTGTATTCCTTCAGAGGATGCAGTCAGCATATAAACCCTGGTGACAGGGTATTGAACTAGTGGAAACCAGTGCCTTTGGCATGACTTCACTGTAAGTTATGAAGGCTATTTTTGTGTTAAGATAGGTTTCTTTAAAAAAAAAAAAGGATGCAAGTTATGGAGGCTTATTCTTTATTTCAAATTTGAAATAAAGAATATTTCATTTATGTGTTGGTTACTAAAAGGCTGAGAGTTGTCATAAAAAGCAAGTGAAATTAAAATGAAAGAAATACTGGTTGAAAAGTTAATAATGATACTTCTTTATCTGTAAATTTCTCTTTCTCCCTTCATATATATATATATATATATATATATATACACAATGTAATACAGAAGTCAAAAACAAAATATTGTTATTTCTAATATAACATCTATTCCAGATACAAAGCACTCTCACTGTAGATCAGTAGTCCCCAACCTCTTTTCGGTCATGTCCCACCTAAGCATCACCAAAATCCTGATCCCCCTACTCACTATATATAAATCTTATTATTTAAAAATGGATCTCCTATTCATGTGGAAGATGTCAAAAAGGCCATTAACTTAGTCTAAACAAAGAACATAGTATTCATGGGATATGGACAGACATAATCAACTTTATTAAGTAAATATACAGTACATACATCATTACACATGTACCTTATGTATGCATTCATAAAAATATTTGTGTGTATGTATTACACATGTCCAATACACAAACTCAAATACTTTTATGTATGCATACTGTATATGTACCATATATATTAGCTCACACTGATGCATTAGGGAAAAAAATCATTCTTGAATTGCACCCTGACTCCCAAAAATCAAATCCCCCCCAGAGGGGACCACAGTTATAGATACTGCCTCCTTAAAAATAAGATATATATGAATACATGCATTAACAAGCATATATATATATATATATATATATATACATTCACACAAACATACTTACATTTAAACAGGAATATGTGTGTGTGTGTGTGTTTATACACACACACACGAATTGTGATCTATATAGTGACTGAAGCTTTTAAATTTAAGAAAATTAAATGATTCTATAGACACAGCTGAGGAAGTTCTATAATAAAATGATGATGTCTTCATGAGTTTGTGCTATTATGAAGCTAGTCGTGATACTTTTTGAACAGCTATTTTAGGCGAAACACAGGATTGTGCAATGCAACACTTTCCATACCCATCAGACTTTCAGCTTTGTCCAACTTTTTCTTATTTTCTAATCTAAGAATTTTTAAAACAAAATTTCTTGAAGAATAGACAACAGATTTTTTTTAGTTAATTTTGTACACGACTATGCTTTTTAAAACAAGTTCACTGATTATCTTCTAAAAACTAAATTATCAAAAATTTTAAAAGTTAAAAGCTTGTCTAACACAGATTGATGACCCTAGTAGCAAACTTACTATCTCTATGCATTTAACAATCAAAAAATATAAATTTCAATTCATTTCCTATTTCATGGTTAGCTTTCTTATATGTTTTTGAATTCAGAAGTTTGGATCAAAGTGTTGGGTTTCTGTCACTTTAAAACAAATTCACTTGCTTATTTAACTATTCCTTGTCAATACTGATAGTGATTACTGAGAGGATTTTTCTTGTTGATACCACTTGTGGACATTTTTATTCTGATTTTTTAGACACCAGTTCTAGGAATTCGAGATGATAGCTTAGAAATGAATTTCAAACATAATTCCATCATAACTATGTCTGTATTGGAAATTTTCTATTGCATATCTTGTTATTTTAACGCCTAAACAATTATCTGTTTAAATTATGCAAATGCTTTCACATACATTGAAATAAAGAATTTATGATTTGCTTGACCCTTCATAATTAAGCCCACTCAGCTGAGGCTGTAGAATACACCTGACTGCATCTCTGCAGAGGAGTAAGACCCCACCTTTCACCATAATAAGTGTCCTGGATATGACATTAAATAATCAGGTGGTAAGGCTCCAATAGTACCAGAGCTTTGGGGAATGTCGAGTACCCCTTCATTGCCATCACTCCGAGGTCCACTCTGACCCTGAATGGTAGAACCTGATAGGATCCTATCTATGGGACAAATAGAAATGTTTAAAATTTAAAATATGTGTAAACAAATGACTGATGTTTTATTGAATTGTGAGTGATAGATAGCAATACTTGGAACCATTTAACTTTGTTGACTTATGCTAAATTGAACTGTTAGAAATAGAACTGTTTGATCCATTAACTGTGCATATCTGGAAAAAAATGTGTTTATAAATCATATATTTAATATATATGTAAAAACAGGATTTGGCTTTAAATAACCAACAATGGTTGATATGCCAGAAAACCAAACCTTCATAATTAAGCCCAGTCGGCTGGGGCTGTAGAATACACTGACTGCATCTCTACAGAGGGGTCAGACCCCCCCACACACACACACACACTAATGAGTGTCCTGAATATAATACTAGACCATTTGATGATGAGGCTCCAGTCTTGGAGCTTTAGGGAATGTGGAGTACTCCTTCATTGCCATTGCTCCAAGGTTCACTATGGCCCTGAGTGGTGGCACCTGATAGTCTATGGGTCAAATAATAGTCTTTTGTTTGCACACAGTTTAACTAATCAAGCAGTTCTGTTAAATTGAATTCTTAGAAATAGAACTCATTGACCATTTAATGGTGTGTAAACAAATGGCAGTCTGATTGAATTGTTAGTGATACATAGCAATACTGGGAACCATTAAACTGTGTAGGCACATGAGTAATGTGGAATAGAATTATTAGTGTTAGATAACAATACTTGGAAAATTTTAACTGTGTGCGTAAATTAAGATATTGTTATCGCATGGCAATTCTTGGGACCATTTGACTGTGTGCAAATAAATGAATAGTGTTTAATAGAATGATTGGTATTAAATATCAATACTTGTAACCACTTTTCTGTATGCAAGCAGATGATTAATATTAAATTGAGTTATAAGTGTCAGATAGAACTAATTTGTTTGCACACTAGTATTGATATTATTTCTACTTGATTAAATGGTCTCAATTATGGCTAACTTATTTTTAAATGAAATTGCCTTTAAACTGTGTCCAAACAGATGACTGATATTAAATTGTGACTATTCTAACTATATCAATACTTGAGACCATCTAGCTGTGTGCAGGCAAATGGTTTCAAGCATTTCTATTTCATTTAACTGTACAAAAAAATTTGAGCTCAGGTTCATTTAAACTATTAACTACAAAATGTGTTTATAGATCATATATACGAGATGCCTTCAATAAGTTTCCAGACTTTTTTGTACAGGCATTTAAAATTGTTGAAGACTCTTGAAAATTCAGTATGTTATTACTATACATCTTATGAGATGACTGACCAATTTTTATGATTTCAGGTTCAAATGAACAGCTACAGCAGCAATTGGAATACACCCTACTAAAGACTGATTGTCACAGCTGGTCAATTTCAAAAATGCAATCTGGACATGTGGACACTTTAGAAGAACGATATGCAATAAAATTCTGTTTTAAACTTGGAAAAAATGATGCCACAGAAACATATGGAATGCTTCTGACTGCTTTTGGAGCATCTTGCATGAATCAAGCATCAGTTTTTGAGTGGCATAAGAAATTCAAGGAAGGCACGGAGTCTGTGAGGGATGATGAGAAGTGTGGAAGGAGTAAGGAAGTCAGAACACCAGAGTTGATCGGCCAAATAAAGAATTTCATGGATAAGGACCGTCATGTGCCTATAGAGACAATAAGTGCACAGTTTGATGTCAGTGTGGGAACTGTACACACAATTATTTGCGAGGAGCTGAAGATGCGGAAGATTTGCGCGAAGTTTGTCCCAAGGGTGCTCAGAGAAGATCAGAAAGAAAGACATTGTCATGACAGCAGAGAGATGGTTGAGCTGATCACTTCAGATCCTGAAGTTCTTGATGCTCTGGTGACCTGCGATGAAAGCAGGATCTAGTGCTATGACCCAGAGACCAAGAGACAGAGTTTCCAGTGGAAGCATGCTGGCTCTCCCAGACCCAAGAAGGCCAGACAGAGCAAATCCACCCACAAACTTTTGATGATCCCTTTTTTTGACAGCACTGGCATGATCTACATGCACTGGGTTCCCACTAGACAGACAGTCAACAAGGAATACTATGTTGTGGTTTTAAGGGAGTTCAGGAAGAGATTCCGTCAGAAGAGGCCAGCACTCTTCAAATCGAGTCAGTGGCATTTCCACCGGGACAATGAACCAGTCCACAACTCCATCCTTGTCACAGACTATTTGACCAAGATGGGCATCAAGACAGTTCCTCACCCTCCCTATAGTCCAGACCTTGCTCGTTGTGACTTTTGGTTATTCCCTAAGCTCAAGGAAAACCTTAGAGGCTGTTATTATGAGACAATTGAGGAGATGAAAGAGGCCGTGACGAAGGTCATTGACACGCTCATACAAGAGGACTTCCATGGGGCTTTCCAGAAATTGTTGGAATGGTACAACAAGTGCATTGCAGCTAGAGGAGATTACTTCGAAGGGGAATAGAGTTTCATGTGTGTACTATCAATAAAAGTGCCCATACAAAAAAAGTCTGAAAACTTATTTAATGAACCTTGTATTTACTATATGTTTATAAACAGAATTTGGCATTAAATAACCTACAATGGCTGATATGCCATAAAACCCAACCAATTTAAATCTTCATAATTAATATCAATGAAAGTGTTAATTAATGACATTTTAATTGTGGGACTGAAATTCTTCATTCTAACATTTCAGATCAGTTCAAATTATTCATTTGGAATCTAAAATCAAATTGCTTGAATAAAATTTAACCTTTTTTTTTTTTAAATTTCAGGTAAGTGAACATTATCAAACAGGAAGTTGATCTTTTGTCTATAATTCTTTGGTAAGTAACATTTACTCATACT
The DNA here is from genome assembly GCA_963585895.1 of Sepioteuthis lessoniana. Lineage (NCBI taxonomy): Eukaryota > Metazoa > Mollusca > Cephalopoda > Myopsida > Loliginidae > Sepioteuthis > Sepioteuthis lessoniana. The sequence continues at coordinate 6,215,018 of OY757906.1, forward strand.
TTTAAACACATTTCTTACAAACCTTTTCTGTCTGCTTATTTTCAGCATCTGCTTATATTTTTCTATATTCTGAGTTAAGCTGTCAATGGAGTTTTAAAAAAAATGTATTTAAAAGTGAAACTTATCAACTTTTGCCTGTTTCTTTGTATTGATAATTATCAACACATATGTGAGAGTTTCTGTATGCAAATACAATGGCTGAAAGTGTCCCACAGCTGAAAGAAGAGCGTAAAAAATATGTATTGTGTCCAAAATCAGAATTGGTAAATTTGCATACAAATCAGGATATGTGTGAAACTAAGTGAATGAATTTACATTTGAACTAATGATAAAAGTTTATAAAGATAAAAATAAGAATAATACACTGCATACAAAAAGAAATATTATAAACTTTATAAATAAAGTATTTAAATATCTTCAGTGAATGTACCTGTAAATATATCATTTCAGTAGTTTTCAAACTTTTCTCATTTGGTGACAATTTAGAAACAGCGAAATGTTTTTGTGCATTTGGTGTGTAAATTCAAAAATGTATTTTAAAAAATCCATTTCTATATTTTAATCTAAAGATAATTTCAACGACAAAACATTCCTTAAATCATTAAATAAAAATATAATTACTATAAAACAGGCTTATTTTCTCTTCAATGGATAGAGAGCTTTCATTTTTTTGGTTAATGTTAATAAAAGAAAAAATTTCTATTTAAATAAATATTAAGTAGAAAACTGGATCAAAATATCTATAACTTTTTTTAGTTACTGACTGATACACTTTTCCAATAGAAATTCAAAATGTATCAATTGATAACTCATGTTTGATTGTAAGTCTACCATCAGTGAATATAGAAGTATATAATTTCATGTCCAGTCATAAACTTTTATTTTCCATCATTGAACACAGAAGGTTAATTTTTATTCCAAAAATTCCAAGTTATAATATTCTGTTGTTTTTACATGTTTCTTCATGGTGCACATGCTATTTGAATAATTTGGGAATGAGAATCTTAATCATGTGTTAAACATTGATTGACGTAAGTTAACTTTTATGTATGAGTTTATGGCTTACCTGGGATTAATATTCAAGACTCTTGAAGAACATTTTCAGATGGTGTCAGATTTATTTAGAAACACAAGCAAGTACATAAAATTAAAAAAAAAACATGCTGTTAGGAAATTGCTATTGCCAATAATAAGTATGTTTGTGAAAAACAACTTTTGTTCCTTTTAAAAAGGTTTTTATTCTAGCTCCATGAAATGATACAAAAAAATCCACCATGAAAATAAATTTTTGATATCATAAAACAAAAACCTGTCATCTAAAGCAACCAAGTTTTAGGATTTTCTTAATATTTATAATCCAAAATTGTTTCAATGATCAGGCAATTGAGAAACAAAAAAACATTACACAAAATATTACTTTGTATATAACTTACTTTTAAAAAAAAATCTTTTCTAGATATACAATGTTATTATATACACTCCTCTCCTTCCCCAGGAGTGGCAATAGATTTGTGTCAGTTTTGAACACCATACATTTTATCCTTTTCACTTTAACATCATTACAAAATGCCTAGTTTGAAAGAAGATGCTGATGTGAACTTTGATAAGACTTGCAGATTAAAAAATCAAACAAAATTTAATTAAACATATGACTACAAATTAATAATATCTTAATTCATTTGATACATTTTATACAACCTGTCCATAGACATCAAAATTGGTCACTTTATGAAGGAAGAATTTGATGTAGTCCTGAAAAAAATTAAAGACAGAAAATTGTTAGGCCTCAATGAAACACCTTTCAAAGTATAGAAGACAAGGAAATTTCACAACATGCCTCTTCAATTATGCAACACTATGTATAGTCAAAACACAATAGATAAATGAATGAAAGGTTGCATCTTCTCCTTCCTCAAGAAAAGGTTTTTGCAAAATCATTAAGAACTACAGATGCATAACTCTTACTGCTATAGCTGCAAAGGTTTACCATATTTACCCAACCCCTCCTCTCAAGCAGGATATGACACAAGGTCAATTTTTAAGCGGAGTTTAACAGGTTTGAATTCAGAGTATTCCTTCTCCTAGACTAGTTGACTCACCAAGGCTGAAGAACTCAGTCTGTCCAACTATTTACCCATAGCTGGAGGGAGAATAATTGGATTCATACCTTTCCCAAGGGTATTAGTGCTAGTGAAAATGCAATCAGTCTCGTCCAAAGGTTTACAATGCTTTGATTCCAACCTTAAGTTTAGAACATTCTTTAAAAAAATCAGAAGAGTTTTCTGAAAAATTTAACCATATTTTCTCAGATTCTGACTATCCATTGAACCATTGAAGAAGTATATGCAAAAAATCATGAAGCAACACTATTTTTTGTAGATTTCTCCAAGGCATTTGATTCCATACACAGAAGAATGATGGAGCAATTATTTTTAGCATATTGTCTCCTCAAAAAAACTGTTACTTCTATAATAATGTTATTCAAAAACATGAAAGGGATTATTTACTTACCTGATAGGGACACTGATTTCTTTGACATTGTTGCTGGAATCTTGCAAGGAGATACATTAGCACTATATTTGTTTATAATCTGTCTCGATTACATACTATGAATGACAATAGATCTAATGAAAGAAAAAAGTCTTACTCTAAAAAAGACAAGAAGCAGAGGATATTTTGCAGAAACTATCATCAATGTAAACTGCACAAACAATCCAGTACTTCTTGCAAATGCACCTGCCCAAGCTGAATGTCTGCTGCATAGCCTGGAACAGGCTGCAAGAGGCATTCACTTCTACATGAACTCAGATAAAACAAAGTTTATGTAATCTCCATATTAGATGACAAGCCTCTGAAATTAAGTAGACCATTTCACATACCTTGATAGCAATATTACATCTACTGAAAGTGATGTCAACATATGCAGAGAAAAGGTATGGAATGCTATCAACAGGTTATCAACCATATAGAAATCTAATCTCCTTGATAAAAGAAAGTGGGAATTCTCCCAAGCTATAGCTGTGTCAGTACTTTTATAAGGCTGCACCATCTGGACATTAACAAAGCACTTGAGAAAAAAGCTAAATGGAAGTTACACATAGATACTGCATGCTGTTTTCAACAAATCTAGGAAGCAGCACCTCTAAAAAGAGCCACTATTTGACCACTTATCTCCCATCTCAGAAACTATCCAAGTAAGAAGAGCAAGACATACTGGGCTCTGCTGGAGAAGTTCTCCTGTGGGCTCCCTCACATGGTCAACCAGCAAAGACATATTTATCAGCTGTGCATCAACATTGGATACCATTTAGAAGACCTGCTGAGAATGATGAACAATTTAGACAGGTGGCAAAAGAGAGTCAAGGGAATCCGTACTGTCAGCATGAATTGATGATGACTCATCAAAATTTTAATAACATTTGATCTCAAACCATAAATTTTGACAGTGTCAGTTCTTATTTGTAGCACCAAAATCAACTAAAAAGGATTGAACAATATGAAAGTTGTCAAAAGACTTTTTTAGTTGTAATTCACTTACTTTGACCATCAATAATCCTTATCAAAAAAATGTAAGTTATGTTTGTATGGTTTGAAATCAAGAAAAATTGTGGTATTCTTGGAAAAGATTTGTATAATTTTTTTATAGTGATATGATATAGATCAAGCCTGTTTGCAGCACCATACTGGCGATCATACATAATGTTCTGGTTATCATCATAGGAAATGGAATTGCCAACTTGAGTTCAAATCCTAGCTGGGGTTGTTTGTATTTCACTTTGCACTAATGCCCTTTGGCAAAGGCATGAATCATTCATTTCTTCCCTACTAGCGAAGAATAAATAGTAGGGTTGACTGTGTTCTTTATTTATAAGAAGGAAAACTCTGAATTCAAACCAGCTTTACTTTTAAAAATTAACCTTGTGTCATATCATAAACATGGTGGAGGGGTTGAGTAAAGTCATACATGCTAGCAGGAAAAATGTAAAACTGAACAACCCTTGTCTATCATATTTCATGGAACATATAGTCAGTGTTATATGTCTTAGGATTGAAGAAATGTATCTTTTTAGTATGGTTCACTGGTTATGCAAGTGGTTAATGTCTAAAAATTCTGTGGTATATTTTCATGTATGAATAGTCGTTGTTTATGTTTTATATTTTAAATATTCTTGAATATAAAGTAGAAGGCAAATGGGAATTGAAGATATTAGTTACAATACTAACAAAGATTTTAACAAATTTGCTTTCAGAGATTTAAAAGGATAAAGTGTTTGTTGTAGTTTGCCTGTAAACAAATAAATAAAGTTTGTATTAAGCACAATAGGTAAGTAGTTTCTTACAGTATAAGATGGATTATACATACAGGTATAATATTCACTAACACTAGAGTCTATTAGTTGTAAAAACTAACCTTGTGTGTAACATGTTGGGTTAGATCTGAGATATGATCTCCTGTGTTTTTGTAGAGCATCATTATGGCTGCAACAGTCTCCCTAGGTAGACTGTAGACTAGAAGTATTTGTTCCTTCTTCCCTCTGTGTATGGAGTCAAATGTCTTTGAGAAATCTACAAATAGAAGTTTAGCTTTGAGGTTTTTTACACGAACACTTTCTAAAATTCAATGGATTGTCAGAATTTGTGATGTTGTGGACTGATTCCCATGAAAGCCATTTTGGTTTTTCCTAAGAATTTTCTCAATTTCAAGTTCAATGTAGTTGAGTAGCAGAGCATTGTAAATTTTAGCTGCTATGGAAGTAAGGATTATACTCAGGTGACCATAGAATTGCCAAGAACTACCATTCTTGAGGAAAGGGAGGATGCAGTCCTTTATCCATCTGTCTATTGTTCTGGTTACATATGGCATTGCAGTATCAGAGTAGTATGCTGTCAAATTTCCTTATCTTCCATACTTCAGGAGGTATTTCATTGAAACTGGCAGCTTTCCTGTTTTAAATTTTTGTTAGAACTACATCGAGATCTTCTTGTGTAAACTCTCTTAGTTTGATATCTAGTTGATTATGAATAATTTACATGATAGGTTTACCTGTAACTTTAAGGGACTTTCCAATCAAATTCTTAAAATGTTCTTTCCCCAAGTGTATCCGTTCTTCTTGGCTGGCAGCTTTTAGTTTTGCTCTCGCAGTCCTTTTTTTTTTTTACTCACTTCATTTACTGTCTGCCATGCTATCCGAGATTGTCTATCTTCAACTAAGTGTCAAATCTTATTGATCTGGTCTTAGATGTATTCTGTTTGTTCTTTTAGGTAAGCATTAGTTCACTTAGTGCCTTCTTAGTTGGGTTTCTTTTATTGCATAGGGATGTGGGTTTCACATCGTCATGTTTTTTCTTTAATTGCTAATGTCTCCCAGGGAACTCTGTGTTTTGCTCTTTATTTGGTTGGTATGCATTCTACTGCTGCTTCCATGTGGGCATTGACAAAGTTCTCATATTCATCATTCGGAGCAGTGTTTCTGATATCTGAAGTACATTGAATTTGTTTCTTTGTGTTATCATATATTTATCACTAATATCTCTATTGTTTAACATGGACCAGTCATAACATGCAGTCCTGATTGTTTGCAATGCATTCTCCTGCAGAGGCTCAGATGTATTTTTGTTGTGACAATTCGGTGGTTGGAAGACAGTCCTTCAAAAGAGGAATATGCCTCACAATTCAAAGCACTGTTAGTCCATTTCTTATTCTTAATAATATTCATATTCTCTGTGCTTTAGCATTATTTACATGGGTGTAGGTCCATAGTTTTTTCTTCCTTTTCTGAAATTTAGTATTAAGGCATATTAGCCTATTTTCTAGGGTAAAATCCATTAGTGTTCCCCATTTTTATTTGAGTTGTGTAAGCTGAATTTGTTGTTTACATTTTTGCTTATTTGGGCATTCATATCTTTTCCAATGATGAGAACATTGTGTTTAATGATGCTATGAACAAGGAAGAATAGCTCATTATTGAAGGCATCTAGGTCTGTTTCATCACTAGTGTTAGTAAGGCTTTAGCAGGAAATGATTGGCATACCAAGATTGCCATTGAACGTAGCTAATATTATTATGGGTTGTATTTTTTCAATGCTGTTAAGTGATTTTGGGGTGCATGGACTGAGAAGCATTCCTACACCAACTATGATTGTATTGAAAGAGTTTTTTTCTGGCAGACGCTGAGACAAACCTCCATCCATTGCCAGAATCATGGTATTTTATTTCTACTTCACTGTGATGGTATCTGTGTTCTTGTAGGCATACTATGTCTATGTTATGCTCTACCACAGACTGTGTCAGCTCCAATTGTTTGCCTATTTTATTTAAAGTTCTAATGTTAAATGCAAAAGCACACAATACAAATAGCAATATTTAACTAATTTTTGTTTATGTTTGAGTTCTGTAGCTGATTTTTTGAACACTGGAGCCAGAGCTCCAACTTCTGCAGAACATGTCCTTTTTTTACCTGTTAGAAAGGCAATGCGATTTGGATACATAGTTTCAGTGAGAGTCATGGTAATCTTTCCATGGCCATATTTTAACCTCATCAGTAGTCACCACCCTTAAAAATGCGTAGCAGTTGTTTTCTGACTAAACTATGTGATCCTGGCCGTTGACCTGTGGGGTTCATCTGCCTAGCAGCTAAAACACGCCGGTGACCCAATGCTGGGTTTATCCACCATGCTGCTTTCCATGGCTTCAAATGTTTAGAAAAAAAATTTCCTTTCTTTTTTCTTCATTTTTCCTTCTGTCTCACCCATTTTCCTTTTTTTCTTTCTCCTGTTTTGCCCATTCCCGTTCTTTTTTTTTCTTTCCTTTGTGTTTTTACTTAGCTAAAGTCCGGCTATTTCTTTTTTTGTTTAGTTTTCAGGCCTTAGAGACAACTTCTTGTCTTTGTTACCCGACTTATATATTGTATATAAAAGTTGGTCATATATCTGTGTGGTCAGCATTTAGTTTAGTAGAATAGCAATCACTAACTTAAGAGGCTGTGGTGATTAGAATATGTTAGAAATGGTAATACATCTATGAGAGAGGTTATAGTATGCTTATGTTCGCTTTCACTTAAGATTTCACTGACCATGTGGGAACCTTTCCTTTTTTTGGGATTTTCTTATATAATAAGATATACTCATGTAAGATTCCTGATGACTTTTTACACTGCCTTATAATTACTTTTAAATACAATTGCAACTTTAGTTGGACTGATACTACTTACTACTACTAACTTGACAAAAAATTACTTATAATAATAATAACAACAGTAATTTTAAAAAATGAATAAAATAAATACAATAAACACATGACAGCATGCTGGTTAATACCAAAATTTTTATCAAAAGTTCAGTTAGCTTTTTGAGGTTGACACATTTTGGGATTTTTCGCAATCATACAGGTCTACTAAGTGATTGGTGGGGGGGCATTCTTCCTACGCTCGCTTTCACTGGTTTGTTTAGTAGTAGCATGGTGTGTGTATTGAGTTCCAGCCTGTTTTATTTTTGTCTGTCAACTGGACACTAATTGGAATCCCTGAAGTGTCATTATTATTGTTTTTATTTTACACATTAGAGTGGTGACTTCTACACTAAGTACTAGAAATTAGGGAAGAGCTGTAACTGAACTTGCCAACTGCTTCTCACATATTTTGCTTGATCAGAGCTTCCTGAATTCATAAGTGGAATGTTTGTTTCATTACTAGGAAGTTCTGTTCACTCATCCTAACAGCTGGAGATAAAACCATATCTTTAGACTCATTGGAAGATGTTTAATTCTCGTGGAGAGCTCCCTCAAATGAGCTGGATTTTTTTTGGTTTTTCTTTAAATTTTATTCATTTTGCTTCTTTGGCGAAGATCATTCTTATTGCACTGGTACAGGCCTGAATTGATCTTAACAAAAATCTGTCACCTACGTTAGATTGTTGGTCTGGTCTTGAATGTCTTTGTCCAAACTGGTTGTCCTCTTTTCAAAAGAGCTATTCTTTTTGGTTACGATGTTTGTCATAATTAAGTTTTTATTTTGCTTTGAGCTGAATGTTATGTTGTAACAATCCAAAATTGCTGTATTTTACAAGTTTTTGCAGAACAGCTATATACAGGGTGGAACGATAAAATTGTCATCCTAAAGAAAACAACACTACAGCTTTATTTTAAAACTTATTGAAAAAATCAATTCAGGTAACTTGATTATGTAGTAGAGCTGACATCTATTCAATGTAGCTGCCTTCAGCCTCAATCATGCCTTTTCCACAAGTGCCGGCGGGAGCTCAATGAATACTCGGCAGATGGCAGCAGTCAGGTTGGCTTTGGTGTTGTGGGAGGTCATGTTGGTGATGTTCTCGACCTATGACCAAATAAAGTAGTCCAGCGGATTCAGGTCGGGAGAGGAGGGTGGCCAGTGAGAGAAGGGTACAAAGTCATAGCACTCCTTCTGAAGCCAAGCCTGGGTCTCTTTGGACCTGTAGGCTGGCGCCGAGTCCTACTGCCACACCCAGGGTCTGCCACCGGCCACCTGATTGCACCAGGGCATCACCACACTCTTCAGCACATCCAGGTACACTTTGGTGTTGACTTTCAAGCTGACTTCAAAGATGTGAGGTAGCATGATGTGGCCCTCACTTGAAACCACACTAAAGACCATAACCATAGCCGGAAACTTTGTTTTCATCACCCTGGGCACGTCCCTGTTATTTACGGCAATCCAGATTTGCATTTTGAGGGTGCTGGCAATGATCCTTTTGTCATAACTTGGATCGGTAGAGAGCATGAGTTATACGGCGGCGCATCTCCGATCTCACTCGTTAAACATTGTGTCACTTTCAGACCTGATAGAAGGCTCCTATCGCTCTTGGGATTTGTACACAACTGGCCAACTAGTAGATGGTCTGCAACAAAAAAAGAAAACCGGTTTTGATTAAATGGAAATGGAATCATGTCATCTTTTCTAAGGCAACAATTTTATCGTCCCACCCAGTAGAACTCCATGCTTTCTGATGCTTCTTACTTCTAGGGGTGGAATTTGAGATTTAAAAGGAGAATTTTTTTTTGAGGGTGAATGCACAAAACCAATGAATTTTACAATGTCAAGTTAGATTTAGTCTTCTTCATCAAACATTAACCCATCATAGGCTTCTTCCTAGATAGTTGCTATGAACACTGAAGTTTGGTATGTAGTTTGGTAATAGAATAATTTTAAAGGTTCTGTTTAAATTTTCACTTGTTGTTAACAACATTTTCAACAAGTATTATTTCTTAGGGTACTGGAATATTTGCAGAAAATTGTTTTCTTTCTGTCAAGACCATTTCGAACAAATTTTTTTTTTCTTTTTCAATAATGAAAGACAATATAGAAAAAAAAAACAACTGTGGAAACAATAAATCTTTTTATTTCTTCCTTTTTTTTTTAAGTGTGTTTGTGTTTGGGAATGGATCTGTTTCTCATTTTGTTTTCTTTTATTTTTATTTTTTTTTTGTGAGTGTTTCTTTTTATGTTGACTTGCATGCTAAATAACCTTTGTAAGTTTGGTCCAATTTTAGAAAAGAATTTTTTGTGGAACATTTTTTTCTTTGCTAAATTATTTTGAAGAAATTTTTTTTCTTTTATGCCTGGTCTCAACAATCTTTCTCCATTCATAACACAACTTCTGACACCATCTTGTTTTGTTGACTGTGTTTAGTAAGACAAGATGAAGAGACAAGAGATGGACACATGTTGCTTATAGTAGCAGTAATTCTTTATTGACTGAGTTCTGGAAATTAGAGGAGGAGTATAACAGGTTACTTATTGGACAAGAAACAAAATACTACAGATGTGATGTCTTATTTGAAGACAATCTGAACCTTGGCAAAAAAAAATAAACTTATCATGACAATCTGAACCTTGGCAAAAAAATAAACTTATCATGAGAAATGAAACAACTCCAGGAAAGGTCAAATCTGGCCATTTGCTGACTAGTTAGCTGTATTCATTTTTAATTCCTTAGAAAAGATTAAAATGGAAATTCAAATTTTTCTTTTGTTGTAATCTGCAGTTTGTACAGATATAGTACAAATAGCATAAAACTGTTTGCCCCACATATCACCATTAAATACTAAAAAATTATAAAAGTGAAACTTTGATTTTAATATAAGGAAAAAAGTCCTTCATTTTAGTGTTGCGAGTCAGCAATACATAAAAGTAACAAAACCAGTTGACTGTGGAAGAATTATTTTTTTTGTAGATGGTGCCATGTTTATCAGCAGATTGTCCATTTGTTTTGAATGTATTAGTTTCATATTTCCTTATAATTATCAGAGAAAACATATTAAAAGAAGAATACAACATACTGATAACAGTTACAAAATAAAATCTAAATAATTTACAGAATCATTATCTTGGAGATATTTCTAAACAAAACAAGAAACAGGAAGAAATGTAAACAATTGTATTGTCATAGTCATTTTGGTTTGAAATAATATAACCTGTCCCATAATAGTTATTACATTTAGTATATGAAATTCATTTACAAATATATGAACTATTATGGGACAGAGGTAAGATTCACATAGTATTTATATACAATAGTCTATTATGGTATAGAGCTATGATTCATTTAGTATTTCTATACATTATTTTGTGATGGGACAGAGGTAGGATTCACATAGTATTTATATATAGTATGCTGTTATGAGGTAGAATTGGGATTCACATAGAATATTGTACATTAATACTATGTGAATCCTACCTCTATCTCATAACAAAATAATGTATTGAAATACTATTAAAGGACAGAGGTAGGATTCACATTGTCCAATTACAGAATAATGTATAGAATTTATGTACAATATTTTATTATGGGACAGAGATAGGATACACATAGTATTTATACAATATTCATATATTAATGAGACATATGATGGATCAGGTAATTAAGAACAAATTATGATGTAAAGGAAAACAAAGATATTCAATAGAAAAATGGTCAGTCAATAAAACTGTCTTTAAGGATAACTTACAATCTGATCCTGAAAATGAAAAGACAAAGGTTGCATTGAAGCTAACATAAATCTGAAGGATTGATTTTAATTGCATATCAATCCATTTTGAGTTATTTTATCCCTAGAGGTTAGGGAATTATGTACATTTTATGTTTATATTTACATTTTTCTATAGTTCTTACTTTAGAGTTTTTGCACACAGTTATATGGTTTCAAGTATTCCTACCTAATACAAATGATTTTTAAACAGATCTATTTGACCCATAAAAGAGATCCTAACAGGTGCTACCACTCCAGGTCAGAGAGAACCTAGTAGTAATGGCAATAAAGGGGTACTCCTCAGAGCTTCAAAACTGAAGTTTCACCATCAAATGCAGTTCAGTGTCATACCCAGTCACATTACATTATGGTATCTTCCATTTCTACCCAAGTAAAGATGTCTCAAATAACTGATGCACTTTCATATTAAATACAGGACATATTTTCTTGCTAAATTTTCTTTTAAAGGATAATATCAAAATATTCTCTAAATGAAATTCAAAAGAAAACATAACTTTCTTAAAATATAGAATATATAACTGTCATTTCAGCTCACTGAAAAAACATTTTTTGGCTTCAGACCCAAGTGGAAAATGTGTGGGTGGAATAAGGTAGATAATACTATATGTATTTTTCTTTACATTCTTTATTTTAAAGTATAGCTATTAAAAAAGGTTTCTATGATTTTTATTGTCTTTAACTCAAGTTTTAATAGCAAATAAGATTTTATTATTTTACCTGATATATAAAAGATATTAAAATAGAAAGGAGAAAGTAGAGAAAAGGATTTAATGTAATACTTAAATCAAATGATGAATCAATTCTATCAAAAAATGTATGAGTAGATACAGTTAACAGTCAAATATTTTATGGACACAATATCTATAATGTCATCCTTGGAGATAGTGTTATATCAGTCTCTCTAATGAAAAGGCTCTGCCTACTTTGAAAATCTATCTTTTTAGCTGATTTCAAACACTGACCTCTGCTACTGGTGGGAAATGCAGTAGACTCCCTTAGATATTTAAGAGTGCCATTTAAAAAATATACTGTTCTAACAGGGAAATTTTATATGAAGTTTGATAATTTTTATTACAAGCTTATTATTAATTGATAAGATTTTTAAATTTCTCTCTACATTTCTGTGATAATTTTAGTTAACATCATTCTAAAGAGTGACTAATTTTAGTTTTTTAAAATGCATAGAAATCTTCATATGCTATTATCTACTAATCTGGTTTTAGTTTTGAACAAGACCAGAAATCTAGACACCCAGTATGAATTAAATTCATTAACAATGCTTCCTAGTCCAATATTACAAAACACAAGATAACTAAATCTTCATGTTTTTACTGCATACTAATCTTATCTCCAGCAATTGTATATTATATTATATATATATTATATATTGTATATTATATATACCTGCCTTATCAGTGAGGCTTAGAATATGCTGACTGTATCCCCTTCAGAGGGGAAAGACACCACCCCAGGGGTGTCCTCAGTATGATACTAATCTGTTTCTTATGGTGAGGCTCCAGTTTTAAAGATTTGGGGAGTGTGTAATACTCCTTTATTGTTATTACTGCCAGATCCACTCTGACCTGGAGTGGTAATACCTGTTAGGGTCCCATTTATAGGTCAAATAGATCCATTTAAATACCATTCATATTCAATAGGACTGTATACAAAAACTATTCAGAAATACCTATACAATTTCCTAACCTATGTATAAAAAAAAACACCAAATGGCTGGATGTGCTGTTAAAATCAATCAATCTCTCTGAATATACTATGACCCTAAAAAGAGCCATTTGTGGTGTAATGATTACTGGAAATGGGCACAGTGACCTGAGTTCAAATCATAGACAAGATGGTTATTGATCAAAGAGAAAGAAAACTGATTTCAAACTTGTTAAATTATACTTGAATTTCACCTTGTGTTGCAGCTTGCTCATGTGGAGGGGTTAGTATGTGTGTGTGTGTGTATATATATATATATATATATATATATATATATATATATATATATATATATATACACACACACACACACACACACACACTACTATACTCTTACTTGTTTTAAACACTTCTTGATTTTAGAGTCAGTGCTTCCTATGTTACCTATTATCTATTTATATAATCATTTTGATCCTTGTCATGAATATAGATTAAATAATTTTATGAGCTATTATTTGCTTAGAAGAGCAAATACAATCTAATTGGTTTCTGTTATCTTTTGTAGAAATGCAATTGAAAATGCTCATTCATTGCTTTTCTCATCATCAGATAAATTACTTTATTAATTAGTTTTTGTTTTGTTTTTTAATTAATTCCTGCTAATAGTGATTACATCTTTCACGTCCACTTAAACTTTTCAATTTGGGTTTTTCACACTTACAAACATTGAGGTATAACTTCATTACAACAAGTAACGAAAGTATATGATTCAGTCAGAATGGAACGTTTTCAGTTTTTATTAGTTTCTAATTCCACAGACAAGCACCATCCATTCTTGTATGTGTTTTTCTTCTACATCAACTTTGAGAATGGCAGTTTTTAATGAACACTGTATCATAAAAAATGGACTCAGTGGAAATTTGTTTGCATGCTGTGACACTGTCCTGCTGTTTATCCTAAAAGTGTCAGTGATTGATAATCTAATTAAGCATGAAGTACTTATAGTGTTGACAGGTGAAAAAGAAGAATTACCTCTTTCACCATAACAGTACAAACAACCACTGGGCTATTAATAACAATAAGATGAAATGATATGAAAAAGAATAACTAAAGGATTTCACTTGAAAACTGTTAATGAATTAAAATTTGGATCTAATATATTAGATGTAGTAAAGTGAAGAAATTTAAATAAAGATGTAATATATTCAGCAATATTGCTTGAAGGGAAATAAAAACTATAGATACATTGTTTAAGGGATATATCTGTGACATGATTGAATAAAAGCAATACATGGAATGTTGTCATGTAACTTACATACATATCATAATTACATGGTTTTGACCATATAAAGAAACCAGTGTAGGGATGTGATAAATATCTCCTTTAGATAATTTGATATGGCTGATAGGTCTTTTGCACTATTTTATAACCCACTATGGGCTCCTGTCTTTGACCTCTTTTGGCCTTTGAACTGTAAAGACATTGTCTCTGACCCTGTCAGGGAACAGTAAAGCTATATGGCTATCTTTTACCCTCCTTTATTAAGTAAACACTTTGCTATTCTGTAATCTTTCCACATACTGCTTGTTCATGGAACAATATATGTACATTTCTAGCTGTTGGGACACATTTGTGTATTATTTCTTTTTAAAAGCACTTGTAGGTATAGTAGCTATATACTATGTTAAATGCTCTTGAATATACAAATGTCTTTCCTTTCATTATGTTTAGTGTTAGGATATCACAGATATATGAATGCAAATATTGGTCCTTGGAAAGTGAGGACTCAACAAAACTTCTTTACTAGTAATCATTCCAAAACCAGCAAATAGATCTGTTAGGGTCTCATGTAGAGGTCAAATAAATCTAGGGTCTCATCTAGAGGTGAAATAGATCTGTTAGGGTCTCATCTAGAGGTGAAATAGATCTGTTAGAGTCTCATCTAGAGATCAAATAGATTTGTTAGGGTCTCATCTAGAGGTGAAATATATCTGTTAGGGTCTCATCTAGAGGTGAAATAGATCTGTTAGGGTTTCATCTAGAGGTGAAATAGATCTATTTAAAAAATATTTGTTTTCAATAGGACAATGGAGGTGAAGAGAACAACTACATAAAAATGTAGATATAATTGTATTATGAATGTTGTTCCCTAACCTATAACATAACCCTAGACAGGTTGACATGTCATTAAAATTAATCAATCACCTTCAAGAGAAAGTATTTCAATTCAGGTTCTTCTACTCCACATTTTTGTCCAGTCAGAAGTGATCAGATAAAATTCATCTTTTTTTTTTTTTTTTTTTTTTTTTACCTCTCTTTTTCTTCACTCAGCATTATAGGTCTAAATATAGTGAGATTTTTCAATCAAAATAAAAGTTGTTGGGTTTTCTACATCCTATTCTAAAGAAAGACAAGTTGCCAGCAAATATTTATATTACATTTATTGTTACGATGAATCAGGTAATGGTTGGAGGAGTCATTGTGGTGTTATGGTTAGTGTACTGGACTGTGACATTGTAGTTATCTAGTTCTAACTCAAATTGTGCTATTATGTTCACTTTTGGACTAATACCTTCAGAAAAGGCATGAACCCTCTTCTACCTCTGGCTATGAGTTGAATTGTACCACTCCTGATTTTCTACAAGGATGGCTTTAGCATTGAATAACCCACAAAGGTTGATATGCCATGAAACAAAGAAACCTTACCAAAAAATTTCATGATCAAGAAAATTACTTTAATTACATTTCTTACCATGACCAACAGAATTCTGTATCCTTCGAAATCAAATTCATCCTTAAAATAAATAAGGAGCAATATAAATCCAGTTTGCTAATATCTGATCAATTGAATTATATATACAATATTCGACAAAAAGCTGACAGTGAAAAAAACTGAACCATTTTTTATTATTGCCACAAATGTTAATGAAATTTCAATGGTTTAGACACACCTGGGAAGTGATTATTTTCCTTGATTATTGTTGTCAAAGTTCTCTTACTTCAATTGTTATAATGATTTTTTATCCTATACTATAACATTTACATGTGTGTGCTGATGAAATATAACAATATTACTGATATATTATAGATTTATGACAATAAATATTACTGCTTTTCAGGTAATAAATTGTTTTCTGTGATATTAGGTTTTAAGTGTCCGATTCTTATGAACATAAATCATAAATCCATGTATGATTGTTTTTTTATTGTTATAAAGATCGTCACAAACTCAAAGACGGCTTTTCATAAATTTCAACAAAAAAATGTTTAATCTATTTCATGCAGATTAACTGAATGAAACTGAATATTTCAACATTTCTATAAAAGTTTTGTTTATTTTTTTGTTTTTTAGGTGCAATATATCATTTTTATTAGAAATTTTGATTAATATTTAAAATAAAGATATAATAAATCTTTATGAAAAATGAAATGAAATATGTCATAAACTTGATTAGTGTGTAAAAATGATAACAAGTGACAGTAAAGGGATGAATTATGAGAATCATTTTACTGAAGGTCAAATGAAACTTGTAATTTGTAAAACAAGTTTCTTTTTACCAAAAATAATTATGAGTTAGAGTTTCTTCAAACGCTTACCCTTTATAACATTTTCTAATTAGCACTGTTCCTCAGTGTAATAAAAAGGACAATTCAATATTTTAGCAGTATTAAAGTATGAAAATGAATAAGAAATAAATACATCAACTAATATTTCCTCAGAAAAATAGAGAACTTTTCGCTTTCCCTACACTGCAAACTAAAACTTTAGTTTCTCACCTGACTCAGTCTTAGCATGTTCCTTCTTCTTTGAGAAAGCATCATTTCTGATCAATGCACTTTGCTAAAAGCACCAATGCCAAAAAAACAAAAACAAAACTAGCTGCTGATTCTATATGGCCAGGCAGCACCATTCTTCATCTCCCTTTCTGCTGTCTTTTCTAAGACTGTCTATTGATTGATACAGGCAACTTTTTCTGCCATCACTACATTACAACTTGGGTAGAATTGTATTGCCATTTCTTGTAAAAGCTTTTTACTTTTTTCTATTTTTTTTTTTCTTTTTTTTTTGAGAGGAGGGTGTTGGCAGATGTTGCTTTAGCCTCAGAAGATTATAGAGAGAAAACAAATATGATAAAAGAAATCTCATTCGTAGATTTTATTTTTGACAAATCTAATACAAGTTAACAGGAATATCATTTCGATAATAGATTCTAATATAGTATCACTATTTAATGCTGTTAGATTTTTCTTAAATATCAATATTTTTCAAGTGTCACCAAAAGATTTTTGTGATATTCTTAAAATTGAAAATTAATATCAAATGACAGTTTGAAGATTTAATCTGTAGTTTGCATAATTATTGTAAATAATTATAATTTGTTTTTATTACTTGTGAGTTGTTCTATATTAGTCTGAATATTGTACAAACCTACAAGATGTCAGTTTTGTTGAAATTTGATTTTGCTTTCATTTTTTCTTTTATGACTTTTTGATATTGTTAAATCTTAAAAGGTGAATTGAAAGATTGACTTGTTCTTTATTAACTAGTTATTAAGTTGTATTATGGAGAAAATTTGTAATATCATTTCTAATTACTTTTATAAAAAAAAAATAAGGATCTTTAAATTATTTTCAATAGAAATTTCTGTGGAAGATTTTGATACCTTAAATGTTAATATTTCATTGAAATTTTAATGTTAAAACACAGAATCATACATCAGAATCTTCATTTGTTAGTCATCCATGGTTTATCTGATGATTACTAGTCAGTTTTTCAACACGTTGTCATCTGGTGATATCTTGGTACTCATTAATTTGTTAATTTGATTATTTTAGTGTTTATTTGCTTATTACCTGGTGATTAACTATTGGTTATATTTTTGTTGATTTGTATTCATTTATTTTTCTGTCATTTTCTTTTCTATAGTAAAGTTTTCTTTTCTTTTCTTTTTTTCAAATCTTTCCTTTTCTTCATTTTCTTTCTTTATCTTCTTTTGTTTTTTTTTCTCTAACCTTCTTCACTTTGTTTTCTCCCTCTGTCTTTTTTCAAATACAAATATCTTCCCGTAAGGTTTATTGTCTTTTCACCCAAGTTAAGCTAATTCCACATCTTTTACCATAAGAGAATTTATCTCATTTTCTACAACTCAAAGAAAACTCTAAGCCAATAATTTAATAATATTTGATTGGTTCTTTGGTAGCAGCTGCAACTCTTCCTTCTTCTTCCTTTTCCCAATCTTTCATTATCCTCTTTTCTATTTTTGGTATTTCTTCCTTCAGTTCAACTGGAGGAATTTATTTCTACTATGCTTATATGTATTAATTTGAATGTGCTAATAAGGAAATGTTAAATACTGCATTTAATATATACTTAGTTGGGTTTTTTTAAAGACAACTTTGACTACAAGTTTCTAGCTTGAATGTAGATTTTAAGAGTAGAAAGTAATTAAACTGTTTAAATAGTGGGTTATTTAAAAGGACTGATGTTTGATTTTAATGTTAAAAGAGAAAAAGAATTGTATATTGTGTAAAATAAAAACAAAAATGAAAATTGAAGCCTGAGTTGATTTTTATAAAACAGTTCATCAGAGTAACGAAATAAAATGATTTATGTGAGTTTCTTGTGTTATACCCACCCCTGGGACCACCATCTTATATGTTATACCCCCCAACAACAACAACTATCTTATGCATTATACCCCCCCCCGGGACAACCATCTTATGTATCCCCCACCCCCGGACAACCATCTTATGTATTACTCTCTACATCGCCCCCCCCCTCGACTGCCAGCTTATGTATTTGAGAAGAGGACTACCATCTTGTTTTAGAAAAAGAAATTTGGCTTTTCATTTGGGCAGAAATACCATCTTTCTTGGTGTTTTATTTCAATTGTTTCATTCCCTGGACATTTTTTTCATCTCTTTATAGTTTTTTTATTTTTTATTTGTTTCTCCAGTCTCATTTCTCATCCAGATTTTGTTTCTCTGTTGTTGTTTTTTTAGGATACCTTAAAGGGAAGCCTAGTTTGTTACTGACAACCTTTACTCCTGCTAAAATTAGATTGCTCATGTCTGTAATGTCATCTGTTGGAATATGTTTTAGCAGTTCATTCACCTTTTTCCCGTTTTAGTTTTACTTGTTTCCAATCTTGACTCGTCAGGGAAGGTTATACTTTCTTCACTTTTGTCATTTTTTATATTATATCCATTATTGTTTCTTTTCTCTGTTGTTAATTTTATTGTAGCATTGAGTATGCTGGATTTTGTTACATTGTAAATTTCTGCATTTTGTTTTGTTTTTTTCTGTCTTGTTTCTCTCAGGTGATCATATTTCTGAACATTTTTTCTTTACTTATCAGTCTACATATTTCCAAAATTTCTAGTTCTGAGAAACATCTTTTCCTGATCTACAAATTTTTGACTTAATATATGAAATTTGGTCAAGTCTTCTCATATTCTTAATATCCATTTCCTGTAGCCTCTTTGAATGTGTTTGGTTTTAAAATATCTATTACTAGCCTGTTATCCTCTCTACTTCATATTTGTGCTTCCTTGCTCTTTTCTGGCATTGGGAACAAATGTGATTGCACCTGAAATTAGAATAGCCAACAACTGGGTCCTTCATCCTGACCATCAAGGGAGCACCTGCTGATCATAACACTCAGATGATAGATTTAAGAAACATGTTTATTTTGTTTATGTTATGAGATTTTCATGGCTAATATATTACAGCTATACAAGACCCAGGGGTTGCTTATTACCTATGCTTCTGTCACAAGGATAATATGGTATTCTTTCAGGAGACTTTCAGCATATTGCCAGCAGGTGCAAAAAAAAGGAAAGAGATAAAGAAGAAAAGAAGGGCAGAGAAACTTATATATCTGCTGTAATTTATGCAGGTTGAGTTGTGCGATGATTTCATGAGGCGAATTATTAAGAAAAAAGTCTTTGTAAATCTACACACAAAATCAGTTTTGTGGTTGTTGTTTTTTTTTCTTTGTTGCTATTATCTCTGCCTAATACTCACTGCTGCTTCTTTTACTTCCTTCAAACCCAGAAGGTGGGGTGTCCTCGTAGTGTAATGGTCAAAGCGCTGGACTCCAGAATCATAGTAAGTGAATTAAAACTCTAGTCGTACTATTACATTCACTTTCGGACAAATACCCTTGGGAAAGGTATGAACCCCCTTATCCTCCCAGCTATTGGTTAAATAGTACCACTACTGTTCTTCCAGAAGGTTAGATTTGGCATTAAATAAACAAGAAGTTTGATGTGCCATTAAACAACAAAACAAAACAAGCAAACAATTCAAACCCAGTTGTTCTTTTTTTAATGTTTTACAGAAATTTGTCATCTTATGTCGAGTCAAAAACTCGCTTATGCAAAATATGGGTCATTTGCATGAGCCAAATTTTGGCCCTGCTAAGCCACCACTACAGCCAGGTGTTCATGCTGGCCATCCTCTTCTGCATAGACAACATAAACATGGTCTCTTTGACCAATGAGGATGGCCATTCTCACTCATGGCAACTGGTGTTTCACTCTGCCTTTCACCCATGCTACATTTCAATTATTGTAACAAAAATTTTCTTTTTTGAAACTATTATGCTTAAGTTAAAAGTTAAACTAGTTCTTTTTCTATGCTTTAATTTCAAGAAATATTCTACCTTCTGACCTTGCGATTTATTAGGCAGACATGGAAACAAAATAATATTCAGAGATTTGCAAATGTTTTTCATTTTGGCATCATCAAACCTTATCAACCTGTTGATATCATTAGGCTGTCTTATATTACTGATTAGTTTTCAATAGAAGATCTAAATTCTGACCCTGATTCATCTATTTTTATCATCATCATTATTATTATTATTATTATCTCTGTGCGATTTTTTTCACATGAGCATTAGCTGATGATCTTTCAGTGGAGTCTGAGTGACAACAAGTCTCTTTAAGTCTCTAAGACTCTTCTCAGTGTTATGGCCAATCTTATCTGTAGTTTGAATGGTCTCTGTTCGTCCTCTGATTTCCACCTCTTCCATTCCCCTTACCAAGCCTTTGGAGATAATTCTGAGTGCACAAATTACAATTGGTATCCCCGTCACCTTTATGTTCCATAGCTTTTGAATTCTTTGGTAAGGTCTAAGTACTTGTGTCTCTTTTTTTTTTCTCTCTCTTTTCACTCTGTGGTCCACTGGGACAACAAAGTGCACTATTTGGCAGGTTCACTTTTTTTTTACTATCACTAGGTCTGGTCTTCTGGTCAGGATTAGGGGATCTGTTTGTATCTCAAAATCCCAGAGAATTATATGTGTCTCATTCTCCTGGATAGTTTCTGGTTTGTGCATATAGTATGATCAAATTTCAGTTTCTTGCACAAATCCCAGCAGATCCCTTTCGCCACCCAGTTATGTCTGGTCTTATACTCTTTCTGCACTAGTTTACTTCATTCACTTATTATGTGATTAATCACTTCATTTCTATCACCACATAACCTACTCTTGCTATTCTGTTGCATCTTATCTATTTTCACTTTCACTTAGTAGATCCTTAGAGCATTGTTTTATGCTGCTATTAGAAATGGGAACCAGAACAATTGTATGGATATTGTTAATCAACATGAGTGATCTCCCTTGCACCCTCTCCTCTCAGGAGAGAATTTTAGTGGGGACCAGATGTAGCAGCGCGGGGATGATGAAAAAGCCACATGTGAAGGAGCAACTTGTGAAATAAAATCGTTCTCCCCAATATCTCTTGTGGAAGTTACTTATTCGGATTTACAGATATTTCAGGTGACAAGCTATTGAAATCTCATGTGAGAAGACCTGGACATAGCTAAGAAAGGGAAACTTCAAGAGAGAAACTGAATCTTTTCTGTTTCTGTTGATTCTTATGTTGTTTGTGTTCACTGTACTTAGCCTGGTTTTGCTCTTTTTTATGTAATGTTCATGTCATTGTATCAATGTATTGACGCTATCTTCAATGCTGGTAGGTCCTCTTCCACCTTTTTTTCTTGGTACATATAGTATGTCTGTGTCATCTCTCGGATGTAAGGCCTTATATTTGTTTAAGTTCTTCCTTTGTCCATTTTAAGAATGGTCCTGAGTAGCTTACAAGGCCAGATGTTTATCCTTTTGATAAGATCCCTGTTGAGGAGCTTGATTTTGAGAAGTTTTCTCATTCATCTGATATACTCTTTTTAAGTTTTTTATTTCATCTCCGCTGGTTTGATGGTGTTCGCTTCCAATGTTCACAAGTACTTGTAAGTTTCCTTTTCTCTAAGCGTTCTGATTCTTTCTTGATTTGTCACTTCTATTCCTCCATTATTTATCTTTTTCTGCTTCTCATTATTAGCACAGCACATTTTTTTATGCCAAGTGCCATTCCTATATCCTAACTGTATATTTTTGTTGTTTGTACTAGAGTCTCCAATTCATTGATTTTTTTTTTCTTGCATTTTGCTCTCCTTGAAGATATATTGATCAATGAAGATATATAGATCACCTGTACCTATTTTCCTTTATGGCATCTTTTCTGTTCTTTGGGAAACAGTCGAATAATAAATCTTCTCCATAATCTGTGCTGTTAGGATTTTCCACATGACGGTTCTACAGTTGTTGGGGATGGTTCCTTTTCGGATCAGGTGGTCTTACCTTTAGTCATCCATGCAGGTATATTTACTACTTCTAAGCATCTACTCATTTCAAGAGCCAGCCTGTTGCGGACCGACGTGAATTTTTAAAACCATAATCCATGGATGCCATCATGACCTGACATTTACCAACTTGGTACCTTATTTTGTATTGCTCTAAGTGATTTTAGGTATATTATTGCTTCAAGGCCTTTTTCAACTACTTTTAATTCTTTTTTCATGTTATTTATACATTCGGCCTTTCTGTTATATTCTTTCCATTGCCATATTTTATTCCAGAATAGTTTTGCCTCATTTTCATCCAGTTGTTGGTATGTTTTCATTTATTCTTCTAGTTATTGGTAGAATTTTCTTTCATTACTTTGGAAAGTCCTGTTTTGATTGTATTTATCTCTGTAAGTTATATTGTTAGATTTGTCTGATGTTTTGTTTTGAGCTTTTTATTCCAAGTTTTTTCCTTCTTCCATAATGCCTTTGCTTGTCGTAATTTTTAAACTGTCCTTCTAGTCTAATTTCTCATCCAAGTTTTGCATTTCTGTTCAGCTTCCTTATGAGCGCATCACTTTTATCACGGATTAATGTTGTTTCTCTGTAAATCAGCTTATTTAATTCAGCAATGTTGTCCATTGCAATATTTGGTAATAATTTGTTTTTCTTTTCAGTTTCTACCTTGACTTTTTTCCAGTCTTGGTTCCTGAAAGATGTCATGATTTTCTTCATTAACTCTACATTTATTTTGTCATCTTGTGTTAATGTTTGTTTCCTGGTATTAGGGTGTGTAGTGTTTCGGTTTTCATTATTTTGGTTAGGGGTTTCTTGCTTTTCAGTATTTAGCATTTCAGTTCATGTTGTAGAGTCTTGTTGATTTCTACTATACTTGTTGGTATATTTCTAGTATCTCAAGATCAGAAAACCAACCCTTCTTTCATATCATTCTAGTTTTGTCAGCAAGTCTTTGACTTGTATTTAATCTAGTGGATTCTGCCCTAATTCCTATCATTTTTTCCATACTTTTATTATTATTAATATTATTATTACCTATAACTAAAGGGATCATTGGAATAGATAAATAAAAGAGAAATCAAATTTGACTGTAACTTTCTTTGTTTGGTGATATTACTTATAGACTTAATTTACCTAATGTTTTTTCACTCTCTTTATTATCTACAAAAAGTCATTTTTTATATATAAGTCTGGTCGCAGAATTTAGTTATTAAGATGGTTGCCAAATAAATGACTGCAACTTCTATTAACAATTCCAGAAAGAATGTAGTTGTTTTTTGTTTTTTCAACACTAAGCATTTTGATTTGTATATCAACTTAGAGATAAGTGATTGATATTTAGTTATCTATGAATTTATCAAATGGTATTAGTTGATGAGGTATTATAATGATTCGATTTCTCATTATATGCAGAGTAAAACCATTCTTTTTATCAGCAACATGCAATATGCAAAATGAAGAATAGATTTTTTTTTGAGACTTAATATATTACCTTTATTTTCTTTAGATCATTAATAGTCTGAGATTTTTATATATTTAATGCATATTTTTTATGATTTTTTTTTTTTTTTTACTAAATCACTTCTGTTGATAATCACTTTCACAACACAACTAATATTTTTTAAATTTTTTGTATGTTTCTGAAAGTTCATTCAGCTTACTGTATTTATTTATCTTTTTTTTACCATTTTGTTGTCTTAAAAAAAAGACCAAATGTTGCAGACTTTAATTGTCATTCCTCTTTCAGTGGCATGTATTCTTACCTTATAAAACTTATTCTGAACAAATTAAAAATACTTTCATTTATTAAGTTAATATAATATCTATATTGTATCATAAAGGACTTTTGGGTGACTAAATGAATTTATATCTATTGTAATGAATACCTGAAACTTGGTAGCAAACATTTGCCTTTGAATACCAGTACAAAATTGAAAAATATCTTTATTTATTAAGTTTAACATATCATTTATTTGTTGCTTATTAACCTTTGACAGACCCTTCAAGTTGAGATAGCTAAACAGGATATTCCAGCTGTGTAAACAAGTGGACAGGTCACATAGGTTGACAGCTGGAATCACAAACCAGAAGGAGGCGTTGGCATTGTGAAATTATATATTCACAGGTACCCACTGATAGAACAGTCAGTCACGGTCAAGCAAAGGAGATTTGAGCAGTTCAAAGGTTTGAAGAGTGGCCAGTGAGTGCTTAGAGAGAACATGAGCCACTGGCCCCCTGTGGACCCCAGTTGAGAACCTCTCATCAAAGAAGCAAAGACATAAGGCCTTGAATATGGAATCACCACATGGTTAAAGAAAAAGTCAATATGCAGTCCTCCATCAGCCTGTATCCAAATCCTTCGTCTCTGTCTCTCTCTTCTGCTTTCTGCCAATTTCAACCCCTGCAAGTAATGATAATAAGAGACACATATCTTTATAACAAATGTTTTATAGTCCTTCTTTCATTTCTTCATTCATTATGGCCACTCAACATATTCTAATTGTATCATAAAGCACTTTAGCAAGACTAAATGAATTTATACTTATTGTAATGAATATCTAAAATTTGAAAGCCAACTTTGTCTTTAAAAATTTGTACCTTCCATTTTCAAAATTCAATTTACCATAATTACTTTGCAATAATAAAATGATAGGACATTTCCTGACAGAATATGGTGTGTTTTTGGGTTAAGACTAAAGCAACCAAACACAGAAAGCATTTAGTTTTTGTTGATTTGGTGGAAGAAAAATTGTACCAATACACACAGCACTTTTCTTTTTTTTATTTTGCTTCAGTTGAATTGATTACTTATAATAGTTTTAGATGATAACTTAATAATGCAAATTGAAATTATTATAATTCAATTGTATAAAGGTTTTTTAAAAGTCTTTTTTGCCTTGCTGATTATTGACTCTTGATTGAGATGTAGAATAACAGTGTTTGATTTTATTTGATTGAGATAGATATATCTGCATACTGAGAAGAGTTATCCCTCCATTTTTGTATATCATTGACCAACTATTATCTATGATGGTCAAAGAATATGCAAATGAAAATAAAGGGGGAAAAGAAGACAGAAAAAGTATTAAATACATTTGCCCATCTCAATTACTTAATAATTAGTTTACAGATTTACACTTGGAGGTTGATAATCATAAACACAAATACCTTTGTTAGATTAATAATTATTCTTTTCCATCTAAAAGTATATCAATGTTGTTTGTTAACCCCCAACATATTTTTCAATGGATAAGTTACACCTAAAATCATGCATACCAATGAAAGACATAATTCTGATCTATGTTCTTGGTTTTAGTTTCTTTCATGGGTTATTTAATGCCAAAGCCTTCATTTTAGAAGAACAGCAGTGATATTATTTAATTGATAGCTGGGAAGGGGATAAGAGGGTTCAAAACTTTTTTTAAGGGAATTAGAAAGTGAATGCAATAAAGCTGTAATTAGGTCAGAGAAATTTTATTAATCAGAGGAAAAAGAAACCAATTTGGATTGTGGAATGATAGAGAACTATATTAGAAATGTGTAATGGCAGAATGGATTTTTGAAATGAAATGTTGATAGAAATTGTGTTGTTTTCGATGAGAAGGAATTTGACAAAAAGAATTATTTGATAAGAAAAGCAAATATCTTTTGATTCCTTTAATTTAAACAATAATAATATAAGTAAATTGTTTTGACAGATTGCTAAAGTAAAAAAGCCAGAGCCGGTCATTCATCAAATGTAGCTCAGTATGAAAATCTAAAATTGGAATAACCTGTTTCCTAAATTAAAATATGGAATTTTTTAAACAATCCCGATATAATACATGTCAGCAAAAATTTATTGAAACCCAAATTAGGAGAAAATTGATATTTCCTTAAACCTCGCTTTCTCCACTTCCCATTAGAAAAGGTATATATTTACGATGCTTAGGAGACCCAGGCAGAGAGATAGTGATAGAGAGAAAGAGGAGCACATGTGTTGGTGACCAGTTTCTACAGTTTTTGACCATGTCTCAGACTGCTGTATAGAAAATGAAGAAAGTCAACCATAATAAAACACTGTGAAAGAAAAGCAAAGAAGTTTAACATAAAAAAGCACTTGTGAAGTAGTACCAAGGATTGTAAAAAACAAACATAAACCACCATTTGAGATTGCCTTGCACCAGACTATAGACAGCAAGAATAGAAAAGCCTAAAACTTGTACAAGGAATTGACAGTGTTTATTTGTAAACTGGTCTCTGACTAAAACTTACCATCTTCAGGATGGTTGAATTTATGTATCATTTTTGAAAGACATTTTTTATACTAAATCTTATTTTTGCAAGCTGTGTTTTGTTCACTGTGTCTTGGCGTTGAGTTATATTTTTTTTTTTGCTTAGTTAATGGTGCGGTCTCATCAACTGGTGACTGCAATTAATGATTGATCTGTTGTCTGGATCTAAAAAAAACCTGTGCAGATATCGAATTAGTTGTGTCATCCAAAGACTTAACCAACCAATGGAACGGTCAGCTGATTGGAAGCGGAATCACTCCTGTGTTTTATAAGGAGGGCTGTACTATCACCAAGCAACTGGAATTTCAACTCACTTACTTTAAGGTCATAATCTAGCTCATTTGTCACTACAATACAGGAACTTGCCTTCTCTATTCTTAATACTGAACAGATGTATGAATTCTGTACAAATTCATAAAAGTCAAAATGGTTGGTCATTACTTAATAAATTTGTCTACCACATTCACTGAAATTTGCTTTCACTGATTCACTGAATAAACACTAATGGACAGATAGACTTAAAAAAAATACAAATTAACAAAATGCTCTAATATTGTGAAAAGGTGTCATATCATATTCATTCTAATAACTTGTAAAAAATCTACTTTGCGTTTTTATTAGATGATTGTGTTTCAGTATCAGATAATTTTTTTCTACCTAGAAAACTTAAAATATTTTCTATTTCATTCACTAAGAAATGACAGCTCAGAATAATTGGTTTCCAGTCAATATTTTAAGTTGCAGCCGTCAATAGACATTGACATATCTTCAGGGTACTTTTGGAAGAACTATATTTATTGGAGCGGAATAAATTAAAAATTTGGTCAAATATTTCGTGTCTATTTCTGATTTATTAAAGAAATTAGATTTACTTCACAAAATAATGAAGTAAATGATTCTGTTGCACCAAAATGCATCTGTCATAACAAGCTTATTTTACACAGTATTTTTAGTATGTCTACCAATTTTTAATGCTTCCTCTAATAATGTGGAAAAGAGAACAATGTTTTTTTTAATGATTTATATAAATTATAAATAATGAAAATTTTCTTTGCTTTTCAATTGGTTGCATTGAAAATAATTTCTATGATTCAGAAAAAAATGAATAAATATGTGAAATTTTATAAAATAAACGTTGTGTGGTACATGCAAGATTTTAGAATAGCTTCTAATTGAACATATGTCATAACTTCTAAAAAAAAAATCTTCTTTTTGTTTAAATCTGCTGTTTCTACTGCAACTAAAGTCTGAAGTAAAAGAAAAAAAACCTCACCAATCCTTCTAAATAATCAATTTTAAAAAATTTGTTCCCCTTTCTGTTTTCTTTTTTTTTCTTTTTTTACCTTTCGTCAACTACTGATCTGATCTCTTTATTGCTTGCTTTTGCCACAGTGTTCTCTGATGAGATGTGACCAAAAAAGAACCTTTTTTAGAACTTATGATGCATGCTCTATTTAAAACTATTCTAAAATAAACATTGAAGGTTGCTGAATTTAGAATTCTTCAATTCAGTTTCAAATAGTCGTTAAATTTTTATACATCCATTTTAACATGTCAGTTTGTATAGCATTCAAATTACAAATTAAACCCTGGCTTGAAAATAAATAAAAAATATTAATGGCATATCCTCAGACTTATGAGGACAAATTCAAAATGTGTTGGGCTATAAGAGTTTCTGGACCTCAGAGCACCAGATTAAAATGCTAAGAGTTAAATCTATATCAAATACTTATATAATATTACCAAGTAAGTTATTCTGTTTCAAGTCTATAGTTCAATGTCTTTTTATTTATCCTATTCCCCCATATACAAATTACATACAACCACTGTTCACTATCAATACAGTTTATAAACATTTCTGTTAATCTGATGAGGAAATTATTGCACCAGATTAGAATACTATAAATGTTAGAGTTAAATCTACATTAAATACTTATAAACATTTCTGTTTGTCTGATAAGGATATTATCAACCATATCATATTTTAGACTCTACATTTCTTTATTTTTCTTGTATTCCACACATACAGTTTGTTTTGTTGATTATTGGTACATTTTTATACATTATTAACTAGCAGTTATGCATGATGTAATGTGAAAAAATCTATCCTATAATGCTGATCAAGTAGCATGTAGATCAAAATAAATCATGAAAAATAAGAGGGAAAAAATGAATATACTTGCACATCTCAATATAAATTATTAATCTGTCCATGAGTAATTAAGAACCAAATAATCTTTTATTTATCTATTCAATTCAAATATAAAATTCAATTATTTGTAGGTATAATCAATCAAGGTGAATATAACTATGAAATTAAAAATTCAGTTTCATGACTTGAGTATAAAAAGAAAATTTTCTTGTATTTCAAGTCAAATATTAAACTGTTATTGAACAAAGAAATCACTGTAATTCCTTGCAATAAATGAAGCCATTTTTTTCTGTTTTTCCTTTTCCACCTACTTCCACAAATCAATAAATTGCATAGTATAATTGTTGTCTTACTAGGCTAGCAGATCAATGTTAGTCAATCTGATTCATGTTGGCAACCTCGTACTTCTGGCCTTGTGCTGAACTAGGTTAAGATTAATAAATGATTTCTTTTACAAATCAATGCATCAATATTTAGATATCATAATATATTTTATTTGGATATCATACTATTTCTTCTAATCATGTCATTGCCAAGAACTGACCACTCATAAAAACTGCTTTATTATTTTTAATGTTTGCTAATTTTAGCTTTGTGTGTGTGTGTGTGTGTGTGTGTGTGTGTGTGTGTGTGTGTGTGTGTGTGTGTGTGTGTGCTTAATGTAAATTATATGCAAGTTATATCAAAGCCATATTTGGATTCAGTGACATTTTTCCTTAAGATAATTTGTCATTTTCCAATGCAGCAATTTAAAGAATCTGTTATCAAATACAATCTGTCTACAAATCCCTTTGATATAAGCACAAGAATTCAATTTGATAAAACACTTCTTGGTTGGTCAGTAGTTTCAAAATTTTCCTTGCTTAGATTATACTTTAAAAACTAAATATTTCAGCATATTTTAATTTAAATGAATTTTTTTAAAAAAAAAAAAAGGAAACAAATTTAAATGTTTTGTATTCTAAAATCTTGACTAATTAAATTTACAAAAGAGACAACCAAAACATTTACTGAATCTACATTAGATAAATTAAAATCTCTGGCCATTATGATATTTTCAGATTAATCTGACTTAAAAAGTACCTCTTTCAATTGTTCTAGCAATCTATAATCATCTTCTTGTCTCAAATATGATTTTTTACCTAAGAAATTCAGACTATTGATAATAATTAGTATAATATGATAGCCAGTCATGACAGAACTACTGGTTTTTGTTTCTTTGTTGTTCTTAAATTTTCTTTTCAAAAGTTTTTTCATTTAATATAGAATGGAAAGTAAAGCCATGCCAAAAAATGCTTCCAGACATCAAGAATAAGATTATGACAAGAACAAAAATAGATTTTTTTCTCACTGAACAAAAATCTGAGTAACAATCATTTATTCTTAAAGAATCTCATCAGTTAAAAAAAACAACTTATGGCCCTACTTTGATATTTTGGAAATAGAGTATTAGTTGTTTAATTATTTATGCTTTGTGCAAATTTAGATAGATTTATGACATGTATTTTATATAATGAGTGTGTCTTCTGCTAAATATCTCTTGATAATGGTTTTGCCTATCTTCTCATTTCAAAGAGAATTGATAATTGTAAAATATGGATAACCATCTAAAGAAACACTTAAAATGCTGGTATAGGATTCCTAGAAAATACACTGAGGAGTGGGATATTTCCATGTAAGATAATGTGAACTGAATACCCTATCAACCAGAAATATCTTATTTTCTATAAAACTACATTTACAAGTGGAAGAGTGTTAAAGGAATGGACCAAGGTAAGACACAATTTATTAACTCTATATTCTTTGGCTGAGGTTGTGAAAGTGATGAACCATACTCGATTGGAAGTTGCCAAGCTCTTCTGATACTCTCCAAAGTTGCTTCTATGGCTTTAGTATGGGTCAGAATCCACGGTCCTAAGTTCTAGACTGATCATCAAGGTTTCTGCAACCCAAGTGTAATTGCTTGATTGTCTGGTTACTGTACTGTGATCAGCTAAACCTTCACCTTTTCCACATCAAATGATTTTGGTTGCTTCTACAGCATTATGGCCCAGTTTGAACATGTAAAGCATAAGTTCCTGATTGGACAACTTTGCACATTTGTCTATGCACTTATCGAATGAAGCAATGCACAATGTGTCAGTGCACTAACTAGCATCATACTACCAACCTCAGTGGTTAGTTTCCATGGCTTCAGGCACCTGATATACAAACAACAAACTAGCTTGATACTACCAACCTCAATGGTTACATTCTATGGCTTCCAGCACCTGATATACAATGTGTCAGTGCACTAACATCATACTACCAACCTCAGTGGTTAGTTTCCATGGCTTCAGGCACCTGATATACAAACAACAAACTAGCTTGATACTACCAACCTCAAGGGTAAGTTTCCATGGCTTCCAGCACCTGATATACAAACAACAAACTAGCTTGATACTACGTACATCAATGGTTACTTTCCATGGCTTCAGGCACCTGATATACAAACAAGAAACTAGCTTGATACTACCAACCTCAATGGTTAGTTTCCATGGCTTCAGGCACCTGATATACAAACAAAAAACTAGCTTGATACTACCAACTTCAATGGTTAGTTTCCATGGCTTCAGGCACCTGATATACAAACAACAAACTAGCTTGATACTACCTACCTCAATGGTTACTTTCCATAGCTTCCGGCAACTGATATAAAAACAACAAACTAGCTTGATACTACCAACCTCAATGGTTAGTTTCCATGGCTTCAGGCACCTTATATACAAACAACAAGCTAGCTTAATACTACCAACCTCAATGGTTACTTTCCATAGATTCAGGCACCTTATATATAAAAAGCATACTAGCTTGATACTACCAACCTCAATGGTTAGTTTCCATGGCTTCAGGCACCTGATATTCAAACAACAAAATAGCTTGATACTACCAACCTCAATGGTTAGTTTCCATGGCTTCAGGCACCTGATATACAAACAACAAACTAGCTTGATACTACCTACCTCAATGGTTACTTTCCATAGCTTCCAGGAACTAATATACAAACAACAAACTAGCTTGATACTACCTACCTCAATGGTTACTTTCCATAGCTTCCGGCACCTGATATTCAAACAACAAACTAGCTTGATACTACCAACCTTAATGGTTAGTTTCCATGGCTTCAGGTACCTGATATACAAACAACAAACTAGCTTGATACTACCAACCTCAATGGTTACTTTCCATTGCTTCAGGTACCTGATATACAAACAACAAACTAGCTTGATATTACCTACCTCAATGGTTAGTTTCCATAGCTTCAGGCACCTGATATACAAAAAGCATACTAGCTTGATACTACCAACCTCAATGGTTAGTTTCCATGGCTTCAGGCACCTGATATACAAACAACAAACTAGCTTGACACTACCAACCTCAATGGTTAGTTTCCACGGCTTCAGGCACCTGATATACAAACAACAAACTAGCTTGATACTGCCAACCTCAATGGTTAGTTTCCATGGCTTCAGGCACCGGACATTCAAACAACAAACTAGCTTGATACTACCAACCTTAATGGTTAGTTTCCATGGCTTCAGGCACCTGATATACAAACAAAAAACTAGCTTGATACTAGCAACTTCAATGGTTAGTTTCCATGGCTTCAGGCACCTGATATACAAACAACAAACTAGCTTGATACTACCAACCTCAAGGGTTAGATTCCATGGCTTCAGGCACCTGATATACAACCTAAAAACTAGCTTGATACTACCAACCTCAATGGTTACTTTCCATGGCTTCAGGTACCTGATATACAAACAACAAACTAGCTTGATACTACCACCCTCAAGGGTTATTTTCCATGGTTTCAAGCACCTGATATACAAACAACAAACTAGCTTGATACTACCAACCTCAATGCTTAGTTTCCATGGCTTCAGGCACCTGATATTCAAACAACAAACTAGCTTGATACTACCAACCTTAATGGTTAGTTTCCATGGCTTCAGGTACCTGATATACAAACAACAAACTAGCTTGATAATACCAACCTCAATGGTTACTTTCCATTGCTTCAGGTACCTGATATACAAACAACAAACTAGCTTGATACTACCAACCTCAATGGTTACTTTCCATGGCTTCAGGTACCTGATATACAAACAACAAACTAGCTTGATACTACCACCCTCAAGGGTTATTTTCCATGGTTTCAAGCACCTGATATACAAACAACAAACTAGCTTGATACTACCAACCTCAATAGTTAGTTTTTACGGCTTCAGGCATCTGATATACAAACAACAAACTAGCTTGATACTGCCAACCTCAATGGTTAGTTTCCATGGCTTCAGGCGCCTGATATTCAAACAACAAACTAGCTTGATACTACCAACCTTAATGGTTAGTTTCCATGGCTTCAGGCACCTGATATACAAACAAAAAACTTGCTTGATACTACCAACTTCAATGGTTAGTTTCCATGGCTTCATGCACCTGATATACAAACAACAAACTAGCTTGATACTACCAACCTCAATGGTTAGTTTCCATGGCTTCAGGCACCTGATATACAAACAACAAACTAGCTTGATACTACCAACCTCAATGGTTAGTTTCCATGGCTTCAGGCACCTGATATACAAATAACAAACTAGCTTCATACTACCAACTTCAATGGTTAGCTTCCATGGCTTCAGGCACCTTATATACAAACAATAAGCTAGCTTAATACTACCAACCTCAATGGTTACTTTCCATAGATTCAGGCACCTTATATATAAAAAGCATACTAGCTTGATACTACCAACCTCAATGGTTAGTTTCCATGGCTTCAGGCACCTGATATTCAAACAACAAACTAGCTTGATACTACCAACCTCAATGGTTAGTTTCCATGGCTTCAGGCACCTGATATTCAAACAACAAATTTGCTTGATACTACCAACCTCAATGGTTAGTTTCCATGGCTTCAGGCACCTGATATACAAACAACAAACTAGCTTGATACTACCTACCTCAATGGTTACTTTCCATAGCTTCCAGGAACTGATATACAAAGAACAAACTAGCTTGATACTACCTACCTCAATGGTTACTTTCCATAGCTTCCGGCACCTGATATTCAAACAACAAACTAGCTTGATACTACCAACCTTAATGGTTAGTTTCCATGGCTTCAGGTACCTGATATACAAACAACAAACTAGCTTGATACTACCAACCTCAATGGTTAGTTTCCATTGCTTCAGGTACCTGATATACAAACAACAAACTAGCTTGATATTACCTACCTCAATGGTTAGTTTCCATAGCTTCAGGCACCTGATATACAAACAACAAACTAGCTTGATACTACCAAACTCAATGGTTAGTTTCCATGGCTTCAGGCACCTGATATACAAACAACAAACTAGCTTGATACTACCAACCTCAATGGTTAGTTTCCATGGCTTCAGGCACCTGATATTCAAACAACAAATTAGCTTGATACTGCCAACCTCAATGGTTAGTTTCCATGGCTTCAGGCACCTGATATTCAAACAACAAACTAGCTTGATACTACCAACCTTAATGGTTAGTTTCCATGGCTTCAGGCACCTGATATACAAACAAAAAACTAGCTTGATACTAGCAACTTCAATGGTTAGTTTCCATGGCTTCAGGCACCTGATATACAAACAACAAACTAGCTTGATACTACCAACCTCAATGGTTACTTTCCATAGCTTCCGGCAACTGATATACAAACAACAAGCTAGCTTAATACTACCAACCTCAATGGTTACTTTCCATAGATTCAGGCACCTTATATATAAAAAGCATACTAGCTTGATACTACCAACCTCAATGGTTAGTTTCCATGGCTTCAGGCACCTGATATTCAAGCAACAAACTAGCTTGATACTACCAACCTCAATGGTTAGTTTCCATGGCTTCAGGCACCTGATATTCAAACAAGAAACTAGCTTGATACTACCAACCTCAATGCTTAGTTTCCATGGCTTCCGGCACCTGATATTCAAACAAGAAACTAGCTTGATACTACCAACCTCAATGGTTACTTTCCATTGCTTCAGGTACCTGATATACAAACAACAAACTAGCTTGATATTACCTAACTCAATGGTTAGTTTCCATAGCTTCAGGCACCTGATATACAAAAAGCATACTAGCTTGATACTACCAACCTCAATGGTTAGTTTCCATGGCTTCAGGCACCTGATATACAAACAACAAACTAGCTTGATACTGCCAACCTCAATGGTTAGTTTCCATGGCTTCAGGCACCTGATATTCAAACAACAAACTAGCTTGATACTACCAACCTTAATGGTTAGTTTCCATGGCTTCAGGCACCTGATATACAAACAAAAAACTTCCTTGATACTACCAACTTCAATGGTTAGTTTCCATGGCTTCAGGCACCTGATATACAAACAACAAACTAGCTTGATACTACCAACCTCAATGGTTAGTTTCCATGGCTTCATGCACCTGATATACAAACAACAAACTAGCTTGATACTACCAACCTCAATGGTTAGTTTCCATAGCTTCCGGCAACTGATATACAAACAACAAGCTAGCTTAATACTACCAACCTCAATGGTTACTTTCCATAGATTCAGGCACCTTATATATAAAAAGCATACTAGCTTGATACTACCAACCTCAATGGTTAGTTTCCATGGCTTCAGGCACCTGATATTCAAGCAACAAACTAGCTTGATACTACCAACCTCAATGCTTAGTTTCCATGGCTTCCGGCACCTGATATTCAAACAAGAAACTAGCTTGATACTACCAACCTCAATGGTTACTTTCCATTGCTTCAGGTACCTGATATACAAACAACAAACTAGCTTGATATTACCTAACTCAATGGTTAGTTTCCATAGCTTCAGGCACCTGATATACAAAAAGCATACTAGCTTGATACTACCAACCTCAATGGTTAGTTTCCATGGCTTCAGGCACCTGATATACAAACAACAAACTAGCTTGATACTGCCAACCTCAATGGTTAGTTTCCATGGCTTCAGGCACCTGATATTCAAACAACAAACTAGCTTGATACTACCAACCTTAATGGTTAGTTTCCATGGCTTCAGGCACCTGATATACAAACAAAAAACTTCCTTGATACTACCAACTTCAATGGTTAGTTTCCATGGCTTCAGGCACCTGATATACAAAAAGCATACTAGCTTGATACTACCAACCTCAATGGTTAGTTTCCATGGCTTCATGCACCTGATATACAAACAACAAACTAGCTTGATACTACCAACCTCAATGGTTAGTTTCCATGGCTTCAGGCACCTGATATACAAATAACAAACTAGCTTCATACTACCAACTTCAATGGTTAGTTTCCATGGCTTCAGGCACCTTATATACAAACAACAAGCTAGCTTAATACTACCAACCTCAATGGTTACTTTCCATAGATTCAGGCACCTTATATATAAAAAGCATACTAGCTTGATACTACCAACCTCAATGGTTAGTTTCCATGGCTTCAGGCAACTGATATTCAAACAACAAACTAGCTTGATACTACCAACCTCAATGGTTAGTTTCCATGGCTTCAGGCACCTGATATTCAAACAAGAAACTAGCTTGATACTACCAACCTCAATGGTTAGTTTCCATGGCTTCAGGCACCTGATATACAAACAACAAACTAGCTTGATACTACCTACCTCAATGGTTACTTTCCATAGCTTCCAGGAACTGATATACAAACAACAAACTAGCTTGATACTACCTACCTCAATGGTTACTTTCCATAGCTTCCGGCACCTGATTTTCAAACAACAAACTAGCTTGATACTACCAACCTCAATGGTTAGTTTCCATGGCTTCAGGCACCTGATATACAAACAACAAACTAGCTTGATACTACCAACCTCAAGGGTTAGTTTCCATGGCTTCAGGCACCTGATATACAAACAACAAACTAGCTTGATACTACCAAGCTCAATGGTTAGTTTCCATGGCTTCAGGCGCCTGATATTCAAACAACAAACTAGCTTGATACTACCAACCTCAATGGTTAGTTTCCATGGC
Source organism: Sepioteuthis lessoniana (assembly GCA_963585895.1). Lineage (NCBI taxonomy): Eukaryota > Metazoa > Mollusca > Cephalopoda > Myopsida > Loliginidae > Sepioteuthis > Sepioteuthis lessoniana. The sequence goes on from OY757906.1 coordinate 6,251,846, forward strand.
TTCCGGCACCTGATATACAAACAACAAACTAGCTTGATACTACCAACCTCAATGGTTAATTTCCATGGCTTCAGGCACCTGATATACAAACAACAAACTAGCTTGATACTACCAACTTCAATGGTTAGTTTCCATGGCTTCAGGCACCTGATATACAAACAACAAACTAGCTTGATACTACCAACCTCAATGGTTACTTTCCATAGCTTCCGGCACCTGATATACAAACAACAAGCTAGCTTGATACTACCAACCTCAATGGTTAGTTTCCATGGCTTCAGGCACCTTATATACAAACAACAAACTAGCTTGATACAACCAACATCAATTGTTAGTTTCCATGGCTTCCGGCACCTGATATACAAAAAGCATACTAGCTTGATACTACCAACCTCAATGGTTCGTTTCCATGGTTTCAGGTACCTGATATACAAACAACAAACTAACTTGATACTACCAACCTCAATGGTTACTTTCCATAGATTCAGGCACCTTATATAAAAAGCATACTAGCTTGATACTACCAACCTCAATGGTTACTTTTCATAGATTCAGGCACCTTATATATAAAATGCATACTAGCTTGATACTACCAACCTCAATGGTTAGTTTCCATGGCTTCAGGCACCTGATATACAAAAAGCATACTAGCTTGATACTACCAACCTCAATGGTTAGTTTCCATGGCTTCAGGCACTTGATATACAAACAAAAAACTAGCTTGATACTACCAACCTTAATGGTTAGTTTCCATGGCTTCAGGCACCTGATATACAAAAATCATACTAGCTTGATACTACAACCTCAATAGTTAGTTTCCATGGCTTCAAGTACCTGATATACAAACAAGAAACTAGCTTGATACTACCAACCTCAAGGGTTAGTTTCCATGGCTTCAGGCACCTTATATACAAACAACAAACTAGCTTGATACTACCAACCTCAATGGTTAGTTTCCATGGCTTCAGGCACCTGATATACAAAAAGCATACTAGCTTGATACTACCAACCTCAATGGTTAGTTTCCATGGCTTCAGGCACTTGATATACAAACAAAAAACTAGCTTGATACTACCAACCCTAATGGTTAGTTTCCATGGCTTCAGGCACCTGATATACAAACTAAAAACTAGCTTGATACTACCAACCTCAATGGTTAGTTTCCATGGCTTCAGGTACCTGATATACAAGCAACAAACTAGCTTGATACTACCAACTTCAATGGTTACTTTCCATAGATTCAGGCACCTTATATACAAAAAGCATACTAGCTTGATACTACCAACATCAATGGTTAGTTTCCATGGCTTCAGGCACCTTATATACAAACAAAAAACTAGCTTGATACTACCAACCTCAATGGTTAGTTTCCATGGCTTCAGGCACCTGATATACAAACAACAAACTAGCTTGATACTACCAACCTCAAGGGTTAGTTTCCATGGCTTCAGGCACCTGATATACAAACTGAAAACTAGCTTGATACTACCAACCTCAATGGTTAGTTTCCATGGCTTCAGGTACCTGATATACAAACAACAAACTAGCTTGATACTACCAACCTCAATGGTTACTTTCCATAGATTCAGGCACCTTATATAAAAAGCATACTAGCTTGATACTACCAACCTCAATGGTTACTTTTCATAGATTCAGGCACCTTATATATAAAACTCATACTAGCTTGATACTACCAACCTCAATGGTTAGTTTCCATGGCTTCAGGCACCTGATATACAAAAAGCATACTAGCTTGATACTACCAACCTCAATGGTTAGTTTCCATGGCTTCAGGTACCTGATATACAAACAACAAACTAGCTTGATACTTCCAACCTCAATGGTTACTTTCTATAGATTCAGGCACCTTATATATAAAAAGCATACTAGCTTGATCCTACCAACCTCAATGGTTAGTTTCCATGGCGTCAGGCACCTGATATACAAAAAGCATACTAGCTTGATACTACCAACCTCAATGGTTAGTTTCCATGGCTTCAGGCACCTGATATACCAACAAAAAACTAGCTTGATACTACCAACCTCAATGGTTAGTTTCCATGGCTTCAGGCACCTGATATACAAAAATCATACTAGCTTGATACTACCAACCTCAATGGTTAGTTTCCATGGCTTCAGGCACCTGATATACAAAAAGCATACTAGCTTGATACTACCAACCTCAAGGGTTAGTTTCCATGGCTTCAGGCACCTTATATACAAAAAGCATACTAGCTTGATACTACCAACCTCAATGCTTAGTTTCCATGGCTTCAGGTACCTGATATACAAACAACAAACTAGCTTGATACTTCCAACCTCAATGGTTACTTTCCATAGATTCAGGCACCTTATATATAAAAAGCATACTAGCTTGATACTACCAACCTCAATGGTTACTTTCCATAGATTCAGGCACCTTATATATAAAAAGCATACTAGCTTGATACTACCAACCTCAATGGTTAGTTTCCATGGCTTCAGGCACCTGATATACAAAAAGCATACTAGCTTGATACTACTAACCTCAATGGATAGTTTCCATGGCTTCAGGCACCTGATATACAAACAAACTAGCATGTACCAAAATATTGCAAAACTTCTGACTCATCCTAATATATTTTCCTTACGGATGAATAAAAAAGTTGAAAGCAATTAACAAAAATATTACAAACCAACTTATCTTTCCTCATTTACAACAAGTTTTATTTATAAACAAGAATATTTTTAATATTTATTTCAAATCATACAAGTTTTTAAAAAAAAAGTTCATTGTGCTTTAAAAAAGTTTAATCTAATTTTATTTCCTTCATTTTAACTCATATCTAGTCCTTTGTAATTTTAATTGCTTTATAATAAGAGCAATTCAATCTGGTCATAATTTCTATATATATGCACACACACATATATGTGTGTATTTAAAACAATGTAATGTGTGTATAATGTACATTTCTTAATTGTAAAAGAATGCATATAAGTGAATTTGTTTGCGGGAAAGATCTTTATCTTGTTTTGTTTTACTGTTTCAAATTTCAATTTACCACAATTGCATTGAAATTTTCAAATCCATTAACTGTCATTAAAAAGTAACAGTGTTTTCCTCTTAGATTTTTTTTAGATTTATTTCATCTCAATTAGAAACCCTCTCTAAATTATTTATAATACCACAGACAAGCAAATATTTCCATTTGCATTTCTCCACCCCTTTTTATGAGAACTTAATTCTTGCCAGGTCTTTTCTACCTGTTTTTCATTGTCTTTCTAATCTGCCTGTCAACACCCATCCTCACCTTTTGCCTTCAGCCATTCTTTGCTCATCAAATCACAGAATTTAATTGACTTTTTTAGATGAAGAGGATAAAAAGTATCTTTTTTTTTTCCTTTTACATGTTTGAGTAAATTGCTTTTGTGTTGGATATGAAATAAAATTTCCAAGTTTTATGCATCCTGGAAATTTTTATGACCACTCAAGAAATCCACTAACATTCTGATCTTTCCACCAGCAAACATCCTTGTTCAAGGACATTTTTTATTTATTTATTTGTTTTTGCCAACTTGCTACTTGTTAAATTTATTAATGCTGAGCTTCAGATAAACTTAACACTGCTTTTTTTTCTCATTTTTTGTTGTTTTCTCTTTTGGGATTTAGTTTAATCCCAAGAACAACTCGAATATGGAACAGACTCCTCAAGCAAAAGAAAATCTTTGTTCAATAAGTATCTTATTTATCCCGAGACACCTGAGTCACTCTCAATTGATATTCTCATCTTCAATCATCCCCAACTCTCTGATCATTCTTTCTGTTCATTTCCCAAATTCCCGTGTCATCGTGACCCTGGCTTTTTAGTGGCCAATTTAACCTTACTTGAAGTGAACTATTGAAAAAAAAAATCTTTAGCCTTCAATGCAGGACAGAATCTCCTCAAATAGTGTGATTGTTATAGAGCTAGGCTTGCAGGACATTGTTAGTGAATTTGATTCTCATTGTGTGCTCTCTAATTCTAGCCTTGTGTTAAACTGTGCTAATCTTTTTAAATGACTCTAAATCTACAATAACTATTTTTTTTTAAATTTTACTTTTATGTTTTTTGTATCTTTTAGATGAATAACTCAAGAAAGCAATGTTTTCAGAATTCTTTTCACTGTCATTCTCTTCCATATCATCATCATCATGTGCTGACTGCACAGATTCCTTTATCTCTACTGATCATCACTTTTCCTAAGTCCTCTTGACAGTATCAAGTGTCTGCAATGAACTCTTCAATCTGATTTGTATGAAGTCAACCATTTTTTCAGAATTTTTCTTTTTATGGTATTTTACAAATGGGATGTTTTTTTATTAAACTGAATCGCAGAGAATTTTAATTTGTCATGATAAATTTATGTTTGACTAAAGAAAATGTCCACTACCAACTCAGGACTGAAATATCATTATTATTATTATATGTTATTTTATTGATAAAATTATTTTTATGTAATAAACTAATGAAATACATAACCAAATGTATCTTGGAATTTGCCTCAGTTTGAGAAAATAAATATGTTTTACTTAGAAAACATTTGCTTATTTCACTGCTCCAATGAAAATACCTGATTTGATTTAAATGTTTAAAATATACTTGTTGAAAATCAAAACAATTTTTTATATTCATTCACTTCAATTGATTAAATGTAATTTGTACATATTTGCTTTATGTCTTAAAGGAAACAATTAATGGATGATAATTTTTTCTGTAAATGTTATAATTATAAAATTGCACAGATCTTTCACTTATTGAAATTAGCATATATCTCTCATTTATTGAAATTAGCACAGATCTTACATTGATTGAAATTAGCACAGATTTCACATTTATTGAAATTTGCATGGATCTCACACTTATTGGAATTTGCTTAGATCTCATATTTATTGAAATTTGCACAGATTTTGAACTTATTCAAAGTTTCATGTGTGCATATGAATTTTAGCTTGTAAATAGTGTTACTTTATTTTAGAAATTTCATCTTGTGAGTAATTATTGACTTATTATTGATATACTTGGATAAATTTTACAAAATTATTCATTGGATAACCAATTGACTTTTCTCTTATATAGTGTTATTCGTTTTTTTCTTTCGTATTAAATAAGTAAAATTCTAAAATATTTTCATAAAGAATGCACTGAAAACAACAAAATATTATTATCATCATCATCATCATCATGTCGTGCCGCTAGTATGGATATCCTTGACCCTCTCTCGCCACTTCCTATCATTCATCACCTCTGGCAGGTCTTCAGGGCTACATCCCGTATCCTCACATAGCTGTTATATGTATGTTCGAGCTGGTCGTCCTGCTTTTGCTCGGCCATATGTGGGGGGTCCATAGGAGTACATCACTTATGAGCTCGTCCCTACTTCTCTAGCAGTGTCCTACATGTCTGGTTTGTCTAACTTGCATAGTTTTCGTGATGGGAGGCAGGTGGCCGCATAGTTGGTACCTTGTGGGGTGTTGCCGCCAGGACTTATTCAATATTGCTTTCAACATTCTTGTGTAATTGCCATCTAGCTTCTTCTCCAGCCATTTTGTTAGCATCCAAGTAGTGCATCCATACAGCAGTATCAACACGACCGCTGCTTGGAACAAACTGCGTTTCATTTTATTGGTCAGGTCTGATTTCCATATGATCGATAGCTTATCGATAGCAGTCCATGCCTTCATTAGCCGCATATCAATGTCTTTTTCAGTTGATGAGACACTACTTCCTAGGTTGGTGAATTTGTCTACCAGTTTCAGAGAGGTTCTGTCTAGTGTGGAAATGTCGCCTGTTTGACTAAAGCATGTATATTCAGTTTTGTGTGCATTGACATGGAGGTTAATGCCTGCGGCGGCTTGTTCCAAACTATACAGTTGTGTTTCGGCTTGCTTATCTTTTGATGGGTGTTTTTATTCTCATCTATAGAAGCCACTCTTATAGATGAGCAGCAGTAGTTCCCCAATCGAACTGACGATCCTGAGCTTTAAGCCGCAAGACTCACACGTCCAGGAGCAGGTTAAGCATTGTGTTTGACTGTCAGAGGGTTTATTCGTATACCTTTACATCCATCATGCTGCTTCCCATGTGTACGTAAAGAGGGGGGGCTTTCTTTTCCCGTATGTTTTGACTTAGTTAAAGTCCAAGACTAATATATATCTATAAAAGTTTTGGGGATATTTTCACCTGTCTTCTGATATTGGTCCTAACATGTTTTGTTTTTTTTTTTGTTTTTTTGGTGTCATTGGGACAATGACAATTACTTAGGCTGTTTTGTTTTTTTATGTTTTCTTCTAAACTAATATGGGGGGGAGCAGTGAGAATTCTAAGCTTTTAGAAAAGATTCAAAACCCTTCACCATGTATACTAACACACTGGACCAGAGTCATATATTCAATTTGGATTTATGGTAAAAGTATCTTTACATTTAAAACACATTGTTCAAGCGGCATTTTACAAAGAATAAAACAGCATACAATTTTGTAAAAAAATTTTGCATTTTAAATTAGTAGGACTTAAAGACATTATACTAACCAGTATTGAACCTTTTAATTTTCTGGTGGCACAAACTAGTTCTTCATCTCTCCTGTTCTGCTCTACTGTTTAGTCACTAATGAATTTAAATATAATTTGGGAAGGTCTACTACTTGGGGAGGGGGACACTAGTTATTTCGTCATTTTTTGGGGGGTGGGGGTGGCATTGGGACTTTTACTTAGGCTTTTGAAGAAAACAATTTATATATGTAATTTGCACAGTATCATCTGACAATAATAATTTGATATAGAAACTTGAAATATACTACCTCTGCCAAATAAAAGCTTTTACATTTAGTGTAGGAAATATAATATGCAAATATGACACAAATATTATGGGAAATATTGTATTTCTTTTTTGTTTTGTATTTTCTTCCTTGATATTCTTGATATATATTTCCTAATACAAGGTCAGTAGTTTTTGGATTTCTCATTTTTCAGAGAAAAAAATTTTAAGAAAGAATCTATTATGATAAAAGATTTGTTGACATATATGTTACTCTCACTAAAATTGTTTAACATATATTTATCTTTTGGGAAATATCTAAAACAGAACCTACCATAATTCTTAAAAATATTCTAATGACCAAGTTCAGCCAAGTAAGTAAAAATAAGATTGTTCTTTATTTTCAACATTGACTTTATTAAAGAACATATGAACTTGCTTGAAAGATGACTGAGGATCATGCAACAAAATCATTATTCCATCTTCCCAGAACTTTTCATCTTTCTCAGCAAAGAACTGCTTAAAATACTTTTTACCAAGGAATTAAAAACTTTCAGTTTGGAGAACTATCTAAAGATTCAAATAAATGGTAATCCAATAAAAAAAACCAACTTTTTTCTTAAGATTAACATTCACATATTTTTGATATTCTAAATAGAAAAGTTAATCTAAAGTTTTTGTGTTATGTTAGATCAGCAGCTGAGTGTAAGATAATTAGGGTGATTAATTAATTATATTAATCATTTTATTTATCTGGTAAAATTGTAAGTTAGCTAAAGACTTTGAATGTAAGTGTAATTCCTTGCAAAGGTCAAATGTGTACACAGGTGGAGACCAGGTTTAACATCTCACATCAAAATAACATTGGGAAAGACAGGATATTAATAATAAACAAATCAAGGCGTGTTGACTTTCATGGGGAAATAAGAGTTTGTGATACATGATGATTCTAGAAAGTATGATAAAGTAATTGAATCAGAGAATGAGATAATACAAAAATTAAGGCAGTTGAGTTTTGAAATCCAAAGAGAGAAATTGGTTTTTGGTTGGCGATTGGGAGAAACAGGTTGGTGGGATGGCTACAAAGGAGATACGTTGATAAACCCTTACAAGGTCTTCTTCTCTCTCCTCATGTTTATGTTGGACTGTTATGGAATTGTGCCAGTTTGAATAAAGACTTTTCATATCTGAATAATATAAGTCACCTATTATTTTTTAATTTTAACATTCAAGATGATCTAGTAATGTTACATGAGGAATAGGGCTAAATTCACCCAAGTTAAAATTGTTCTTGGCAGTTTTGTCTTCCTTGATAAAATTTTTTTTAAATGTTCCTAAATTTCAATATTTTCTTGTTCCCCCTGATAAAATTTTTTCCAAACCTGTTTGATAATTGCATTCCTGACAAAAAAGTATTAGATAATATTATAATTTCAAAAATATCTTGAAAGAAATCAACTCAATCTTATAAATAAAGCAATGATGTTGTTAAGTAAAAAAACAAACAAAACATTGAAACTGATATAAAACCATAAGAAGTTAAGTTTCTAAAAGCTGCTTTAGTTTTTTTTAATTTGATTAGTTAATTTCAATTATATGATTTTAGTCAATTTGATTATGATTATTATTCTTTAAGTAACCATAAAAAAAATGATGGAATCATTTATATATGAATTGGTACTCCTGCTGATGATTAAAATGTTGTATCTGTGTAAGAAGCAATATATCAATTCCCTGCACTTCTGCCTAGGATCAGACTGTAGTATCTGTACCAATGGAAAATTATTGTCAGTCTTTCTTTTAGATATTTTCCAAATGATAAATGTATATTGAACTATTTGTATTCCAACAGATTTTTTTAAATAATGGATTCTTTCTCATAAAAATAAGTGATGATTTTTAAAAATGTCAATGCACATTTATTATTTCAAAGATTATAAAATTTAAAACTTCCTCAAAAATTCAAAATAAGAAAAATTAGATGTAGAGATATTTAGGTAGTTATTTTAGTTTTAAAAATTTTCTCAATATCTCCTTTATCAGTAAACTAGGCATTGCTATAAACGAGTTTCTCTTGCCATTTTCAAGATATTGAAGTCAGAGTTTTCTTTCTCCTAGGCTGTTTGCTCTTCATCAAGACTTGAGAGCCCAAATTCTCTACTGTTTTATGCATAGCCAAAGGTAGCTGTGGATTCATGCCTTTCCTATTGCAAAATGAATGCAAACAGTCTCATCTTGAAATTGAATGCAGCTCTCCAATTCTATTTTCTAAAATGCTAACCATTATGCTACCTAATATTTTGATTGAAATGTGATTGCTAGACAGTCTAATTCTGTTTTCTGTAATTATAGTGCTTCCTTTTGGTATTTGTTCATAGGCTTGTGATTCTAGTTTGAAAAACAGTTCATTTGACAAAACAGGCAAGAAGAAGAAAAATGTAGATTAGAGAGTAGAAAAATAAAGATGACATTAATTTTATGAAAATGTAAACCAAAAAAAAACTTTCATTATTTTCTCAAAGTTATTTCCAAATTATTATTTAGAACAAATTTCTTCTTTTTTTTTTTTTTTCTTCCTTAAGTTTTCTTTGTGAATTTTTTTAGATTGATGTTTTATCTAAGAATTTGGGTCAGAATATTTTCAGTAGATAATTCTGTTTTTAATTGGGCTAGTTTAAAATGAATATAATTAAATCACAAGTAAAGATTAGATTGAGTCAAATAAAAATTCATATATAACTTATTTTTGTTTCAGAAGAGATTGTTAAGGGTTGGAATTTTTCATTTATTCTTTCCTCTTTCTATTAATTAAATGACATTATGTCTCACAACAAAGACAAATACAACACATGGTCTTTTTAGTGAGGAACCTTTACACTTTGATGTAATTGTTGTTCAATAAAATGACTAGTTTCTTTTATGACAGACATTTGAACATACCCTTTTTTGGTGCTGCCTAACAGATTAATTTGCCTGGTATCTTGAAAAAATATTGGTATGTCATCAAGGTCAGTAAAGAAGAGAGTGAGTGACTTCTGCTATAACTTACTTTGTCAAAGTTGATATACTCTATAACCTATGTTTACAAAGTTCAATCAGTCACATAATTGTCCTATTTTGGTACTGATTGATATATTCTTTAGTGTTTGTCTAAGTTTCTGAGATGAAGCTTGATCAGTTTTATCATTTTGACTATTGTTTTCATCTTTACTGTTATATTCATAACATTTTGGCCAATAAGTCCTTTAGGTTTCTTCAAGTGTTTCATGTTGAACTTGGGAGCCAACAGAACTTTGAACCAAACACTTTATCTAATCCACAAAGGTGTTATATAATTAAGGAATGATTTTTTTTATATTGATCATTTTTCGTTAATTATATTTTATCATTCAGTTTGGTAGGGCTTTGAACTATTCGGGTTAAGAGTTCAGGTGAATAGTCATTGGGTGCAGTTACGCTCGCGCGCAAAGGGTATGACAATCACCATTTGTCATAATAAACCCCAAGACAGGAAATGGGGCTGGAGTGTGGATGACATTATGCCCAAAAGAGATGGTCCTGAGAATTTGTGGATTTTGAAAAGGGTCAGTTGAGATTGGACCATTGAGGCAAGAGTTGGATTTTGACCATTGAAAAATGTATGTAGTTGGTTTTTTTTTATCTTTACCAATAGAGATCTTAGACATCACAAGATGCACCGCACATTGGGATGGAGTCAGTATAGTATGGTTAGCCAAGACTTTTAAGAATTGTGTCTCTCTCCTCATGTTGCCATGGACTGAAGCTAGAAGTTAATAAACCCATTCGTATTTGAAACGACAGAGTCCGCCTGTGTTTGCATATGTGTTTGAATATGTGTATTGTATTTGTATATGTGTGATTATACAACAAAGGGTAGATTGTTCTAATTTCATTAACCATGACCAAGTACAAGTGTTAAGTATTCTTTGTTATTTACCTGTAGTTGGGATTGAACCTGCAACTTCCAAATAATTTCACTTGCAATCACTTTTTAACCAAATGCCTATATCCATTGCTCCATGTGTCCTGTCGGACATTTCTAAATGAATTTTTGGGACTTATAAACCTAATTTCTCCATCAACCCTTGAGATACTACTCATTACTCTTGTGTATGAATTTTTTTTTACCTTAGCTCATATCACAATTTTTTTCATTGAGTCTTTTTGATTATTGGTTCCCATATTGTATTCATCTCACTACTTGGTCTGCTCAGCAGGTCACTGTAGCTCCACATATGCACCGCTTCTTTAAGATGTTTTATTCTACCATGTTCTTCTCTATTATCTTAACATCATCCTATGAAGGGAGATGGTTTTCTCTTTTCTTTTCATATATGGTCAGCCATACCCAACTTTTTGATTTCGCCTCATATTACTGTTTTTGATGTTCCTCTAACCTTACTTTTATCATGTCTCACCTTTGTGTACTTTAAATCATTCTTTAGTAATTACAAAGGTATATTAAAAATGAAATAGGAAATTAAGAGAACCATTTGAAGTGATAACAAATGCTTAGCTGGTCAGAAATCACAAAATTATACTTTAAATTGTTCTATTGGGAGACAATAAATATTTGTCTTCTCTTGGATTGGGGGGGGTACCTTTGTATACCTTATTGTCACATGCAAATCGCATAAGCCAAATTGGTTTCTTTTGTCCCCTATTCTTCAGATGATAAAGACATGGTTTTCCTCTCCTCTGTCTTTGAACAAACAAGATGTACCTTTCATTTCTTTCCATGGAACAAACTTTGTCATGCCTTGACATAAAAATATAATGTCCACATGGCTTTGCCCACCAAAGAAGACAAGTAAGACTTTTCACCATTTTGGTTTCCCTTTTCATCTACTGTTTGTTCATAAAACGAAGTGCACATTTCACTTGTTGGGATACATTTGTGCATTTTTGCAATATTCCATGTATGTATAATATGTTGTTATTAAATATTCCTATTTGTGTAAATGAGCTTATCTTTTACTTCCTTCTGTATATTCTGTGATAATGTATCATTAGATATAGTAATGCTAATATTGAGTCTTGATGAGTTGAGATGTAACTAAATATTCTTCCTAGCACCAACTATTACCAATAACTGGTAACCTCTCCAATGGCGCAATCATCTAAATAATTCTTGTATTCATTTCTGATCACTAAAATTTTCTTTCTGATCTTCCATGCAAAACATACATACTTACTGATAAAATTAGCTTAAACATATATTTTTATCAAAAATGTGAAAATTCATGGCTAACTTCATCAAATTTTGATTTTTAGACACTTAAATGGATTTTCCATTTATTTTATTGTAAAAAATCATAATATGCTTATATTACTCGTATTAACCAAATTCTGTCAGTAAAACTTGCATTAATTGCTATTTACTGACAATCTCTTTCTTGCTGATTTTTAATGCCCAATATACAGACTGAATGCCAAAATTCATTCAAATATATTTTAGATTCAAAAGTTTCAAAATTTATAGGATATATCATTAAATTTCACTTTGAATCAATAATGGCGGTGTCATTGTGATTTTCATTGATTTACTCGTCCTTTTGGAAATGAACTCAATCTTTTCAAAAAAGATTAACTCTCATTAAGAGTGGATTATAACAAATTCTTTTGGGTGTTTAATAGGGCCAAATATATCCCTTCTCACCTCTATGTACATCTTTAAAGTTAATAGTTTGTATAAGTTTTCTAAAAGATATTAGATAAATATCAAATGCTTATTTTAATCCACAAATCACACAAACATTTAGTTTTGTAGGGTTTTTTTTTCCCAACATTTTTAGTATGAGATGTAAGAATAATGATGGATGTGGACATTTTTATTGATGATATTTTCTAAATAGAATTTTCTTGTTTCCACTCACGAATCTTGTAGGATATCAAATCAAATGAATGGCCTCTAGAAGTAATCAAGTGTCATGTTCCATTTGCATAAAGCAGGAAAAAAAACAAGCATTTGATATTTGATACCTAAAAAAATTTTCTAGAGAATATTCATACTTGAAATCATGTTGACACCTGTTAGTGTCATTGGTAGGATGTGATATTGACACAAACATTGGTGTAAGCTTTTCCATGTATATATTTATAGCCATATAATTATTTTTGTGTGTGTATATATCTATATATAGATGTGTGTTTGTGTGTATTCTTGTATGCGTGCATGTGTATAAATTTGCTCGAAAAATAATCTTAATGTTTTTGGAGGTGATAAAATTCATTCAAGTATTTAGAAAATGAATTCATTTGTCAAGAATCTATTCATTCTGAATTATGACAAAGAGCCACAATAACATTCTTTTAATTTTTATTGAAAGAAATACTTGATATAAAACTTGTGTTTAACATCTGAACCAAAAGTCCTTCTCTTCATAAAGTTTTAATGTGAGCAGTTAGTAGAATGTGCTTTGTGTTCTGATATAAAAAAAACATGGAATAAAAAATGACTTGAAATTTTTCTTTTAAATTAATTCTTCAGTTTTGTGGGACAATCAATTATTGATTGAAAACTAGAGCACTTTGTGTGATGTCATAGTTAACAAACTTGGCTAGCAGACTATTGTTTATGAGTTCAATTCCTAATGGGCTTTCTATACTTCTTCACGAAGTGTTATGGCCTTGGAAGGGGTCACAAAGAGAACAGAACACCATGCTTATAGTATAGGTATATATTTACAAGAACAAAGGATGGTAAGCTAGTTCACATAACCGTGTGGTGGCGAGGTTAGCTTCCGGATCTAGACTGACTTTGTATTGCTGTATCTTCCGGTATTATGGAGAGTGGTTGAGTCCATTAGTAGGTGATTCTGCCACAACACTAAGCTAACTATAGTAAATGACAACTGCTGAATGATTTTTCTTTTTGAGAGAAATATGTCAGAATCATTCATATAAGAGCAAAGGACTATTTAGATTATTTTCATTTAAGTCACCAGCCAAAACTTACACAGGTGTTTAAAAAATATGTATTTACCCAACCCCTCCATTACGAGCAAGCAGCATGCAACTCAGGCAATTTTTTTTAGCAGAATATAGCTGGTTTTAATTCAGATTTTTCCTTCTCCCAGATCGGTTGCCTTACCATAGTTGAAGAGTCCAATTAGTCTTACTATTTACTCATAGCTCGGGGGAGAATAGTTGGATCCATATTTTTCCCAAGTTTATTAATGCTATGTGAAATGCAAACAGCTATGTCCAGGATTTGAACTCTGATCCCCAAGTTTACATTTTATAAGGATAATATGAATGCCTCTGGCTGTTTGAAAAAAATTGGAAAGTAATGTGAAATTTTTGGAAACAATAAAACCTAATCAAATGTGACAAAAGTTAAATCCACTCACCAATAACAATCTTTTTTAACTATCAAAGAATATGAAATTAATTCAATGTCTTTCTTGGATATAAATGGAACCAAAAGTCTCACCTTATTAGGTGTTGGTGAGCAGAAAGTGAAATTAACAAAAACCTGTTGTATGCCAGACCAGGCTTGTAAAAATATTCTATTCTATATGGCATCACATTATTCATGAATTGCATTAATATAAAAATGAATTAAATATTCACTATTTGATATATGTTGAACTATAAAAACATCTACAAAAATATAAAGAGAAGATACAATAAATACAAGAATGAAGCAATATTTTCTCTTGACCTTGAGACATTCTATATCTGTTCTTGGGTGATGCATTCTGTGGCAGGTTATTAGTTTCCTAAATTTAATATTAAAAATTTTGATTCAGCTAACGTCCAGTTTATTGTATTAAAACTGTATTGCCAGGCTGTTACTTGCTCTAACTTTATTTTTTACATTTAATGCTATTCTTAATATGACTTTTATTCTCTTATAGAATTCCTTTCATATTTTTTCTTAATTTATAATATGATTGATACCATTCCCTTCATTAATTCCTAAATATTTAATGGTTTTATTGTGTTTTAACTCAGTTATTTCCATGTTTATATTTAGAATGATGTTTTTAGACTTAACTAGTGTACATTTCACAAATGTGACTTTTTCACATTCATTCAAACCAAATTGCATTCTAATTTTATCACTAAATCTTTTTACAGTGCTTAGTAAAACTTCTAAATCATTATCATTTTTTGCATGTAACTTTTAATCGTCCATATAGAATTGGTGGTTTATTTTTTTTTAGTAGTGGTACTTTTATATCCATAGGCTGTGTTTTTATGTTCTACAGAAAGAAATATTCGAGTTATACAAAAAGGAAGAGGAGAAAGGGAGTCTCCATGAAAGATTCCATTGTTAATGTTCAGATTATTAGTTTCAAGTATGTTTTTTTTCATGGATTAATCTAACATTAATATACCACCTTTTGATATTATAGTTTAGGAATATTATTATAACTGGGGACATCTTTAAAAGGATAAGAACTTTTAAGATACATTCTTGACATATGCTATCAAAAGCTTTTTTGTAATCAATCCAAACCATGTTTAGATTTTTCTGTTTGGATCAACAATTCTTCATGATCATTTTGTTTATTTTCAACTGATCTTAGCCACCATATGATTCTTTTTTGTATCCCTTTTGTTCTAAAGGAAAGATGTCTTTACATTCTATGAATTTAACTATTCTCTTCTTTAGAATTGATGTTATCATTTTATAGTTGTAGGAAGGCATATGATTGGTTTGTGGTTTTTTGCATTTATTGTGGATTGTGTTTTTAGTAGTAAGTATGTTACTCCTTCTGTGAGCTAATTAACCATTTTTTCAGGTTCTTTAATGATTTCTGAAATAGGTTTTGTCATTAGTTAATGTGTCAAGGATAGGTGGTGGAGTCAAAAGTTTATTTTATCTATTCCAAGTGACTTCTATTCATGTGTGCAGTTAAGTGTATTCATAATCTATCCTATTGTAATGTCTTCATATATTTGTGGTTTCTTATTTCTATAAGTGTCTTTTATAATAAAAAAGCAATGTATATGATTTCTTTTGACTTCATATATTACTCCGAAAAGATTTCAATTTTTCAATCTTAGGACTTTCCTTCACATATATTGTTTCTTTTCTTATTTCTCAGTAGAATTTTTTGAGGTCATCTTGAAATATTTTGTCATGTGTAAAAAATGTCATTTATTTTTCTTATCTTCAGATATACTGGGCTGGATTTAGCTGGATTTTTTGCTTTGGCTTTTCTTTTATTATCAGGGTCTTATCAACTGAGGTTATCTCATATTTTCTTTTAATTTTTCTTGCTTTCTTAGTTTTTACTTTGACACCCTTACTCATTTCATCAAATATGGATATTTCTCCTCTGTAATTTTTAATTTCTTTTTGTATCCTTAATTTCCATTTGAGTTGATTAAGATTATTTTGTTTATGTGTTATGGTTCCTGAGCTTATAACTGTAGCAGTCACATACATTATCTCATTAAAAGTGGAAGATATGGTTCAAAATTTTGTAGATTTCCTATGGCATTGTTTACCAACTTTATCTGCATTAAGTTATTCTAGTCCTTTTTTATTTATTTTATAAGTGCTCTGTCTTTCATATCAGAATTAGTTACCTTAGCAGGTTCTCTGATTATATCTTGTTTCATTTCATTGATTTTAATCTGTATTTTCTGAGTTTAATATTTGAGTTTGATTATTCTCTAATTCGTGATATTCATTTTTTAGTTGCTGGAGTTTTCATACAGTTATTGTTTGAATGTTTTTATTAACTGTTTCATCATTAACTGCATTCATTACAAATGGTACACTTTCGTTTTGTTGGATATCAGCAATTACCTGTTCTTTGATAGCATCTTTTGCAACATCCATAACTTTTAATGATATGTCTTCTCACATTCAATAACTTATTGGGTTCTAAGTGTGTATCTGTACATTTACTTCTTTCTCAGCATACATTGCAGGTTCCTTGAGTTGTATTTCTTCCTGATGGTTTGATAATTACATAAAAGAATGCAATTACTATTTCTTTATAATCTTCTTTCAACCATTTTTTTCCCTTGTTTTCATTTTTATTGGTTGTAGTGAAAATCTTGGTAAGCAAGAATTGGGATTATCTTGGTTCTGATAACTATCAAAGTGAGTAGGGAATTTTGTTCCAGTTGCTGATTTTTCCTTCCCAACCTGGCTCATCATTGAGTGACATGGTCCTTTTTTATCTGAGAGAAGACTGATGCAGAATGTGTTATAAAGAGTGGTTTTCATATATGTTTTTGGTGCATTTTATTCTTACTGCCAAGAGGCGATTTTGTTTTGCTGACCCTATCAGCAGAAAAATATTCTATCATCATATTTATTAGTAATCCATAATTTGTGTTATGTTATAAGTTATATCATAAATTTATGCATTTCAAATTCAAAAGAGTACACTGTGCTCTCTCAAAGCTAAAAAAAGGGTTGGGGGATTGGTTGGTTGGTTGGTTTCTTTGTTTAATGGCATATCAACTCTTTTTAGGTTATTTAATGCCAAAGCCATTCTCCTAGAAGAACAGTAGTGGTACTATTTAACCCATAGCTGGGAGGATAAGGGGGTTCATACCTTTCCCAAGGGTATTTGTCCGAAAGTGAATGTAATAGCGTGACTGGAGTACGAACTCGCATACTACGATTCCACAGTCCATCGCTTTAACCATTACACCACGAGGACACCCCCCAGGGTTGGGGGAGTTTATCTGTCATTATGGTTGAATTGAAAATAACAAAGTATATATTGTAATTGATTGATAAGAAATTATTTTACTATAGAAATGCAGTATCATTTATTTACTAGTTATTTATGTAGAAAGAATTTATTGAACAAATAGTCAAAACTTATGATTGGGTAATTTGCAACACAGCAACTACTAAAATATCAAAAGGGTTTTCATTGGAAATTATTTATACCAGAAATGCATTACTAATGATTTTAATATTAGCTATTTATGTAACGTGTATCACAGGTAGGATTTATTAAACAAAAGCATCAAAATGTTCACTTAAATGATTATATAATTTGATCATTCAGCAAAATCTGGTCATATAAAAAGAGCAAATAACAATCCTAGTTTTATTTTAGTACTGATTCTATTTGAATTTTGACAGCCCAGTTGTCTGGAACTGTAGAATACACCAACAGCATCCCTGCAGAGAGATAATACTCTCCTCCCCAATGAGTGTCCTAGATATGATACTAAACATTCTGATGGTGAGGCTTTGGAGAATGTGGAGTACCCCTTCATTGCCATTGCTTCCTGGTCCACTCTGAACTGGAGTGCTAGCCCCTGACAGGGTCCTATTTATAGGTAAAATAGAACTGTTTGATATTTAAACTGAGTGCAAACAAATGACTTATGCCAAATTGAATTCTTAGAAATAGAAATGTTTATTTAACTGTGTGTAAACAAATGACAAATGGTTTTGAGTATTGTCATGTATTACTAACAATTCAATAAAACATTAAACTGTGTGCAAACAATTGTGTAATGATGAATAGAATAATTAGTATGAAATAGCAATACTTATAACCACTTTACTGTCTGCAAACAAATGATTAATATTGAATAGATTTATAAGTCTAAGATAGCAATAATTGAAACCATTTAACTGTGTAGAAATAATAGCAATACTAGTGTACAAACAAATTGTTAGTAATTTCATTTCTAAAATGAGTTAGAACTAAACTAAGCTCTTACATATCATATATATCTATTTAAATGTATGCAAACAAATGGCTGATATTAATAGGTTTCAAGTATTGCTATATAAAAGTAACAATTTAACTGTGTGCAAAAAAATGATTAATAGTTAAATGGTTTCAAGTATTGCTATCTAATACAAATAGTTCTATTTACTGAGTGTAAAAAAATGGGCTTGGACTCATTTAAAAATGTTATCAAGAAAATGTGTTTACAAATCATATATAATTAATATATATGTATGAAGAATGGTTGATATACCATAAAATTTAACCAAACCAAATCCTATATATAGCAGCTCCTTAACATTTTTTTTGTTTTTGTTTTGTTTTTTGTTTTGTTTTTTTGTGAAAATTAAAATACAAGTCTAAATTATGGCACAGTTTGGGTGACAGCTACACTGGTACCAAAATTACAAAGGTCTATGAAAAGGAGTTTGAGTATGTTTGTAATTTTTTTTTTTTTTTTTTTGTGTTTTGTGTGATTTTTGTCATGAATTGTTCTTGACTAGCCCAACTAGTTTTTGAATTGGGCATTTCCAGATGTCCTTTGTTATTCTGCAGAATCTCCTTATTTAATATTTGCAGGAATTTGATGTCTTCTTGTGACACAGTCTTTTGTTTGGGATTTGTATCAAGGAAGTCCATCTCTAGGGCTCTGATTATAGAGGTAGGTGTGATGGATGGCATTTCCTTTGAAGAAATTCGGTGACAATATCCAACTGAGTTTCCTGGGCTGTTATTCAGTGGTGTTGTGGGTTCATTGATACACCATCCCAGTTTAGTTTTTACAGCAAACGGATCATGATCATTCCTTGCAAACACTTTCTTAGGTTTCAAGGCTCCTACAGTCATACCCAGTTAGAAGGGGCAAAACTCTTTCAGCACCATATCAAAAAATGATGAAGAAGTTTACACTTAAGCTTTGGATATCCTACATAAGTGTTATGATGATCCCTTTGTGATCCAAAGAGCATTCAGAGCAAGGCTCAACAGCTGGCCTAGAATTGAACCCAGAGAATTCTTCAAACTTAGGGACTTTAGCAATTTCCTTCTAACTTGCAGCAGTGCAATGCCACACATTGCACTGCTGCAAGTGTTGAATGATTGCAAGGAGAATCAAAAATTGTTGAAAAAACTTCCCAATTCGGCCACTAAACACTGGAACAAGTATATCACTAGAGCTCTGGATAAGAGTATGCCTTATCCAAGCTTTAAAGAATTTACTGAGTTTGTGGCAGAGGAAGCACGTAATGCATGCAAACCGATTTCCTCCTTCCATGTCTTAAAACAAGCCAAAGGAAGTTCTGAGAAGATTCAGAAACGTCTGAAAGCCAGTGCACTGGCAACATCTACAAGCCCCTAAACTCAACAACTCAGGTGCCCAGACTTTATGGCAGATGAAGTGCCACTTTTGCAAACTAAATCACTTCATATACAAATGTGAAGGATTTCAGGCTCTGTTGTTCAACAAAAAAAGGAGAGTTGTTCTCAGCAGCAATATGTATTTTAGTTGTCTCTTGGTTGGCCATTTTGTAAAAGATTGTAAGAGAAAGGTCACCTGCAATATTTGCAAACAGATTCATCTGACACCACTTCATGAGGAACAGTCTAAGACCAAAGGAGCTAAAATAACCAAGGAAGAGAAGGCTTCTTCTACTTTGTACTGCAAGACAGCAAACAAAAGCAATCATGATTATACTTTCCTGTGTAAAAGTCAAAAGCCCAGAGATACTGGTGTATGCTTTATTGGATACTCAGAGCAGCAACACATTTGTTGATCAGGATGTCTGCAAAAAGATGAATGTAGATTCAGAACCTGTCAGATTGAAGTTATCAACAATGATGACCAGGAGTTCAACAGTCAATTCTCAACATGTATCAGGTCAGAAAGTGAAAGGGTACTTCTCACAAGAAGAAAGAGAACTACCTCCAGCATATACTTGAATACATCCCTCTGGAAAAGGACAGCATCCTTACTCGTAAAACAGTGGAAACATAGGACCATTTCCTCAGTATAACAAATGCACAGCTGCCTCAGCTTTTTAGTGGATATTTGAGACTTCTGGCATCTACTTCCACCAAGTCTGGACACAGTTGAGGCATAAATGGAGCTGGCATTTTCCCTCTACAGTAGCTTGGAGAAGGACTTTTTGATAGTGACTGGATTGAAGATTTGGTTGGATTGTTTTTGCCATTCCTCCAGAACTATTATTACTTCAGAGGTTACTGAGGTACTGGTATCCATTTTCCTTATCTGGAAGTGGTGTGGTCAGCGTTCGCAAACTTTCATACGCTTGCTCAACTTCTGTCTTACATTGCTTTAGGATTTCAATCATTTCCTCCTCTTCAGCTTTGAAGCATTACAATTTTTTATCCTGGTAAAATTTACTTCAGACAAAGTTCATATATGTGCTAATAAACTTTCTTTCTCTTTTCATCATTTCCTCTCTTTGGAAATCTACCATTTTTCTGTCTGACGCCTTAATCATTCAGACCGTCTTACTTCTTGAGGCTGGGCCTCTTAGGGATCTGCATAAGTGTTGTGATGCTGACAAAAGAAAGACATGGGGAACACAAAAAGGTTGATAAAAAGAACATATATATTCAAGTAATAGAAACTAGATACAAGTGAACCTGGTTAAACAGTAGTTAGTTGATAGGAAGCTGAGTCCAGTGGGGCAGTGACTATCCGTCCACTACGCAGATGGTATCACACATGATTGTGTCATGCTGATTTGGTTAAGTCTGTCTAACACTCTTGTTGATGTGTATTTATGAAGGAGTACAACAATAAGCTTAAGACGGTTTGCTTGGAACACACCGTTCCATTGAACTGAATTGACCAATGAAATGGTTAAAGGGAGAACATTTCTTATAAAACAAAAATCTATTTATTAATGTTTTCATTATTTTTATTATTTTATTTTTTTCAAGAGCAATGAAGACCAACACCTTCACTAGACTATAAATTCATGAATGGATTTGGATTCATCGTTTATATGTCGCTATCAATAAAAAGGTTTAAACAATAATTAGTAATTAATATTCTTACAATAAGGGGTCTTATAAAATACAGAAATTTCATGGGAAAGTTGGGGAAATAAATTTACCTGTGTGCCATAACTAGTATTGAAGAACTACTAAGGTCCAATTCTTAAACAAAATTCCCTCCAAATTTTACAACTTGTCCCAGCCAGGGCGGAAGTCATTTTACATTCTGGGATTTCTAACAGATATGGGTCTTTATATAGTTATTTCCCTTATTCTGTACATGTTAATCTACCAGGAAGAAGGAAAGGATACATGTCTATGGCACATTAGGGCGACAGCTACAATATATATTTGGTATATATGTATAAGAGGTTTGGCATTGAATAAGCTACAATGGTTGATATGCCATAAAACTCAACCAAACCAAATCATATATATTGAATATATATGTATAAAGAGGATTTGGCATTAAATAGCCTGCAATTGTTGAAATGCCATAAAACCCAACCAAACTAAAATTTTAACTTCTTGCTGCTCAGTATAGCTTTACTTCTAATCCACATCTCAATTTTGTCTTTGTGATTTTTTTCAGTAACAAATAATTTCTGGTGGTCTGAGAAAATACAACTTGATTAAATTTGTGGATTTTACAAGTTTTGTTAAACATTACTTTTATCTTCAGGATTCAATTTTTATGTTGTACATTAAAACTCAGACAGAAACGAATTGTCATTAGAATATATATTGTATATATAACTGCATTGCTTCAATTTGACTATAGAGATTCATCATAAGGTTACAGAAATGCAATTTAAATGATTTTATAGCAGAAATGCATTTAAAATTAGGGAAAAATTTTTCAGCTGTCATGAATTAAAGCAAACAACAAAGATAAAGTAGAGTCTGTATGCCCTGTCAGTGAGGTGTAGAATATGCTGACTGTATTGTCTCTTTATATAAAAAATTGTTTGTTGTTTGTTTCCTGGCCTCTGGGGCGCCCCCTTTGGGGGGTGCCGACGGGACCGAAGGTGTTTTTGGATTTTACCGGACGCGTGTGGGCTGCGGCCCTGCGTCCGGACCCACTTTTAAAAAAGGGCCTTGTGCCATACTTGTCCGGTGGTGGGACGGAGAATAAATAAAGTATTGTCTCTTGAGGAGTAAGACCTTACCTTAAAAAGAGCGTGTTCTGGGTATGATATTAAACTGGATCTGATGGTGAAGCTCCAGTTCTGGATATCTGGGTAGTGTAAAGTACTCTTTCATTGCCATCACTCCTAGGTCCACTCTGACTTGAAATAGTAGTACTTGTTTTGGTCCCATCTATGGGTCAAATAGATTTGTTTGAAAAATATTAGTGTCCAATAGGGCTGTGAAAAAATTCTTAAAAAGCAACCTGTAAAATATGAACTCTATTCCCTCACCTTTATATATAAAATAAACCTAGAAGTGTTGACATGCCATTAAAATGAATCATTACCTATTGATCTACTGTAAACGAATGCTGCCAATATCTTAAAATCTTGAGATATTACAGTAAATAAGTAAATTAAAAGTTTATCAACATTTAAGAATGATTAAAGATGTTTGAAGATCATTAGTTGTCTAAATTTCTGAGATGAAACTTGATGATTTTTATCATTAAGGGTTTTTGAACTATTGTCTTCATCTTTATTATTTCCACAATGTTTCGGCTGATATGTCCTCAGGCCTTCTTCAGGTGTTTGTCGAACTCGGGAACCTTCACAGAACTTCAAACTACATGGCGTAACGGTTATAGGCGTTGGTTCCCTAAGCTTCTTAGGAGACAATCATCTGGAGGTTGCAGGTTCAATCCTGACTGCAGGCGAGTAACAATACAGGAATACTTAACACTTGTACCTGGTTATGGCTAACGGAATCAGAACAGGCGACCCTCATAGATTCAATAAAGGATGTATTTCAAAGTTCCGTGAAGGTTCCTAAGTTTGCAGATCAGATCATCATCATAAAGTTGCACTATAGGCACAGATTTCCCTGACTCTCTCTCTCCATCCATCCCTATCATCAGCTCTGTGCAGACACTGGATGCAGTTTGGAGGACCTGCCAAGAGTGATGGATGTAAGTTCTTGCTGGTCAGTCAACACTGGCACATCCATGTGTAGGGGTTCATAGAAGAATGTCACAAATGATTTCATCCTTGCTTCTATGCAGATCATTTAAGATGGTTGAATTTTAAGAGAATTTCAAGTTTAATTCATCTTTAAGTGATCTTTATTATGAGCTTCATCACCAGCACAGATTTCCCTGACTCTCTCTCTCTCCATCCATCCCTATCATCCATCACTCTTGCTTGTCAGTCAACACTGGCACATCCATGTGTAGGGGTTCATAGAAGAATGTCACAAATGATTTCATCCTTGCTTCTATGCAGATTATTTAAGATGGTTGAATTGTAAGAGAATTTCAAGTTTAATTCATCTTTAAGTGATCTTTATTATGAGCTTCATCATCTGCACAGATTTCCCTGACTCTCTCTCTCTCTCTCCATCCATCCCTATCATCCATCACCAATATGCAGATTATTTAAAATGGTTGAATTGTAAGAGAATCTCAAGTTTAGTTCATTTTTATGTAAAAATCCTGTTTTTATTGTTTGGCTGTTAAATGATATTCAAGCAGTCATGTTGCTCTGTGCTATTCTCAACTTTTCAAAAGATATTTGTTTTGTAAAAATCAAGCCAAAAAAATAAAAGCAGTTGTTTAAAATTAAACTTTTGGTTGTCATCCCATTTCTTTTATTCTGAAAAACTTGCCAGTATTATTCTTAATTAGCTTAAGAAATCTCTTTTTTTTTTTCTTCCTTTAAAACCTTTTTTGGTTTTATCCACTTCTATTCAGGTATACCTCAGAATCATTTTCTTGTATCAAACTGGCAATGAGTGGCCTTAGGAAATGGTAAAATTCTTTCAGTTAGCCAATTACGAGGAAAAAACAGTTTAAGAATCAAAAGCTTGAGGCAGGGTTAACTAGATGAAAGTTGTGAGTAACTACCCAGAAATTTTCTCTTAAGAATATTGAAACCAATGAATGTTCCTGAGACATTGTGGCTGCCATTCAATAAAATATCTGACAAATGTGACCAGTGTCTGTTAACAAGTCTCATTGATCATCTCTTGTAGCATCTTAAGATTGAACTCTTTGAAAGTTAGTCAGGGATGTCAAGGCCTTTTTGAAAGTCATAAAGTGGTGAAAAAAGAAGTGGCCATTATCTTCAAAGCAGGTCTATGCCTATCATATTTTATTCTGTAGATATTAATTTTTATCGTACAAGTACTAGTTTTTTAAAAACTGAGGAAGTTGGCACCACCCACCAACTTGGAAACATCAATTATTAGAATAAGTATAGTAGATTCTACTTAATAAGGACACAAGAACAGAGAAATTTGATCCAATTAGGTAGCCTCCCTGAGTTATATGAAAACATTTTCACTTTTAATATGAAATAGTTTTATTTTTTCCTATATATGCCTTGTTTGTTGCTCATGTTAAAAAAGTTCATTATTTCTATTAATGGTTTATACTTTAGCTTTTAAGATTCAAATTCTATGCACTTGTTATTCCTAAATTAGGCATAGTTAAGAATTCTCTATCTTAAATTGTAATAGAATCAATTCTACTTTATTGGGATAAAATGAGTATTGAGTAATTTGTCCGATTTATGTCAGAGATAAAGTAAAGTTAGCAACCCGAAGGCTCCCTTTTCAATAGCTACTACACCAAGGTGTAGGGGAGGGCACTACTCCTTTCCCTGGATTGCTCCACTTTACCCTTAATACGTACCTTATATTGCTGAGTGTTAAGCAAGGAGGTATCAAGTACCCTTTTTAAAGTCTTTGGTATGATGCAACCTAGGATTGAACCCAGGTCTCCTGGACCATTGGCAAACTCTGAAGTTTGAGTGACAACAAGTCTCCTCAAGTCTCCGGGACTCTTCTCGGTATTCTGGGCACTCTCAATAATGTAGTCGCTTGGATTGTCTCCACTCGTCCAGTCATTTCCAAGTCTTCCAGTCCCTTTAATAATCCTTTGGTGATAGTACCAAGAGCACCAATCAGAATTGATATAAAAGTCACTTTCGTGGTGGTGGTGGTGGTGTTGTTGTTGTTGTTGTTGTTAGTAGTAGTAGTAGTAGTAGTAGTAGTAGTAGTCACTTCAAACCATGTAATTGCTTATAAAAACTCCCTTTGGTATTAAATAATCCAATAAAGGTTAACATGTCATAAAATCAACCAACTTAAAAGTAGTTAGAAAAAATATGTAAAGTATCAAAACATTTTTTCTTCTTGTTTTTGACCTTAAGTTCTATAAACTTTATTCCCAGTCAAATTAGAGGCAAATGTCTTCAGCAAAATATCACTTAAGTCTTCAAATGAATCTCTTACTAATTTCAGCTATTAAGTTGGGTTCTTTCAATATATAACAGATGATTATTTCATCTACTTTGGACAGACAATTATCCTTAAAGGCTTCCTGAATTTAATATCCTCCACTTAAAATAATAATTCTTTAATTAACTAATTTCATTAATCTATTTTTAAAAAAATTAATAAGTCATTACTTTTTAAGAAAATGTCTTGCTCAGTTTATTCCAAAAAATTTCTTCATTTTTTCTTTTTCACTTTTATTTCTGACCTTTTAGATACTGATCTGTGAGAAAAAGAAATGGAGTAACCATTTTCACTATTGATGCAATTTTAATTGACTACAAATTACTGACAAAAGTTCTGTCTTCTCAATATGTTACTTTGGACATCTGCTGCAAATTCAGCATAAATCTTCGGATCAAATGATGATGGATTTTGTTGCCAAATATTTCAAAAAAGAACAAGCACAAGTTCAAAACTGCAAAGTACATAAATGATAAAAATGCTTTTTTTTATTTTCGTTGCCATTTTAGCTTCTTTTATTTAAAGGTTTTATGAAATGTGAACTTTCTTGAAGACATTGCCCTATCGACAGGCCTTAGAATACACTGTATCTCCAGCTTAAGACTCCCCACTCCAAAAAAGGGGATATCCTGGATTTGACACTAAACCACATTTGATGGTAGGGCTCCAGTTCTGAACTGCCCTGTTAGCTGGGGCAGTAGAATATGTTGACTGCACCTCTATAAAAGGATAACCCAGCCACCCAAATAGAGACACCTGTTGGCCTTGGATGGTGACCCATAATATTTTTGGACAAGATCCTGATTGCTGAACAGTATGTGACCTGGTTACCTAAATGCCCGCAAGTCTTGCTGGACTAGATGATTGTTAGAGTGGCTCAATATCAATTGACTGGTCACATCGAGCCCTTTTTCAAAGTCTTTCAAAATTTCTTCTTTTTTTTTTTTTTTTTTTGTAAAATTCTGATTCAAAAAGCAGTGGCTATCAGGTCAATTATACTGAGGAAAGACCAATGTTCCCCCTCTATTACCAGGTGAGTAGTCACCTTGGAAATGTAAACCAAATTGTTGGTTCTTTTCCTCAGTGTGAGTACACTGACTGTGTAATCCTGATTTGCTAAGGTCATTGAACTTATTAAAAATCACCATAAATACAAAAAATAGTAAAACCCTTGCAAAAAATCACATATATCTTTTAGAACTCCAAAGCACCCATATCCAGAAACTGACTCTGATCAGACCCTCTTTCCTAAATCCATAGTCAAGATACCCCTTAACCAAGTTGTCCCCTTTCATTACTGAAAAGATGCTCAGTTCCATGATCAAACCAAAATCCATTAAGAAACTAATAAACAACAATAAACTGGTGGAAGTCACAAAGAAAACTTATTTAGACCTTTTACTAGAACAGAAATACTTTTGTAATCTTAAAATAAAAACCTACCCCACAACTTTGTAAACTCATCAAAGGGAAGTTCAGATCTCTCCCTTTGCACCCTAGATAAAAAGCAACCTTTTAAAAAAAAAATGGTGTTACTCATTCTTGAAGAATCCCCAAGAAAAATGACAAAATGATCCAAACAAATTCATATATTCTCAGTTTCAACACCCCTAAAACTCCTACTGAAATCGAAATAGGATATACCATAACTAAAGTTGAAACAGATATCCCAGGCCTACTCAGATGTCAAAACTGAAAAAGATTTGGGCACCAGAGAGAAAAATGTACAAAATAAACTTCCACTAGGTAAAAGATATGGAGAAAGTGGAACAGACCACATGTACTATGAAGAACCACAGAACTGCAAAAACTGTAAATAAAACTATGCAGCTGATACAAAAGAGTGTAAATTATGGAAAAAAGAAAATCAGAAATAAAACACAAAGAATCTTGAGACAAGAAAAATAGTAAAAAATTCTAAAGTAAAAACAACTTTTGCAAACATAGCCAAACATACCAACAACCAAACTGAAAACCAAGGAATGATCCACTAAGAGGTGATAACCCAAATAAAAGACCTTTAAACACTAATAGAATCACTTAAAGAAAGTTTAACCGACCTGACAACCAAAGCCCCCTATTGAAGCAGATCCAAAGAAAACAAACAAAAACAAAACCAAAAAAGCAACAATTCCTAAGAACCATACTACCACGACCAAGCCTAATTAAATCCTCTCCCACTAAAAAAATTTTAAAAAAGAAAGATCTCTCTGGAAAATGGAATCTTGCAAACATAAATTGAGAATCTCACTGATAAAAACAGAAAATAGATTTGGACTAATGGAAACAGAGATCCAGGAAAACCCTTCAAAGAGAAATTCTAAATATTCAAAAAGTCCCCCCAAAAAAACAAATCAAAACGCTTGGAAACTATGGAAATCACTGAATCCAAACAAATAAAAAAAAACACTAAAACCAAAACTAAATAAACTTCAACCACGTAAGAACGACTAAAAAGCATGACTCATAAAATAATCCAATGGAAATGCCATGACTACAAGGCAAATTACAATGAGCTGCTTCTATGAATAGCTAAAAAGAATCTTATCACTATATGCCTCCAAGAAACCTTTTAAAAAAAGAAGCAGTGACAAACCAAATATGAAAAACTGTGAACAATGTGACTACATACACAATACTGAACTAAGAGCTTTGGGTGGAGTATCAATCTTAATTAGGAAAAATGTCCTCCAAAGTAAAACATCAACACCTACTTGCAAGCAATTGCAATCTTAGCAATCTTATACAAAATTATCTCTCTTTGCTCTCTATATATTCCACTTCATGACCCCATAAATGAAAAAGAGCTAAACAACTCCCTAAACAATTTATCTTAATGGGAAACTTTAATAGCCACATGATATTGGGAAGTAAAAAAACAAACAAAAAAGGCCAGACTCTGAAAAAAAAAAAAAGAAAATCATCAATAGCAATAATTTATGCCTCCACAATCAGAAATCTCAGACTCACCCTGACCCATTCTGCCATAGACCTATTGATCTTTATAGAATATAACTGGAGGATATACAAAGATCCCTGCAACAGTGACCACTACCCAATAATTATGAAAACTCTATAATAGAAAACTCAGAATCACAAACAATTCAAAAAGCTCCATGATGGAATTTTAAAAAAGCAAACTACAAAAAGCTATGCCTTAGCACACTAATCCCAGAAACAAATTCTAATCCAGAAGAACGCATAATGCATTTTACCAAAACCCTCATCACCATAGCCAACAAAACTATCCCCAAAACACAAGCCATGGTTCACATAAGAAAATGTCAAGCAACCCTTGGGAAATTCACAACAAAGCCCTCATCAAAAAACCTAAACAAATATAAACAACAAATAGCCAAAACTTGACATACCATCAAAGAAGCCAAAAGATCCTCTTGGAGAACCTTCATCTCAAAAATAAACTCTTATACCACTCCAAAAATGATTTGGAACTTTATAAAAAAATAAAATCAAATAAAAACATCAACACCTTGATAAATCACCTCTTTCAACGAAGCACAAATGCCACAGTGGAAAAATGTATAGCCAACCTAATCACAGAAAATTTGGCTCAAGCATCATCCACAAAAAGCTACTCCAATCAATTCAACTCAGAATCAAAGAAGAAAAGAACGTGATAAAATTCACCACTGACAATAATGAAAGCTATAACCAACCCTCCACCCTAACTGAACTCCAAAATTCAATATCTGAATCCAATAACTCAGGCACTGGTTCAAATGAAATCTACTACATGTCCTTGGTGACAATGCTATGAGAGGGAAGCATCATGTATTGACAAATCTGTGCTTAGCTAGGACTGGCAAGAAAAAAAGGAAGAGGAAATTTTGGCACTGCTTGTGTTGCATTCCAACTGGCTAAAAGGAGTCATACAACCTGCTCACCACTGCATCCATGGTGTCTTGTGCAGTTGTATACCATTCTATTTTTTTTTGACTTTGATGAAAGAGTCATGAATAATGATGCCATTTGACTTGGAGTGTAACTATGTCAGTCTGGTTTTCTATACTGTCTTGCTTTTTTCACAGAGCATCAGATTTTATTCCAAACCTTAGTCAGTCTATATAGAATTTTATTATTACTATGATTTTGATAGTCTGAGTACTTCTTATTTGTGTCCTTGTGCCAGACTATGCTGAACTAAATAAATACTCATACTAAAATGCATACTATAATTTCATGCGTATTATTTCAATGTCACTTTTTTATTTATTTATTTTTTTTTTTTTATTGTTGTCAACCTTTACAACTCCAAAATGTTCATTCATTGCTGAAGAAATAGCAGTTCCAGAATTTGTAAAGGTTTTGCTTTTTTCCCCACTCTTTATTATTTGTGAACTGAATTAATCAATGATATTGGTTTTTGTAAACTGATATTTGTATCATTTATTTTTCCATGTGTGTTTGGTAAATGTACAATTCATTGAAAAAGTCAATCCAACTAGCTGGGACTGCATATCTGCAGAGGGGGGGAAAACATCCCAAAGAGTGTCCTGAATATGACATTAAACCATCTGATGGTGAGATTACAATTCTGGAGTACTCCTTCATTGTCATTACTCCCAGGTCCACTCTGACTCAGAATTGTTGTACCTATGGGTCAAATGGAACAATTTAATCATATAACTGTGCAAACAATTGACTGATATTGAATAGAATTATTAGTGTTTAGTTGCAATACTTGAAACCATTTAATTGTGTGCAAACAAATGAGCTCTGGCTCATTTAAAAATTATGTTACCTTCAAACTATTCATTTGCAAATCATATATGTTTAATATATACGTGTTATACTTTCATTTTAAAAAAAAAAAAAAGTTATAATTCTTGCTCATGTGATTTTCCTATTCATTACACTACAATTTATTCAACTGAATTCTTTTTTTACTAATTTCCTCATGGATAAGATTATTCGACTGGACAAGTTTGATGTATCTTCTGCGGACCCTCAGGCTAGCTCTCTGGAGACTATGGTATCATAATTTTACTTACTATTTGTCTACTATTGCTCCGTTAAATCCAGACAAACTCAAAGTCCTTTACTTATACATTAGTGCCATCATTGCTGACATTATCGAGGGTTGTTCTGAGTTTGAACATGCTATTGAATTACTAAAAGCTGTCTATGACAAGCCTCCTAACGTTATTCATGCTAGACATTTACTTTCTACACACCTACAACAGGAAAATGAGTCTGTAGACCAGTATCTTCAGGCCTTGAATCGCCTTGCCGCTGACTGTTGCTTCAGGGATGTTACTGCTACTACTTACAGGGATGAATCTGTCCATGATGCATTTATACGTGGCCTTTGGTCTTCCATGATACGTGCCAGACTGCTTGAAACTGATGCGTCGAATCTCCAGGAGAATACACAATGTGCTAGAGCTTTGGAACAAGCTCACCTTCGTGCTGAGTCATATGCCTCTCAGATTAGACCTGCCGCTGCTGCTACTACTACTACGACTAAATATGTGTTTACTGATTCTGCCGATGCTGTTGCTCTTACTACTTTTACTAAAAATGTGTTCACTGATTCTGCTGATCCACATATGGAGTGTGCTGCCCTTCCTACTCATGGCAGGTGCTACAATTGTGGAGGGAAACATCACCCTAAGGATGATCGCTGCCATTGTCCTGCCCACGATAAGATATGTCGAAACTGTGGCAAACTCGTCCATTTTGCCAAAGTTTGCCATTCTACTAAACTGACACCTTCACGTTCTACCTCAGCTGTTATACTAGCCCGTGTTAAATATGGTGATAGGTCCCCTCCCATTACTAAAATTGTTGAATTAAAGGGTAAACAATTAACCACCCTTATAGACATGGGCAGCTCCGATAACTTTATCAGTGCTCGTATTGTTAAAACAATGAACCTGTCTACTTTGAAACAGGATTCCGTAATTTCCATGAGTATAAAGACATTGACTTCATGGTACTTCGTAATTCTTGTATGGATATTATACTCGGAGTGCCCTTCTTAAAAATGCACTGAAGTATTACTATTTCTTTTGGCGGGTCTCAGGATATCCTAAAAATCTGCACTTTAACTAAAAATAGTTGTGCTCCCATTAAATTATTCCGAAACTTGACCCCTAATTGCAAACCTATTGCTACTAAGTCCCAGAATGATAGTACTGAGAATACTCAATTCATTAGAAAAGAAATTCTACAACTGCTTGAGGATGATATAATTGAACCAAGTTATTCTCCGTGGCATGCTCAAATAGTTGTGACTTCTACACCTAATAAAAAGAAACCATTGGTTGTTGATTTCTCCCATACCATTAACCATTTCACCTTGCTTGATTCATACCCCTTACCACAAATCAAAGATCTTGTAAATCAAATTGCCCAGTATCGTATCTTCAGCATAATTGACTTATCTAAAGCATACTACCAGATTGAAATTCGCCCCTACACAGCCTTTCAAGCTGAAAATTGTTTATATCAATTTAAACAAATACCCATGGGTATCACAAATGGGGTTTCTGCATTTCAATGTTTTATGAATTCTTTTATCTCCGATAACAAATTGTCTGGAACCTTTTCATATTTAGATGACATAACTGTCAGCAGTAAAACCCAGGAGGAGCATGACGTCAACTTGGAGGGTTTCTTTTAAGCTGCTTCAACATACAACCTCAAAATAGACCGGTAAAAATCCAAGTTTTCACTTCATTCCATTAACGTGCTTGGTTATAAGATTTGTGATGGAACTCTTCAACCCGATCCTGAGCGTTTGAGGCCTCTTTTGCAAATGCCTCCCTCTTCTGACACTAAATCATTAAAAAGGTGTCTTGATATGTGTTATACCGGAACTATACACTCAGTGACTCTTTTTAGTATGACACCAGTAAAGATATAAATGGACGGTGTCTGACTACTTCAGGAGGAAAAAGCGTTAATCGCTCTCTGATAGACTTGCCAACTCTTTGGCTTGTACCTGTGGAATACCTTTATTGAACCAACGATACAACAGTATGTTTGCCTACTATGCCAAATGGATATCTAATTACTCATCCAAAATTCGTCCACTGGTTGAAAATAAGCAATTTCCAATGCCTCCCATGGTTGTTAACTCTTTTGAAGGATTTCACAAAAGACATTGCTGAATCTTCTTTAAAAGTTATCGACGATGAATTGCCGTTCGTTATTGAAATCGATACCTCAGAAAAGGCTATCGGAGACACTCTCTTACAAGCTGGGAAACTTGTAGCATTCTTTTCTCGGTCATTAAACCTTTCTGAAACGCGACTTCATATAGTCAAAAAAGAAGCGTATACCATAGTCGAATGTGTTTGTAAATGGAGAGACCTCATTGCTGGGAAACACTTTATTATTGTTACAGATCAGCGAGCTGTATCTATTATGTTTAAACCTACTAACCGTGGGAAAATTAAAAACAATAAAATAATACGGTGGAAAATGGAGCTTCTTCCCTTTTCATATGATATAAAACACCATCCTGGGAATGAAAATGTTGTTGCTGATACATTATCCTGAATATGTGCTGCTGCTTCTTTCTTGGAGGAACTAAAATCAATTCATAGTTCTTTAATACAGAATACCAAAAGTGTTGTACTCCAGGATGTAAGGTCACAAAATGTGCCATATTCAATCGATGAGGTCTGGCATATAACATCCGAATGTACTACTTGCACAAAAATAAAACTCTGATTCTTTAATTCCCCTAATAATATTCTTATCCGTTCTACTGCTCCTTTTCAGTGTCTCTGTTAATTACAAAGGACCTATCCTGATATCTTCATCAGGTTACTGTTACATACTTACTGTTGTCGACAAAGACAGTTGATTTCCTTTTGCTTTCCCTTGTTGTGATTGCTCCTCACAAACTGCGATCCAGTGCCTGATGACTACTTTTTCTATCTTCAGACTTCCCTCGTTTATCCATTCTGACCGAGAAACTTCGTTTATGTCAGGGGAATTCAAACAATTCCTGCTGCGGCTTGGGATTGTATCCAACAACACTACTGCTTATAACCTAAGAGGGAACAGCCAATGTGAGCGCTATAACAGCATTATATGGAACACCATTTTATTAGCTTTGGAATTGCAACGGTTACCCATTCGCACTTGGCAGGACGTTCTGCAGGATTTTTACGTTCTATCCACTTTCTACTATGCACCACCACTAATGCCACTCCTCACAAGTGCATGTTCAATTTTGAAAGGCGCTCCTCCACTGGTACTGCATTACCTGTTTGGCTCTGTGAGCCTGGAGAAGTTTTATTAAAGCAATTTGGTGGCAGGAGCAAGTATGACCCAATTGTTGAAGTAGTGGAACTCCTCGAAGCCAACCTTATACATGCGAGAATTCGACATCCTGATGGTTGGGAAGATTCAATAGCACTGAGACATTTGGCACGTTTTCCACACTCAGATCGACCATAAAGATTTTGCTGAAAACGTTCTACCCGACGTAAGCTCTGCAAATCCGACCTCTTCACCTGATGTGAGTTCTACAGAAGATGAAGTGGGGAATCAGAATCCCGAGATTCATTCTTCTCCAAGATCTGAAACGTATCCTGGCTTTTCCGGTGGTGAGCTACTTCCCCGCTGGTCTACCAGGATTTGCAAACCGGTCCAGCGGCTGGATTTATAAAAGTGGGGGAGAGTGTTATATTTTCATTAAAAAACAAAAAAAAAGTTATATTTCTTGCTCATGTGATTTTACCTAAACTGTTGTTATAATTCTTGCTCATGTGATTTTCCTATTTAAGTACGTCCTTTTTTTAATTCTTATTTATATGTGTTTGGTTTCTTGCCTTGTGTGGTTATTACTGTAAAATTCAGTTGAATAAAGCCTTGATAAGGTCTTTCTTCTTTTGTCTAAATTACACTACAATATGTATAAACAGGATTTAGCATTAAATAACCTACAAAGGTTGACATTCCATTAAATCCAACAAACCCACCATTCAAAAACTGAAGAGAAGATAATTACTAAGATAACAAAGTATTTGACACTTCTTTTAAATAAAAGTGGTGTAATGGTTATCATCATAGGAAATGAATACGGTGACATGAGTTCAAATCCTGGACAAGACTGATTGCATTTCACATAGCACTAATACCATTGGGAAAGGTATGAATCCAATTATTCTTCCTCCAGCTATGAGTAAATAGTAGGACAGACTGGGTTCTTCAGCCTTGGTGAAAGCAACTAGTCTAGGAGAAGGAAAACTTTGAATTCAAACCTGTTAAACTCTGCTTAAAAATTGACCTTGTGTCATATCCTGCCCAAGCGGAGGGGTTGGTAAATATGGTTTAAATAAAAAAATGTTCAATAAAAAACAATGTGTATCTATTTTAGTGCCCATGTGCACCTCACATAATTAGTAAACTAGTATAACAAATAATTGTCAGTGAGTTCCCTGTATTTCTGGTTTTGTACCAAACTAGACTCATCTTAATAAATTTGTAATGTGTATAAATGCATGAATATTCATAAATATTACACCCACATTTTTCATGTTCCTTTGGGTATGTGTGTAAACATAGAAGGTGTAATTGAGACAGATTTTTTAGAGTTTAAATGAAGGCATGATTTCTTCATGTTAAAACACGTCCGTGCCAATTTGAAAGAAAGAAGTAAGATGAAACCAGTCTCAGTACTTTTTGAACAAAATATTTTAGTGAAACACAAGATTGTGCAAGTGCAGCTCACTAAAAATAGCTCTGATGCCCCCTCCACATCCTCAGACCTCACCATTAAATTTTTAATTTAGGAAGCAAGAAAATTTCACTCAATTCTCTTGGCACTCAACTCACTTATTCCAGTAAGTTTTCTTTGAACCTTCTAAAAACTTGTCTCTTGATAAGGTGTGAAACTATGCTATTTTATAGAAAATTGATGTTTTATTTATTATTCATTTCTGTCTTGGTACTTTTTGAACATTCTTTGTATATTACTGGCATACCGCATGGGTATATATATATATATGTGTGTGTGTGTGTGTGTGGTGCAGTCAATAAGTTTCCAGACTTTTTGTACCTACATTTTAAATTATCATAGACTCTTGAAAATTCAGTATGTTATTGCTATACATCTTTTAAGATGACTGACCAATTTTTAGGATTTTAGGTTCAAATGAACACCTACAGCAGGAATTGGAATACACCTTACTAAAGCCTGATTGGCACAGCTGGTGAATTTCAAA
This sequence comes from Sepioteuthis lessoniana, assembly GCA_963585895.1. Lineage (NCBI taxonomy): Eukaryota > Metazoa > Mollusca > Cephalopoda > Myopsida > Loliginidae > Sepioteuthis > Sepioteuthis lessoniana. The sequence goes on from OY757906.1 coordinate 6,287,931, forward strand.
AGTGCAATCTGGACGTGAGGACACTTTAGAAGAATGATATGCAATAAAATTCTGTTTTAAACTTGGAAAAAAATGACACAGAAATGTATGGAATACTTCAGACTGCTTTTGGAGCATCTTGCATGAATCGAGCATCAGTTTTTGAGTGGTATAAGAGATTCTAGGAAGCCAAGGAGTCGGTGAGGGATGATGAGAGGTGTGGGAGGAGTAAGGAAGTCAATACACCAGAGTTGATTGGCCAAAGGGTTAGGGTTACTATGTTGAGGTTTTAAGGGAGTTCAGGAAGAGATTCCTAGGGAAGAGGCCAGCTCTCTTCACATCGGGTCAGTGGCATTTCCACCAGGACAATGCACCAGTCCACAACTCCATCCTTGTCACAGACTATTTGACCAAGATGGACATCAAGACAGTTCCTCACCCTCCCTATAGTCTAGACCTTGCTCCCTGTGACTTTTGGTTATTCCCTAAGCTTAGAGGTTGTTGTTATGAGACAATTGAGGAGATGAAAGAGGCTGTGATGAAGGTCATTGACACACTCACACAAGAGGACTTCTATGGGGCCTTCCAGAAGTTGTTTGAATGCTACAACAAGTGCATTGCAGCCGGAGGAGATTACTTCGAAGGGGACTAGAGTTTCATGTGTGTACTATCAATAAAAGTGCCCATACGAAAAAAAGTCTGGAAACTTATTTAATGATGCTTGTATATCCCTACACACACACACATATATATATATATATATATATATATATATATATATATATATATATATATATACACACACTCATGCATGCACGTACACACACTAGTATAAGTTTGATGCTCACTGAGTGCCCAACATTTGTTCCCTTGAGCCAGACTATGTTATGTTTTATTTTTTATACTAAAGCATATACTTTTTAAGGCATGATAATTTCATGTTACTTTCTTGATTTTATTTCAATTGTTGCTTTATAGCTTATAGTGAGTGTGTGTGTGGAGGGTTAAGAAAGGAAGTTGTTAGCAAGGATCCTATCTTTATGGCCTAAGTGACAAATGAGAATCTAGCAAGAGCACAAAATGTCAGAAGATTTATAATACATAAGCTGATTAATATTATTTAGGCCAAAATCATATTTCTCTGATACACATCATTTACCGTTCAACTACTAACAACTAAAGATGTTCTCTAAAACAAACAGACAAGGTTTCTTTCCTTTTAATGCATTATGAATCTGTTGGCAAGGTTTAGAATCCATCAGCTGCATCTTCTGCAGAGGGATATGGCACCTTGGTTTCCAAGATATGATACTAAACTGCATTTGATAGTTCTGGGGTATGGAGTCACCCCTTCATTGCCAAAGCTCAGTCGGCTGGAGCAGTAGAATACACCAACTGCTTCTCGGCAGAGAGGTAAGAACCCCCCCTCCATCAAGTGTCCTGGATATGACACTAAACAATCTGATGGTGAGGCTCTAGTCCTGTAGCTTTAGGGAATATGGAGTACCCCTTTATTGCCATTCCTCCCAGATCCACTCTGACCCTCAGTTGTAGCCCTTGATAGGGCTCAAATAGAACTGTTTGACATTTAAACCGAGTGCAAACAAATGACTTATTTTAAATTGAATTCTTAGAAATAGAAATGTTTGACCATTTAACTGTGTGTTAACAAATGACTGCCCAATTGAATTGTTCATGATACATGACAATATTTGGAACCATTTAACTGTGTTTAAGTAAATGCATAATGTTGAATAGAATTATTAGTGTTAGATAGCAATACTTGGAACTCTTTAACTATGTACCTCACTTGAATTATTGGTATTAGATAGCAATACTTGGAATTATTTGACTGCGTGCAGATGAATAAAAAGTGTGGAATAGAATAATTAATGTTAAATTGCTATATTTGTAACCACTTCACTGTATGCAAACAAATGATTAGTACTGAATATAATTATTAGTGTTAGCAGTAACTGAAACCAGTTAACTGTGTAGAAACAATAGCAATACTAGTGTGCAAACAAATTAGTTCCAACTCAAAAATGAAATTACCTACAAACTATTTGCTTACAAATCATATGTTTATAAACAAATGACTGATGTTAGATTGTTACTGTTACATAGCAATACTTGAAACCATTTAATTGTGTGCAAACAAATGATTAATAGTAAATAGAACTATTCATGTTAGATAGAAATGCTTGAAACTATTTAACAGTGTGCAAAAAAAAGATGAGCTCAAGCTTGTTTAAAAATTATATCTACAAAATGTGTTTACAAATCATATATCTAAGCTTAGTCTGGCAAAAGGTTATAAATATAGAGTACCAAATGAGGGTTGAACTCACTCTAGTTACAGTTGTTTTCTAGATTAGCTTATAAACCTCTACTCTACTGATATGATAGAAAAATAAATGAATCAAGTCAGTCACTGAACTGACTACTCACAACTTGATCCAAGATCTAGAGTCCATAAAATCCCAGGGAAGTATGTTTTGAAAAATAGATTAAAACAATGATAAAATAATTATCACAAAAGCTAGCTATAATTTTAACATAATGACTTTGCAATTGCAAAAGATTAATCCTATGATTTTTCTAGTTAAAAATTCAAAAAGAAAAAAATCTTGAACTTCTATTTAATGAAAATTCTCTTCAAATCAGGAAAAAATTTAATTAAGTATGGAAAGAATGTTTGACTTGAATGAATTTTGATTCAAATTTTTGAAAGGAAAAATGACTTCTTTTTTCTTTTTTTTTTCTTTTTTTTAATTCTTTTTTATTTAAAAAAACCTGGAATGGAATGGCAACTGGCCATTATTGTTTTAAAAAATTACAGTTAGTTAAAAAGACCGTGCCAAAACTTGATTAAAATCTATTTTGCAAAGAATGAACAATATATTTTTTGATACCAATGAATGGGTGTGTCTCTTGCTAATTAGCTTAGAAAAGGTTCTTAGGACTAAGAAACATTTTTTTACCTAGGGATATAGTTTAAACCCCAGCTTTAACTGTGTCACAACTCTTTAGTATGTCACTGGTCATCTGTATAGGTCTATTCCCTGATTATAACCTAAATTTTTCATTGAATTATTTATTTTTATATATAACAAATTATCAATTGGCTTGGTTGATTAAACTCAAGTAGGATGTCATAAAAAATTATTTTAAAAACTTTGTCACCAATGCAAATTTCAATTAACTGCTGCGTATACCATGATGTCCATTGTGTAATGGTGATCATCACAGTAATTAGAATTCAGCAACCCTGGTTCAAATCCTGAATGAGGTTTTTTGCATTTTACTTTGCACTAATGAACTTGGGGAAGGCATCAATTTGTTGCTTCTCTTTCTAGCTATGGATAAATTGTAGGGCAAATTGGGTTCTTTAAACCTTTTATCACAACCAGTTTAGGAGAAGGAAAATTCTGAATTCAAAACCAGCTTTACTCCACTTAAAAGTTGATCTTGTCACATCATAACTGAGGTGGGGGGGTTGAGCAAATGCACGCACGCACACACACACACACACACACACACACACACTTATATAGTCAACCACAGACAGACATTTCCATTGTATCACGACTCATCAGTGTTGCTAGACATGCAAGATGCTTCAAACTAGGATCAAAACCCAGCCAACTTTACATCAGCCTGATCACATAAATTCAAAACCACCGGCAATCTCAATGTAAGCAAGAGGATTTAACATATATGTATTAAATTTTTCAATTTTTTTACATTTTATGCTAACGGAGACTGGAGTGCTCAATTTGTTAAAAAAGCTTTGCATTACACAAGTGGCAACTGATAATTCCTTCATGAGAAATATATTATATATATTTCATTAAAAATCACAGCTCAGGCTCTTTTTAACAAGTAAAAAGAATTTTTTTTTTTTTGATCCTGCAAGTTTTATTAAGTTTGGTTCAATTTTATATAAACGTTATCCAAGCAATTTCCAGTATCATTTGTCATTTTCCAGGGTATAAACAAAATGTTATTTTTTTAAAAAGTTCTGTGAAACTTTTGTTGTTAATGTCTGAGATAATGTCTCTATAATAGAGTAGGAATTTGAATATCTTATAGTTTTCTCTATTGTGCTTTGTTTTGTTAATTTATATCATTGCATTTTAATGCGATAACACAAACACATTATATAGCCAACACCCACCCAACCCCCCAGATGACAAATATCAGAAGCTTTTTTTCTTTTCTTTTTTCTTTTTTCTTTTCTTTTTTTTTCCCCCCAATTATTTTAATCTGAGGAGCCAGTGTACTGAATGTATTTAATAACTGAAAATTTTATATGACTCTTAACAATTTACACCATTTGATTTAATACTCTAAAAGGCATCAATTTAACTGTTTCCCTCCACCAGTTGCTCTGGATAAATAGTTGGGAAAACTGAATTCATTAGCCTTGTTGGGACAATCAGTCTAATGAAAGCAGTAAAATAACAATACTTTGCGTATTCTTCAAAATCATTTCAAACTTTGATATAGATAAAAACTTTGCCTCCATGTGTAAAATACAGGAAGAAAATATTCCATGAAATGTTAAACTCCAAAACTGGCTTAGTAAATCCTGCTGAAGAAATATTGGCTATAGAGATTTCTATTAATGGCTGTCATATTGTAGCTGATATTGATACTCTGAAGGTAGTTGCAGAAACTAATCCAACAGTCATGAAAAGCTGATAAAATTGTGGGACAATTTATGGAATAATAAAAAGGAAAGAAAGAGACGTCCATATAATGACCTAAAGAAAATCTCTGAAGATATTATTTAGGTGCATAATGCAATTCCCCAAGGCAATCATATTGCCTAAGTTGAGATTGCTTTTAAATCTTCAAGTGCAACTTGCAAATGAGATAGTTTTGAAAGGAAAATATGATGAGGACCCCCCCCACACACACACACACACAAATGGATTCTTGACAAAAGAAAAGTTAGCAACCAAGTCATAGGCTAAATAAAAGATCAATTCTAGCATCAAAGCCTAAACACCAGCTTAAGTGACACACACTTTATTGGCTGTGAAGCATGGAAAAATAAATGTTTGGTTTATCTTAAAGTATCTAAATCTTGTTAGTTCATTTGCACTTGTAAACTGAACTATTTTGTTATGCTCCAGTGTAGTGGATTTCTAAATTACAAGGCTTTTTTTTTTTGTTTTGTTTTGTTTTGCTCTTCTTTTTTTTTTCTTTTTTTTTTTGTAAAAGATCCTCTCCTTTATTATCTGAGCAGAAAGTATTAATTCAGATTTTTTTTATTGAACACACAGCCTCAACAAAAAGTATATTTATTCTCACCATGCTGATTAAATTTTAAATTTAGAAATATACAACACAAACTGATGATGTAACACACTAATCATATACAAGTCAGTTCTCCCAACCTCTTTCTATTGGCCATTAAAAGTAAAATATGTGTACTATGTCATGAAATCCAGATTATACCCCATTATCAATTACAAGTTAACTCAATGTTACATGCATATACATAAAACCAAGTATATTCTGTTCCCATACAATAAGGGTTAAACAAGTAATGATACAGCTTTTTGCAATATGAACTGTCACACTAATTTAAGACCAATGATGACATTTTTTGTTTATAAAGTTTTAAAAAATGAATATTAAAGAAATAGAAACACAATTTTTCTCAACATTTGAATTCTGAAGAATTTTAATCCAATCAAAAAGTTATATCCTAAATCAGAAATCACTTGAATCTCTGCAATATGTTCAAAACATAGGAGAGAACATTACATCTGTTCCTACTTAACACCTTGAATCCTTAACTCTCACATTCCCTGTACCTGAGTTAAGGATTCTCAAAAACAATTGAGAACAAAATATATTTAAACTTACCATAATGGTTATTGTCATAGAAAATGTAATCCTTGATCTGAGTTCAAATCCTAGATGAGGCTGTTTGTGTTTTATTTTATGCTAATGTCCTTGGGAATGACATGAATCCATCTCTTTCCTTACCTTTATAACGAAGAAAGTAGTTAAGTTACCTCCTCGTTATCCTAGAAGGAAAAATATATGATTTGAACGAAGATACCAAAAGTTTTTAATTTAGAAGTTTAATAAAGGCTTGAGTTGAGAGGTAGCCCTTGTGTTGGTTGTCGTAGTGGGAAGAAACAGTTAAAAAGTGATGAGCATGCATTTGGTGTTCAGCCAGTAGTTCTAAGTCCCATAGAATTTGGAGTGAGGAATAAATGTCTTCAAAATAGATAAGCAGAATAGAGATGGGATAAGGCAACTAGGTGTCTGTATGGGATTTGCATCACTACAGTCATAGCAAAGGTTTTGTTGCTGAATAAGGACAGGAATGATGTAGTCAGCCATAAGCGTAGTCCTTTCGCAGTGGGAGAGAGAAGAATGATGATCTCCCACAGAGTTAGGAAGAATGAAATAGTTGAATGTCTGAGCGGAATTACACGTTGCTGAAGACATTGCAAAAGTTAGAGGCAACATAAAAATGTTCCTGTAAGTGGCAGAATCAATACATCTAATTTATATTCAACTAGGAACCTTTGGTCAAGGAGGGTAGACTCAAGGGTCCATAAATTAGATGGCTTTCCTCATGGCGTAATGGTTCTGCTGCTATGAAGAGAGAGGACAGAAAGTACATTCGTCCTGCTCAGGAACAATGGTCCAGGCAGAATAAGATAAGTCATCCTCATTGGGTGAAAATATGTGACAACCATAACAGTTAAATTAATTTACGCGCCAAACAAAAATATGAAGTTCTTTCTGGTACACCTTCTATGAGTGAATAGTAGGGCAAACTGGGTTCTTTAGCTGGGTTAGCCAACCAGTCTGAGGAAAGTGAATTTACACTAGCTTTGTTTCCCTTAAAAATTGGCCTTGTGTCACATCATGTCTGTGGCAGATGGGTTGGGTAAATACATATTCAAACTTCATTCCAGCAAACAGATATCTTCGTTCAAATTTATCTTATCATTTTGTTAAAGATAGTGAGTTTAAACACCAATTGCACTATAATATTGACTTTTGGACAAATGCCCTTGCAAAGATATAAACCCCCATATCCCCACCAGCTATTGGTCAAATAGAACCACTACTGTTCTTCTAGAAGGATGACTTTGGCATTAAATAATCCATGAAGGTTTTTACACCATTAAATCAAAGGCACCAAACCATTCTGTTAAAAAGTTGTGAATGGTGACTGTATTAACATTTTATGAGACATATCTGACATGATTGTCCCAAGCCTGAAATATCAGCTTCATAGTAAAAAGCACTCATTCTGAGATATCAGGATTATACACTGTCAAGCACTCTTTTTGTTATATTATTGATGCCACTTCTTAAAAGAAAACTAAAAGTCAAATTTCAATTTGAATTAAGTATCTTTGTACTCTCATTAGAGCTGATTTAACATCATATCAGGATACCATGGAAATAAAGAAATATTCTGAATTAAAAAAATGTCATTAATATTCATGACTTTATTCATCCACAGAGTAAATTTAAAGGTTGGATACTCAAATGTTTCATGTCTGTGTCCAAAACATTATCTAAAATTCAGTTAATAGAAAAAATTACTATTGATCTTGACTGAAAGCAGTGTCTGATATCTTTAAACCTATGGGCAAAGTGTTTTTCTTGATATAAATTACTATTATAATACGTATTTGTTCTAATAATTCTAGATTATTAAAGTGGAAAAAAATAAAAGGTTTTCTGTCAAGCTATGATTTTTTAGTGGTTCATTTAATTTTTTTTTTTTTTTTTACTTTCATTTTTAAATTATAGTCATTTGAATAAAGATAAAATCATCATTGCCATCATTAGATGAAAAATATCAATTTTTGTTCTATGATTTATAAAAGATCAGTTCACTTTAGGAAATGTGTTACTCTCTTATAATCAGCATTATTATGATATCATAGGTGGGATTTATTAAATAAATTAAAACTTTAATTTACTCTAATAACTACATGTGGAAGATAAAAAAGAAAGGTTTCTAGCCTAAAACAGTTATCAGTTGAATTTTGATCAGAAATTTTCACTGTATAATTCAAGGAAAATCATTGGGTTTGGTTCATTGATAAGAAAGGAGATTATGTTGAAAAATAAATAATATTATGAGACTGCTATGTTTTTTTTTTATAAGAAAAGTTATATGGCAATGCCCATCTCCTTTTCAAGTAATTTGATAGGTTGTGCTGAATTAAATGATTTCAGTAACTTGGGACAAATCCCTCATTGTGGTGTAATGGTTTGCAAGCTAGTCTTGTAGATTAGTTACTACTGAGTAGTGAATTTAAGTTTCAATGGTTGCCCAATACTTACCACTTTATGCTAAACTTAGGAGAAATCCCTGACTTTGCTGCAAGATCAATAGAGAAAATAAAGGAACAGATATTTTAATTCAAGAAACATAGTATTAATAGACTGAAAATTGAATAAATGTTTTCAGAAAAAATAATAGATTTCTATAAATCTGGATTTATTGCAACCCTGAAACTCTGATAACATCAAAAATAATTTTCTGTTAATTTTAAAATGCAGTTTTGTTCTATTATATTTTATGATGCCATTTCATAAATTGTGGACCATATTTTTTAAATTACATTTTTCTCCATTATGAAAATTATCATTTATTTCATGAATATTCTAAAGTGTAAGAATTTATAGCTTTTTGAATCTTTTCATGAATTTCCTTTTCTCTATTTATTCACTTAAAATGTGTTTTAAATTGTTTGGTTTCCTCTCATCATTATTACAGAATCTTATTCTGCTCAACATTAATGATGTCATGTGGGAAAAACAAAAAAAAAACAAAAAAAATAACAGATCCCAAAACCAAGGGATGGGGGAGTAATATTCTTAACATCTACACACAAACATGCACACATGTTCAGACATGATCTCCCGAGCATAGACACTAGTTTTAAAAAAAAGTCATCATCTAGAGATATCATTGCTAGTGTAGCCATGGGAGCTAACAATTTAGGTTGACAGGAAATTCTTTTTTTCTTTCTTTTTTTTTTTCAGTGCTGAAAAAAAATTTCTTTTCTCAAGAATGAAAAAAATGCAGCAAAAATGAAATCAGCAGGTATTTCCAACAGCTGCTTCTGAAAAGTATATAAATTTTGATCAAGCAAAAACTAGTTCAGTAGTACACATCATCATCATCATTCTTTATACCTGCATAACCTTAAATTTTTTATGGATATTATTCAAGGTCAAGTATCTGCAAATTCATTTTTCAAAATCTCTTACTTTCCTAAATATTTTGGCAACATTTCTGGGATTTGTATTCATTGTATTTTCTGTTCATTTTGTCTTATTCATATACTTGAAAGATTACTAATTTCTATTTGTCTGTTTTACTGTATAAACAAACAAGACAAATGTCATGACCTAAAATTATTATGTGTATATCAAACTGTACAGGAATAGAAAAATGAGATTCTTAGAGTAAATGTTTTCCTTATTTATATACCATCACTTTTGGAGGTGCTCTTAGTGTAATTATCATCAAAAAATGGAATCTGCAACCAGTGTTCAATTCCTGGATGAATAATAATTTTCTTATCTAAAAATACCAGGAATTTACTATTTCTAGTGGAAAATTATACTATCAAAAAAGAGCAATTCAAAATAAGTGTGCCCCTCATATATATCTGTACAATATTAGTTACAGAGGACCAACAATTTTATTTTTGATTACAGAGTTTCAATATTGTAAAGTTTGGTAATTGGTAATACCTAATGATATCCATTTTGATTGTATAAAGTTCCATTAATGTTGGCTATTGACTGTAAGATCCCTTTGACATGCCATATAAGTTATGTGGTTGGCACAACAAAAAGTACACCTTTTTCCTAAAGTAAATAGGATCCAGGTTGTTCCCCAGTGTGAGTGGCATGTTAGAAGGTGTGTCCACATAAAATGTGTAGGCAGGAGGTGTGACCATGATAGTTTGCATGAGTGTCCAGAATATTATATAATCAGCAGAGAGAAGAAAGAAAGAAGACTGTAGAAGATAACTACCAAACATCATGTTGCTCTGGGCTCTGGCCTTGCACTAGACTGCCCATGGTTGAGAGGCAGAGAAAAGCCTTGGATGTACAAGACTCACGAAAGTAAAGAAATGAGGAGAAATTTGATGCCTTGAGATGGCTCTGCACAAGACTTGTGAAAGTATAGAATGAAGCAAAAAAGGCAGAAAGATTTCACAGAAGAACTGCACTGTCACTCGTGTGTGTGTGTGTGTGCATATCAGCCATCTTCGACTCTTTCTCTCTACCCATATGCACATTACAGGTAATAAAAGGAAAAGAAAAGAAGCAGATTATAGTTTTGTTCATCAGCATTGTTGTCTTTCTCTATTATACAACACTTGAAATTAAAACATCCTAGTATCTTTTAGCTTTAAAAGATTGTTTGTGGTGTTCTTATTTATGGGAAACACTACCATTTTATCCTCACGTCTATCTCATGTCTTTATCCTATTTTAGTTGCTTTATATCAACTGAATGACAAATAAAAAGCAACAGAAAATGAAAGAATGGCAAAAACTAATTAAAATGAATGATCAAAAGATATAAAAGCAAATTCACAAAACAGAAAAAAGAATTATACACATAATAGTTCATTTCTTCCACTAAGAATTATACTTATCCAGTGACAATTTTCTTGTTTCAGGTATTCAATACCTTTTTGTAGTAGAATTATTAGCAGTACATTTACATTATACATGAAATAATGCTATTGTCATTAAGTTAGAAATTAGGTGTGGGAGACAATAAATAATATCCTTCAGAGAATGGGTATGTCAGTTAGGTGCTTTGTGTATTGTCACATGACAGTCCCAGAAATCCATTCTTGGTTTCTTTAGGCTCTGTTCTTTGTACAGGAGAGATGTTGTCTCAGACCCTGCCACATGGCTACTTTACTTTACTTCATCAAATAAGCTTTTTTCCATTTTTGTACCCCTTCAACATACTGCTTGTTCATGAAACAATATATGTTATTCATTGCTGGAACATGTTTATGCATTTGTTCTTAATACCACCGGTATATATATATATATATATATATATATATATATATATATATATATATATATAAGAACTTAGATGTTTTTGTGTGTACAAATGTCTTGTCTTTCTTTCTTTGTATTCAGTGTTAGTATATCATGGATATAGTCTTCGGTGATTGGGGACTCAACTGAATATCTTCTGTAGCACCAAGCTCAGCAAAATGGGGTTATTATGTGACACTGTGAATAGTGCCTATTGAGTAAATCTTTAACAAAAGGTTGATAGTTTGTAGTATCAATGTGATTTTCTATGCTAATATACCAAAAGCTGTCATTCCCTTGGTGCAAATGGCTGATATTGATTAAACATCATGTAATTTTTTGAAAAGGTTGAAGTTGGAAAAACAATGAGAAATAGAGTTTAATAAAAACAATAATCTGATTAGCCAAAATGAACTAAAAACCAAGACCGACTTGTCAAGGAAATACATGTCAAGATTGACTTGTGACCATAAATGTTGAAAGCCAAGAGAAATAGATTTATAATCTAAAAAAAATATTTTTAGGCAGCAAATAATAGAAATAAATAGAAAAAGGTAATTAAGTCTGTAGAAATGTCACTTAGATGTTTTAGCTTGCTTATCTCCTGACAGAACAGTGGATGTTGGTTATAGACATACTGGAAATGATGCAGAAACAGCCCCCTGACCTCATTGATAAATGAAGTTTTGCAGATCTCAGAATATTAAGAATTAATTTTTGCGCATCAATAAATAGATAAAAAGGGATTGGGTGGAATGGAGAAGAAATGACAGATTAAATTAAAAAAAACAAAAAGAAAAATTAAAGAAGAATTTGGTTGGAGATAATCTGAGGAAGCTATAATGTGATGGCACTTAGGAATTTCTTAGTGATATCTGTGAGAGAAGCCTAACCTATGAGAAAGCAAAGGAACCAGACATGAACTGAATAGAAAAGTCCTGACCAATGGAAATGTATAAGGATCTGGTGGTGTGAAGAATTTGACCAATGGGAAAATGAAGACTCAGAATAAAAAGCAAACTCCTTAAAAATAGACACTGATAATTTAGTAAGTAAGTAAAGGTGGCAACCATAGTCGAGGGCAACCAGAAGGCTCCCTTCTCAATAGCTACTATGCCGAGGTGTAAGGGAGAGTGCTACTCCTTTCACTGGATTGCTCCACTTTACCCTTATATTGCTAAGTGTTAAGCAAGGAGGTATCAAGTACCATTTTTAAAGTCTTTGGTATGACGCAACCTGGGATTGAACCCAGGTCTCCCGGACCATTGACGAACACTCTACCCACTAGACCAATGAGCTGGATAATTTAGTACTCAAAAGAAAAGAGGAAATGATAGAAACCATGGTCAAAATTACTTATCCCAAATTCTTACTTTTTTATGTAATGACCAAAGAAATGGACAATGGTCATTATAATCACTACCATCATTAATCATAATTTCTTCTCTTTTTTTTTCACTATCTTTTTCTTTATTGATTTTTATTTTGACATTTTTTCCTCTTTTTTTTTTTTTTTCACTCTTTTTTCCATTTTTTCTCTTTTCTTTTTCAAATGCATAAAACTCTTTTGGACTGATATTGACAATTAAAAACAAATTTTCATTTGAATTTCTTTATTAGCTGACCACAATCAAGAAAGTTAATTATTCTAAGTGTTGCCATATTAATAGATCTGATGTTATGAGCATAATACCCATAAAAATGACTATTTTTTTTCATTCCAGCACTTTTACCTAGAATCAGAATATCTGTGCTCTCTGCTTTGGATCAGATTATTGCTCCTCATCTTTCTGCCTAAAATCACTGTAGTATCTGTGCATTCTGTCTGGAATAAAGGTGTCAATCCATAGCCCTCAGTTTCAGATCAAAATGTAATATCTGTATGCTCTACTAAATTTAATATTTCCAAGTTAATTTTACCAAGCTGTTCAAGCAGCAGCTCACTGGCAAAGTTGGACATATGCCACTTGCCAGTTTACTTCTAGCTCAGAATTTTGAATCTTAGTCAAATTCATTTGTTCATTTTATGTATGTTTATCCTAGCATGAAAGAACTTAATGAGAAACAAAGAAACATACAAAGAGTAACCTAATTTGTTATAAAAATGTATAAAATTACAGTCATATATAATAAGGATAGCAATATGATTGTAGTGTGTCTCAATAGTGTTGCACTATACTTGGCTAAGGATTACAGTTTTGTTTAGCTTTCTGGTTAGATATTTGACCAGTGTCACTATTAAACCACAATGGAATATCAAGGTTGAATTTTATGGCAGAAACTTCCATATAGAGTACATATCAAAATCGTGTTAGAATTGAAGTAATCTTTCTTTTAGTTTGTTGATGCAATGAGGGTAAATTTCACAATCATATTGTGTGCATATGTGTGCATGCATTGAGTCAGATAATTATTTATCTCTACATTTTTAAACTAAAATATATTCTTTTATCAGACCTAACCAATAAAATGAAACACAGTTTCTTCCAGGCAGCGGTCACATAGATACTGCTATATGGGTGCACTACATGGACTCTAACAAAACGGCTGGAGAAGAAGCTAGACGGCAATTACACAAGAATGCTGCGAGCAATCTTGAACAAGTCCTGGCGGCAACACCCCACAAGACACCAACTGTACGGCCACCTGCCTCCTATCACGAAAACTATTCAAGTTAGACAAACCAGACATGCAGGACACTGCTGGAGAAGCAGGGATGAACTCATAAGAGATGTTCTCTTATGGACCCCCACACATGGCCGTGCAAAAGCAGGACGACCAGCTCGAACATACATTCAGCAGCTATGTGAGGATACGGGATGTTGTCCTGAAGACCTGCCTAGGGCAATGAACGATAGGGAGGTGTGGCGAGAGAGGGTCAGGGATATCCGTGCTACCAGCACGACATGATGATGATGATGATGATGATGATGATATAAGGAATCTAAAGAAGTAATGAAAACTTTTTTTATTCAGCTCACCATATGCTGGAGCCATAAAAATGAGAAGGGACATCAAGATTTACCTGCTTACAACCTTCATTTCACTTGTCTTCAGCAAACCATCACTTTTATTGATTTTACTTTTATGGTCCTCTCATAACTTATTATTTCATATTAGATTCTTAAAGGATTTTGATATCATAGATGTGCATTGTAGTGTAACACAGACAACAGCACTTGACAAAGGTTGAACTAAAGAACAACTACAAAAAATAGCTTTCATTTTAACTTGATCATCATCATAAACCATTTACAAAAGGTTAGCCTCAGAAGAGGTTAATTGATACTTGGATTTCTATTTTCTCATAGAAGATGTTTTAAGAGTGTGAAAACTGAAAAACTGAGGCAGATAAAATAAAGCGACCAGAAATAATCTCTTCCAGTTAATTTAAGATTTAAAATGACATTCAAAATGAATAGAAGGAAGATGGCTGAAAGAACAAAAAGAACAGCAATAATCAGCAGATAATTGCAGGACATCCTAAACATTTTGTTGGAAGTCAAATTTATATCAATTGGACAACATAACTTGCAGAAAATTAAAGTTTGTCCAATTTAATTGTGAGATAATCAAATTTTGTCAGAACCTTCCCCACCCCCCAAAAACACAACAGTTCTAAATGCAATTATATAACTAAAGTAGATAATAGATTAGACAGGGGGAAATATGACTACAAAAGTGAAATAAAAATTAAGTTAATATTCTGGACATATATATATATATATATAACACCTTTGTAAAGAAACATTGAATAATTTGTTTTTTCTTTGGGGGTCTGTAGAGTGTCACATGAGTGTTCCAGAAACCCCTTCTTGACCTCTGTTCGCTTTTGTTCTTAGAACAGTAGACACATTGTCTCTGACCCCGTTTGGGAGTGGTGGAACCACATAGCCATATTCTTTACACTACTTAAGTAAACCTTTTTCCATTTCATAAACCTTCTACATGCTACTTGTTCATGGAACAATATGTGTATAATTCTACCATGGGGATATATTAGCATATTCTTTCCTTGTAATGCTGCCAGCATGTTTATCATATATATAAAAGGTTAAATATCTTGTATGTATAATTGAGTTTATTTTATTTTTCTTTCTGTTGAGTTTAGGTTTAGTATATCACAGATATACTAACGCTAATATTGGTCCCTGGAGAGTTGGGACTCCACTAGATATCTTTCCTATCATTAAGCTTTCCAATACCTTCTTCAACCATACAATACAGAAAGGAAGGCTTTCTTCTTGCTCTGAAAAGTAAGAAAATTGAAAGAAGCTGTATATATCAGTATTGAATATATATTGAAACAATGTGAATTTCAATATAGTGTACTGAGTAAACCTGCAACCCATGAGCATAGTATAAAGTGAATGCAAGCTGTCTTGATTGGAACTTGAACTTTGTTTGATAATTCCATTTGCTCTATCAGTAATGGCTTGGACATTCTGCATCTCTTGAATATACATCTAGAATGATATAAGTCTTGGCTCTTTTAATAGTTTCATTTATAAAAGTTGATTTTTGTTTTGTTTTCAGTAATACTAGAATCATGGCTCCACAAACACTTCCCATCTTCTTTTTTAACATCATTATTTCACAGCATTTGTATCTAATGGAACCCTCACCTTTTAAGGAAAGCCAGATTGATTAAAGTCAGCAAGATGTCAAAATTGGCAATTCCAAGAAATGGTTAAAGAAAAAAAGAATTAAGAAAATTGGGAATTGGGCTAAATTTTCAGTTGACTGATTTGTTGAATTTTAGTTCACATCAACTGAAAACTGCAATTTGCCATCTTTCTCTAAACTTTCTGGAAATTTTATTTTATCTTTATTTTTCTTTTTCTTTTATCTTTTTCTCACCCTCTCTCCTCTCAGTATTTCTTAATTTTTCTCTTACTTCTCCCAAATCCCCACTCATTCTCTCTCTTTGACTTTCTCTGTCATCCTTTCCAAATTTAGAAAAGTAAATTTGCCTATTCCAACTATTTGAAATATATTTATAACCATTCTAAATGTTTCATTATTATCAATTTACAAGACAAACCAAAAGTGGAATCTTATTCCATCTAGCTGGAAAACTTTTTACTTTTATTGCTTTTTTCTTAAATAATTTTGAATGTTCAAAAAGGTTTATTTATTCAAAAATCTAAAAACAATCTTCTTGTATCTTTACATGTGTCTATAGATCAGAGCTATAAAAGACATATATATATATATATATATATATATAAGAAAATTGTTGCTTTGCCTTCAGTAACAATTGACCATAATTTCAAATAACTGAGAAACTATTAGGTATACATAAAACACTTTTCAACTTTGTATTTCATCTCAAGTTTTAAAAAAAAAAAAAAAAAGGAAGAAAGAAACAGAATTTTTGCACACTTTAATATAAAGAAATACATTGACTGTTTGAGTCATCAAAAACAAGTTGGAATCTAAAGTACAATAAAGTTATTAACAAGTATACTATGACAATAATAATTGAATTCTTGGTATTTATTTCTTGTTAAAGATTTTTTTAAATTATCTCCTGCAAGACTTCAAATAAAAAAGATCAACTAATACTAGTGTGAGTCAAAAGTTTTGCAATATTTTGGTAACAATTTGGCAGTTTCAGATGCTTTTACCAAGGTTGTGAAGATGATGAACCATGTTGGACTGTGAGATACCGAGCTTGCCCAATACTCTTCAAGTGCTACTTGTCAGATTTGTCTCTATTGCTCACAGCCTCAGAATCTGTGAAGGTAACGTACCTGGGCATTCGAAGCGCGCATGAACGTGTCTGGCTTGTAGAGCAGAAACCGATATGGCTGCCTCGAGTATATTTGACGAGGGGAGATCTCGAACCAGCGAAAGGTAATTTGCACATATGCAAATTCTTATGAGATCTCACGAACATACAAATACGCACGGTAACGGCTGAATGGCCTGATTTGTTCTGAGTGCATTTGCCCGACAAATGTTTTACATCTCAAGGAAGGAAGGCGAGAACCAGAAGGAGAGAGAGAAAGAAGGAAGGAAGGAGAACGAGGGAGAAAGCGAGAGAGAAGAAACAGCTACTGAGAGAGAGGGAGAAAGTGCTCGACTCAATACGCCCTGAAACTAACAACAGTGTCCTCTCTTGAATTAATACAAGAATCAGTTTCCTGTTGCCTTTTACGCCCGCTCTTGACAACAGAATCCATGGTTTTAAGCCTATGTAACTTTGCTTGATCATCAAGGTTTTTGCAACCCAAACAAGATGACTTGAATCATCTGGTTACTGTACTGTGATCAACTGTGCCTTTACCTTTTACACAACAAATATTTTTAGTTGCTTCCTCTGCATTATCGTCCGGTTTGAGCTCCTACAGCATAAATTCCCAAATTAGACTACATTGCACATTCATCTGGGGGAGGGTCCTCGTGGTATAATGGTTAAAGTGATGGACTGTGGAGTCGTAGTAAGCAAGTTTGTACTCAAGTCTGCTATTATGTTCACTTTTGGCAAATACCCTTGGGAAAGGTATAAACCCCCTTATCCTCCTAGCTATGGGTTAAATAGTACCACTACTGTTCTTCTAGGAGAATAGCTTTAGCATTAGGTAACCTACAAAGGTTGATATGCCATTAAACAAAGAAACCAAACCAAACATTCATCTGTACTGCTTTCAAATCCCACACAGAGTGAAGCCATGCAGAACCTGTCAACACACTAAGTACCACTATACTATCAACCACAGTGGGTATCTTCCACAGCTTGAACTACTTTGGTCATATAATTTATGCACAACAAACTACCACATACTATCAAAATATTGTAAAACTTTTAGCTCACCCTGATGTTACAAGCAAGACTACAAATGAAAGAGATGAATAAATAATACATTAAGAATGCAAGCTGGAAAGTGATTCACTATCCATATAAAATGCAAAGTGGATTTTTCCTTTATTTAATTTCCCCATCTCTTTATAATAGATTATTCTGATGATGCAGAAAAGTCTTACACAATGTTTTTGTTATGCAAGACATGCTTGGTTTCATTCAAAGCAAACAAGTGTCCCATGTTACAAAAAATGCAATTAAACAGTAAGAATATATAAATATGTTTTAATATATTCTTTGGTTTCTTTTCTAAAAAAACAAATTTAAGCATATCCACAATTTTTTTCATGGGTAATAAGTAAAAAAGTAAAGTTGGCGACTATAGTTCAGGGCGACCAGAAGGCTCCCTTTTCAATAGCTACTACACCGAGGTGTAGGGGAGGGCGCTACTCCTTTCCCTGAATTGCTCCACTTTACCCTTGATATGTACCTTATATCGATGAGTGTTAAGCAAGGAGGTATCAAGTACCATTTTTAAAATCTTTGGTATGACGTGACCTGGGATTGAACCCAGGTCTCCCAGACCATTGGCAAACACTCTAACCACTAGGCCATTGAGCTGGTCACCATCCCTACTGTGTTGAAATTGGTCATTATTATTTACTTGTGACCTTTTGTTACATTAGGCATAATAAATATTTTCATGGTGCAGGGGTTAGTAAACTTTGTTGAAGGACTGTGGAGATGGTTTGATTTTTCAAAGATTCTCCAATTTGGGTGGTGTGTAATGGTCTCTAAGTCTGACTGTTTCATCACATCTAAAACTAAGATAACCTTTTCATTGAAAAAGACCTAAATGTATCACTATTTCTGAGAATAGCTTTTCTCTATTTGTCTCCAAAATCTTGTGGGTCTGAAACCAGCTGTTCCTTGTCTATAAAGTAGAAATCCAGTATTCAAAAGGAATTGACCAAATATATTTTACTGCTACTCTGACTGCTGAACCAAAAATAGTATTTACAAATTTCACAAACAATTACAAAGTTTAATTCTCAATGGAATTCAGGACTGACACACAAACAAGAAAACAAAAAAAAAATGACTAAAAGCATTAATATACGCTATCATCATCATCATCATGTGTGCCGCCAGCACGGATATCCCTGACCCTCTCTCGCCACTCCTCCCTATCGTTTATCACCTCTGACAGGTCTTCAGGGCTACATCCCATATCCTCACACAGCTGCTGTATGTATGTTCTAGCTTTTCGTCCTGCTTTAGCTCAGCCATATGTGGGGGTCCATAGGAGTACATCTCTTATGAGCTTGTTCCTACTCTTCCAGCAGTGTTCTGCGTGCCTGGTTCATCTCACTTGGATAGTTTTCATGATGGGAGGCAGATTGCCATATAGTTGGTGCTTTGTTGGGTATTACCGCGAGGACTTGTTCAGTATTGCTCGCAACATTCTTGTGTAATTGCCGTCTAGCTTCTTCTCCAGCTGTTTAGTTAGCGTCCAAGTGGTGCATCCATACAGCAGTATCGACACAACCACTGCTTGGAAGAAACTGCATTTCATTTTATCAGTCAGGTCTGATTTCCATATGACTGATAGTTTATCGATAGCTGTCCATGCCTTCATTAGCCGCATGTCGATGTCTTTTTCGGTTGATGAGACACTGCTTTCTAGGTATGTGAATTTGTCAACTAGTTTCAGAGAGGTTCCGTCTAGTGTGGAAATGTGGCCTGCTTGATTAAAGCACATATATTCAGTTTTGTGTGCATTGACATGGAGGCCAATGCCTGCGGTGGCTCGTTCCAAACTATGCAGAAGTGTTTCAGCTTGGTTGGATGTATTTGCTAGTAGCGCTATGTCATCGGCGTAATCAGCATCGGTGATTGTTTTTGCGGGGTACCTTCTGCTTCTTTTCTTTGTCAGCTCGAAGCCGTTCTCTCTGATTTTATATACACATACAAAATTAATACACACACAAAAACATTTGTTAATTATTAGTTATTACAAAAATGAATATGTAAATATATTAAAAGATAATGTCTATTCAATTCAACCTCTTGTTATTTTTTGTTCTGTTTGCATTGATTTATTTCAGCATTAACCTTTTATCACAGATAACTAAAAGACTCCTCTGCAACAATATCAAAATACATTTAGCTACAGTAACTTTTTGTGCTAATTTGTTACACACTTTACTCTTGTAACGGGTTTTATGCCACACACTAAGCTTAGTAAATACCAATACTTTAGAAAATGTTTCTTTAAAAAAGATAATTTCTATCAAATGAATAAATCCCAAGGAAAAATTAAAATATTTTAAATATATTATTTTAAAAAACTAGAGACTAAAAATCTTAATGCTTATTTGTATAAACCAATTAGTAAGTGTAGAAAAACTTGTGGATTAAAGTGGTTACCATTTTGACTGGTTTTAACTGACTAGATATATCCAGTTTTGTTAGTTGAAGGAAGCTTTTAGTTTGCCTTCTTATTTAAATTTTGTCCATGAGAAACAGAGTTGACAAGCAGATTAACAATTTGGTAGGTAAGCAACAATAGATTTGATATGAATAACATTTAATTTCAGTGAATATATCAGTGAGGTTCTATGACTAGATTCATCAGAGGCAACGTTGACACTAGGAAGTTCAAAGCTTAATTAGAAAATTGTTAATGAGACTCTCTACCCTACAAAATCATTTTAAAGTCAATGGTTTTTGTAATGTCATTTTCTATTGATAACATCACCAAATTATTTAATTTCTATAGCAAAATTAACTGTGAGTATGTTTTAATCAGTTTAAGTTTTTAAAATTTTCTTATCATATGCACAGAACCCAATTTGAACAAATCTGGCAAATTCACTTAAAACCTACCCTGATCAGGTTTTGAGTCTTCTAAAGAATAACCCTAGACTGGTTGATGCGCTGTTAAAATCAACCAATCTTTTAAATACATACTTTTTTTTTTAAAGATATTTTAAAGTCTCCACACCCACCAGATCTTCAGAATTGGAGACTCACCATCAGTTTACTGTTACATATGAAGAGATTATACGAAGAAATATGTTTATTATATTTAATTTTTTACATAGCAAAATTGTATCTTTTTGAGTGTTTTATATGAATTACAGGAACCTATGTACGTATATTTCTGAATGCTCAAAGCTAATCTTTTCAGTGTTATGGTTTGAAAACATTGATGTTTCATCAGCCATTTATAACATATGATGCAGAGAGAAGAAAATTCATGCCCAAAAGACATTGTGACATGAATAGACGCATTCATTGATGCAGACATAAAAATGAAATATTTAGCTCTGCCATTACACACAGAATAATGGATGCTAATCATATTACACATTTTATATAGAAAACCTAGAAAATTAAATAAAACATAATAAAAATAACTGTAAATATATTGTTTGCGTAAAATACCTTATAAGTACAGAATGATTTCTTTTCCTTTTCCCATCCTAAAGTTCTATTATTTTCCAGGAACAGTCATGGCTGAATTGTTGTTAGCATTCTATACTCTCAAATTACAAGCAATCTTTATTTTCCTCATCTGCTCTGGGAATGAAACCACATGCCAAAATTGGACTTGTCTAATAAATAGATGTTAATGATTTCCTGAGGGTTAGGTGTCATATTCTGTAAGAGAATGAAAAAAAAAATGTAATTATATTAGTCTTACCTTTATTTTAAAAGTTTTGATGCTCATTTTCAAGACGTTGCATTATCCATATTTTTTTAATTTTTATTTATTCTATATGTGTAATGTACAAATTTTTAAGACTAATTTCTCACCTGAAAAACAAGAAATACTGAAAAAATATTTTTGTGGCTTGAAATTGTGGGTCTTTCATTACACTAAGTTGTTCATTACTGAAATATTAGAAATTTCATTTATTTATTCATTCAATATACTAAAAGCCTATTTTTAGCAACATTTTATTGAATTCGTTTACTCAAATGATGATAGACTACTTGTTTGTATAACCTGTGATATCACAAGTTGGATTTATTATCAAAATTTTCACTCACTCTAATGATTTCATATATGATGATACAGTAGACTAAAAACATATAGCAATTTATTGGAAATTATCCTTATTGCTAATAACTGACTTGATTTATTTGTTGGTAATAATAATATTAATAAGGTTCATCTATCACAAGCATTATAAATGAACTATACAGCGGATTTATTGATAATAATGAATGCTTGTATAAATCCAGCTATCCTTTTTGGATAAGCGGATGACAGAATGGCATAACAGTATATGACAGATTCTCCAAACAACATTTTTCCGGTTTTCAATTCTGAGTTTTTCTTTCTCCTAGATAAGTTATCCTGACAACACTAAAGAGCCTAGTCTGTCCTACTATTTTATCCAAAGGTATGAAATAAAACAGGCTCATCCAGAATTTGAACCTGGATTGCTGAGTCCATTTTCTTCAATGATAATCATAACATCATGTCTCTATGTGTATGTGTCAGTGATACTTGGTAACTGTCAGATTCTGGCGTATGCAGTCATCAGGCAATGACCTCTTAGTTTGATTGCATAGGCTAGAAAGTGACAGTCACTTAGTACTGTTAACTTGATGTCTATGCTATTCTAACTTAGATCTCTCTCTCTCTGTCTCTCTCTCTCTCTCTCTCTCTATATATATATATATATATATATATATATATATATATATATATATATATGGTGAAATAGTAGATTTTGGTGAATTTGAAAAGATGATAAAAATAAGTTGAAAGATGGATAAATCAGACACTTCAGACTCTAAAGAAATTCTTGAATAAAGAATGAAATATTACTACTAAACCTGTTTTAAGTGTCTGATTTATTCATCTTTCCACTTATTTTTATCATATATATATATATTTAAAAAAAGAAAGTGACTAATTTGAAGAAAATAAAAAGAAAGCTGAATTAGTCACAGAAAATTTAAATACTTAAAGAATTGCTCAGTATTTGCATAAAGCAGGTTTTTAGAACTGAATAAAATTGCTCAAGTGTCCTACCTAGGTTTCATCAAAAGGATCATCAGGAAGACTTCCTTAAACTGATATATATATATATATATATATATATATATATATATATATATATATATATATATATATATATACACAACAGCCATGCATTAAATAGTACCACTGTTGCTTTGGCATTGAATAACCCAGAAATATTGATATGAAATGAAACAAAGACACCAAACCAAAGAATAAAATTAAAGTTATTTCTTTTTGTTCATGGATTTCTTTTAAATATGAGTAGAAGTCTTGTTCATAATTCTTATCAAAATAAAACAAAACAATTTGAAATCAATAATATCAAGCAAATATTTATTAAAATAAAATTTTTAAGATCAATATAGAAATTAGCTTTTTGTCCACACTGTAAACTGCTATTTGGTCATATATATACATATATATATATAAACTGCTATTTGGTCATTCATATATATATATAAACTGCTATTTGGTCATATATATATATATATATATATATATATATATATATATATAAATATATACATATACATATATATATATATATATATATATATATATAGTCATCCACAGACAGGCTGTTTCATTGTATCCCAACTCTTCAGTGTGGCTAAACATGTGGGACGCTTCAAGCTAGGATTGAAACCTGCCCAACTTTACATTATACATTAGAGTTGCATGTTATCAGTATTTAGATACGGCTAACTGTATTAATAATATTAAAAAAAGTTTTTTTTTATAAATGAGATGTAAATAAAGATACAATCATGGAGTTTGGAGGTGCCCGTGGTGTAATGGTTATCGTTGCAAGATATGGACACGGTGACACGAGTTCAAATCCTTGACCTGACTGATTGCATTTCACATAGCACTAATACCCTTGGGAAAGGTATAAATCAAAATATTCTCCCTCCATCTATGGGTAAATAGTAGGGCAGACTAGGTTCTTCAGCCTTGTTGAGGCAACTAGTCTAGGAGAAGGAAAACTCTAAATTCAAACCTGTTAAACTCCGCTTAAAAATTGACCTTGTGTCATATCCTGCCCGAGCAGAGGGGTTGGTAAATATGATAAAGATACAATCATGGAGAATTTGATGTAAATAACTAAGGGAATTGTGATGTCAGTGGGGATGTAATTTCGCTCACACACACACACACACACACACACACACACATAATCTCCATTATAAGAAGATAATATAAATGCACTACTAATTTTTTTTACATTAGAAGTGCTTTGAAAATCAGGAAGAAAGGAATTATATAGTGGTCAGGAATTAATTCTATTACTGACAGGGTAGGGTTATTATATGCGTAATGTAAATGTATAAATAATATTTTTACTATAGAAATGCATTGAATTTCATGAAGAAAGAAAGTGCCTGTGGTCATGGATCAATGTAAGAATTATAAGTCGGGGTGTTATATGCATTGTAAATATATTGCTCATAATTTTATTATAGAGATGCATTATAAATTGGGAAGAAAAGGATTGTCAGTGGTCAGAAATTAAATACAAGCTGTTATGTGTATAATATAATTGTGTGTGTGTGTGTGTGTGTGTGTGTGTGAAAAAAGTAGAAAAGAGACAAAAAATAGAAGTAAAAATGAATAAATATTCTGAAATTATCATTAATTTCTATATATTTGTGATTTCTTTTTGTCAATGTTTCCTTTCATCTATATTGTAGTCTCTCTGTTTTATAAGTCTACATATTTATGTGTAATTATATTTATATTGTCTTGTACACTTTTTGTGTTTCACAAGCGAACTACCAATCCTTTTTCTAGTCACAAGTCAACTGCATCTTCAACTCAACAGAACAACTTATTACATTTACTTCCTCAGCTCCTAACCTTAGTGAATACATGAAATGTAACTTTTTTTTTTTCATCTTTCATCAGAGACTCACAAAATGATAAGTGAATAAATTTATCTTGTCTTAATAAAATCATTCATTTGTAACAATTCAGTGTGTGTATTTGGATAAGAATGAAAGTATATACAATATAACAACAGCAACATTTATATTCAAAAATATCTTGGAGTGAAAACAAAATAAGAGATTTGGATATTAGAACCTATATATCCAGACATTACTGCTTTTTACATAGCATTCACTTGTGTATGTAGTCTGTTAAACTGCCATTTTTTATGATATTGTGTTTGTGTATTTACTATGTCTAGACAGATGTATTAAAATGTCTCTATTCTATAGTTTTTTGTTTGTGTTTTTTTACTCTGAAATGAGTAATGACTTTTCTTTTAAAAAAAAAACTGCAATATGTACCTATCAACACCCCCACACACACACACACTCATATATTTATACATACATATAAGAAGGAATACCTGGTGCTGCATGGGGAAAAATAAAATCAGATTTGACAACACAGAAATATAATTGAATATATTTCTTCCAAAACACCACAAACCAATTGCATATCTTCTTTTTTTTTTGGTGATCAGGGAGGAGGAGACAAGGTTTAAGGGTTTCAGAATCCCTTTCTAAAGCAATGCATAGTTATTTTTATTTAATCAATGCAGCAAATTTTGTACAGAATTATTTAAATTAAAATCAAAGGTATAATCACATTAGAAAATTAAATTTTAATTTTGGAAATTACATTAGGATAAGAATTTCTGTGAAAAAAAAAAAAATTAGAATTTCTGTAAAAATTTGTGTTTATTATCACCTTCTATCAAAAATCAACCATTTAATTTGATAAAATTTTTGGTACATACTAAATAAGGTGTTTTTATCTAAAGATATTCTAATTCATATTATCATACCATTTTACTTAAAAGGGTTGGAGGTGTGAAAAAAAGGTTGATACAGTAAATATTAATACCATTTACCTGGAATAATATTTTTTGAATTAGAGGTGATGTCATTAGGTTACAGATTTATTTTTTATTGATATAGAAGCCAAAGCAAAAGAGTTGTGTGTAGAAATAGAAAAGAGGAAAATGGCTGAAAAACTGACTATATTCAACAGCATCAAAATAAAGATAAGATCTTTTTTATAGAAATATTCTCATTAAATATTTAGTAATAAAACTTCAACCAATCTAAAAAAAGACATGACATGATACTATTAGATATAAACATGATTTATCATCATTATCATCAAGTTGTACTGATAACACATTATCCCTTGACTCTCTCTCTCTCTCTCTTGTCCATCACTCTTAGCAAGTCCTTTAGACTGCATCCAGTGTCTGCACAGAGATGATGTATGTAAGGCTTTTCTGTCAACTCTAATGTGTCCAAAGGTAGGAGTCTGTTGGAGAACATAGCTTATGAATTTTTTCCTACTTCTTCAGCAATGCCCAGCATGTCTCATTCATCTTACTTGGGTGGTTTGTATGATAGGAGACAAGTAGCTGTACAGCTGCTGTTTTGTGGGATGCTACTTCCAGGATTTGTTCAAAACAGTATGCAGCATCTTTGTGTAGTTCCCATCCAGATTTTTTACTGATTGTTTTGTTAGTCCAAGAGCCACCTTAAATTAGTACCGACACAACCACAGCTTTGAAGAAATCATGTTTTTGTTTTTTTTGTTTTTTTTTAATCAGTGAGATCAGAATTATATAATAGACATTGATATCTCATCATGGAATAATAGTTACCAAGATAATATTGTATAATATTACTATTGAGTAGTGAATTTGATCTTCACTTGATGCTTCTCATTCTGTGACCGTCTATTTATAATGAAGCTAAGCTTAATTAATTAGTGTGTTTTGCTATAGAGTAATGGTTAGCAAGCTAGTCTCAGAGACCATAACTATTTGAGGTCTTGTGCCAGACTATATATTTATGATGAAACTAAGCTTAACTAATTAAGATGTTTTGCCATAGAGTAATGGTTAGTGAGCTAGTCTGGCAAACCATAACAACAGTAGAACATTACTATTGTTTTACACATAAAATAAGCATGCACACACACACACACACACACACACACACACAATATATATATATATATATATATATATATATATAGTCTGATGATCACATAGGTGAGAAATTTATTGTCCCCTAGAGCCAGTGACTGTGTCCTCACTATCCTAACTTAGATTAACATATGCTCTACTACTGTTAAAAAACAAAAAACAAAGCTTGTATAAAAATTGATTTTATTCTAATAAGTCATTGTGCTATTTTTAAAAGAAAAATTAAATCTGAAAAATCTGGTATAAAAATTGTTTGTTTCTTGTATTTATAAATGATGATTTTTGTCATTTTACTTTTGATAACTACTGACCTCCAATATTGATCTCATATAGTGTCACAAGTAGATTTCTTTTAATTGGTTGATTTTAACAGCTTGTCAATCTGTTTGGGGTTATTTTATGCCTTTAGGTTAAGGAATTGTGTACATTGTATGTTTATATTTACATTTTGTGTGCAGTTTCTTGAGATTTTTGCAAATGGTTATTTGATATCAAGTATTCCAATCTAATACAAATAATATGCAAACTGCTCTATTTGACCCATAGATGAGACCTAACAGGTGCTACCTCTCAAGCAGATCTGGGAATAATAGCAATGAAGGAATTCTCCAGTTCTGGAGCTCTTAGGAGTGAGGAGTCTTACCACCAAATGTAGTTTAGTTTTATACCCAGGACACCGGGAGGGGAGTAAGTCTTACCTTTCTTCAATGAATACAATCAACATATTCTAAGCCCCATTGACAGGGCATGGAAGTCTTGAGTCAGCTCATTGGCCTAGTGGGTAGAGTGTTTGCCAATGGCCTGGGAGATCAGGGTTCAGTCCCAGTTTGCGTCATACTTAAAAAATGGTACTTGATACCTCCTTGCTTAACACTCAGCATTATAAGGTACATATCAAGGGTAAAGTGGAGCAATCTGAGGGAAGGAGTAGTGCCCTCCCCTACACCTCGGTGTAGTAGCTATTGAAAAGAGAGCCTTTGGGTCGCCCTTGACTACGGTCACCAACTTTATTTACTTTTTATGCAAGTATACATTTTTCTTAATAGTGTATAAACAAATGATTAGAGTGAAGAAACTAAAATGACAGCTTTTTGAATTCTTACATGCTGATTTCAGTTTTATCAACTAGCCACTCAGTGTGTCTTCTTCATCTATTGGTAATGGAAGGCTCTTTAGTGTCAAAGACAAAGCCTATTTTTGTGTGACTAATTTTTATAAAACAAACACAAAAATAAATGCATAACCCTTCCACTTATCTTGTATGAAAATTCTTTTTCTAAATTTAGACTTTGACCTATGATATCTTGCAAGATGTAGGTAAATGTTTTAGTTAGATTTTGAGGGGAGAAAATCTCCTCTATCATTGCCTTTCAGCAATAAAAGTACTTGTGATTTCTTTGAAACAACAAAAAATGACATCTTCATAGTGTAAAAGAGAACATCTCATAAGAAACATTCCTTCATGATTGATCATGTGTGTGCTGAAAGGTCTGTGGATGAAGAGTGCTGTTATTCCAAGCATACACTTGGAACAAGTAACATCACCTAGATTGATAGGTGACTATTTAGAAATCACACGAAACTGACCTTTTGTGATTCAACGCCAAATGCCATTTCTGCCATGTCTCTAATGGTGACTTTTTCCGATCCTCATTTTCAGGAACTGATATTGGCTGAAATTATCTGAAGGAGCAACTGGAAATAAGTGACCGCAGCACATGTTTCTAATGTCCACCATGTTATTTTTGTCCTGATTCAACCTAACACAAAGTCTAATTATTAGGCAAATATATTTTAAGTCTATTTTCAAGAATTGATGTCAATTTAAAAAACTGAGAGTGAATAGCAAAAGTCTTTAAAAAGTTTCCTGAATCTTTTTTTTCTTTTTTAAGAATTTTATTAATATTTCTATTGTTTGTTTGGTAAATCAGTCTTAATAGTAAAAGTTTAAACTGAAGGCAACTATTTCTTGATTGAATTTTGTGTTGTAATTTTTCCAAATAAACATGTCATTAATTTTGTACTAAGAAAAGCACATTATAAAAAGATGGCAAAGGTAAAAATATTTTTAAAATAATTCATCTTCTCACTTTCTTGTGTTTTTATTTCTAAAAAATATTTTATAATTTCTTCTTTAATTTGTTCACTATATATATATATATATATATATATATATATATATATATATGGTGTCCCCCAAAAATGTATACACATTAAAATAATTGTAAACGTAGTGTTTAATTAGAATTTTATTATCTTAAATGTATAAAAATATTTTACAAGTATCATTTTTAATGTGTATACATTTTTGGGGACAACCTGTGTATGTATGTATGTATGTATGTATATTATAATTTAGATAAATAGTGCTCAATAATAATGAGAGAGCATATGTTGATCAAAGTTAGGGTTGTACAGACACATTCAATGGTGCTTGATGACTATTTCTCACTTACGTAATCATCTAAGAGGACTTATACATACATACACACATGTGTGTATGTATGTTTAAATTCTCTTAGATGATTACATAGGGTTGTATAGACTCATTCAATGGTACTTGATGACTGTTTCTCGCCTAACTTAGATCAACATATGCTCTCTCATTGCTATTGAGCACTATTTATCTAAATTATAGTATGTATTCATATATTTTATATATAAGATCAGAAATGTAAGATATCCAGCATAGAATGAATTTACAACACAATGGTAAAGGTCTAATATATATATATATATATATATATATATATATATATATATATATATATAGTTTGGCATAAGATCTCAAGTAGTTATGGTCTGCTTGACTTGCTCACTAACCGTTACTCTCTGACAAAACATCCTTATTAATCAATCTTAGCTTCATCACAAATAAACAGTCACAGAGTATGAGGCATCTAGTGAGGATCAAATTCACTACTCAATAGTAATATTCTACAATATTATCTTGGTAACTATTATTCCATGAGATACCAATGTCTATATGAGGATCAAAATTCATTACACAGTAGTAATATTCTACCATATTTTCTAAGTAATTATTATTCCAGGATGAAATACTAATATCTATTATATATATATATATATATATATATATATATATGACAGTATCTTGTCATGTCATTTTTTCTTAGATTGATCAAAATTTTATTACTTAGTATTGAATGAAATATTCTCATTAAATATAAAAAAGTAAAAAAGGTCTTAATTTTTTGAATAAGAAGTGATGTTATTTGCTTACAGATTTATTTTTTTTACTGATATTGAAGCGAAAGCAAAAAAGTTGAGTGTAGAAATGAAAAAGGAGGAAAATGGCTGAAAAGCTGACTATATTCAACAGCATCAAAATAAAAATATTATTCTAAGTAAATGGTATTAATATTTACTGTATCAACTTTTTTTGTTGTTTTTGAACTGATGTTTACTTTCCATAAATTATTAAATCTAATATCATCATCAAGACATACTGACAGCACAGATTCCCGTGTCTTTCTCTCACCATCTATTCTTATCATCCATTTCTTCTTGGCAGGTCCTCTATTTGGCATCCAGTGTTCAACACTGGTATGTCCATTTGTAGGAGTTACTTATGATTTCAGTCTTACTTCTCTAAAAGTGCTCAGTATGTCTTGCTGGTATATTTTATGAGGTAAGTGGCCATACAGACACTGCTTCCAAAGTTATCATGAAATCTTATATAATATTCATAAAATCTTGAATGAAAATATTTAGTGTTAATGGGAAATCTAAAAAGACAGTATTTAGCTTCACAACTGTTAAACTTATTTTTAAATGAACAAATTTTGGCTTAGAAATTATTTAATGACAAAGAATATGAAATATTTTGTTTTGTCAAAAATAAATATCTAAGAGAAATAATTTTGTTTATAATTTTTCTTTTATTTTAAGATACTTTGTATAATGGTTCAAATATTGCAAGTTAAAATGTGAGCCTGTTTAAATGCATGTATGTATAACTGAAAATATGATCAAACCATTTCAGAATTTCTTCATTTGAAATTTATGCCAGAGTGATGAGATCATTTGGTAATGTGATGGTCACGTCACAAAACAACCTACTAATGTCAGCAAATTCAGTGTTGAATAACCAAGATTAATTTGCTCCAACTTGGAGCCATTGACCTCTCGGTTGACAGCCACTAATGATGATAAATAGATAGTGAGGTCTTTGATAACAGATTTAACAGGCTCTCTAAGACTGTCATCATTTAGATACCATATGTTGAAGGGGGATTCTGCACTTTAAGTAACATCATCAACTCCCCAAGAGTAAAGAGCAAAGAGAGCACTTTATTGAACACAACATTCAGAGTTAATGATGTCTACACAGATTAAGCTGTAAAGAGAAGCATATTTAAAATATGCCAGAATGTAAGTAGAAGGTGTATGATGATGACATGCATCTAGCAAGCAATCACAGTGGATGATATTAAATGTATTTTTGAGGTCTATCTTGACTGTGATGTGTGTCAGTGACCTGGTGTTATATACTTGGTTCATCCAATATATATATATGTTGAATATGTGCCATTCTTGCACTCTCCTCCTCTGACACCTACACTGATCTGAATTGGGGCCAGACCAGGAATTATCTGTCTGCAATATAACTTGGCCACAAATCATTAAAAGATGTGGCCCACAGCAATAGGATGAATACAACATCATTCTGGCATAAAGCAGTCATGTTTGCAAACATTAATATATAGTATCTAGAAGGGATTACTTAACCTCATATCAGTGCAAAAAAGAGCTCAGTGAGAGTTGATTAAAGTTAGGACCTAGGATCTATTGAGACAGGTAAAAAGAGATCCCACAATGTTCAGGATGCAATCCATCTATGCCACTATGTACAAAAGACCTAATAGTGGCTTTGATGTCTGTTGCAGAGATCTGAAGGGCATGATCAGAAGTTAGTTCTCAGAACTTAATGATATTTGGTACATAGAATTTGTGACATGTTGCATTCAGAGTAAGCAGTGAATCACCAACCATGAATTTGGCTTGGATTAATTTTTTTTAGTCTTGAAACATTCATCTTGGCATCTAAGTTTTTGCATCAAATGTACAATCTGCTAGAGGTGGAATCATTTCTTCGAAGGAATGAGGTAATATTTTATTTTATGATGGAGGTTCTCGATTGTAGGTGGGGATTGTCAACTGGAAGGAAAGAAAAGAAAAAGCTTATTCTAATTAGCTCTATCAGGTGAGTTGAGGGTGTTTCGGGATCACCGTTATAAACTAGTACTTTAATTTGGCTTTGTACATGTTTACATAGTCACTCATTTCTAGTGTTTCTCTTTCAATTCTTTCTCTTGCTCAAAGGGCTATTTCTCATTTTCTATTTGAGAAAAATGTGGGGCATCAACTGCTACATAAAGTTCATTCATAAAAACAACAAAGAAAAAGGACATTTCTTTTTATGTACAAGACAGAATTGCTCTTGGGTTAAAAGTTCAATAAATTTTTTATGAATAAACAATGATACAAATATTGAATTTAATTTTAGTAACTGGACTGCTGAAACCACTGGTAAATAATATTCTTGTAAAAATTCTTTCTTTTTTTTTTTTTTTTTTTTTTTTTTCTTCTTGAATGAAGATTGTTAAAATGTTTCATTAAGTTTAGTAATATTGAAGAGTTGTTCATCTTTCTTTTGTTTCATCGAAAGAATTATTTATAGACAAAATAATGCTCCTGTTCAGAAAAAGGAATTTACTTACTTTTGTTGTATTAGAGTTACAAGTTCTTTTAGTGCTAAAAAGAGAAGTGTCGTTGCATGATAAAATGAAAGGTACTTTGGGATTTTTGAGTAACCTGGAATTTGTTCATCAATCTAGCGAGTCGATTGGTGATTGGTGGAATTAAGTGAATACCTTGTATTTATGTCATGACTGGAGCATCATTTCTAAGAATTCAAATATCTATTTATAAAAGATATTTGAAATCTTGTTTGGTTATTGGTTTGTGAATAAGAAATTGAGTCAGGTGGTCTGTGTACTATGACGTTTATATAAACCAGCATAATTTGGTTTTCTGTTCTGCATTTTGTATAAAATT
The DNA here is from genome assembly GCA_963585895.1 of Sepioteuthis lessoniana. Lineage (NCBI taxonomy): Eukaryota > Metazoa > Mollusca > Cephalopoda > Myopsida > Loliginidae > Sepioteuthis > Sepioteuthis lessoniana. Next base: position 6,320,888 of record OY757906.1, read on the forward strand.
TGAATACCTTATTTTCTTGTTGTTGTTAATCTGCCAATGCTACAAGAGCTTTGGGATGAGATAAGATAGGCAGCTGCATGTCTTGCATTTTTAGATATCTTAACAGATAACTTTCCCTGTCTTCACAAAACAATCTCTTGACAAAAAGAATATATTGCAGTACAGGAGGAAAAGAAATCCAAAGAGACATCCCCTTTATTAACTGTCCTTCTGGGAGTAATCAGATATTGTCTATAATACCATTGCCATTGATTATTTCCAGATAGATCTTTCACAGGACAAATGTTTTGACAAGTCCCACTTATTAAAAATGTACTTATGAAAACTTTCCTTTGATCAAGTCAATGTCAAATTTAAAACACAACTGTACAAGAAATATGTGACATTTTGAAATTGTCTTATCTTTCAAATTTATTATAATACATCCAACTCAAATATATTAAAAAAATTAGTCCATTAAATCTGAAATATAAAAAGTAACTTCCTAAATATAGTTTTAAAATTCTTTATATTAACTCTACCATCTTAAATTGCTATAAGGTTCTTTGTAAATATAATGTAGATCTTAGCTTATAAGAATCTATCATCTAAAGATGCTTATTTATATCTAAAAAAAAAAAAATAAATAAATTGAAAAATGACTTCATGATGATAATGATAAATACTTAAAATATTCTTGAGTGAATTTTACCTAACACTTTTGTAAGAAGCATCTATTGTTGTGGTACTTGCCATCCTGAGAGGAGAGTTTTACACTAAACAAAAACAATTTTTTTTCTATTTCACCAAAAATCAATATCTATATTTTACTTAACTGAGATTAGACGTGTGATATGATCGAAACACACACACACACATTCTTGAAGCTTGATTGCATTATTAATTTTGCATGAGTGTGTGTATATATATATATATATATATATATATATATATATGTATGTATTCAATAATTTGCTCCCAATATAACAATTTGCTATATTCATAAATAAAAAGTGCTCAATATCAGTAATAGATAGTACAGCATAGACTTAGTCAGTGGCACTTGGTAATAGTCAGTTTCTTACCTTATACAGTCATCAGACCAAGACCTTTTGATCAAATGTTCACATAAAGCAAAAAACTGACATTCATCAAACACCATTGACTCTGTCTCTATACTATTATAACTTATATTTACACAAACACACAGAAGAGTTTGGTTTCTCATATTGAGTGACCAGCTGAAATAAATGTATAATAGCCAAATGACGGTCTGTTGATGTTTTCTTCCAATTCTATGAATTTGCTCTGTATGAAATTTATAAATTTATATATTAATTATCTTACATTAAGCACTCCTGGAGATTTATAAAAATCCTCGTATATCATTTCAAATAGAATCATTGCCATCTCATCTTCTTTGGAGATATATATATATATATATATATATATAGTCATCCACAGACAGACTGTTTCATTGTATCACAACTCTTTAGTGTGGCTAGACATGCAGGATGCTTCGAGCTGGGATCAAAACCTACCTAATTTTAGGTTAGACTTAGTATCTTATCGCTCAGCCACCAGATGACCCACGTTAGCTCAGGCATTATAATGCATTATGTATTAGCTTTCATTTGTTTATATTTTGTGCTACCTGATATCGGAGTGCTCATTTCATCAGAAGAGCTTTGCATTACGCAGGTGGCAGCCATTAATTCCTTTGCCCAAGTGTTCAATTCCCAGGAGGAGAGCATATATATTGTCATCCACAGACAGATTGTTTTGTAGTATCACAACTCTTCAGAGTAGCTAGACACGTAGGATGCTTCAACCTGGGATTGAAACCTGCCTAACTTTACATTAGACTTAGTATCTTACCGCTCAGCCCACAGGCGACCCACATTAGCCCGGGATGCCAATATGTCTTTATTTGCGTGCAAGATATAACTACACAAATGTTTGCATATACTTGAAATCATCTATGAATCCACACTCTAAGAATTATTAGCTGAATTTTTATTTGAAATAAAATAAAATAATCAATATTCCTACACTGAATTAAGTGCATTGACAAGCAAAAAGAAAGTATTGAACAATGAATATTTGGATAGAATAATAGTTTATGAGGCTATGAATTAGTATATGTATATATGTGTAAGTATGCATCCTATATATATTTCATTATATATATATATATATATATATATATATATATATATATATACAAGATGCTCTTCAAAAGATGAGGAAATTGAACAGAATTATCAAACTGTTTATCAGTCAAAATTCCCGTTTTGCTAGCCATTTCCCACATACACTGAAATCACTTCACTAGAAAATAATAAAGGTTTTCTTTCTTTGCAGAATCCACTTAACAATTTCACTGAATTTTTTGTTAGCATCTTTTATGTATGTTGATGGATCAATGTGTGCCAATATTTCCTTTGTCAGAATAGGGAATTATAACATCAATTCTTAGATCAGTCAGATTTCTGAATGGCCTACATAAGACTTCAATTTTTTTTACTCTTTGTTAAAAAGATCTTTTCTATAAAAAATTGAATTTTTTCCCTATTTCTATGAGAGATACTTATGTGTATGGTCTTCTGTTGTGAAAATGGTCAAGATACCTTCAGTGTAAAATTTCCTTGAATGTTTTTAGTGGTATCACACAGTTGATAATGAGTTGTCTCATGCAACCTGTGTGATCATGAGCCATATCTCCACATGCAGCCTGCATCTCAAAAAACATTGACCATACCTGTTTTGGACAATAAAAGACTTGCATATGGAAAAAACACCTAACTTTAAAATGTATTTTAATCTATAATCAACCCTTTGTAAATGTTTATTAACTTTAATTTAGTCTGACAGAAGAATAAGAGAAGAGAAAAATTATATTGCACCAATGGTTTGCTTGAAAATCTACATTTAACACCCTGAATTACAATAAATAATTGCATAAACAGATCAATACATAAACACATTCCAAAATAAGGGGTGTTACAATAATGCTCAGACTCTATAAACATAGTAGAGGTGCATGATCTAATGACCATTGTCTTAAGAAAAGGACAAGGTGTCCTGAGTTGAAATCCTAAATGGTGCTGTTTGCGTTTCATCTTTGTGTTAATGCCCTTGGAGAAAGACATGAATCCATGTGTTCTCCTGCCAACTATGGGTAAATAGTAAGCCAGACTGGGTTCTTTAGCCTTGAAGTGGCAACTTGTCTATCTTCCAATTCAAATCAGCTGTACTCCACTTAAAAAAATTGACCTGTTGTCATATCCTGCCTGTGGTGAATGGGTTGGATGAATACTGTACCCAGATCAAAATTAGTGTTATCCTTCAGGTTGTAATTTTATTTTCTATCAGTGCATCTATAAACACACATACCCTCACACAAAAGAAAAAGTACAATAAAAATGGGAGGGAAGATAAATTTGGCTGAAATGAATAATAATGAAAATGTTACTTGAGTTTTTTCTTTTCATTTTTTTTAAGCAACTTTAATCCACCCAAGAAAGCAGAATGTAAATCAACGAAGAACATAGACATTTGAAAAAAAAAAAAAGATAAAAATAAAAAAAACATTATATACAACTTGTTTCTTCATTAAAAATCTGCCTCAAGAATATTTAACGAAACAAGTCTGCAAAGAATTCCTAAATGATTAAAATATTTAAATATTGATTTTTTTCAATCTTTCTCCATTTGGTCACATACCAAACCATGTTGATGATGGGGGGGGGGTCTTTTCCCTCTCAAATACACTGGCCTTTTCCACATTCTCAAAATTACCAACTAAAAACCATAAGAAATTCAATTCCTTTTGCAGATATTTTGTATAATAAGAATGAAAAAAAAAATGAAATATATCTTTTACATTAAATGAAGATGCTCTTAACATAACAGTCATCATCTTAAGAAATGGAATTGGCAGTCTGAGTTCAAATCCTGGACAAGGCTGTTTGCATTTCCATTTCTGCTAATGCTTTTGAGAAAGGTATCACTCCATCTGTTTCCCCCCAAACTATGGGTAAGTTGTAGGGCAGACAAAGTTCTTTGGCCTTGGTTAGGAAAATTTTTTAAATCAAATTAGCTTTATGTCATTTAAATATTGACCTTGTATCACATCCTGCTTGTGGTAGAGTGTTTGAGTAAACACAGACACACACACATATATATGTATATATAGTATTATTCGGTCCAGTTAAACCAGAGTTGGGAGTAATTCCTTCAGGACAAGAAAATCATTCAAGAGCTGAACATTTAAATTTTCCTAGTAGAAAGCTCAATGTAATTAATTTTACAGAGCAATACTTTCTTTAAAGAAAAAAACCAAAGACCGGTTATTTTAGGATTATAAATATATTTCCATCCTGTTTTTCGTTTCTGGTGTGAACCAAAAACACGAAGACATATATAACAGGACTTCTTCAGATCTAATGGATAAATGAAACTGAATAGACACGAAGGGGAAGGGAGAGAGTTGAAGAGTTACCTTCTCGTTTTATTGAATTTCCGTTTTTTTATTTACCTATTTTATTTTAAATTACATAGTTCATTCATAGGACAATTGTTTTCTAAGGGGATTACATTTTTCTCTTGTCATTTAAGTGGTTTTTAGCACAGAGTTCTATCAAAAAATTTTAAACAAATCTATTTGATCTGTAAATGAGATTCTAACAGGTACTCCCACTCCAGTTCAGAGTGGACCTGGGAGTAATGGTAATAAATGGGCACTCCACATTACCCAAAGCTCCAGGAGTGGAGCCTCAACATCAGATGCAGTTTAGTATCATACCCAGGAGAAAAGTATATTTACTAAGTTTCTCTTCATTTACCAACTCTTATTTCTTATTATCCTATTTGTACCATGCAAAACATAAAGAATCTTCAGCTACACTAATTTTCCCTAGAATTTTTGCTTTGAGAAATAAGGATAGCAAATAGCAGCACATTACTAATCTAGATTCATTTGCTGCATTCTCTTTTAATGGTCTGTCTCTAGATAATAGAATAGTTTGTACAATTAGACTTGCACAAATTGCTGTCCAATTTTCCTTTCATCTTTGGGTCATTCCCATTCCGAAATGAAACAAGTCTCTGGATAATAAAACAAAGTTTTTCTTTTTATTGTTAAGGGCAGCAATTTAAAAAAAAAATTAAATGTCTGTGGATTGAAGGGTTGAACTGAATATTTTTCAATGGAACAAGACCAATACTGTTTGGGTAGGCAAGACAGGCAGTGCCTACCCTGACTGTAATTCTAATGATTAATTATTGAATATTAAAAAAAAACATTCTCAATTCATATTATATTTTTAGCAACTCAAGGTATAATTCAGTAAATGGTTATTATTTATGGCATATGAACCCTTATTTAATGCCAAATCTTTTGTTATTTATATATTTATTTGTAAACAAATAGTTTGTATGTAAATAATGAATTGCTTTCTGTACTAACATATGCTTTGTAGATGGTCTTGTTGATAGATGTGTGTGTGTGTATATATATGTATATATATATCTACTAATTTGATATTTGTAATTAAGCTGCCAGTTTCAATACCCATACTTTTAACACTCTCTGATCTAATTAGGGTTTTGGTTTTATTGTATTTTGGTCCTTTACATTACCCTGCTTGCCTGTATAAGTAGTAAAGAAAGTTGGCGACCGTAGTCGAGGGCAACCAGAAGGCTTCCTTTTTAATAGCTACTACACCAAAGTGTTGGGAAGGGTGCTACTCCCTTCCCTGGATTGGTCCACTTTACCCTTGATATGTACCTTATATTGCTGAGTGTTAAGCAAGGAGGTATCAAGTATCATTTTTAAAGTCTTTGGTATGACGCAACCTGGGATTGAACCCAGGTCTTCCGGACCTGTATAGTCTTGTTAAATATTTGATTTTTCTGGATTTTTTTTTTTTTTCTTAGCTTTTTTAAAATTTTGTTCTTGATTTTGAGCAGTCTCTAGATCGAGATAAGGGATTTGATATTTTCAGTCATTGTTGATCAGTTCATCAGTGGGCATAATTTATTTTGGATTGCAGAGAAGGTTCGAATTTGCTTGGGATGATTAGAATGTTTTGCTTTTGTGTTTGATTTTGGATTTATTTTAAGAACTAGTTGGTAATTTGGTTACAGTGTTTATGTTAGTTGAAAATTTGGAGTTTTCTGTAGATATAATTTGGGCTGTGGTATGGGTGATTTTTGTGGTTCTTTTTGTTTGATTTCAGCTGCGTATAGATTTTTAGCTGTTCTTGAAACTTTGGCCTGTCATTTGGTTGAACTAGGTTTTTTTATGCAAACTCTGTATTTATCTAGTTAATTATTCTTTCTGACTGAACTCACCTTCTGTGCTACATTAGCATTGGTGTTATCTTTCGTATAGGATTTCACTATTTTCCTTGCTTCTAGAAATGTTATATTTCTTCTATATTTCGCTTCCATGGTTTACCTCTCTCTTATATATATATATATATATATTGAAGGTTCTTGAAAACATTGGGAGATTTTCTTGGCAGTATGAGCATTTAGTTTTCTTGGGACAATCTTCCTTCATGTTGTCTGGGGGTTTTTTTGCCATGGATGTTCTCTACAATTTTATTTGTAGTGTCCATATTTCTAACATTTAAAGCATCTTAAGGCTGTAGGGATATATTGTTCTATATCTTCAAGGTGTAGAATAACAATAACACCTACCTCCATAAAACGTCCAGCTGGCAGGTCGTAGCTCAGTGCAGTCTTTCTTACAATGCTAAACTGAAGCTGGTTTATATAATGAAATACATTCACTCACATACCAGCAGTCAACCACGACCCATGCAATAGAATCGTCCACTTGTGCACAATGGGATGCTCCAAGGCACCATAAAGAGCTCCCGTTCCTTAGTCGCGGCAATGCTTAGCTTTCTGTCTTCACGACCAATTGCTCTTAGCTATCACAACTAACTGCCTTACGTGACCCGACAAATCCTGCAAGGTAGTATCCAGTTTTTACTTTCTTCAGAATCATTGGTTGGGTAAATGCCAAAATATTTGTGCCTTTGTATTTTTCACCCTTCCTGCTAATGATTATCCTTTTGTAGTCTATGACCCCTTGCTTTCTTAAGATTTGTATTACCTCTAGTGTAGCTAAGGATAACTCCCTATTGCTGATATTTCCCTTTAAGGTGAGTAAACTGTGGAAGGTTAGCATTTTAATTTGGTTTTCATCATGTTTTTATTATCCACTTCCATAAGTAGATTGCTGTTTTTAATTTGTTAGGGTCTAATTTTGAGGGTCTGCTCTGCTGGAGATTATTTTTTCCATCAAAACAGGGGTCAGTTTGGCTAAAAGAATTACTTTTAGTGATTTGATTTCAATAAATCTTGGAAATTCTGTTATTTCATTTTCTGAATCAGATTCAGTGAAGAATTGTTTAGGATTTACCAAGTGGGATACCCATTTACCGTGATTAAGACAGGGATACACCAGATAATAAATGCGTATCAGGAGGGGAATTTTGGTCCCCCTGCTAATTTCAGTCTTTCAGCACTCAAAACCTCATGCCTTAAAGTTAAACAGTTGGCTTGTTTATCTTGTCAATTGACTCTCAGCCACCGCCTTCTAGCGCCTTTAAGATAAAAAGGATTGAATGTTAGTTTGCCATAAGAGCAATTTGTAGAATATGGTTTGGACTTAATCATATAGGTGTTAGTGTTTGACATGACCAGCTGATTGATTTGATCAGGCTTCTCTAACTGACCCTCTAGCTCAAGTAAGGGCTAAAGTGCAGATCATGTCCTTAGGTCAAAGACCCCTTTGTCTCCAGGATCCCATCCTCAGGTATTATGAGCTGCCACCCATGATCAACAGGTGTACCTGCCCAATTGGGGAGGTACACCTCTGCAGAGGTGCAGTCATTGTATTCTATTGCTCCAGCCAACAGAGCATTTATTTTCCTGCTAGACAAGGCATAATTCTTTTGTGTATGTTAATGTCAGTATATGTGTCACAACATCTAGCCACATTTAATGACATGTCTTGACTTTGTAGAAATTCTGCCCTCACTATTTCTTAAGTCATTTGACTGTCTGTCATGATTAATTACTCTCAAACAATCCTTAAATATATGTTTGTGTCTGTATGTATATTATTCATATTGGTTACATTCCAAGACCTCCAATGAATGCCTGAAACTATAAATAATAATAAAACCTCCCTTTATGTATACAATATATTTTCTTTTTATATATATCACCATCATCACCAAGGCATGCTGACCGCTCAGCCAGCCAGCAAAAACTTACATTTATTACCTCTCTGCAGAATCTAACACTGGTGTGTCCATGTGTAGGAGTCCATAAGAGAATGTTGCTTATGACATCATCCTTACTTGCTCAGCAATCTCCAGCTTATCTTACTTGAATAGTTTGTGAGATCAGGGGTAAATGGCTTTTCAGTTGCTGTTTTATAGAATGCTGCTTCCAGGATTTATTCAAAACAGCATGAAACATTAAACAATCTGATGGTGAAGCTCCACTCCTGCAGTTTTGGGGAATGTGGAATACCCCTTCATTGCTATTGCTCCCAGATTCACTCTGAACCGGAGTGGTAGCATCTGATAGGGTCCTATTTATGTGTCAAATGAACTGTTTGACATTTAAACTCAGTGCAAACAAATGGCTTATGTTAAATTGAATTCTTAGAAATAGAACTGACCATTTAACTTTGTGTTAACAAATGACTGCCTAATTGAATTGTTAGTGATACATAATAATACTTGGAACTATTTAACCGTGTTCAAGTAAATGCATAACTATGAATTATTAGTTTTAGATAGCTGTAATTGGGACTCTTTAATTATGTGCCTAAATTGAATTATTGGTATTAGTTAGCAATACTTGAAACCATTTGACTGCATGCAGATTAATAAATTGTGTAAAATAGAATCATCATCATCATCATCATGTCGCGCTGGTAGCACGGATATCCCTGACCCTCTCTCGCCACTCCTCCCTATCGTTCATCACCCTAGGCAGGTCCTCAGGACAGCATCCCGTATCCTCACACAGCTGCTGAATGTATGTTCGTGCTGGTCGTCCTGCTTTTGCACGGCCATGTGTGGGGGTCCATAAGAGTACATCTCTTATGAGTTCGTCCTTGCTTCTCCAGCAGTGTTCTGCATGTCTGGTTCATCTAACTTGAATAGTTTTCGTGTTAGGAGGCAGGTGGCCGTACAGTTGGTGTCTTGTTGGGTGTTGTTGCCAGGACTTGTTCAAGATTGCTCGCAGCATTCTTGTGTAATTGCCGTTTAGCTTCTTCTCCCGCTGTTTTGTTAGCGTCCATGTGGTGCACCCGTATAGCAGTATCGATGTGACCGCTGCCTGGAAGAAACTGCGTTTCATTTTATCGGTTAGGTCTGATTTCCATATAATTGATAGCCTATTGATAGCTGTTCATGCTTTCGTTAACCTCGTGTCAATGTCCTTTTCGGTTGATTCGACGCCTGTCTGCAAACAAATGATTAATATCAAATGGAATTATAAGTGTTAAATAGCAAAAACTGAAACCATTTAACTGTGTAGAAGTAATAGCAATACTGGTATGCAAATAAATTAGTTCTAACTCACTTAAAAATGGAATTACCTACAAACTATTCTCTTAAAAATCATATATGTATATCCATTTAAACATGTGCAAACAAATAACTGATGTTAATTTTTTACTGTTACATAGAAATACTTGAAACTATTCTCTGTATAAAACAAATGATTAATAGTAAATAGAATTATATATTAAATATATATGATTTGTAAATACATTTTGTAGTTATCATTTTTAAACAAGTGTAAGGATTTTTTTTGCATGCTGTCAAATGGTTTCAAGTATTTTTATCTAACATAAATATATATTAACAGGATTTGGCATTAAATAACCTACAAAGGCTAATATGTCATAAAACCCAACCAAACCAAATCCTATATATTTAATATATATGTATAAAGAGGATTTGGCATTAAATAACCTACAATAGTTGATATGCCATAAAACCCAACCAAACCAAATTATATATATTTAATATATATGTATAAAGTGGATTTGGCATTAAATAACCTACAATATTTGATATGTCATGAAACCAACCAAACCAAACAAATATTTTTTTAACAAACTTTTTCAATAATTTGACAAATAGAAAAAATCAGAATGGTTTACGGAGAAATCAACTCATAATTTCTCAGATTTTGACAAAGAACTTTCTCAACTTAAGATCAGATTCAGTTGAGAAGCAGGGTTTTATAAACCTTGACAGCTATAGTAGTAAGAGTTATGTCTCTATAGTTTTTAATGATTCTAAAGTAATCTTTCTTCAAGAAGAAGAGGTTTGGGTTGGTTGTTTTTTATGGCATATCAACCCTTGTAGACTATCTAATGCCAAATCCTGTTTATACACATATATATTATTAATAAGTAAGTAGTTTATAGGTAACATTATTTTTAAACAAACCAGAGCTCATTTGTTTGAAGACAATTAAACTGTTTCAAGTATTGCTTTTTAACAGTAATAGTTCTATTGGTTCACAAATGATTTCAAGTATTGCTATGTTAAACTAATAATTATATTTGTTAAGTGGTTTCATGTATTGCTATTTATTGTCTGCACATAGTTAAATGATTTCAACTATTGCTGTTCAACACTTATAATTCTAGTCATTCATTTATACACAGTTAAATGATTTCATTCATTGCTATCCAATACCAATGATTCAATTTAATATCAGTCATTTGTTTGCACACAGTTAAATGGTTTCAAGTATAGTAAATGATTAAATAGTTCTATTTGACTCATAGATTGGACACTAACAAGTCAAAGTGGATGTAGGAGTAATGGCAATGGAGGGGTTCTCCACATTTGCCAAAGCTCCAGAATTGGAGCCTCACCATCAGATAGTTTAATGTCATATCCTGGGTATTAGTTAGGGTAGTCTTAACCCTCTGCAGAGATGCAGTCAGCATATTCTACAACCCCAGCCAACTGGGCTGAGGAAGAGGAAAGTGCAACCTTTCATCTATTTGTCTTGTGTTTTGGTTATACATGGCATTGCATAATCAAAGATGTTATCTAATTTACTTGTTTTTATATATCTTAAGGGGTATTTCATCAAGATGTACAGCTTTTAAGCCTTTGTTTTCAAAATTTCTTAAGTTCAACCTCTAAAGTATTTAATTTAATTGTCTAATTGGCTATGAATAATTTCTTCAGTTGGTTTGAATAAAGTGAAAACAGTGGATAAAAAAAGACTGGCTGTGATGAATAAACTCCTATTTTTTTTAAGAAAAGAATATTTTTGTCTTATCATATACTTATGCTAATTATGTTATATTCCATGTATGTGTGTGTGTGTGTGTGTGTGTGTGTGTGTGTGTATATATATATATATATATATATATATATATATATTTATAAGCTGGTAAATAAGTGTGAGCTAAATCATGTCTGAAATTACTTTCTATTAAGATCTCTAAATCTAATGAGGTAAAAAAAAAAAAAAAAACTATTTAATTATTCACACCCTCCCTAATTTTCAGCCCTAAACTCAACATTCTTCTAAAAAAAAATTGTTGGTGGTTGTAGCATAAAGGTAGAGATGTACAGAAGGTATGGAGTCAGAACAGCTGGCCTCCTCTTCTGATAAATAATCCCTTCCTCACCTCTATCCCTGCCATTTTTTTCTTGACCCTCCTCTTCCTTCTTGTATGTTTCTACAGCTTCTCTAGAAGTGAGTAACCAACTTCTTATTTCAAGAAGGAAAGAAAGGAAGTAAAAAAATGAGAGAGAAATAGAAGGGTGTGGGGATAACTTCTTAATCTGTCAGTTTCTACAGAATGTGAATACTTTTCTTTGGATATTCTACAAGGATTTTTGATTTTCTTTCCGAAGAAAGATTTACTTTCATTTAGGCACTGAAAGGTATTCAACCTTGTTTGGGGCCACTAAATACGATTTTATGTAAGTTTTAAACTTGCTTTTTGTTTGTTTTTTTATTGCCTTATGACTAAGTGACTTTTGATAAAAGAATAATAGAGCTCTGTATGTATCAAGTTTCACTTTATAAAATTTATTTTGTACCAATTAAAAGTTAAAAAGTAAAATAAGTAATAATATTTTATATATCATCAAATTGTAAACAGATTTTTCCTTGCATTGTGTAAGTCTGCTTTTAAGATTTGTGTTTTATATAAAAAGTAAAGAATTAGTTTAGATTGTTCTTTGTTGCTGGTACCATGTAAATCAATACAACCTGTTGTATATTACTGGGAGAGGAAATGGGCACTGCCAAATAATTCTCACTTCCTTAAAAGATGCCATGAAGGGAAATTACTCATCATAATGACTTAATTAACAATAGGATGTATCCACCAAAAAAAAAAAAAAAGAAAACCAGCTGTGAAAAAAAAGGGAAATAACTTTTTTTTATAATGATAATGAAACAAATTTTTAAACAGGTTTTTGTTGAAGATTAAAATATATGATTATTAATTTTAAAGAATGAATTTCATGCCAATGTTGAAACCTTCAACTTCTAGAATAGTTTATATGCTTCTATGAAAAGTTTCTCATGATTAATTTTATTAAAATGAACACATATTTAAAGATTTTTAAGATAAAGCGAGGGACAGTTTCTTATTTCTCAGTGAAACTATTTAAAAGAATTCTGTAGTAAATCATCTATTTAAAAATATTTTTTACTCTTTAATCTTATTTTTTGTTTATATTCATTATGATTTGATTTATGTTTATAATTATTAACCCTTTTCCTGGCAGATGCTTTTTATTGTTGAATTATTTTCAAGAAATTTGCAAAAGAGTTGGTACATTCAAATCAATCACACACACACACACACACACACACACACATATATATATATATATATATATATATATATATATAAAACATGATAATTTGATCAGCAATTGCCTGTCATTGTACACAAGTATATAAAACTATAAAGCATTGACTTTTAATTATGGTATTTTGCAAAACCACCTTTACACGATCCTGCATTACAGTGGGGCCTCCTATTGAGGTTTCTATACATTAACATTGAATTGGTTAACCAGCACCTAATAAGAAAATGCCTTATTTTCCTTATTGTTGGTAGCTCAATATATGTTGTCTTGCCTGTGTACCATTAGTATCAAAAATGTTGCTCTGCATGCAGAAGGGTTAATTTGTCTCCATTTAATAAATCTATAGTTAAGTTTTTATCTGAATGATGAGAACTTCTAATTTATTAACGTGTTTTGATGGCTGTCCTTATCTGAGTTGTTGCTAGAATCACCACTATATATGCGTTTGCACCAGGCACGTGCTGTGAGTAATCAATCTTGGTAGGCAGTTGGTAGATCTTTATAAAGTTAATTATCAACAGAGGCCATATCACTTGGGTGAAAAGAAAATTAGTTAATTCTCTGGTAATGAGCAGAGAGATAAGTATTTTACAAAAATTTATAAAATGTTCAGTTAAATTTTTTATAAGAAAAAAAAAAAGATATTTACATTTTCATATTTAACATGTCTCATTCACAATAGAATGAATGTGCACAACTGAAATGAAGACAAAATTTTGACCTCTTTTATTATCTGTTATCAAATATTACTCATAGCAGCATCCATGGCATGTTTACATTGTAATATGGATTATATATACTGAGGTTGTAAGCACAAGAGAATTATGACTGTCCAAGATGAAAATAATAATCAATCATACATTGGGTTCAGTGCCTTGAGTTATAAATAGAGAACTCGAAATTTACTATTGTTGTACTGCTGAGTGGTCAGAGTTCTGAAAACCTCTTTATTGAAATGGCAGAGAAATATACCATGGTCACTTGATGACAGATGACACTATAAAAACAAAACAAAGATGTTTATGTTTAAAATTGTAAAACTCTAAATAGAAATATTGTGGCTGAAAAAAAGTACTGCACTATATATATGTGTGTATATATATATATATATATATATATATATATATGCTTGCAGGTTTGATAAAGTGGTGAGTTGGAGATACAGGAAGAGACCAAGGAGTAAACAGGTTAGTCAGCATCTAAAAGAAGTCAGTCAAGGACAGACGTGGGAGTTGACGAGAGATCATGAAAGAGCAAACATGCTAAGTGATTTGTTACTCTTGAATTCCACCACTTTAACATCCTCTAAGAATATAAGCATCAAGGGTCCTATTTAAGAATTTGTTGTTGTGATTTACTTTTTCTAATGTTTGATATTTTCTCTACTTTATAAAACAAGAATCTCAATTTTAATAAAGAAATTAGTTTATCCCAACTATAGGTAAATAGTAGGACTAACTAAGTTCTTTAGCCTTGGTCAGGCAACTAGCCTAGGAGAAGGAAAATTTTGAATTTTGACCTGCTGCACTCTGCTTAAACATTGACCTTGTGTCACATCCTGCCATGACTATAGGACTTACACTCCTGTATTTTAAAATGGCTATTATGCCACTTGTTCCTGAAACAAAGATGGCGGACGCACATAAACAATCAGTCTCGGGAACTCATTGGCCTGGAAAACCACGTGGTTAGTGCCTAAAACTACATCCGCAACTTCAATTTTGTCCCACGTTTTTGGAGCCTACTCCATGACAAGAATTTTCTATAAATACGCTCATCTTCCAACATTCACTCTCTTTTCACATTTTTACTTACAGGGCCAACACACTCTCTCCAGTGTAACTTCCAGAGAGAACATTCTCACTCTGTTATTTCAACTCACAGCAGTATACTGCCACAAAAATGTATACGCCATGCAAACATTCTCTTACTTGTTACACTTTTTCGGTGAGATTTTTTCCATCTTCAAAAATAACAGAAATTTCATCAAAGCACCAAAAGAAAGAGACAAACAAGATGGGAGAAGACACTTTCCTCCTAATATACACTATTAAGATTCTATTGAAAATACTTAGTCAACACGCATAAGATACTTTTGTCATTTAGTCTTTTTTGTAGTATTAGTGTTGATTACACACACATACATTCAGGAATATTTAACAAACAGTAATAGAACCATAGTAATGTTTTAAAATGTTTCATTGAATGTATTGTTGAAATATAAATTTGAGTTTGTTTGTACTGCTTTGTCTTGAATGTTCTTTTTGTCCGTGCCGTTTCACATCTTTCATATCGTAACACATCATTTGCCTCCTTTGCCTTTTTACAAATATATACAAACAATAAATTGTGGGGGACCAAACATAAACACCAACAACTTACCACTACAAATTAGAGAGTTCCATATCCACTAAACAATTACATGTCCCCCTACAGGCCTCGGTCAGGCAACTAGTCTAGAAGAGGGAAAATTTTGAATTTTGAACCTGCGGCACTCTGTTTAAACATTGATCTTGTATCACATCCTGCCATGACTGAGGATTTAGGGAAATAGATATTGATACCCTTTCTTCTTTTCTGAATGCAAAATTACTCTTCAGAAGAACAACATTTCATATCTCTGTAATCCACTGTGAACAATGTAACTTCCTTATTTTTTATATTCAATTATTAACTTTTCAAGTTTTATTCTGGTAAAGTACTGACTACCTGAATGGTATACTAATGATTGGTTATAATTATTGTAATTTTGGTATGTGCCAAAATGAAGAGGTAAATATAATTGTTTTATTATGTTAACAAGAAGCATCAAGATCAAACCTGTCTATTCATACAGCAAAAAGGATATTTTCATTTTTTTTTTTTTATTGAAATATTATCTGAATGTTAACAGCTTTTTTATTTTAATCTCTATTTCTTGTTCATCACTCCAAATGTTAGAAACTTTCTATGATTGTGAAGATTATTAAGTAAACAAAATATAAAAATAAAAATAAAACCAATAATAAAAAAGGAAAATAAGGTAAATAATAGTCTCTGAAAATACAATAAAATATCCAACAACTAAATACCCCAAAACTAAATCAGCTTCTTTAACCCTTGTCAACCCACTGGATAACACATACATTTTGCTGCCTCCTGAAAGAACATTCCAGACACAATAACATTTACAATGATTCATAGACTTAATAAAAAGAAAACATTCCACAAGAAAAGTTCATATTCAACTTTTGTAAATATTAAAAATGAATTAATCTACCAAAATGTTAATCAAGCCTTATCGTAAAGTTTGATTTTTTATACTTCATAAAACAAAGAAAAATAAATGAATTAGTTTCCTATAAACTATTCATATCACTGCTTCCCCTGTGATTTCAGAGATACACTACTGAAGATGATTTGGCATCTTAAAAACCCAGATTGGCTTTTGCTATCTCTTCACATCATTTTTAATCTTGTTCACAGCATTTCAAAAGTGATTTTAGCTTTGGGGAAAGTCAAACCTAACAGGAGCCAATTCTGAACTATAGAAATGTTCTTACAAACCTCAACAATACAATGCTTTGACCTTGCCAAAAAAGCTCTTTACAAGATATGAAGAAGCTACTTGTGTCTCTCTGCTGACTGATCAACCCAATGGAAGAGTGTTCACATATGCCAGTAAAGTTCCTTCTGATTGGTTGTCAAGTTAGATTAGGGTTCCACAACCAGTTCTTAAGATATTCAAGATGGCTTGCCTCATTTCCATAAAGTATAAGGGAAAATGTTGCTGTTAAGAGTAAAAGCACAAAGAAAGGAGTTATTTACTAAGCTTTATCATTTACAAAATTCAGACTGTTGTCTTCATCTTTATTGTTATACTCATGATGTTTTGGCTGATACATCCTTCAGCCTTCTTCCGGTGTTTCTTATTGAACTCTGACACCTTCACAGAACTTTGAACTAAATCTTTTATATAATCCAGAGGGGTAGATTGCTCTAATTTTTTTAACCTGACTGAATCTCCAACCTTGTGATGATGTAATTCAGAAAAATTCATTAACCAAATGTCTATATTCATCATGCTAGGTGTCCTGCTGAACAATTCAGAGTGTATTTTTGGGACTTATAAACTCAGTGATTTTATTAACTCTATAAAATGCTATTCATTTCATGTATTAAAAGCCAACCTTCATTGGATAGTACCACAACTAAAACTTCCACTATCCATATAAGCTAAAGAAAAGAATTGTTCATTGACTAAGTCATTAAGGAAAAGTCATTAGTAATGAAACCGATGCATATCAAGAAGAAATGAAGAGTTTAAAAGACAACTATCCAGAGTGTATAACATTGGCTTTAAAAAAATCTGGATCAAATGACAGAACAGTACCAGAAAACTCACCACGGTCTATCTACCTTATGTCAAAGGTCTAGCCGAAAAGATTCAAAAGATATGTTGTCCATGTAATAAGACAATTTTCAGGAGTACCTTGACTCTTTGCAAATATCTCTTCTGGGTCAAGTACCTAAAAGAATACAACATGACAAAGAATTGCATATATTCCATCCCATGTAGCTGTATTTAAAGATTCAGAGATGAGACATGCTGTCCACTAAAAGTAAGACTAGAGGAACATCGAAAAGCTGTTGAGGTAAAAAATCTTATATAGCTGACCATATATGGAAAAAAAAGGGAAACCATCTGCTCTTATGGGACGAAGTCAAAATGATGGATAGAGAAGAACATTCAAGGAAAAATGTCTTAAAGAAGCAGTGCATTTGTTGGGCTACTGTGACCTGTTGAGTAGACCAAGTAGATGGATGAATACAATAGGGGAACTAATAATCAAAAAGGCTAGATTTTTTTTTAACTGTAATATGAGCTAAGGTAAAAAAAATTATACATAATAGTAATAAGTAGTAATTAATACTGTTGATGAAAACATTAGGTTTTTAAATCCCAAAAATTCACATAACATAACAGATATAGGTATTTGGTTAATGAATTTTAAGTGAAATCATCTGGAGGTTAAAGGTTCAAGCCTGACTACAGGTAAAAATAACAAGGAATACTTATTATAGCTTAACACTTGTACCTAGTTATGGCTAATGGAATTAAAACAATCTACCTCCATAGATTAAATAAAGAGTTTGGTTCAAAGTTCTGTATAGATTCCTATGCTTGATAAGAAACACCTGAAGAAGGCCAAAGAATGCACCAGCCAAAAACATTGAGAATATAATCATAAAGTTAAAGACAATAGTCTGAATTCACTAAATTATCAAGCTTTATTGCATGAATTTAGACACTTACTAAGCTTTGCTTAGTTATGGCTCAAGGTCAGATAAAAGGTGTACCCAGTAAAACACATACTCACTAGTAATGGTTTACTTGTCTAGCTTACTAACTATTACACCATGCAAAGAACCGAAATTCAGAGTAAGTGCCATATATTATCTGATTCTTCCATATATTAACAAGAAGGCTATACCAATTAGCTAACCTTGAGTTTCATCACTGTATGTTGCTGGGTATCATCAAAGTGCTGTCTGTTTTCTCAAGACATCTATACCCAGTGAGACTAATCATTAATTCAACAAATTTTTCTTGAGGCTAATTTGGATTCTTGTTTTTTTGCCAGGCTCTCCTCAATTACTCAGAAGATTTCAGGATTCTTCCAAGTTAAAGTATTCCTTGTGGAGTTGTTGGTTAATTTCTTTGTTGGATTTGCAAGCAGAGAAAAATACTTCTGATAGGTTTACATAGCAAATTTTTAAGTCATTTTAAGGAACATGCAATGTATTAGTACATAGAAAAAGCATTGGTTTCTAACCTGAAAGAAACTCTGTATACACCTTATCATAAAATTTTTATTAGATAATAAAACGTATAAATATGCTGAGTAGTATTTGGACACAATTTTAATTTTGAAGATGTTCACTAAATTTTTCCTGGTTAGGTGAGATTTATTTTGAAATAAAATTTTATTTATAAGAATTAGCATGAAAATAATTTACATTTTTTTTTTTTTTTTTTTTTTTTTTTTACTGTCAACTTTTTTACTTGTTGATAATGCCCTTGTCAAAGGCATGAATACGTCACTTCTCTCCCAGCCAAACTCTGGGCAAATAGTTGGTTGACTGGATTTTTTCACCTTGGTACAGCAACGTGTTTTGAAGTTAATCTCTGAATTCAAACCAATTTCTGCTTAAAAACTGATCTTGTGTCACATCCTGCCTCTGGCAGAGGAATTGGATAAATATATACAACAGCTTTGTTTTCCTAACCCCACTTTTATTTTTCTTCCTCATTTTTTATGGCCATATTAAAGTAAAATCAGACCAACACCACTGTATGAAATATATAGGTACTGAATCATTTATCTGATAATGTTGAGATTGGAGATGATAATAATATCTGCATTTTATCACAGAATTATGGCATATCTCATGTATGTGTATACATGCAGTTAATTTCAAGCACTTTTTTCATTGACATAAAGACTTATGAAAAACTATTCTAAAACTGTTAAACGATATTTGATGATATATCTAATGAGGAATAAATCAAGATAGTTGAAGACTGGGCAGGGATCAAAAGGGGGGGGAAGAGGGGAAAAAACAAATTTACCTGGAGGGATTGGTAAGATGTTGTTCTTTTTTTTTTTTTAAATAAAAGATTATATATTTGTAGGGTGCTGAAAGGTTCTTGGCCTAACGAAGAAATAACTGACCTAGAGCCATAAAATAATGTTTCAACATGGCTGATCATATCAAATAATACTAATCAATACATTTTATTGTTACTGAATGTATCTACTTCAGAAATATAAGACATGTTTGGAGGGGAAAATGCAGAAATATGATGCCATGTTTGTGTTCTGAAAATTGGAACCATTTGGTATTTTATTACCAGAACTGGTTTATTATCTTTTGAAAGAATCAGAATCAGCCAACAGAATCTGGATTATTATCTGGATAGTTTTAATTCTGAACTACTAGTGCTTTGTAGCACATGAAACATGTTTAAGAACTGCCAATAGATTTATTTGATTTTTTTTCTTGATATGTTACTTTCCCAAATGATAATTTCTGCATATTTACAAAATTTAGTACGACTCACACAAGATTTAGAGAGAAATTAGTACAAGAAACATTGTTATATGAATCTTTTAAATGACAGAGGTTTTCCTGTTTAGAAAATCGACATTTTAAAATTGTGGTTTTTTAGCTGAGTTTGACATCACAAGTCAGACCATTTAATCTGGGCTTAGTTTGACAAAAATCACAGATTGATTGGTTGAATTTATTGACATGTCTAACCATTTAGGGTTATTTTATTCTTAAAGGTTAGGGAATCCCATTCATTGTACATTTATATTTACATATATTTGTGTGGTTGTTTAAGAGGGTTTTTTTTTTATTTGTTTTGTTTTGTGCATGGCACTATTAAATACAAATAATTTTATACAGTTCTATTTGGCCTATAGATGGAACCCTTACAGGTTCTATCATTCTAGGTCAGAGTCAACCTGGAAGCAATGAAGAGGTACGTCACAGTCTGTAGATCTGCAGCCTTGCCATCTGATGCTGTTCAATGTCCTACTCAGAATACCTATATGGGGTCTTACTCCCCCGTTGGAGATACAATGTGTTCTAATCCCCCTGACAAGGTTACAAATGATCAATAGTTGGAGGGCATTCAGTGAAGAATACACACTATACTCAAAAATTGACTTTATAAACAAACTTCCGCTACAGAGGAGACTTGGGAGTAATGGCCATCACATTATAGTAAGTGTTGATATCTATCTTAGTCTAGCAAATGGTGAGTAGGAAAAATGTTATTTTATTAATTTTCTATATGAGACAAGTTCTATCGGCACTAAAAATCAGTATGTTTATCTTCATTTTACTTGAATGACTCTATCTGGCATCGGTACAGAAATCATGTCCTGAGTATGACACTAAGCCATCTGATAGTGAGGCTCCAGTTCTGGAGAGTATGGAGTACCCCTTCATTCCCATTACTCCCAGGTCCACTCTAACCCATAGTGATAGTACCTGTGAGAGTCCCATTTGTAGGTCTGATAGTTCTGTTTAAAAATCATACGTGTTTGACAGGACCACGTGCAAAATAAACTCTAAAAAAGAATATACAATGAACAGGATTCCCTAAATTCTAGTCATGAAATAACCCCGAATGAGTTGACATGCTGTTAGAATTACAACTGATTTAAAAAAAGAAAAAATAATTTAAGATTAGTCAATGAATAATTGAAAAATAAATATCAACTCACCTGGGTTTATTTCATGCCAGACTGATTTTTTTAAATTTTCATTAGTCTGGTATGTTAAATGGGATTTGAAATGCCTCAACCAATTCTTTATTGAGATTTTAATTAGAACGAAGAAATCAAGGAAATGTTGCGACTGTGGTGTTTAGCAGGGTTTGTAGCTTTATATTAAAATCTTTTCTGAATAAATTACAACTGATATTGAGTAGTTAATTAAAAAATGTGTTTTGTTTTGATTTACTTTCAAAAACAAAGCTACAATATTCACAATAAATTTATCCAGAAATTATTTACAATAAGTGTAACCTTAAAAGACTGCATTAACCACAATGTTGAGTTCTATCCTATTTATAGAATTTGTAATTAATTTCGAACAAAAAAGGGGAAGTATTCTCTAATTAATGAATTATAATTAGTAATCATCATCCTTGAGAAATTATGGTTGAGTGTGCTTGTTAATCCCTCACTGTTATTATTAAATTGCAAACTGTTATATTCTTTAAGAACATTTGAACCGAAGTCTCCCTATAATGAGTTGTTTTTTTGCTGCATTATAATGAGTGAGTATTATTTGTTTATGCTTCTTTGGGCATCTCCTCATTTTACTATTTCCTCACATCAACCTTTAAAAAAAGAAAAAAATAGAATCTTTGCACAAAACATATACAATATAAATACACTATCAATGTTCAGATCAAATTCTTTTTCTTACCATTATTTCTGAAATCATCCAATTCAATTTTTTTTTTAAATTTACACTGTTGCTGTTTTTAATCTGATTAGGCAATTATTTCTAAAAATATATTACTCTATTAGCAAAAAATCAAATTGGTTAGTAGACATAGTTTTTTAAATCTGCCTTGGCAGCAAATTTCAAGGAGAATTGTTGAAAAAATGTCTACCATGATTAGAAATTCCATTAATTATTTTGAAGGTTTCAATAAGATCTCCTCTTATTCTTCTTTCTAATTAAGTAGTTAACCCCTGTAACTATAATCTTTTGTTCTTGGCATCAGTATAAATGTAACCCTATTGCGTTAACAAATATCTCTCTATAATGAGTCATTTTTTACTGTATTAAGGTTATCTACATGATCATAATAATATTGAAATAAAGGCCATTAATTTCTGTTAGCCTGATGCAAAAGATTCCAGCAAACTTTTTATTCATATAAATTCATAACATCATTATTAGGTCATCAATGTATTTTCCTGATTTTCCATGACCTTATGCCACCTTTCAGCTAAATTATAAACATGAGTACATCAGTAAGTTCATGGCTCAATGAGGTAGGCAGGGGAGAAAAAAAATTAAACTTTAAATCTGTGAAATGAAGTCCTTTAATGACATAGAAAAGTATGATTAGAGGAACCTGTCATAAAGCAATGGTTCATTAAATAGTTTTACAACACTGGATGCCCAACGATTGTTACCTTGTGCTAGATTAAGTTAAAATTAATAAATATTTGCATAACTAAGATATCAAGTAAAGATCAGATTCTTTAAGACTAAAATGAAGGCAGTTCTCCTATATAAATTTGAATCATGAAACATGATGAATACCAACAAACTTCAGGACTTTGTAAATAGACATCTCAAACACATTCTGAAGATCAGGTGGACTGATAAGATTTTGAACTCCAACCTATTGGAGAAAACTAATCAGAACCTACATCAACTAGGATCTGAAGGAATAAAGGTGGATCAGATAGATCCTATTTAAATCAGCTGGCATTGTTACAAGGTGTGGTGACTGGACTGGAATCAATAAGAGAAGAGTTGGGTGGCAAAAGAAGATCTGGAGAAGGTCAGTTGGGAGTGAGGCTAAGATGGCTGGATTAATTTAGGGCCCAGTTGGGGACAATTTCTCAGAACAGTCTACTGCTGTGGTTGTCATCCCATGCTCCACAAGTAGTTTGCTATAATAAATAAAGATATCATATAATGAAACCAATTCTTATGTCATTTCCTACTAAAATATTCTAAGAAGACCACATAAACAATAGCAAGATGGCATCTTATAATCAAGTGATGATTGAATCTTTAATATACAGTGAACATTGTCTAATGTGGAATAATCATAGAAAGTCATTTATTTGGTCTGGACTGACTCTGAAATGGTATTATTGTATTTCATGCGTGAAAGTCTGCTGTTAAAAATGGTGTATTTATTTCACAGAGATATTATAGATAAAGAAGATTTTGAGTAGGAAGAGATGAACAGTGGTTTAACTGTCTTCTCTGAGATATGTGTGTATCTGCATAGGAACATATGAGTAAGCATATATGTATTTACTTATGTATATGGTTGCATGTGTATGAATTAATGACTAGATTGTAGATTGTTTGTTATGTAATATCTATATTTATGCCTATATCTATGGGTGTATGCACTTTCATATGTTAAGGATTTGGGACCTCAGAAACTATTTATAGCAACTGCATGATATATATAAATAATATAGATTTGTCTAACTACATACTTTAGTCAATCCGCTGTTAAAAAATCCTTTCTAGTTCAACGCATCTTAACATTTATTATAATTTGTTATGCTTCCTTGGATATCCCTACTTTTTGGTATATTCTCATGTCAACCTTTAAAAAAAATTTTTAATCTTTTTACAAGACTTATACAATATTAATATACAAATCAAAATCTGTTCAATATTTGATCCAATAGTTCCAAAAAATGCCCTTATTTCTGAATTCATCCAATACAATCTTAAAATTTTCTATGCTTGTATAAAAATTTGTGAAAATGAGGTGGAGAATAACCTCCTTTGTTTTTTATATTGGGCATTTTTGGTATAAAGTTCAACTTAAGGTCAACATATTTCCTATACACAGCAGTTTTTGGTTGAATAACCTTTTAGAAAAAGAGGTTTCAGAAGGCTTCTCAACCCAGATAAGCAAATATTTTTCAGCCAATCAGAGGGCTGGAAAATACTTAAAATGGATTTTTAAAGACATTTCCATGGAGCCTATTTTGCACATCAAAAACCCATAAATAATAGACAGAAAGACCACTAATTCAGTAGGATCCAGGCCAGTGTCATGTGAGTACATCTACACAGTGATAGTGAAAGTTCAGCTGGGTGATGGTTGGTTGCCAGTCAACCAAGTAGCAGTGGATAGCTCAACCAGCATGCAGTGTCAGAATCACAGAATATAAACCAAATCAGTAAAAAAAATGATATCCTGAAAATCAATGCAACAGCCTCTGAATTTTGTTGAGTTTAAAACCGTGTTCAATACCAACCATATGTCTACAAATTCTAAGAACTTTGAGTCAAGAATAAAAGAATGATGAGATTTTATCAACCTGTCTTCTTGCCCTGAACTCAGCAAGCTCTTCACTCACTTCTAGAAGACAGGACTGCTATCATCTACTTACTCAAAATAAAATACTACTACATCTTCACTACTTCTTCAACACCAATCCTGAAAAACCTTGAGGGAATTTAACCTGCCAAAAAACATACCTATTCATCATTCTTCCTCACCAGTAAGTTTGCAAAGAACTCTTCTTCCATCATATTTAAATTCTAATTAGGTGCTCAAGGGAAATAAATGAGCTTGACTATTTTGTCTCTCATCCTTTTTCTTATTTCTAAGAACCTTTATATCTTTTACTATCTTTCTTACAGTATTGACTATTTTGTTTATATATCACTAATTTTTCATATTTTCTACTTGTAAATAAACATATTTCTTGTATGTTTCAATTTGCATCTTAAGTTTGAGCCTGATTTGTTGCCTAAAAACAGATTTATTCCTGTAATTATTCTCTTCTAATTTTATGTATAATATAAATTCCCAAAATGATAGTTTTTTTTATACTTTGCTCAAATATAGTTTTATATATGATTATTTTTTTTTATATTTCTCAAATAGTTTAAAATGTTGGGAATTTATATTTAAAAGTCTATCAAAATATTTCTTATATTTCAAAGAAAAGTATTTTTTTATATTATTGTTATTCTTAATCTGATAAGGTAATTTTTTCCAAAAATATATCACTCTATTAGCCAAAAAAAAATCCACTTGGTTAATAGACTTAGTTTTGAAATTTGTCTTCACATCTAATTTCCAGTCTAAAGCGAAGTATGAAAAAAATGTCTACCATAATTAGGAATTACATTATTTTGAAGGTTACAGTTAAGTCACCTCTCATTTCCTTTCTTTTAAATTAGTTAATCCTAATCTTTCTCTGAAACTGTAAACTGTTACTCTTTTTATTAGTTTTATCACTTTTTTGTATGCCTTCTAATATCAATATTACACTCTAATTTCCATGTCAAGTTATCGATCAAGAATTTATCAACTAATTTTGTTATTGTCTTTTATATTGACATTGTGACACTTCCTTATTTATTAAACCTTTAAATGAATGCATATATGAAAATCTAAATATTCATAATAGATTCATTATTAATTACATGGTCTGCTAGCCATGCTTAATAACAATTATGCCATGTGATCTTTCTCTTCAGTTCACAGAAATCATATCATAAGCTTTATATTGGGAGGTGTAAAAGTTAATTAGCTCAGTTCCAGAAGGCCTTCTCCTCAAGCAACATGTGAGGTCCCCGCATTAAACCAACCTTGTGTCAGATTTTAACACTATGCAAGGTTGGATAAATACCTAAAGGAATGCAGATTATTTTGACACTTGTGGATTTGAACCCTTTTTCTTTTCTTGATTTCTTTTCTATGGATTTGTAAGCCGTTTCTAAATGAACAACCAGGTGACAAACCTTATTTACCGTTGTTTTGATTTTTCTCATTGTCATATTTGTATATGATAGAAATGTCAAGATTCTTTGCTGTCACTTTGACATATGTTCTTTAATCTCGGAAAGATATTTAGAAAATGCCATTAAACAAAAAGATTAACATCTACACAAAAGCAACAAAGAAAATTTGGATTTCTTTTCAAAAAAGAAAAGAAAAAAAATTCAACTTGATGAATCAACTTATAAAATTTTAAAGTAATTATCTATGCTTGTTTTTTTCCCCCAATTTATTTATTTACTTTTATGCTTTAGTCAAAATGTGTAAAATCGTTAATGACTTATACATGTTCTAATTCAGAAGTTAGCAAGATGATGTGTTGAACATTTTATTGAAGGTTTGTTATTTCATCATCATCATCATCATTACATGCTGTCAAAATGGAATCCTTTGACACTTACCATCTGTCCCAATAAGCCATTGCTCTAGACAGCATACATTGTCTACGCAGAGCTGGTTAGCCTACATTCTTGTGTCCATGTATGGAAATTCACGGTAGAATGCTGCTTATGACTTCAACTCTGCTTCTCCAGCAGTGCTAAGTACGTCTTATTCATCTTACTTGGATGATTTGTTAGATGGGGGTAAGTGGCCATTCAGTTGCTGTTTTGTGGGGTGCTGCTTCCAGCATTTGTTGAAAACAGCACACAGTGCTAGGAGAAAAAGGTAGATGGAAACTACATAAGCATACTATGTTACTTCTTGTATGCCAAAGTAAGCAAAATATATATTTGATAAATCTCAATCAATGATATATTCAGAAAAACTTGACCTTGGAATATTTTCAATGAAAATCTATTATTCATTCCAAAACTCTTCATTTCATTTTAACATTAGAAATTTGTGATAACAGAATAACTTGATGAATTTTGGTTAGTCTTCAGCTTTTTGTTGCTTTTCAGTGTATTAAAGTAATATGATGTAGAAATAATATGATATCTTCTGATTATCCTCAAGTGTTATCAATGAAAAATGTGCTTCCCATATATGGAAGCATATTTTTTATTGATAACAATGGTCAACATAATTTCATTGTCAATGATATTAGATTGTTTTTAGACTGACTCTGCAATATTGATCCAAATATGGCCTTGAGTTTACTAGATTGGCTTTATTTTTATTTCTCCATTTTTTAATTTTTTATTTTGAGATAATAAATGTCCTGTATTTGAGAATTTAGTTAAAGTAGCCATCAGAGTCACTGCCATTGTTACGTATATATAATTACTGCTTAAAGTTGTTTTGCTACAGACCTTATCCAAATGAACGTAATAGAAAATATACTATGAGAAAAAAAAACTGACAAATGTTGTAAATTCCAACATTAAATCTAAAATCAGATAATCAAACAGCAAAAGACAAACTTGCTTCCCAAATTAATGTAAATTATATATTTTTGCTACTTTGGTATTGAAAAGATTGGATATCGAGGGGAAAATTTAGAAGGTAGAATCTGACAGTATGTTGGGATAAAATAATAAATTGAATGATGCTCATTATCTGAAAAACTAGAGCCAATTCAGCAAAGCTAATGTAATTTTTGGAGTCATCACCCTACAAAAAATACCTTAAATATGAGTATCATTAAATAAGTTTCCAGACTTTTTTTGTATGGGCACTTTTATTGATAGTACACACATGAAACTCTAGTCCCCTTCAAAGTAATCTCCTCTGGCTGCAATGCACTTGTTGTACCATTCCAACAACTTCTCGAAGGCCCCATGGAAGTCCTCTTGTGTGAGTGTTTCAATGACCTTCGTCGCAGTCTGTTTCATTTGAAGAGTGCTGGCCTCTTCTGATGGAATCTCATCCTGAACTCCCTTAAAACCTCAACATAGTAACTCTAATCCTAGCCCTAACCCTTTCGCCAATCAACTCTGGTGTATTGACTTCCTTACTCCTCCCACACCTTTCATTATCCCTCACAGACTCCCTGCCTTCCTTGAATCTCTTATGCCACTCAAAAATTGATGCTCGATTCATGCAAGATGCTCCAAAAGCAGTCTGAAGTGTTCCATACATTTCTGTGGCATTTTTTCCAAGTTTAAAACAGAATTTTATTGCATATCGTTCTTCTAAAGTGTCCTCATGTCCAGATTGCATTTTTGAAATTCACCAGCTGTGACAATCAGGCTTTAGTAGGGTGTATTCCAATTGCTGCTGTAGCTGTTCATTTGAACCTGGAATCATAAAAATTAGTCAGTCATCTCATACGATGTATAGCAATAACATAGTGAATTTTCAAGAGTCTACAACAATTTTAAATGCCTGTACAAAAAAAAGTCTGGAAACTTATTGAAGGCACTACATAAATTTAAAAAATCATTGACAACTAAAAAAATCTTTTTAGTTAAGCTGTGTAATGTCTTAATCAATTTGGTCTCAAAAACCTGTGGCCAGACTGGGCACAAATCTATACTCATATCACTACTTCTCAACTCCAAATTTTAAAATCATATTTGAAACCTGATAATGAATATTTTCATTTAAATTTTGTCTAGTCTTTACTTCACCCTATTGTTTTTAATACCAAATTCAAGGTTAAATGTCCTCAAATCATTTGTTTAAAGTAGGAATTAAAAAGTAACTCATGTTCAGTATAATTTTTATCCCATACTCCTCCTCCTCCTAATGAAAAATCATTTTTCACAAATATAAAACTGGAAATGAAATATTTTCATTAAGAAACTTTACTTAGTCTAATCTTAATTCTATTGTTGCTTTTTATCATAAAATGAAGATAAGACAGTATGAAATGAAGAATTTTCATTATTATTTTTTACTTAAAGTAATGTGACTTTATGATAAACACAAATACCCTCTAGTTGCTACTCAAAATATTGATCAATTTGCACAGTGTACACAAACCAAATGTTGTAAATATATTTGCATCTACCCTCTGTACACCCTGTTGGCTAGGGCTGTAGATTACACCTCTGCAGAAGGGTAAGAATCTACCTCCAATGAGTGTCCTGGTGATGATACTAAACTGAATCTTATGGTGAAGCTCCATTACTAGAGCTTTGAGGCATGTGGACAACTGCTTCATTGCCATTACTCCCAGGTCCACTCTGACCTAAATTGGTAGTATCTATTAGGGTCCTATCTATGAGTCAACTAGAAGTGTTCAATCATTTTCTGAGGACTATTATTATTTGTTATTTGAAACCATATAGCTGTGTGCAAATAATTTATATTACATAGAAATATTTGATAAATAGAATTTTAAATATTAAATAGCAATATTTGAAACCATTTAACTATGTGCAAACAAATTATTAATATTAAATAGAATTATTAGTGTTAGATAGGAATTCTTGAAACAATTTAACTGCGTGCAAACAAATTATCAATATTAAATAGAATTATTAGTGTTAAATAGGAATTCTTGAAACAATTTAACTGCGTGCAAACAAATTATTAATATTAAATAGAATTATTAGTGTTAGATAGAAATTCTTGAAACAATTTAACTATGTGCAAACAAATTATTAATATTAAATAGAATTATTAGTGTTAGATAGGAATTCTTGAAACAATTTAAATGCGTGCAAAAAACTGAGCTATCAGCTCATTTAAAGATAGTTAACAACGAACTGTTTGCTTACAAATCATATATATATATAAACAGGATTTGTTATTAAATAACCCACCAGGTTTGATATGCCATAAAATACCAACCGTTCTACCTTCAATGAAATTACTCTATACATGTATGAAGGGATTTCCTCAATTTAGATGCTAGAAACTAAGTCTTAGGATTAATCATATTACCTGAACTTTTGGGTTGCACGTCATATATGAAAACAGTTGCTATTAAGCAATTTACAAAAAATTTTTTTTAATTCAGCAGAAAGTTTGATACAATGTAGAACTTGTGAAATTATTTTATATCATTTGTTAAAATTACTGTTATTCATCATGTATTTTCAAACATTTTACCATCCGGTAACACATATCTCCTTCCTTGGCTATAATAGCATAATATTTTTTTCTATTTATATTATCTTTTACTATTTATCTCTGTCTATTTAATTATATCACTCTCTGTCAGCCCAGTTGACTGGGGCTGTAGAATACACTAAATTCAACTCTTAAAAAGTGTCCTGGATATGACATTAAACCATCTGATGGCTAGGCTCCAGCTTTAGAGCTTTGAGGAAGTGGAGTATCCTTTCATTGCTATTACTCCCAGGTCTTCTCTGATTTGGAGTGGTAGCACTTGATAGGGTTCAATCTATAAATCAACTACAACTGTTTGACATTTAAACTGTGTGCAAATGAATGACATAGTAAATTGAATTATTAGAAATAGAACTGTTTGACCATTTAACTGTGCTCATTCGTTTACACACAGTTAAATTGTTGTAAGTATTGCTATGTATTACTAACAATTCAATTAGTCATTTGTTTACACAATGTTGTAGAAAATTATCAATGTTAGATATCAATACATGAAACTCTTTAACTGTGTGCATAAATTGAATTATTAGTATTACATAACAATACTTTGAATCATTTGATTATGTGCAGATGAATAAATAGTGTGGAATAGAATAATTAATGTTAAATAGCAATACTTGTTACCAATTCACTGTTTAATAAATCTATACAATATTAATCATTTATTTGCAGTTAGATAACAATGATTGAAACTATTTACTTGTGTAGAAACAATAGCAATACTAGTGTGCAAACAAATTAGTTATAACTCATTTTAAAATGAAATTACCTATAAACCATTTACTTAAAAATCATATATGTATAACCATTTGACTATGTGCAAAAAATGAGCTCAGGCTCTTTTAAAAAATGTTATCTACAAAATGTTTACTAATTATATATATATTTACTATGTATAAACAGGATTTGACATTAGATAATCTACAATGGTTGATATGTCATAAAAACCAACCAAACTCTATCTCTGGATGCTGCTTCATTTACATATATATATATATATAATTTAATAAATATTTTTCATTTTTTTTATATATATATATAGAAAAGGTAAAACAGAAGAAAAATATGTTTGATGGGTTGTTTATTTGCCTACACATTTCAAATTCAGTCTTTTTTTTTTAATGCAATAGTGTTTTATCAAAACTATTTTAGTATGAGAAATGATTTTGATAGATAGATTTTGATTCAATTATAAGTCTTCATCAGGGCTTGTAGATCTTGCTATGTGAAAAACTGATGAAGACTTTTAATTGAATCAAAATTAATCTATCAAAATTATTCCTCATACTAAAATGATTTCAATAAAACACTTTTGCATTCAAAAAAGATTGAAGTCAGAATGCATTGGCAAATAAACAAACCGTCAAACATATTTTTCTTCCGTTTTACCTTTTCAACAATATTTATTGTATTGCAAATCACTTGATTTTAGTTTTATTTTTTCCAACAGTCAGAATTCTGACTCATTCATTTTGTCTTTTTCTTTTCTTAACAACTAATTTCATTTTTTTGTTTTTTTTTTCATTTTATATATATATATATATATATATATATATATATATACAAACATTATATTATATCATAAGAGTGTTGGTTGTCACTAAATCCCTTTGGGTATGTGCTGAACCAACTAATTGCACATACGAACCCTACAAAAAAGATAACGACACACCAATCTACATACACACATCTTCAAACCACCCACCCTCAATTACCAAACAAATCCCAAAATTCATCAGCCATAGACTATCCAGCAACTCCTCTAACATCGATATTTTTAACAAACACAAACACATATACGACAAAGCATTAAAACAGTGATTATAGGCCAGAACTAGAATTCACACCCCCAAAAGACAAATTGAACCACAGTAGTAGGGATGTTATTTGGTTCAACCCACCTTAAAATAAATGCATATCATCCAATATAGGTTGGGACTTCCTAAATTTAATCTCTAAACACTTACCCAATAATAGCCCCCTAACCAAAATTTTTAATAAAAATATCAAGGTTAGCTACAGTTGCACAAACAACATGGCACAGATAATAAAAAACACAACAAAAAAAATCACATCCACCAACAGTACACCACACTCTCCCAACCAATGCAATTGTAGGGTCAAAAACACATGCCCAATACCAAATAAATGCCTGTATAGAAACATCATATACAAAGCCACGGTAAAAACAAACAACTCCGTCAAACAATGGAGGGCACCATAAAACAAAGAATCCACAACCATAATCTTTCTTTCAAATACAGAAACTACACATCCAATACCTCCTTATTCTCGCAACTAAAAGACACAAACTTCTCTCCCACTATCACCTGGGAGATACTAAAAAATTTCAAAATGTAGGTACAAG
Source organism: Sepioteuthis lessoniana (assembly GCA_963585895.1). Taxonomy (NCBI): domain Eukaryota; kingdom Metazoa; phylum Mollusca; class Cephalopoda; order Myopsida; family Loliginidae; genus Sepioteuthis; species Sepioteuthis lessoniana. Next base: position 6,353,178 of record OY757906.1, read on the forward strand.
AACAAACACCTTCTTTCACACTTCAACCCACACACACAACCCACCTAACACCTCGAGTATATATATATATATATATATATATATAAAACCTGAAGCACCATAACTACCATTTTCCTCCCCAACCATTACAAGGGGGAGGTGTCCTCGTGGTGTAATGGTTAAAGCGATGGACTGCGGAATCCTGGTAAATGAGTTTGTACTCCAGTTGTGCTATTACATTCACTTTCGGGCAAATACCCTTGGGAAAGGTATGAACCTCCTTATCCTCCCAGCTATGGGTTAAATAGCACCACTACTGTTCTTCTAGGAGAATGGCTTTGGCATTAAATAACCTACAAATGTTGACATGCCATTAAACAAAGAAACCAACCATCCAACCTGCCACACAATATATGTGCCATCTTTTCTATTAACCCACATACTCTTATCCACACGCCTCCACTATCAGTTACTTTAACTTTTTACAAACATTAAAAATAGGCCCCAATGCTCTATATTCTCCTTACCCACCGAATTCACTCTAAACTTTTCTACAATAGTGTATTTACCATACAACATCGACAAAAAACGTATAACTGTTGAATAACAACCCCTAACCCACCATCTATAGCCTTAATCAATTTCCTTAATTTTTCAATGACAACACCCTACCCCTCAGTTATAATCATCTTCGTACACAAACACACTAACTATTATTTAACCCCTTTATTATTGTATTACGCACATACCCCCAATGAGATCTATAGTATATAATATTTATGCAATATTTCATTTATTTATTATTATTATTATTATACAAATCCCTCCCCTAAATATTACACCGACATATTACAATACAATATAACCTTACTTATAGCCACTGTGATTCTAGCCTACCATAACACAACCGTTCAAATACGCTTACAAATCAAATTCTTATTCATTCTCCCCAAATTCCAGTGATGATGTTTTGTTCCATAGCTATAGTTACCTAAATCAATAATGTAAAGAATTATCAATATAAACTTGAATTCATTTCCGCTAAACCCAACACACGACGTTTGTAGCCTGACTTAACCTCATAAAAACATGCATCCATACATAACTATAACACATGCACTCATACACACACACACACATGCACTCACACACTTACAACCACATACAAACAAAATCCCAACAGTTTTTTGTCTGTATTTTTCATATTTTCGATTTCCAATTCATTCCATCTTCTTAACTGCCTGATGATTGTTGTTTTGCAAAAAACCTCATGAAACCCAGGGTTGCAGACTATTTTCCATGGATTAAATATATATATATCTAATATATATATATATATATATATATATATATATATATAGTGTGTGTGTGTGTAAGGAACTGAAATTTTAAAAGAATAGCTATGACATTGATCTTTTGTATTAAAAAATTTATCTTCTAGATTGGTTAGTATTGAGCTTCACCACATGTTAAATTAAACTTGTACAGTTAACCCTCACCTCAAGTTGAACAAGAACAGATCTTTGAGAAATTCTGTTTCAAAATTTGACAAGTGGTACCAACATCTCAAATTGGGAAGAACAACACTTACCAAAGATAATCCCAACTCTGATCATTATCCATTGATCATTCGAATAGAGAAATTTTGGTAAAACATAACAGCCTCCTAATTCTATTGATTTGTCTTCAACTGACCTTTTCTTTCCACAGATAACATCTATCATGAAAGTTTGGGACTTTTTGATGATTGGAGAAACAGAAGAAAATACATATTTCTCAAACAACTTGCAAAATGCGTTCTAGTAGAAATTGAGGGAAATGGTATATCAACAGTGAAAGAAACTCTTTTGAATGAAATCTCATTAAGCAATAAGTTTGTTTTTTCTAAAAAATATATCTTATATCCAAATTTTATTGACAAATTTTAAATTATATAATCATATAACATTTTTATACAGACTTTTAATCACTTCATATCATTTATGATCATTACACTACAAATTTATCCTTTTTAATATCACTCAGTATGCAAATAGTATATTAAATTCATATATTGCCTAAAATAAAATGAAAAAGCAAAAATTTTATTTGCTTTCTGCATGACTGAATCCAATTTTATTAATTTTCTTCCCAAAAATCCCAGGTCCTCTACAAATTGTGATCCTGGAGATAAAAAGAACTTTGTTTGCTTTCTAAACAAATTAGACCTTCTTGATTGATATTAAGATAAACTGTCCTGGGCAACTCCCCCACTCAGACATGCCTTTAAAACATTACTTGTTGTGTAAAGAGTTCACACGTCAAGTTTTATCAAAATTGGTCCATTAGTCTAAAAGATTGTCGGTAAAAAGCACACAAACAAATAAAGCAAATTATATATAAAGATATATTTTCTTTTTCATCTTTATATCAGATATTTTTCAAGTATTCAGTATGTCTATTATTATATTATACCGGACATTGGCCTAGCGGTTAGAGTGTTCGCCAATGGTCCGGGAGACCTGGGTTCAATCCCAGGTCGAGTCATACCAAAGACTCAAAAAATGGTACTTGATGCCTCCTTGCTTAACACTCAGCATTATAAGGTACGGATCAAGGGTAAAGTAGAGTAATCCAGGGAAGGAGTAGCGCCCTCCCCTACACCTTGGTGTAGTAGCTATCAAAAAGGGAGCCTTCGGGTCACCCTCGACTATGGTCGCCATTTTTTATTATTATATTGTATTTAATATATATATAAGGAGACAATAATTATCTCCATGTCCATTAGGTGCCTCATGAGTATCAGAACCCATTCTTAACCTCTTTTTTACCTTTGAACTTTTGAACGAGAGAGACATGTCTCCAAACTTTGGGGTTGGGTAAAGTAAGCTGGCTATTTTACTTTCCCTCATCAAATAAGCTTTTTTCCATTTTTGTACCCATTCCACATACTGCTTATTCATGGAACAATATGTATATATTTCTAGCTGTTGAGACAAGTTTATATAGTCTTTCTTCTTAATACCATTGGTATATTCATGATGTATATAAATGTCATTGTACATATTATGTTTATGTTCTCTTTCCTTAATCTATGATGAATATAATTTATCTTATTGTTTATGGTATTTTATAGGTGAGAAAAGGAAATTTTGGGGGACACACTTGTTCTTTCTATATTTATCAATGTTCTTTGTGATGGAATAGATTTTATCTAATCAATTAATAATTAAAATTAGGCATTTAGTGTTAGTGATACTTTTGAAAGTAAAATTAACTGAGAATTTGTTGCTCTAATTTCAAACACTTTATAAGTTAGTTTATAATGAGTCATTTGTATCATGATTAACTGTCTCTAGAAGCCACATTAATTTATGATAATTTCAAACAATATGTAAATTTCAACTACACTGATTGAATAAAAGCTCTTGACAATATTGCTCTATTTTTAAAAAAAAATGGTTTTATTTCCAAGAGAGGATATAAATTTAATAAAACTCATAAAACTGAAAGTAATTTTATGTATTCATGACACAATAAATTTGAATTGTTATGTGATCTATTATTACTCGTTTGCATAAACTAAAGAAACTTGCATTTGAAATCATTTGTTATTAAACAACTATCAGATTTTTTTCTTCTTCAGATTGTATGTAATGTGTGATTTTTTTTTTTTTTCTTATTTTCAGAAACATATTGTCAAAATATAAATTGAAGCAAATACTCTGATAATATTGCATGTCTACAGGATAAGAGGGTTGCTTGTTGGCGTTTGAGTTAGAGTTGTACTATGGTCAGGCTGACATGAGCAAAACCAAAGTAGATTTTGATAGTAGCAAGAAGAAAATAAAGAGCCAGAGAAAGATGAGGAAATGATAGTAGTAGTCATATTAGATATAACTTTGACATGAACATTAATATCACCGAACAGAAAATAGACAAAATCTTTTATCATTTCAAAACTTCATAGACAGAATCAGACTGAAATTGTTTACAAGTTCTAATAATGATAATGAGTAAAAGAAATTATGATAATTTTTATATATAAAATAATAGAAAATATTACTGGCATTTTCAAAGTTTAGTTGTATGCAAAAACAATTAAGTTCACTATATTTTTTTACATAAATGGAATCCTTGTTTTTTTACTAATTTCTATTAATGTAAATAAACTGATTGTAATAATTATAGAACCTTATATACTCTTGGTATAATTTGTGATAAGAACTAAAAACCTATAATTTAAATATGATTTAATATAAGTTTCTTGAATGTATAATTTTCTTGTATTTCTATAAATTAGATATTCAATAAAATAATGTTTGTGATAAAGAAAATATCAAGCCCCAGGAAATTTTTTCTATCATCTTCTCGGCTTTATTTTAAATGCAGTCAATGAACATAAATTAGGGATTAATAATCAACTTTTTTAGATCAAAGATAGGCAAGCAACTTGTAATTTTTGAAAACTCAGATATAACAAATTAAAATTGATTTTTAAATGAATTTATTTATTGTTGTTTATTTCTTTAGTTTTTTGCACAAACAGCTCTTATGTATACATTACACATTTTTTTTGCTTTCAGTATCTTTTCTAATTGATTTGACTTTGTCAAAAAATCTTTTTTTTGTTGTTGTTGTTGTTTAAAAGAGTGAGAAATATTAGTTTTATCATGAATTCCCTAGTAGCTATTGAAAAGGAAGCCTTTGGGTTACCTTTGACTAAGGTTGCTGACTTGTGTGTGTGTTTCTTCATACATCACAGATTTTACTATGAAAATTTCAGATCAAAATTCCTCAAACTTTGTCAGGCTATGGACGTTGTTACACCCTTGTAATTATTTATACTATTATTAGACAAGCACACATACATGTATGTGTGTGTGCAGGCATTATTATTACACTATCGAATATTATGATTATTATATACATGTATTATGCTTAAAAAATAATGTTTGTGTAAATAGCCCAGTCAGCTGAGGATATAGAATACATTGACTGCATCTTTGCAAAAGTGTAATCCCCACCCAACAAGTGTCCAGGATATGACACTAAACTGCATCTAACAGTGAGGCCCCAGTCCTGGAGCTTTGCAGGATGTGGAATATCTCTTTATTGTCATTACTCCCAGGTCCACTGACCTGGAGTAGTAGTATCTGTTATGATTTCATCTATTGGTCAAATATAACTGTTCATCATTAAGGGTTTTCAGACTATTGTCTTCATCTTCATTGTTATTTCCACAACGTTTCAGCCGATATATCCTCTAGCCTTCTTCAGGTGTTGGTCGAATTCGGGAACCTACACAGAACTTCGAACTATGTCCTTTATTGAATCCACGGGGTCACCAGTTCTGATTCCATTAGCTATAACCGAGTACAAGAGTTAAATATTCCTGTATTGTTACTCGCCTGCAGTCAGGATTGAACCTGCAACCTCCAGATGATTGTCTCCTTAGAAGCTTAGTGAACCAGCGCCTATAACCCTTACACTATGTAAAATCATCAAGCTTTGTCTCAGAAATTTAGACAACTATAACTGTTCAACCTTTCATTCGGGATCATTATTAATATTTAATAGAATTAGTGTTAAATAGCAATACTTGAAATGTGTGGGCTAACAAATGAGCTCTAACTCTTTTAAAAATATTACCTCCAAACTATTTGTTTACAACTGATATTTATATAAATATGTATAAGCAGGATTTGGTATTAAATAACCTAAAAGGGTTGATATGCCATAAAACATAACCAATAGAGTCTAGACTTATTGTTGTATATAATGATTGTTGTTATATTATGTATTTATGTAAATAGTTGAAATTAAGTTAAAAGTTATTTGCCAGGAACTTTTTTCAGATAAAATTCATTGATTATTATTCAATTATATGATCTTTTAATTATCAGTTTTAACTTGAATGCATAATGCAAATTTTTAATGTAAAAATATAAAATATCATTCATGGTATATTTTTTAAAAATACCGGGTGTCTCCAAAAGAAATAAATTCTTTTAAAAATTTATTTAAAAAAAAGGATAAGATATTGTCACTGATGATAAAGAGTTTTGTTGAGAAACTCTTTATTTACTACAAATTAGAATCAGTTCATCATTAAAAATTAAATGTTCCCTTAACTCATTTTCATCTTTATAATTCTCTAATGATTCTGTACAGAAATCTCACTATCTGGATGTTGTCCTGGTTATTTTGACTTTATATTAACTGCAGTTAATAAAAGAATCATTTTCAACTGTCCCCATAAAATTTTCCAATCTTGTGTAGATTTGATCCTTTTTGATCTGCCCTCCTTGTAGGTTGTACTAGTAAACAAGCACAAACATACTTGATTATTTTGGAGATACCAATTGTCTCCCATGACCTATACACAAAAAAGATTCTGTTTTAAATTTCTTGCACCACATGTAGATGGACTGTCTACTCAGCAAAAGATTTCCTGAAATGATTTCTAAAATGTTGTTGCCCAATTGTAACAGGATGTGTTTTATTTAATTCAAGCACATAAAATGCCTTCTATTGCCATTGTGGCTGACAATAGAGGACCCAGTGTTGTTAAAAACGTTAAGAAACTAATATTAAATAGAATTAGTATTGATAGAAGTGTTTTTCTACAAAATTGTATATTGTGAGTGTCAATATCTTCAATATCTAATTTTTTTTTTCAATATTTCTTTTCTAGATGACAACAAAATGAAATATTTAATTGAGGCTAAGCGCTGTTTTGATGTCATTGTAAGACTTATATATGAAATACATACACTAAATTTATTTAAGACATTGAATGTTTTTTTGTAAACTTTGTTAACATCGATTTTATTCCGTACAAATTGAGGATTTCATTTATTGAATTAGAAACATTTTCATTCTGTTGAATATTCTAAGTTTTATTTTTAAAAAATATTAAATAAACAGTCTGAATCAGCCATATTGCTGAAGCAACTAAAGTTTTGAGAAATAAAATACAGGTATGAGAAAAGATAAAATGTGAAATATTTTAGAGATTACAAGTTTTGTGAATTTTGCAGTTTATTTACATCAAAATTTAATTTCAAGATGATCTACCAGTCTTTCATTTTAAATTTGATGTGAAATAAAGTCATATAAACATGAAAGAATTCTTTACTGAACATATTCTAATCAATAACAAAAAAGATGAACATTTCATTCCAAAATTTAATCTTGTCAGTTTATTTAAAAAGTCATGCCATATTTTTTTCTTAATATTTTAAAACTATAAAATATCAGCTGAAAATGTTATACTTTTTGTATATTTAATCTCTTGTATGTCATGTTCTGTCAATTATATTCATATTACTTTTCTTACTGTAAAACTAGTTGTACTGAAATATCTCAAAGAATGTCAGGTTTTAAAATTATTTTTTGTATTACTGTAGTTGCACCATTTATCAGAAATAAACACCCCACACACACTCACTCACTGTCTCTCTCTCTCTCTCTCTCTATATATATATATATAGAGAGAGAGAGAGAGACAAAGCATGTTCTTTTTATAAGATGATTCATCAAATGTGACAAGTCTAGCATGCTTCAGTTCATTTGCTGTAAATGTTTTACATTCAATTTATAATTGGTATTTATATTTTTCAATTGTTTTTGCTCATTTGTATGAAACAAATGTAAGTGGATGTAATAAAAAAAGAGCATTTTACTTCTCTCAAATTATGCATATATATATATATATATATATATATATATATATATATATATATATATATACACACACACACATATTTATGTGCATGCATATATGTATGAAAGTAGATCAATAAGTCTCTATCTTGACATGTAGTTATTAGTTGAATATTGATCTGTAATTTTCACTCTATATTGTCTAGTCTATGTGATTATTGGCCCAGTGGGTAGAGAGTTCACCAATGATGCAGGAGACCAGGGTTCAATCACAAGTCAAGTCATACCAAAGACTCAAAAAATGGTACTTGATACCTCCTTACTTAACACTCAGCATTATAAGATACATATCATGGGTAAAGTGGAACAATCCAGGGAAAGGAGTAGTGGCCTCCCCTACACCTCAATGTAGTAGCTATAGAAAAGGGAGCCTTTGAGTTGTCCTTAACTACAATCAGCAATTTTACTTGCTTTACTTATTGAATTACATACAATCATGAGAAGAGATTATGTTTTAAAATCAACATTTTGAATATAAATGCTCTTTATACATAAAATCCACAGCTTACGAGATCATTAAATAAGTTTCCAGACTTTTTTCGTATGGGCACTTTTATTGATAGTACACTCATAAAACTCTAGTCCCCTTCAAAGTAATCTCTTCCGGCTGCAATGCACTTGTACCATTCAAACAACTTCTGGAAGGCCCCATAGAAGTCCTCTTGTGTGAGCATGTCAATGACCTTCATCACAGCCTCTTTCATCTCCTCAGTTGTCTCATAACGACAGCCTCTGAGCTGAGGGAATAAGCAAATGTCACAGGGAGCAAGGTCTGGACTATAGGGAGGGTGAGCAACTGTCTTGATGCCCATCTTGCTCACATAGTCTGTGATAAGGATGGAGTTGTGGACTGGTGCATTGTCCTGCTGGAAATGCCACTGACCTGATTTGAAGAGTGCTGGCCTCTTCCGACAGAATCTCTTCCTGAACTCTCTTAAAACCTCAACATAGTAACCCTAACCCTAACCTTTGGGCCAATCAACTGTGGTGTATTGACTTCCTTACTCCTCCCACACCTCTCATTATCCCTCACAGACTCCCTAGCTTCCTTGAATCTCTTATGCCACTCAAAAACTGATGTTCAATTCATGCAAGATGATTGAAAAGCAGCCTGAAGCATTCCATACATTTCTGTGGCATTTTTTCCTAGTTTAAAACAGAATTTTATTGCATATTGTTCTTCTAAAGTGTCCTCATGTCCAGATTGCATTTTTGAAATTCACCAACAGTGCCAATCAGGCTTTAGTTGGGTGTATTCCAATTGCTGCTGTAGCTGTTCATTTGAACCTGAAATCATAAAAATTGGTCAGTCATCTCATAAGATGTATAGCAATAACATATTGAATTTTCAAGAGTCTACGACAATTATAAGTATCTGTACAAAAAAGTCTGGAAACTTATTGAAGGCACCACGTAACAATGAAGAGAGATGAACAAAAGTGACAAGATAAATAGGAATATCTATTTATAGTTAGTTATTCATCTTTTAATTATTCTCAATTTTAACCTTAGATTATCTTCAGGAGAAAAGAGTTGATATTCTATGAAAGAAGCACTTAAAAAAAATGAACTGATAATGTAGCGCATCCATTCCTTGAAGGAAAATTATTTTTTGGTATCCAATTGTTATGAACTGACTGTTTTATCATCTCTTCTATCATGAACATCTGGCTGTGAGAGTTACACTTGAAAGATATTTGTTAGCCATGACTGTTTCAGTTAGATATTTAACTTCAGCATTTATTTCTTTGATGTTTATCTGTCAACTTATACCTATCCATCTTATTTCAAAGCAGTGCTTTGAGGATGATTTAGTTAGATGTTAAAACCATTTGGTGTCAATGTTTAGAGACATTATATCCATTTATCTTTGTTTCTATTTACACGTTGATGTTATCCAATATATTTTTTTCAATTCATTCTATGATAGTGAACTTTGCATTTGTTAAAATTGTGAACATTTTAGTGTAAATGTTGTTCTCTAAATATTAGTTTGTTGTAATCCATCTATTTATTTTGTCTAAAGTCTTTTCAATGTATTGTTTTTGACACTGTGTGCAATCCAGTAAATAGATTACATTTTTTTTTTGTAATTAGATTAGTAAATTTTTTTAAAAAATTTTTTTGTGCAGCTTTATGAATGAGTTAGTTAATTTGTGATGTTTTTATTGCATAGGTTATTCTTAATATTACAGGGTTGGTAGATTTTAGTGGATTTTATTGTAGACGTCTTATGGAATACTTTATTATATAGTACGTCATTTCACTGAGTATGCTTGTTTCTTGAAAAATATATTTTAAGTTGGGATTTAATTTTAAAATGTCCCAATGGTTCTTAATTATTTGAACTTGTGGTGAAAGAGTATTTCTAAATGAGATTCAACTTCTCTTTTGGTTTTAAGGTGTCCTGTCTTTATCTGCTTTTAAATTCAAGTATGGGAGCAGCCCCTTACTAAAAACTACTGTTTAGTTTAAACAATCTTCCAATGTGTATTCTTCATGTCTTATATTATGAGATATAACATGAACAATTTTGATATTTCTCAATTTTTATTTCTTCATTTTCTACCCAGTCTTTTCCTACTATGCTTGATACCACCCTGTCAGCAGGAGCTGTAGAATACGCCAACTGTACCTCTGGGACCACCTGTTGGCCATAGGCAGAGACCTGTAAGGCACTAGAATGGGATCCTGGTGGGTGAGCAGTTATTGATCCGGCAACAGAGTGGTCAATGGCTTGCAACACACCACTTTGGCCCTTACTTTGTCTGACGGGTGGTTACATAGGTCCAATCCGATCAATCGGCTAGTTTTGTCATGCCCTAGTACTTGTATGTTTTTCTCCTGAATGTACTATTCAATCTGCATTTGCAGAACAATTCCCAACCTGTTTATGTAATAGGTGCTAAAAAGCGGGGGCTGAGAGTCAATTGTGTTGAGAACAGAGTTTTGACCAGAGTTTTGACCACTGTTAAATTGTATGGCATTAAAACAAGAAATTTGTAGAGACTCGGATTTTTGCTCTTGATATGAGTATACTGGTAATATATCTTTGTCTCAGCCAGGGCAAATGGGTTTCCCCCTGGCTTATTCTCAACACAAGTTGGACTCCGTTGTGAGTGGTGGAGCATAGGACCAATGAAAAATATGCACCAATCATGACTTCTTTATCCAACTCCGATCCCGAAACAGAAAGTGACTTTCCCAGATTCATCATTATTGAATCACTACAAGATATAAAATTAGATCAGGTGTCACCTTTTTTGATCAAAATTAATTTCAAATAGAACTTACCCGAAAAATGTAAAGAAACTCCAAATCGGAAACCTACTAGTGGAAGTAGAAACCAAAAACACATGCTGAAAACCTACTCAAAATGGAGAAATTTTATAATCTTAAATGCTGTGCTTATCCACATGCAAAATTAAATACATCCAAAGGCATTGTGAAAAGTAAAGAACTATCACTAGCAACACTGGAAGAAATTGAAATGGCTTTTAAAAAACAAGGAATAAAAAAATACAGAAGGGTCACTATTCACCAAAATGATAAAACCATACAGACCCATATATACATTCTGACTTTTGAGAAACCATCAATACCAAAAGAAATCAGGATTGGCTACACCATAGAAAGGGTAGAGCAGTATATACTAGGTCCCCAGCGATGCTTCAAATGTCAAAAATTTGGACACTACAAAGAGATATGCATATGACGCCAAGTATGTGGCGAACGTGACCCAGGCTATATGGAAAATGAATGCAAAAACATCAAATGTGCAAACTGCCATGAGGAACACCCTGCCTTTTCAAGAATTTGTGGAATTTATAAGAAAGAAAAAGAAATAATGTTTATGAAGCACGCAAAAAATATACCTTTCCCTGAAGCAAGGAAGATTTTCAAAAACTATATGGGAACCAAAACATAGGCTAATGTAGCTCAAAAATAAATCAACCACACCAGGATAGCACTTCAATTGATAAATACCAAAAACTAATAGGAAAATTGATAAATTTAAAAGCTAACAAATGGTTTACATTCCAAGAAAACCCAAGAAGAATGTATTCAACTGAAACAAAACTGTTGTATAGTGGTCTGTATCACATGACTTCCAGTATAGCGGAATTATAAAAGATGCCATGTTTCTCAGAGAAGCAGAAGCAGAGAGACAGCTCTGAAAGGATGTTGGTCAGTTGTAAGACTAACTTCGGATGTAACACCAACAGTGTGAGACTTATAATAATAGTCGGACTGTACCACTTGAGTTAATAAACTATTAATTCTATTTCACTGTGTATCTTTTCTTTACCATGATACAACAAAAACAAATCAAGCCTTGTATGAAAACTAATACCAACATAGAAGGAAACCCTAAAATGACTGAACAAACTAAAGTAAAGCAACAAAGATCACTGGTATGACCTCCAGATATTAACAAAGATATAAATGAAAATAAAACGAAAGATATTACCATTAAAAAACAAAACCCAATTAAAAGAATTACTCAATCACATCAAACAAATTTGAAGATCTCAAAGAAATAGAGATTGAAAATAAAACTCCAACCAACAAATCTCAACCAAAAATATCCCAAAAGTCTTTAAACTAAATGAATAAAATAATCCAATGGAACATCAGAGGAGCAAGGGTCAATTACTCTGAATTGTTACTACTTATCACAAAATACTTCCCAGCAATCATATGCCTTCAAGAAACTCACCTCAAAAACAACACCACCATCAACATTAAAAACTATTATTCATACAACTATATTAAACAGTACACTGATAGACCTAGTGGCAGATCATCTATAATCATTAACAATAACATCCCTCACTGTGAAATTACACAAATTACAAACATGCAAGCAGTCGCTATATCAGCAATCTTCCACAAAATAATAACAGTGTGTTCAGTAAATATTCCCACAAATAAAGAACCAAAAGAATCAGAGCTGAACAATTTAATAGAACAACTACCAATACCCTTCATTATAATCGGGGACTTCAATAGCCATAATGAAATCTGGGGAAATCAGAAAAGCGACAAAAAGGGCAAAGTCATAGAATCTTTATTAAATCAACATCAGTTGTGCATGTACAACAATAAATCCAACTCGTATCTGCACCCAGCAACAGGCACATATTCTGCAATAGATCTAACAATATGTGACCCTAACCTGTTTCTCGATTACAACTAGAAAGTACATGACAACACTTGTGGAAGTGATCACTTACTGATTCTATTAGAAAACAGCATTGATGAATTGAGTAAAAGAACTCTGAGCTGGAACCTGGAAAAGGCTAATTGGGATGGATTTAAAACTTCATGCCTTGCCCAACTAACCCCAGAAGCCAATAGAAACAATAAGGAAAACATTTTATTTTTATGAACACACTGTTAGACATAGCTAAAGAACATATACCCAAAAGCTCTACCTCTAAAAAATACCATAGGCCACGGATCAATGAAGAATGTAAAAAAGCTGTCAGATTATGCAGAGCAACGTTAAAAAATTTTTAAATAAACCCAACATGAGAAAATTTAAATGCTTATAAAAACAGCAGCACGAAAGCCTGAAAAATCATCAAAGACTCCAAAAGAAATACATGGAGAAATTATGTTGCCAAAATAAATAGTAACACAAAGCCAAAAAAAAAGCATGGCAGATGATTAAAAAAATAACTGGCAAAAATGACAATACAGGGTGGAATGATAAAATTGTCGCCCTAGAAAAGACAACATGATTCCATTTCCATTTAATGAAAACCAGTTTTCTTTTTTTGTTGCGTACCATCTACTAGTTGGCCAGTTGTGTACAAATCCCAAGAGCGATAGGAGCCTTCTATCATGTCCGAAAGTGACACAATATTCTATGAGTGAGATTGGAGATGCACCGCTGTACAACCATGCTCTCCACTGATCCAAGTTATGACAACAGGACCATTGCCAGCACCCTCAAAATGTAAATCCTGATTGCCACGAATAACAGGGACGTGCTCAGGGTGATGAAAACAAAGTTTCTGGCTACGGTTATGGTCTTTGGTGTGGTTTCAAGTGAGGGCCACATCATGCCACCTCACATCTTCAAAGTCAGCTTGAAAGTCAACACCAAAGTGTACCTGGATGTGCTGAAGAGTGTGGTGATTCCCTGGTGCAATCAGGTGGCTAGTGGCAGACCCTGGGTGTGTCAGCAGGACTCGGCGCTGGCCCACAAGTCCAAAGAGACCCAGGCTTGGCTTCAAAAGGAGTGCTATGACTTTGTACCCTTCTCTCACTGGTCCCACTCCTCCCCTGACCTGAACCTGCTGGACTACTTTGTTTGGTCATATGTCAAGAACATCACCAACATGACCTCCCACAACACCAAAGCCAGCCTGATCGCCACCATCCGCCAAGTATTTGCCAAGCTCCCACCGGCGCTTGTGGAAAAAGCATGCTCCCAGTTCTGGATCCGTATTGAGGCGGTGATTGAGACTGAAGGTAGCTACATTGAATAGATATCAGCTCTACTACATAATCAAGTCACCTGAATTGATTTTTTCAATAAAAGTTTTAAGATAAAGTTGTAGTATTGTTTTCTTTAGGATGACAATTTTATCGTTCCACCCTGTACCCCTACAAAACACCTCACTCACAATAATCTGAAGATTACAGATGAGAAAGATATAGCAAATTATCTATCCGAAACTTTCTCATAAAATTCATCTGCCAAAAACCAAAGAAAAAGTTTTCAAATCATCAAAACAAAAACAGTAAAAGTGAAAATCAAATTTCAAAGCAAAAACACCAAAAGCTACAACCAACCTTTCTCAACAGCAGAACTAAAAGAATCCCTCAATAAAGCTCACAATACAGCATTTGTACCCAACAAAATACATTATCAGTTCCTGAAAGAATTACCTTAACCATCTACAAATTACCTCCTACAAATCTTCAATGATTTATTGAACAGTGCTGACATACCTAAAATATAGAAAGAAACCACAGTTATACCGATACCTAAACCTTTCAAAGACAATACAAACACAAAAACTGACTTTCCAAAACCTAAACCCACCCCAGCACTTATCAAGAGAAATTTCACAATATTCTACAACACCATCCTGACCACCAATATGTCTTTACGGATGGCTCCAAGGACAACAATTAAACAGCATGCGCAGCGGTTTTAAACAAAACAATTCTCAAGCAAGCTCTTCCAATGGAAAGCTTTATCTTTACAGCAGAAGCCCATGTAATAGACATAGCTCTCAACATCATCTCAAACAGTAAACATAAGAAATTTATTATATTCTTGGACTCACTGTTTTACTATCATTAAGAAATAAAGAATTTGAGAACCCTCTTATCATTAAACTGTTGAGTAGATTAGACTCTATGTCAAATGATAAAGAAGTAATTATATGCTGGATCCCAAGCTACATTGGAGTGAGAGGAAATGAAAGAACAGACTCGGCAGCCAAGTCAGTCATAGACCTGACCTCCAACAAATTCAAGATTCCATATACTGACCTGAAACCCACAATCAATAAATTCCTTCACACAAAATAGCAACAACCATGAAACAATAGCATCCACAATAAACTCTTCCAAGTTCATCCCACCTTGGAGAATAGAGACCAGCTTTGAGAAAATTGAGAACAAGTCATTATATCCCAAATGTGCATTAGACATACAAGGCTTACTCACTCTTTCATACTGAAACAGGAACCACAACCACAGTGTTTGACATGTCAGACAACTTGCACGGTTAAACACATTCTTATAGAATGCAGAGCTTTCACTCCCATCAGAAAGCGATTTTTCAAAGGGAATAGTTTAATTGATCTATTTGAGAATGTCAAAATAGATGATGTTCTGTCCTTCTTGCGAGAGACAGGGTTGTACCAAAAAATACGATGAAATGAAACTGGTTAACCGTGTGCAAACAGATAAGATCCTGCTAATGGAAGATTTACCTACTAGGTATTCATTTAGAAATCTTTGGTTGAACGTACATACATATAAACAGAATTTGGTGTTAAATAACCTACAAAGGTTGATACACCATAAAACCTAAACAACCAACCAACTATGCTTGATATATTTCTCAGGCATCATTCTATCAATCTTTTTCATTATCTCTTATTCTCCTTTCTAGGTATGCTCTTTTTCCATTTCCATTATACATAAAAGTCCTAATCAAAATGTATCAAGATTGAAGCTTGAAGCTCTCTAAATTTCAAAATTCAAATAACACATCTGCTCAACTAAGCAACTTATTGTAGTGATATATTACGAAGATGTTCAAAAAGGGTACATGTGGCTTTTGCTACAGAGAAAATGGAAATGGATGACTGATCAAACCATTTTTGTCACTTTCAGTTTCATAAAAGGTAAGCCATGTTGATTGGTTGATCAGTCAGACTAATCAGCAACAGGCTATGGAAATATAAGGCAGGTGTTGCTTGAAACAGGGCAGTTTCAGTTAAATGAAGCAAAATGGTGTTGCAACAGCTGCATGGAGAATTGGTTTGGTTTGGCTAGGTTTGATGGTATATCAACCATTGTTGATTATTTAATGCCAAATCCTGTTTATACACACAAGGATCATTAAATAAGTTTCCAGACATTTTTCATATGGGCACTTTTATTGATAGTACACACATGAAACTCTAGTCCCCTTCGAAGTAATCTCCTCCGGCTGCAATGCACTTGTTGTACTGTTCAAACAACTTCTGGAAGGCCCCATGGAAGTCCTCTTGTGTGAGCGTGTCAATGACCTTCATCACAGCCTCTTTCATCTCCTCAATTGTCTCATAACGACAGCCTCTGAGCTTAGGGAATAATGAAAAGTCACAGGGAGCAAGGTCTGGACTATAGGGAGGCTGAGGATTCGTCTTGATGCCCATCTTGGTCAAATAGTCTTTGACAAAGATGGAGTTGTGGACTGGTGCATTGTCCTGCTGGAAATGCCACTGACCGAATTTGAAGAGTGCTGGCCTCTTCCGACAGAATCTCTTCCTGAACTCCCTTAAAACCTCAACATAGTAACCCTAATCCTAACCTTTTGGCCAATCAACTCTGGTGTATTAACTTCCTTACTCCTCCCACACCTCACATGATCCCTCACAGACTCCCTGGCTTCCTTGAATCTCTTATGCCACTCAAAAACTGATGCTTGATTCATGCAAGATGGTCAAAAAGCACTCTGAAGCATTCCATACATGGCATTTTTTCCATGTTTAAAACAGAATTTTATAGCATGTCGTTCTTCTAAGTGTCCTCATTGCATTTTTGAAATTCACCAACAGTGCCAATCAGGCTTTAGTAGGGTGTATTCCAATTCCTGCTGAGGCTGTTCACTTGAAATCATAAGTCATCTTAGAAGTATAGCAATAACGTACTGAATTTTCAAGAGTCTACAACAATTTTAAATGTCTGCACAAAAAAATCTGGAAACTTATTGAAAGCACCACGTATATTAATTTTATATGATTTGTAAACAGATTTTGTTTATAACATCTTTAGACAAACCTGAGCTCTTTTTTTTTTGCACACTGTTAAATGGTTCCAAATATTGTTATGTAACAATAACAATTCAACATCAGTCATTTGTTTACCCGCAGTTAAATGATCAAACAGATCTATTTAGTATTAGTGATTTGTTTGCAGTCAGTTTAAATTTCAAAAATTTCTATTTTGAATGTCAAACAGTCATGTAGATAGGACCCAATCAGGTGCTACCACTCCTGGTCAAAGTGGACCTGGGAGCAATAGCAATGAAGGAGTATTACACATTCCCCAAATCTCCAAGGATGGAGCTTCACCATCAAATTGTTAAATGTGATATCTGCAGAGGAGTAAGTCTACTCATTGAGTGTCCCAGAGATGCAGTCCATGTATTCTACTGCCCCAGCTGACTGGACTGATGGAGAATTGGGAAATGACACATATGTAATAAAGTGCTGATATCTGGATGTGCAAAGTTTGTCTAAACAATTCAGTTCTAATTTTCAATAGTTTCTGATCAACAATTTTAAGCAAAACACAGGAAGGTGAAAGAGCATCTTCCATTCTTTTTAGACCCCTCAGCTCTGTGAATTTTCCTCATTTATTAAACTGAAAATTCATCAAGGGTAAAATTGGAGTACATCAAGGATATTAAACAAAAAAAAAGCAGTGCTGCTTCACACTATATGAAATATTTAAGAAGTACTTTGACCAATGGAAAACTCACTGGAATAAGTGTGTGTTGAATATTAAGAGAACTGTTTTGAAGAAATATTTTATTCATTGTTCATTTCTAATTTGGTAAATACAACTTCAGTCAGAATATTTTTTTTATTGCATCTGTATATATTCTCAAACAAATCTAAAAACATCTTCACTCCTCTATTTTTGTATAAAATATATAAAATAGATATTTCAATGTAAAGAAAAATGCTGTCTGCTCTGCTAATATTTAGTCAGATGAAAAAGAAACCTGTCAACAAATTTCATGACATCTGTAGATCTCAATGTCTTTATCTCTTCATGCATTCCTTTCTTTATAAAGCATTATAAAATCTCTTGTAAATTTGTGAAATAGATTTTTTTTTTGTAGATTTTTTTTCTTACAAATTCAGTATTTCCAGGTCACAACATTGTTAACATATTTATGGCAAGGTGGTATATTTGTCTGAAATCTTCCTAACGAGCACAGGACTTTTGGCTCTAACACAAATATCTAAGGGTTATCCATATTCATAAACACAGAAAATTTTCTTTTTTGGGGTGGGAGATATTTGCTGTGTGGGATAAAGCTTCTTCCTGAATCCCAGAAATTTTATCACTAATTTTTTTTTAATATGCCTATTTTTTTCTGTCCTTTGTCAGCCTTATTCCTCTTTTTTTTCCTTGTTCTAGGCGTGTAGAATCTTATATTACTCCACCCTTTTTATATATTATCATGCACATACACACGCACACATAAATACATATATAGATATATGTCCACAGACATGTATTCTCATATATATATATACACACACACACACACACACACAGACATATTCTTATATGTATACACACACACACACACAAATTCTTATATATATATATATATATATATATACTCACTCATACACAGATATATGAGAATATATGCACATATATAAACATATTCTAATATATATATATATATATATATATATATATATATATATATACATGCACATAAATATATGTGCACGCGCACACACATACACACATATATATATATATATACACACACACCCACACACACAGCTGGCCTTCACCAGGGATGATGCTCTCTACTCCTGTTGCCACCCTTGCGTGCTCTCAAACTACTGGAGAGGTCAAATGACTCATCAGTACAATTCAAGATGGAAGCAGTCAATGCATACTGGCTTATTTTGGGCTTGTGCTAAACCAAAAAAAATAAACAAGGAAAAAGTTTTATAAGCTGAGAAGTAAACACAACAACATAAACAGTCAAATGAGAATAAGACTGATCATTAATGGAGGAAATACTGGAACTTCTTTATCTACAAAACAGGGACAAATAACATGCTACAAACCCATCAAAGAATGAAGCTATCAAAAACAGTCTAATTTTTTCATTGCATGAAATGAGACAGAATGGGTAAACTTGCAAGTAAACCAGTCATACAGGTTTCATTCCATTGGGTTGTCCCAATATTACAGTTTCTATTACTTACCTAGCCCTCAGCAAGTGCCTATCAAAATGACTTTTCTGTCTGTTTAGTTCAGCTCCTAAATGTTAATTGGTCTTGTGAAATTTTTATTTTCTCTGACAATTCCTGAGGCATCTTTATATCACTGATGGTGTGTGTGTGTCTCACTCTCAGAATTAATGAAAATGTTGGCATATGGGATTAATAGATCCTGCTTGGATAAACAGTGACTAATCTCACTTACCTGAAGCAAAAAGAATGTTCTGCTTCATACTTCTATTGTGGAAGTAACCATTTGATTCATGTTCATGTGCAAGTCTTTATGTTACTATTACTTATGAATATGCATATGTGTACTTAAAGGAATCATCCAAAGCATCAGGATCAGTTTGCAAATAACTGTTGGAGGAGAATCAGAATGGAAGTTCTATTTTGACAAAAGTCAGAAAGTTGTGACTTGCACCAAGAGAAGAAACACATTTCTTGGAATTACTTGTTACAATGTATAATTTGTGATGCTTTTTATTTTAAAATTGTTTTAAATGCATTTCTATGATAAAATTATTTCCAGCAAACTTTTTCAGCTGACTAAATGTGTAATCCTTATAGATATTTGCTAAGTTTTCATTTTTTTCAGATTGAATTCCTATTTTTTTTTTTTTTTTTTTTCATATTTGTGTATGTATGTTGATAAGTTTTCATTCTCTTATTTTCTTAGATGTATCAACAAGTATAACTTTGCTTTAAAGTTCACACTCTTTATCAGAATTGAGTATTGATTGTGGTGAAGAATTGCATTTCCAGGGGGCACAGAACATCATCAGCTTTAAAAAATGATAATATTTCCCAGCATTAATAGCAATTATCACTATTGAATATATAAATTATGATTTTTAGTATTATTGTCTCCCTTTACTTATCTGTCTATTTCTTTGATTCAGTTTTCTTTTGTTTGGCTTTTGAAAACAGTCAATGTACGTTATGTGATAGAAATATCTTCTACATTTTAAACTGTCATCTGTGTGGTACAAGTGAACTTAGGATAGTGCCAATGGTATGTCCATATATTCAATTTATTTACCTTTTATTTTCTTTTTTTTCCAAATAAGGATCAATTATGATCATAGCTTGGACCTGTGCACACTGTGCATTTACTGGTGAAACATTTTTTAAAGATTGGTGAATCTGTAATTGTTTCACAGAGAGTTTTTCATGCTCATTTCATATGATATTGGAATGATGTTGTTCCAGATAGAATTTTCAACCCATAGTGATATCAGTTTTCTATCCAGAGCAGCATCATTCTAACATGAAATGAGCACAAAAAGCTCTGTGTTGCAATTACAGATTTCTCAGTGTTTAAAAAAAATATTTCAACAGCAAATACCCAATGTGTGCCACATGATCATATCGGAAATAAAAATGCTAAGACATTAGCTAGATGGAGCATCCATTGCCATTTGCCTAATTTCATTTGCTCCACACAAGGCAGTTAAAAATGTGGAAGGTATTTCTGTCACACTTTATATAATAACTAGAATGTTTCATTGTGAATAGATCTCAAATATAACAATATTCAACAATGATGACCTCAAAATCAAATATATGAATACTAAATATGATAATTGATAATAATATAAATCTCTTTTATTAATTTACTTATTGTTTTTTGTTTTGTTTTTTTGTTTTTTTTTACAAAAAAGAATTTTGATTGATTGTAAAAAAAAAATCTTTAACTTTGTTGTAGATATTTTTCATTTTTAAACTCTACAATAAATATCTTTTATATTATTACCATTCTTATTATACTACTACTACTGCCAATAGCAAATATTAATTTGGTAAATTAATCAACTTTATGATATGAAAAGAATAATATAAATTATATTTTGTAATGATATAATAAGTGATGTAGAATCAAATTCCAGTTGTGTTGTCTAATATTTACAACAAAGACAGATTTAAGATTTGATAAAGACAATCATTTATTCTTGTTGGTTGATGAAAGACAAAAATATCAAAGCATGTTTAGAAATCAAAGTTCTGTTTGTTAGAAGCCTTTTTGTAGAAAAAAGATAACAAATGAATTCCTCTCTCTCTCTCTCTCTCTCTCTCTCTCAACTAACAAGTGTTATTTCATACTGTGTGTCCTAGATTTTGATTAATGTACAAACACACAGAGATAAATTGGTAGGAACAAATCCACTTAAAGTGGAATATGTGTTTCTTTTTATAAAGAATTAGATTAATTGATTTTTAATGGCATGTCAACCTGCCTAGGGTTATTTTATGCTTAGAGGTTAGGGAATTGTGCTCATTGTACACTTACATTTATTTTGTAGTTGATTCTGAAGAGTTTTTTTTTAACACTGTTATACAATATTATGTATTCCTAGTTAATACAAATAATTTGCACACAATTGCAAATTTTAAATGTATCAAATACATAATTTTCAAACAAATCTATTTGACTACCATTCCAAGACTACATTCCAAGATGATTTGATAATCAAAACATGTTACAAGGTAAAAAGCATATATATATATATATATATATATATATATATATATATAGTGAAATGAACAAATCATGATAAAAATATTTTTACTTAATCAGGTAAGGGCTCAAATACAGCAAGATAAAACCTAAGATGAATAAATATTTCCTCACCTCAGTCTCATGACTGAAAGTTTCATAAATTTTTATTTCGTAAATGTTGTGGACCAGTAAAATGTCCAGAAGAAAGACATGAACTCAGGATTACGTGAAACAAGTATATTGAACGAAAGTATAAATACAGCATAGGTAAGAGTGTTGAACATCAGTCTGACTGCCAAAGTGTTAGGCTGGAGTTAACTCAACACCGAGATGAATATTCTCCCGGTATTCATAGTAATAGGATGAGTTCATTATAGTCCATTAGGTAGGTACCATAACAACAAAATATGATCATCAAATGAAACATGCAAGTAGAATGGACAAAGAAGGACTAATAAATATTTAATATTTCTTGCACACGACAAAAAAATGGCTGCATGGTGTTGGAACATAGAGTGGAACAGACAAAAAAAAATCACCTTCTTTTACCAAGTATATCAAAGATTAGTAATAAATTAGTTTGTTTTAAAAATTTATAATTTGGGCTTTAATGAAAAAAATTTATATATATATATATATATATATATATATATATATATAACTTTATTTTTCGTGTGTGTGTGAATATAGAAATATTTACAAAAAAGATATTCACAGGATGGGTTTGTTTATAGTTGAATAATCTGCCTATGTTAAATGTTTCAGTTTTTATATTAAACCTTCATCAGGGTAATGTTAATATGCAAAATTTTTTTTTAATTTTTTGTTGCAATTTGTAATGTAAGAATTATGATTAGAAGAATTATCAAAAAACATTAAAAAGTAAGTATAATATAAATAATTAATAAAATCTAACTAATTTAAACAAGGGATCTTGTAACTTTTTAACACTAATTTGACTAAGTAATGAGTTAAGGTGAAAAAAACAGGTCTTTGTAAAGTTTCCAAAAATTCTTTAAAGCATAACATATTTGCTGTGGATTTTAAGTAAATTTCAAACACTAATTATGTTGCCTAGCTTTGAAACAGAATACTAAGACTTTTTCTCTCTTTTTGTTTCATTTTAAAATTGAATCTGATTTAAAAGATACAACACTACATATCAGCATTGGCCTAATGATGGTTTAATATAAAAACTGAAATGTTTAACAGTGACAGATGATTCAACTATATATATAAAATCATCCTCTGAACACCTTGTTCTTTCGTATTTCTATATTTACTTACCTTTGGATTAATTTCCATTTTCTCTGATATCTCTTCATATATAACGCTATTTTTAACACACACACACACACACACAAGCTTTTAAAAGACTATATTTATTGATCACAAAATTAAAACAGAAAAGATGAATAAAAAGAAGGCTAGCTAAGCAGTTTTGTATCTCACTCATCAGAGCTATAATCAGGGTAATTATATGATTAATAAAAAAGAAACTTTATGTAACTTTATGTATGGATAGTAATAGAGAAAGAGTGGAAATTATATAAAAACCACATTAAGTCTAAGCAAACGTTCCCTCTGTTTACAGAGGGAAGGCTGCCTGGACCTAAAATAGATAGTTTCTAAAAATTTTAGATGAAATAGAGTTTGCTTTACTTAGAATGGAAAACAAGTCAAGACTAAATTTGTTGGTGCACTTGTGGTTATTTATCAGATGATTTGTGATGGAAGACCTCTAGTAATTTATGAAGCTCTTTGCTTTGATTTGGCACAAGGCCAAATGAATGGGGCACCCAATGAGGCTCAAATTTACTTGTGTTGGTTAGCTAATCTAGCTTGCTAACCATTTCACCAGACCTGTATGTATTATACAGAACATCCAAAAGTAGAAAGAACACCAGTTTTAACCCACTTTATTAGAAGTTTTCGGAACTTACCTTCAATTGATATAGTAGAATGTGTTTCTACTGGGCCTAGTTGTACAAATTTGTAAGTGTTTCCTAGGATAGTTATAATTTGATTAACATAATTCTGATAATCTAAAATGACTTCCCTTGAACCTCTTTCTACTTTTATTGCTGACTTGATTAGACCAGTCAGTTTTATTCATCCCTGTCTGCATATTTTGCCTAAAACCCATAAATATGATGTTCCATATTTTGTATTATTGGGTCCTCACCTCATAAAATAACTAAATGCCTTGTTACAATATTACAACTAGTTTTGGAACATTACAGCTCCTATTTTATTAAAGTGGGTAAAAAAGAAAAAAATTAAATAAAAGCATTATTTATCAATAACTCAAAATCTTCTTTTTAAGAGAAATAAACTATTTATAGAATAAACATATAGTTTTCATTTGAATTAATATGTGAAATTTCCCACCTAAAGATAAGGGCACATTTTTAATCCTTAGCTTTTTTTATTGTTACATTTTTATAGGATAAAAAAGAAAATAAACTGAAATACATTTTTTATCATTGTAACTCAATAGGCAATTAAGAACTGAATTTCTAAAAAAAAGTCTTTTGAAAAATAAAATTATAATGATGTTTCAAACCACTCACAAGTTTAGGATTACATTTTTTTTAATAATATTTTAAATGTAAACAAAAAAAGCTCATTTTTAAAAATAAATAAATTGAATAAAAAAAGAACAAACAATATTCCAATATAACATTGTACATTATAGTAAAGTTGTGACCATAGTCGAGGATGACCCAAAGGCTCCCTTTTCATTAGCTACAACACTGAGGTCAAGGGGAGGGTGCTACTCCATTCCCTGGATTGCTCTTTTATCCTTGATCTGTACCTTATAATCCTGAGTATTAAGTAAGGAGGCATCAAGTACCATTTTTTGAGTCTTTGGTATGATTCAACCTGGGATTGAACCCCTATCTCCTGAACCATTGGCAAACACTCTACCCTTTAGGCTAATAGTATCTTATAGGTTGATAAAGACGTTAAGTCCCAAAAACTCACTCTGAATTGTCTAGCAGGACACATAGCACAACAGATATAGGCCCTTGGTTGAGGAGTGCTTCTAAATGAAATCATCTGGAGGTTGTAGGTTCAATCCTGACTACAGGTTAATAACAAGGAATATTTACAAGAGCTTAATACTTGTACCCAGTTATGGTTAATAGAATTAGAACAATCTACCTCTGTAGATTAAATGATGAGTTCAGTTCAAAGTTACACGTAGCCTCCTGAGTTCAAAATGAAACACCTGAAGTAGGCAGAAGGATGCATTGACCAAAATGTTATAAATATAACAATGAAAGATGAAGACACAATCATCTGAATATATCAAATGATAAAATTATCAAGCCTCATCTTAGAAATTTAGACAAAAGAATATTGTAATGCGCAAATTATTAGATCCTTTTATTAAATTTTTAGAGTGTAAATAAAAATTTGAATTCAAACAATCCAACTTTTTTAAGAATTATTAACTAAAAAATTGTTCTATTACTGAGCGATAACTGTAAATAGTAAAAATTTATTGTAGATCAAAAACAAATCATGAAAATGTTATAAACTTTTCCCTGTGTGTAAGTATGTGTGTGTGTATATATATATATATATAATCCAAGGAGGAAATCCAAGAGGTAGGAGTAGCCAACTTGAGTGCTCAATGTCAACATTTATTGCTAAATAATTAATTTGGGATTAAAACTACATCAACACTCAACATGCAGAGCTAAAAAAATCTTTTTATATCAAAATGAAAAGAAAAATTCACTTCCTTGGTGTCATTATAAATAACCAGAAATTAATTTATAATGACACCAAGGAAGTGAATTTTTCTTTTCATTTTGATATAATAAGATTTTTTTTTTTTTTTAACCTCACTTGCATTTTCATCTTTTTAATGAATGCTTCATTTTCAGCTTTTCCTCTTATTTCTAAAATCTAAAATCATCTGCAGTTCCTTTACTGAATTGCACAACATATCTTTTACTTATTTTTCTGCCTTTAGAGCAGCTAATACTGTATCCTCCAATGGTACCAAAAATTTTGATAATAGTCTTGAAAGACCGTCTGTATGTTCTAACTTTTTAGATGGCAAAAATTCAATTTCATAGTCAAAGTCATCCAATCACTACCAAATAAATTTAACATATTTTGTAAAACATACATTTTTGATTTTAATGTTTTTCCTAGAAAAGAAATATGGCATATAAACTCTCCTTTAAAGTTTAATTTCTTTCCTAATACTCCTCAAATCACTCTGTTTTTGTCAACAGAGGGCTTCCTATCTGTTCCCATGTCAAAACATTAATAATATATACATCGCTACTTGTTTCAAGCTGTAATTTTATGTTTACAACGTTTATTTTTACATTTACATATTTCCATTTCTCCCCCTCCTCAATTTCTTTTCTTGACAAAATCACTTTTACTCTGTCATTAAACCTTTTATTTTTATTTTCCACTGGACACTGAATATTTTTATTTTTGAAAGTACTGCTTTTTACTAAATGTTTATTTTTCCTTTGGCAGTGCATATATTTGTAGCCCAAAAAAACACACGAAAAACACTTTTTATTCTTAAAATAAGTCTTTTTTAAATTGTAGCCCTATGCATCCCGAGCACAGAGGTGGTTTTATATAATCGTTTGCAGATTTCAATTTAGGTCTAACTGCATGAACACATGAAATATCTTTCTCTTCAATTGCAAAATTGTCATGTTTAATATTTAACATGCATTGTCACTCCTCCATGATTTTCTGCTAAGTTAAATCAGGGTCCTGCTCCATTTTATTTAATATTCACGAACCAATGTCCTTATCACGGCTAGCAGTCAATCCCTGAATAAAAACCAAACATTTGAACATGTTCATGGATAAATCCTTCAAATTCAACCGTTCACATTGTTGGTTTACATTTCCAGCAAAACTAACAAAATCTTCGTCCTCTTTGTTTTCTTAGATTCAAACACTTGTATCTGGTGTGAAGCAAACTGTTTCTTTCACCAAAAATACTGGATAAGAATTTCATAGTCTTGTCAAACAAGATCTCCTAGGGTTTTTTGGTAAAAGCAAATTTGTATGCTTCGTATTTTCGTTTTTGAAGCAACAAACTTACTTTCTGTTCATCTGATCAAGAAGCACATTGTTTTAAAAAGATGGTCTCGAATCTTTGATAAAATGCTGGAAATGTTATTCCTTCTTCTGGGCTATACTTGAACTCAGAAATTGAATTTTCTATACTTTCTGCCGTAAAAAAAATTAGAATTTCCTTTATTTGTTTTTAATCTTTCCAATTGTTCTTTTCTCATCATCATCATGTCGCGCCGTCTGCGCGGATATCCCTGACCGTCTCTCGCCATTTCTCCCTATCACTCATCGCCTCCGGCAGGTCTTCAGGATTACAACCCGTGTCCTCACATAGCTGCTGTATGTAAGTTCGTGCTGGTCGTCCCACACTTGCACATCCATGAGTGGGGGTCCACAGGAGTACATCGCTTATGAGCTCGTCCTTGCTTCTCCAGCAGTGTCCCGCGTGTCTGGTTCGTCGAACTTGTATAGTTTTTGTGATGGGGGGCAAGTGTCCGTATAGTTGGAGTCTCGTGGGGTGTTGTCGCCAGGACTTGTTTAATACTGCTCTCAACATTCTTGTGTAATTTCCGTCCAGCCTCCTCTCCAGCCGCTTCGTAAGCGTCCATGTGGTGCATCCATATAGCAGTATCGACACAACCGCTGCCTGGAAGAAACTGCGTTTCATTTTATCTGTTAGGTCCGACTTCCATATGATCGAGAGCCTATCGATAGCTGTCCATGCCTTCGTCAGTCGTGTGTCGATGTCCTTCTCGGTTGATGAGACGCTGCTTCCTAGGTAGGTGAATTTGTCGACTAGTTTCAGAGAGGCTCCGTCTAGTGTGGCAATGTTGCCTGTTTGGTTGTAACACATATATTCGGTTTTGTTTGCATTGACATGTAGGCCAATGCCAGCTGCAGCTCGTTCCAGGCTATGTAGTAGTGTCTCTGCTTGATTAGGCGTATTCGCTAGTAACGCCAAGTCATCAGCGTAGTCGGCGTCCGTGATTGTTTTTGCGGGGTACCTTTTGCTTCTTCTCTTAGTCAGCTCAAAGCCATTTTCTCTGATTTTGTCGATCGAAGTCCTAAGCACATAGTCTAGACAGATGATAAAGAGGTATGGGGCTAGTGTGTCTCCTTGTAGTACTCCTGCAACAATGTCGAAGTATTCCGTGTCTCCATCTGGTGAACGTACTTTTACTTTGGTGTTTCTGTAGAGAATCATTATCGCTGCTACGGTTTCTTTTGGTAGGCCGTAAGCTAGTAGGATTTGCTCCATCTTCCCTCTGTGTATGGAATCGAAGGCCTTGGTAAAGTCGACAAATAGTAATGTCGCCTGTAAGTTTTTTGCCCGAACGCCTTCCAGGATTCTACGGATGGTCAGTATTTGTGAGGTTGTGGATCTATTTCTCCGGAAGCCATTTTGGTTTTTTCTAAGGATGTTTTCCATTTTGGGTTCTATGCGGTTTCGTAGTAGGGCATTGTAGATTTTGGCTGCTATGGATGTAAGTGTTATCCCTCGGTAGTTCTTGGCTAGTCCGAGGTCGCCTTTTTTAGGGAATGGAAGGATGCATCCCTTCGTCCATCGTTCTATCCTATTTTGACTATAGACTGCGTTGCATTGCCGGAGCAGTATATCGTCGAATTGTCTCGTCTTCCACACTTCTGGGGGGATCTCGTCTAGCCCCGCCGCTTTCCTATTTTTAATTCTTCTGAGAACCGTGTCGAGTTCTTCTTTGGTGAAAGGACCTAGTTTTACGTCTAATTGCTTACTAATAATTCTGGTGATCGGTTCATCCGTTATTTCCGGTGGGTTTCCTAGTAGATTTTTGAAATGCTGTTCCCACAGTTTTATTCTTTCTTGTTGGCTTGCAGCTTTCAATTTTGCTTTGGCTGTGCTCTTTCTTCCACTTACTTCGTTTATTGTTTGCCAGGCTATCCTGGATTGCCTATCTTCCACCGAGTCTCTAATCTTATCTATCTGATTTTGTACGTATTCTGCCTGTTCTTTTAGGTATATTCCTGTTAATTGATGTTGCGCCTTTTCTAGTTCTCGTGCATTTGTATTTGTTGGGTTCTGTTGATAGTTTTTGGAGGCAGTCTTCACAAGTGCACGTTTTTCTCTAGCCGCTAGCGTTTCCCAAGGGACTCTATATTTAGTTCTAGGTTTTGTTGGAATACGCTTTTCTGCCGCCTCCAGGTGCGCTTCTACAAAATTTTCATATTCGTCATTTGGGGTGCCTATTTCTACCTTCTCTTGTAGTGCTTCGAATCTGTTTCTTAATTCTAATGCATATTTGTCTCTAATATCTCTGTTGTTGAGTAGGGCCCAGTCATAGTGCTTGGTCGTGGCTTTACGTGTGGCGTTTTTTCTTAGGCTTAGTCGTACTTTGGCCGTAACTATTCGATGATCGGTGGACACACCCTCAAAGGAGGAGTATGCCTCGCAATTCATCGCACTGTTTCTCCATTTCCTGTTTATAAGGACGTAGTCTATCTGTGCTTTACTCTTATTTGCGTATGTGTAGGTCCATAATTTCCCCTCCCTTTTTTGAAAGTTTGTATTGAGGCAGGTTAATCTATTTTCTATCATGAAATCTATTAAATGCTGTCCATTCCTGTTAGACGTGTAGTGTAGGCTGTATTTGTTGTGTCTGTTTTTCCCGATTTGTGCATTCATATCTCCGCCAATGACTAGCAGGTTGTGTTTCGGAATGCTACGTACTAGGGAGGATAGATCTTCGTAGAAGGTGGCTATTTCGTTTTCTTCGCTAACATTGGTAGGGCTGTAGCAGGAGATAATTGTTGCTTTGGGGTTGCCATTAAACGTTGCGGCCATCATCCTAGGTTGTATTCTCTCAATGCTGTTCAGTGTTTTTAACGCTCTCGGTCCTAGAAGTATTCCCACCCCTCCTACCGATGCATTGACAGAGTTTTTCCATGCCGATACAGTCACCAGCAGCCATCCATTTCCAGTTTCGTGATACTTGATATCTTCGGTGTGCGTGTATCGGTGCTCTTGTATGCAAATTATATCTATCTTATGTTCTACGGCTGATGCAGTTAGCTCTGCTAGTTGACCTATTCTATTTAGGGTTCTCACGTTAAATGTCGCTATCTGTATTGTTTGTTTGCATTTTAGTAGTTTATGTTTGTGTTTGAGCTCTGTAGCTGATTTTTCGAACACCGAGGCCAGGGCTCCAACCTCAGCAGGACGCGCCCCTTTTTTACCCGCGCGAAGAGCGATGCGGTTTATGGATCTGGTTTGAGTACTAGTCATGGTTATCTTTCGATGGCTGTTTTTGTTCTCATCTATAGAAGCCACTCTTATAGATGAGCAGCAGTAGTTCCCCGATCGAACTGGCAATCTTGAGCGTTAAGCCGCAAGACTCACACGTACAGCATGCTGCTTCCCATGTGTACGCGGTAGTAATAAAAAAAAATAAAAAAAAAAAAAAAAAATTCTTTTTTATCTTAAGTTTTAACTTAGTTAAAGTCCAGGACTGCTGGATGTTAAAATTTAAAGAAATTGTGGTATATTTCATGGTTATCTAGTGGTGGACAGAGAGAGAGAGAGACACAGAGAGAGAGAGAAAGAAAGAGAGAGGAGGAGTCAACTCTTTTATGGCTTTCGTCTTTAGCACGTGTTAGACTACATTTGAGGTGTTTTGGATTTTTTTTTTTTTTTTTTTCAGGGGGGGGCAATTTTGGGGGTTTTCGTTAGCAAATTTAGAAGTTCGCCTTCCAAAAGTAAAGTTTTCCTGAAAATTAAATCGCATAAGTCTTCATTCTTCATTTAAACAACACAATAATACAGCTGAGATTTAAGACATTACTATTTTAAATCAAATGTGCATTTTTAAATGAATAGTTTAGTAGAATAAATTTACTGACCTCTGTGAAAAAACTTCTGGAAACGGAATCACTTCCAAACGTATGCATACTATTTCAACAAATGAAGGATTAAATTATTACTAATTTTAGTGGGAGACCTGGGTTCAATCCCAGGTCGAGTCATACCAAAGACTTTTAAAATGGTACTTGATACCACCTTGCTTAACACTCAGCATTATAAGGTACGGTTCAAGGGTAAAGTGGAGCAATCCTGGGAATGGAGTAGCGCCCTCCCCTACACCTCGGTGTAGTAGCTATCGAAAAGGGAGCCTTCGGGTCACCCTCGGCTATGGTCGCTAACTTTACTGTTCTTTTCTAATTGCAGTTAATTCTTCTTGCAAGCATCATTGAGTCCTCTGTTGTTGAACTTGTTCTTTCACTAGAACTCTAATTGCTGGTATAAGTTCTTCCATAATGTATAATTTCTTTTACACACTTGGCCCAAGCAAAAAAAAAAATTCAGTTTTTTTTTTTCAAATAGGCAATTTTTTGCTAGAGACAAACAAATTGTTTTTAAAACAACAGAGAACACAATTTCCTTTTACCACCAAATCATGAAAACTATCAAAATTTTGAATAAATACTTTTTTTCAAAATAAATTTCTAAACATTTTAGAACAATGCACACTTGTTCGTAAATTTGTGACACAGTTTAAAACCTAAGTCCAAATCACTTTTTTTTTCCCCATCATAAGAACAACACGCAGTTCTTTAAAAATTTGTGACAGTTTTGAACTTGAGTCATAATTACAAAAGTTTTTTTTGTTTAAAACAAGCACATAATAATGCTTTTCAAAAGTCACACAAAATATTTCTTTACATTGACTCACTTCTGTCAAAAAAAAAAAAAACTTCTTTTTTACTTGCC
The DNA here is from genome assembly GCA_963585895.1 of Sepioteuthis lessoniana. Classification (NCBI taxonomy): domain Eukaryota; kingdom Metazoa; phylum Mollusca; class Cephalopoda; order Myopsida; family Loliginidae; genus Sepioteuthis; species Sepioteuthis lessoniana. Next base: position 6,384,895 of record OY757906.1, read on the forward strand.
TTACTTGGATAACATGAAAAAGAAAGTAGTTGACTGTAATTCTCTTTTTTTTAAAGTTAAAACCAGGTTTTAACACTCATTCTAAAACCGTCCATTTGTTGAAGCTCCATTCACTTTGAGGGAATATCCTCATTGCACATTTGTTATAACATGTTCTGTGTTTGATTTATTACCACCAAGAAAACTACTTCTTATTTTCTTGTTCAACGAAATATAACAATCATTTTATTAGATAAACGGTGTCTGTCAAAATCTGGTTCACCGATCTTAATTTATCAACTATATATATATATATATATATACATTGGAATAACACATTTTAATACAACAGGAGATACAGGTTTACCACCACAACATTTATTTATTTTTTATTATAAAAATCAGACAATTTGTTTTTCCTACCTGGTTGACAAATGACATAAAATTCTTGTATCAAGATGTATCAATTGTTGACTCCCTTCTTTTCTTTTCACCTCATTTTTCGATGATGACAAACAAACTTTTAAACCCAAATGAAGGAAATAAAAGAAATAAAGGAATAAATGAATTTGGGGAGAGATAATTTTCTACCATAAACAACATGTGTATTAATAACCTCTTTACAAAATTAAATTATATTATAAAATATTATATTGTATATTAATACTATTTAATCAAAAAACTAAGAAAATTGTTGTACCAAAATTAGTATAGAATTCAATATAATTGGTCACATTAATAATGTAAAAATAGAAATCATCCCAGTTACTGTTAAGACTATTATCAAAAATTATAAACAAATACAACATAATATTATATATCCTCAAATTCATAGTTATATCTTACAAATGATTATATTATTATTCATATTATTACTCAACCTCAAATCCTTAAATTTATAGATAATGATTATTTATCATCAGTTACTATAAAGTACTACAAATTACTATTTATCATATAACTGTTAAAACACAATTTTTATTATACTTATAAATAAAATCATCCCAAGTATTATACTATTCTTTACATTTATGGAACTCCCACCCACACCCATGATGGCCTATGAAGGGCCTGAAAGTGCTCAGGAAAATTTCCATGAATTTATCTACTAACTCCAACTCATAATGAAAACACTTGTCAGGGAGTTGGAAAGGATCCTAATAAAATTATATAGACATTTGTCTTTATCATCTAATCAAACCTGTTTAAACAAGGGACTGTTGTGTGTGTGTATATATATATATATATATATATATATATATATATATATATATAAACAAATCTTCGGTACAGCAGAATTTTATAATGATGGTAAATAGGGGAATTATATTCTATTATTATTATTATATATATATATATATATATATATATATAAAACAATTTATGTGTATATATAGGGAGTCACTGAGACAGTAATTAATGTGTTGGACTGTGGCATTGTAGTTAGCAAATTCAAACTCAAGTCATGCTATTGTATTCAATTTCAGACTAATACCCTTGGGAAAGGTATGAACTCCTTTATCCCCACCCCCCAGGGTATAGGCTAAATAATACCATTACTGTTCTTATGCAAGGACAGCTTTAGCATTAAACAACCCATGGAACTGTATATGCAATTAAACAAAGAAACCAAACAAATAATATATATATATATATATATATATAACAATGTTTTTCACATTTTAGATTGTTCTGAATGAGTGAATCAATATACATTATGAATGTCTTAATAGAGAATCATATGAATAGATTAATATTTTTTTGAGAGGTTTTTTTCCTATTATGCCTATTTCCTCTAAATCATATGACTTTTACACCTGCCAGCTATGCCTTAACATAAGTCTACCTGAAGGCAGCAGCGTTTGTTTTGACAACTGCGAACAAGCATATCCTCTTGCTACTGATTATCACTAGAAATTATCAATTAGATTTCTTTGTAGAATTATCTTTATTGGACATTTTCTCCTTAAAGATTTTTCTTTCTTAGGTTTTCTTGTCAGTTTATGAATATTTTTTTCTTAACTATAAAAAAACCCAAAGATTAATTGCTAAATTACACATTTGTTTGCAAAAGGATTATATTCCTTTTTTATGTTGGGATTTCAACTTAGAGATGTTCTTGTCATAGGATATTAGAATTCAGTTGATATTTGTTTTTATTATGCTTTAATCATGCAATCTTTAAACAACTGGTTTTAACTTAATGTTATTGACCTTGGATTCCTGTTAGTTGACAGAAGAGATTGAGCACTACTTTCCTGCATTTCTTATTTGGATTATCATATTATATTCAAAAAGGTGAACCTCAAGGCTGTAAGAATGACAAATAACTGTGAAGAATAACACAGAGCATTGGAAGAAAGGCGGGACATAAAAAGACGAATAAGATGAGATCAGGTCTATTTCAATGAAATTGCAATGAACTAAAATTATATCTGTAAAGAGCAACAAGGTAATGTCTTTGTTCTGACAGAGATATAAAGTAAGGGGTCTTATGGGGAACACAAGCTGTAATTTGTCTTGTTTCAATTTAATATATGCTTTGAAAAAGAGTTTTGAATATGAGCCAAAATGTTTCTCTTAAGTGAATTGTAGTTTTATCCAGAATATGTTATCTAAACCAGACATCTTGGAATAATCAATTCTTTGTTTTAATAACTAAGCTACTAGAGGAAACAAATAAGTCAGGTGATTATTTTTCTGTTCTTGCTCTAGAATCAATTTGAATTCACAAGTATTCATATGCTTGGTGCTAAGGACCAATATAAGTGTAGCAAAAATTGTGAAAACGGAGAGAGGGGCTTACCTTTTAAGTGACCTCACGTGTGCATCGTTCAGAGTCAGGCCGGGAAACGAAATTCAAGAAGGCACCTGCTGCTTTTTATAACCATCTGATCTCGCAAAGTTACACAAATTATCACTGCTCGTATGCAAATGAGGTGGTCTCCAACTTGATAAAAGCAGGTTGCTTTGTGGAAGGAGATCAGTGCAATACAAGAATCGGTGGAGATCATTGCTGCTCGTTGGATTCGTTTTTTTGACTCAAGCTATTTTGGCAGTCCCTTGAGAAGTGGTTGGGTCCCACCACATCTGTAGCATCTTGGGCCCTCTGTTGGCGGTTCGGGTGCTTCCACAGCCGCCGAGACCGGTTCCGTGTCATCTTTTAAGATGTTCCGGGCTCTGGCCAGCAATTCGTCCAGCCTGAGCTCATTTAGCTTCGAAGATGCTTGCAGTAGCCAACTGGCATTGTCTGGGAGACCTGCCAGAAAGGTGCATCCCAGTATGCAGTCATTCCCGCCACCAAACAGTGCGGCCAACTTCCTGGGGTTCATGAGTGCGATCCGGCAACAAGATGAGGCCGTGTGACAGGCAACATCGTCCTACATCGATGACATCTTTGTGAATGAGGGCATCCTGTCTGCCCAGGCAGTCAAAGAACACTTCAAGAGCTTCAGGCTGACGTGCAAGGAGCTGGAGCATCTGCGGGATGGGGCAAAAGTGCTTGGCTTGCATGTGAGGGGTAGCGAGGAGGGACTCCACTGAAGGAGAGGTGGTGATGTCCCGGGGGTTCCATCCAACGTCACGCATCGGAGCGTTTTTTCTGTTTGTGGAAAGCTGGTGGGCCACTTCCCTGTGTGTGGTTGGCTCAGAGTGGTAGTGGCGGCCATAAAACGGCGTGCAACATCCGTATCATCGGGGTGGGATGATGAGGTGCACGATACCGCCCTACAGAACATGCTAACAGAAACTGACCCTGTGCAAGGGAACTGGTACGTTGATGGGAACAAGTTCACAGTCTGGGTGGATGCCAGTTCGCTCACCCTCGAAGTTGCCCCTGCGGTTGACGAATTCATCGTCAAAGACGCCTGCTGGCTTCGGCCAGAGAATGATTCCAGACACATAAGCCTGGCCGAGCTTGATGCTACTCTGAAAGGAGTTAACCTGGGGCTTCAGTGGCAGGCCAGGGTCCTACACATTGTTACGGACTCTGCGTGCGTGCATCGGTGGATAACCGATCCCTTGAGTGGAAAAGCATGGCTGACCACAAGGGCATCGAGTGCGATGCTGATGTGGAGGCAGCTCGCCACCCTGGTCGAGACCATCAGAGAATACAACCTGACCGTGGGTGGGGCGCTCATGCAGTCTTGTCAGAACTGCATGGATTGCCTCACCAGAGTGCCACACAGGTGGCTGAATCTGTCAAAGGAAGGAGGAGAGCTGGCACTTGTGAACTGCGCCGCTGTGGGAGGATGACTCGGCCCGGACCAAGTAGCTAAAGTTCATTGTCAAAGCGGACACCAAGGTGTAAACCAAACCCTGTACTTCGCCAGATTAGTCAATCCGCATGTGTCCAAGAAGGACGTGAGATCCATCGTAAGAGCTAGCGAGACCTGCTTGTCGATCAACCCAACACCCGTTCGCTGGAAGAAAGGGAAGCTGAGCGTGAAGAGCAATTGGATCAGGCTAGTGATGGACATAGCTCACCACAATGGTGAGCATTTTTTGACACTCATCAATTGCGGTCCATCTAGATTTGCGGTGTGGGGGCCGCTGCACCAGCAAGATGTGACCGTCGTCATCTGTCAGTTCGAGAGTGCCTTCCTTGAGTGTGGCCCTCCGACGGAGATACTGACCAACAATGGCACCGTGTTTACCAGTGAGCAGTTCAGGAAGTTTGCAGATAGCTGGGGCGTATGTCTTCGCCATCGGTGCACCTACGTGCCTAGCGGAAACGGGATCATCGAGCGGAACCACAGAACCATCAAGACCATCGCAGCCCGGAAGGACTGTATGGTGTCTGAGGCAGTCTACTAGTACAACGTCACTCCAAAGGATGACGTTTCACCTTCCACCGCACCAGCTGACACATTGCACAGGTACCATGTCAGGGTGAGGGGCATAGAAACCAACCCACTGCCCAAACGAGAAGTAACTGGAGAGAGGATTAAGGAGGTGGATGTCGTCTGGGTTAAAAAAAACCTGCAGCAAATGCACAATACGATATGGAACCGGACATGTCACTGAAGTGATCAGCCCGCAATCAGTGCGGGTTGATGGTGTGCCCTGTCACATTAAGGACTTGCGACTGGCAACGCAATTGCAACCACCAGTGGACAACGAGAGCAAATCAGAATCTGAGACCAATGAGCCATCACTCTGGTTCACACCAGCACCATCGGGCAGTGACTTCCGGGGTACGCAGTATTTCTCGACTCTCAGAAAGCAGACGAAAGCACAAAGTCGTGCAAATTATCACTGCTTGTATGCAAATGAGGTGGTCTCCAACTTGATAAAAGCGGGTTGCTTTGAGGAAGGAGGTCAGTGCAATACAAGAATCAGTGGAGATCATTGCTGCTCGGCTTCGGGTTTTTTTTTACTCAATAAGTATTAGTATATTCTTACACTGAACACAACAAATGGAATGACAAGATGAATGCATTTGTACAATCAGGAACATTTAACCTTTTATAAAATACATACCAATGTTATTAGGAAGAAAGCATACACAAACATGTCCTGACATTATTGAAATATACACATATTGTTCCACGAATAAGCAGTATATAGAAGGGATACAAAAATTCAGAAAAGACTATTTGATGAGGTTTAGTAAAATTGCCACATCATTTTACATTCCCTGGTAGAGACACATCTCTTCTGTTCAAAGAAAAAAGACAGAAGAAATCAAAAAGAGGTTTCTGGGATTGTCATATGACACCCAACAAGGCCCTCAATGAACATGCCTATTTCTAAGGGAAATAATTATTGTCTCTCTACACAAGCAATTAAATTTTAATGCATCTTTTTAATTCAGTTTTAATGTCAGACTTTATATTTAAACTATGGCCACTGAAATAATCATAGACCAATTTACTATGTACTATGATTTTCTAAAATTAGAATTTCTTTCATCTTAATGTCAGTTACTTTTTATTGACACCCTATAAAAAACAACACAGATCTAAAATAATAACCAGATAATAAATGGTGATGCTTCATCTAAGAAATAAAAATAAAACAAGTCACTATTAATACTACTATCCTGTGCTCCTGAAGATGAAAACATTAAGACAGTTGGGGAAGACATAATTATGATTAGAGTTGAATGACTGCAACCAGAGGATAACAATCAGAGGTATAGTTTGACTTCAGTCCTAGCTTGTCAATCAAGGCCGCCTGACATAGATGCTAGGGATGCCCAGTATTCATGTCATGTGGCTAAGACCAACACTCCTTGGGCCTAAAAGAGTTGTCCTCCCAAGCTCTCACCTGCTCCAGCAGGGCTTGATTTATCACCTAGCGCCTGAGTCACCCCTTGTTAGGGCAATGCAAACAGGGCCCAAGGCATTTTTAGAACCACTGGGCATGTCTGAGCTACGGCCCTGCACCTGGCTTCCACATGAAAAAAGCCCTGTGCCACACTTTGGTATTGTGAGATACCAAACAAATACCAACTGCAACCAAAGGTTCTATGCCATAATTAGTAAGGCAGCTGTCATGTTAAGACTGGTTTTGGAAGGAATAAATGATGTATTTTGTTAGATACTTATTCATTTTTTTTACGTTGCTTATTAAAAGCTATAGAATAACTGACTAAAAATAAAAAGCAATTAAGATGAAAGAAATACTAATCAGAAAATGAATTATAATTAGCAATGCTTAATCCAACTTTCCTGCTTCTTGTTTAGATTTATTTATTTTCTGCTCTGAAAAAGAAAAATATTTCTGGCAATAAGGAAATAATCTTTAAGCACTGAATTTTATAAACTTTCAGCAGAAATTTATTTGGGCCAATTTTAGTACTTTGCATGTTTTGTAATATAAATTAAAGAAAAAAAATTCAATTATTAAGAATAAATGCAAATATTAATAACAGATGAAATAAAACTATAATTTGTATAGTTTATATTGTATATTATACATAATATATCTATCATCCTAAGATATCATTACACCTTGTAAGATCCTCAACTGGCTCATTGGCCCAGTGGGTAGAGTGTTTGCCAATGGTCCGGGAGACCTGGGTTCTATACCAAAGACTTTAAAAATGGTACTTGATACCTCCTTGCTTAGCACTCAGCAATATAAGGTACGTATCGAGGGTAAAGTGGAGCAGTCCAGGGAAAGGAGTAATGCTCTCCTCTACACCTCAAAGTAGTAGCTATTGAAAAGGGAGCCTTCTGGTCGCCCTCATCTACAGTCGCCAACAAGTAAGACCCTCTCTCAGTGTGTCCTGACACTCAACTGTATTTGATGGTGACGTTCCAGTTCTAGAGCTCTGTAGGGAGATATGGAGTACCCCTTTATTGCTATTACTCCCAGGTCCACTTTGACCTGGAGTGGTAATACCAGTTAGGGTTAGATAGATCTGTTTAAAAATCATATTGAATTGGACCGTGTGCAAAAAAGTACTTTCAAGAAACAACACAAACGATCAATGTGATTCCCTTACTTCTATGAACAAGCCACCCAACTGGCTCACTCAGTGTCAACCTGGACATGGCAACTAAATATGGAAATGTCAGCCATGGAGTTCACTTGACTACTCGATGTCTGACCTTCCCAAGGGGGGAGATCCAGAGAACAAACAAACACAGAGTTGAATAATGAAATAATAATGGTTCTAGTAAAAAAAAATCAGTTAACAATCTCGAAATAATTGTTGTTATTTCGATGATCCGTTCCCCATAAATACAAGCAGAATGACCATGGACTTAGACTGGCTGCCGCAAGATAGTGGCTAGATTCTGAGACAGTTTTTCTCACTTAGACTCACTAAGTATTCTGAGTGCCTTATGTTAATCTTTCTTCAGCTTGTTGAAACAACAAAAATGTGAGAGGGCCTGGTTATCTCCAAATCTGGTTCAAGGCTCTTTTGATTGGAGCCCCAAGTTAAGTCTGCAAGGTTTCTTGTTGCACTCTGCAATTGTTGGCAAAAATCCAGTTTATATAATTGCTTATTCTGTTTCCAAGTGGACGTATTCCATCAATGGTCCTCTCTTTAATTAAACCATCAATTGATTCTGTTTACTGTTGCTTTCTGCTACCTCAACCATGAATCTCTGTGTCTGCTACAAGTAGAGGGGGTTGGTTGCCTCTATACAACTTCTGGTGCGACTGCTACCATAGGGCTTTGTCCTTCCTCCTCTCTCCTAACATATGCTTTCTATCCTCCTCTCTCACAAGGGGACAGCCCTTTTCTCCTCATGTAATTCATACATCATCACTTCCAAAATTAGCACAAAATTTTCCATTTCTCCAAGGTTGATTTTTTTTTTCTCAGGCCAGCAGCTTGCACCTGGGCTGACCTCTTGTAACCTTTTATTTCCTGCTCACATTTGTTTTGACAAGTGATTTCTCTGATTCTAGCTTTTTTTCTTTCTTTCCTGGTTAGAAAAATCAATTTCAATGCTTTTGTAATTTTTCTGCTTGCCAAAAATTAAACAATATTTTTCTCTTGGTGACAGTACAGTGCAACACTCTTTTAAAAAAACAATGTACAGCTCCAATCTTCTAAAATCCACGCCAAATATTTTTTTCATTATTAAATCTAGTAGGCTAGACTCCATAATCCCAATCTGCTCTGTTACACTTCTAGGCATAAAACAACCCTAGACAGGTTGACATGCCATTAAAATCAATCTATCAAAGACATTATTACTTTTACCAAAACTTGACTTTTTTAATTGTTAGAGCTTTTTTTTTTTTTTTTGGCAATGATTCTGAAACAAATGATTTTTTTTAGATTGTATTTATTTTCATTATTGTATGTTAAAATTAAGAGAATTCCATTTGTAATTTGACAAATATAAATCTTATCCCATGTATTTAAAGTTTTCACTCCATCATTTTATTGATGGCAATATTTCCTTAACAAAATTTTGGGTATTTTAACATTTAATAATGATTTTTCTCACTTGTTTTCTCTGTTAAATCTTGCTGAGAATCAAGTGACAAGTTTCTTTATTATTCCAGCATTCTCCTGAATATTTAATATTATTTTTCACTTTTTCTTGTTATTCAAATGCCTGATTATTTACTTCACAAATTTATAAACAAAACAAAAAAAACTTACAAGAAAAACTGACCAACTAAGAATCATTTCTTAAATTTTTTTTTTTGTATTGTTTACTTTCTTTAAAACTGATGATGTCTCAAAAAGAAAAGCAATCATTAATTATAATAATTATTACAATAATTCGTTAACATTAAGGGTTTTTGGACTATTGTCTTCAAACCACACTCCGAGGATGTGGATATGTCCATTACTCCAGTGGAAGGGTCCTGGCAGAGGAACGCCATTCCTCCAGGCATCCAACCACAGACCTTCACTCTTATCAAAATTGATCTTCGCACCCGCTACTTCTTCATACCTCTCAACCACCTCCTTCACTGCCTTTATGTCCAATCGGTGGGACACAAAGATGGTGATATCATTGGCATATGCAGAGACTTTTGCCCTGGAATGGCTGGCAAAGGGAACTCTATGCAGGGCCAGATATACCACCCCATCCCTAAGATCCAGATGAAACGTGTTGACCAAATTGCACTCAACCACCAAGTCAATCAGGCTGCTTTCACACCTATCCAACTCACTAGCACCCCACCTGGCCTTATCTAACTTGGGCTCAAGTATCACATTCCAATCACTCACTAAAACTAACCATTTTGGATTGTCAAGGAACGGCCCCAACCGTCAGAAAAAGGACTGTCTCTCGCCAATACTATTGGTCACATAAACCACGACCATCCAGAAGTTGAAGCTTTTAATGGCAACATCAGCCACAACCAGCCGGCCCCTGTCATCTGCAAAGACAAGATTGACAATCGCATTAAGGCTGCATCCAACTAGCAGAGAGACCCCAGTGCTGCAGCAGCTGCCAAATGCTGAAAAGATCACTAAGTTGCCTTCCAGAATCAAACAGTCCTCTGTGCAAGTAAAGTGAGTCTTCTGCACTGCATCAACATTCACACAGGTTTGAGAGTTCATCAAGCAAGAGCATATACTTGCTTGGATCCCTCAAACCATTCATATTCAAACTGGCAAGGTTTAAAGACATTCTGATCCACTTACCTATTCAGTATTGAAGATGGTCCGGAAATCCCCGGGAGTGAGGATGCCATTAGTGTGCCTCAGAGTGCTGGTGCTAAGTTCAGTGGTGACTTGGCCATCTCTAGACAGTCCTCTGACATCCAAAGAAAATCTCAGCTTTATTTCTCTGTAGAAACAAGGATGAACATAAATTGGGACCCCACCCAAACAAAAATTTTGCCTTTTCTTCAAAGAGGGGTGCTCCAATTCCACCAGCCTTATATCCAGATTGGCTTTACTGGCCCTATCCATCAACCACCACACTCCATGAGTGCAGCTGCTGGCTGAACAGATGAAGGTGGATGCACCCTTGTAGTTATACAAATTAACCACTAATTGTTCATTTACCTTCTGCAACTTTATATGAGCATGTTCTCTAAGTTGGTCTCAGCTCTGTTTGTGGGGCATAAGGCTACCGTTTGAAGTTCCTTGGAGGACTGAGTTTTTTGTCATCTAGTGAGGCTGATCTAGCTCTTTGCCGGACTTTGGCAGTTTTTATTCTCTCTCTTAGCTCAGATTGAGAATGCCTGGAAAGGAGAGAAGAGAGAAGGGAAGGTGTGTGCAAGAGCTGGACTGATTTTAAAAGTGATTGGGTGCATAGGGGTGTCTGGTGTGATTTTTGGAAGAAGGGGGATGAGAGATTAGTTTTTTGACAGGTTTTGTGTAGATTTCATCTCCACTGTCTTTACGTCTCTTTTGGGTTCCGGGGAATAAGGTATCCATGGGTTCTAATGGTGCTTCCTCTGTGGGTTGCTGGGTTTTGGATCTGGTCTTGGTCTTGACTTTTCCCAGATCCTTTGAAGGGACAGCTTTGGAAGATCCATGTGCCTTCTTGACACGTCCTTTTTTTCCTTTTGATTTCGCAGGGTGACTCACCCACAGAGGGTAACTTTTCTCCTTCTTTGCCTTTACTTTTCTGTAAAACAGGAGGCTCTTCTCTTGAAGTGCAATCCTTTTGAGGGGAGGGCTCCTGGGAAGCTGTCTTTTGGGGAGAGTCTCTCTGCTAAATGACCTGGGAGCAGGCTGAGTCAGCCACTATTTTTTTGGCACCTTTCAGGGTGATCGCCTTTCTGTTTTTCCAGACTACTTCGGTCAATCCTTCTTTGTTGGTAGCTTTTTCTGTCTCAGATGTTCCGGGGGATGTTGCTTCAGCTGCTTTTTTAGGCTCATTTTTTAAAACTTCTCTAGTTTTTTTTTTTGGGGGGGGGTTCTCTGGCAAGATGGCCTAGTTGTCTGCAGTGACAACAGTGAGTATGCTTCCCCTTTACTACTACCATCATCAGCTGTTTACCAAAGCTGATGATATCCAAAATGGAAGGCAGATGAGGAAGGTGAAGTCACTGTTGGCAGCGCCAGTGTTGGCCCGTAGTGGTGAGACATCCTCAATGCACCTGTAGGCACTTTGGAAAGAAGCAAGCATTTGTTCGGGTAAGTTTATGGGTACATTGCAAACCATAATTTTGATTTGACTTGCACCCATATACTCAGGCTGGAGATTATAGAACTTGGCTGTTATGATCTTCTCTGCTAGTTTCTGAGCTTGCTCATCTGTGGGTAGCTGAATATCTCATGTTGCCTCCCTCCACCTACAGAAGTAGCAATACAGGATCCCACAGGTCTGGAGAAGATTGTTGAATTTTTCCTTCATGAGCCTGGCCAATTTTTTGGTCCTTAAATCTGTGATGACTAAGGAAAGGATTCTTGGCTCCAAACTTTTGGTAACCTCTGGGATAGGGAGGATTGTTACCCTGAGAATATTGGGCATATTTACCTACCCTATCCCTTTCATACTCTTCCAGGTCCTTTTGGTCTCCAGGTGGTCAAGGCCGATGACCCCGGGGAGGCAGAGGATGTAGGATTGTTGGCCAGGCTCTTCGGCGTCCTCTGCACCAATTCAATTTTATTTGAATCCTAAGACAGAGAGGTCAGCAGGGAAGGCCAGTTGGTTCCAAAGGGGGTTACTGGAGATAAACATTGGTCTCTTGCTTGGGAGGATCTTGTTTGCTGCCTTCCATGCTCCCTAGTGGTGGAGTCACTGAAAAGGCATTGAGATCCCTAACTTGTGCCTGTTTCAGCAGAGTCAATGATTCTGCTCCCAAGGGTTTCAAGGGCTGGTTTGGTGGCTTTCGGCTCCGATAATGGGTTGCTCTCAGTCATTCTGGCTGGTTGGACAGCCTTATTTGTCACTGGGGTATGTTTAGATAAACCCTCCATAGTTACAGTGACAACCAGGAGTGGGGGGTGATTTTTATGAGGTAGGCAAGGAAAAAAATTAACTAGAGCTAAAAATGAGAAGAAGATTTTAAGATTACTGCAATGTTATCTATTTCTCTTGGAAATAAACGTTCACAGCAGACTTAGAATGCTTTGTGTTCTAACTTGTGAGTGAGGGGTACAGCTCGTGTCCAGCTGTCTGACAAAAACAAAATGGGCTGTAACTCAATAGAGACCCTGCACTACTATGAAACAAGCTGGTGTATTTATACACTAATATGTTCACTCTTGGGTCAGCGACCAATCACTGTTTAGAGAATGGACTTGACCACATGTGCACAATGAAATTCTCCAATGTGCCATAAATAACTCTCCTTCTTCAGCATTCAGCCCAATTTCACTTTGAATCTAATTCAGCTTGTTACATAACCAAGTACTGACTTTGATAAACTACCAAACTCAACCATTCAACAAGCTAGAGCTATTGCCACCTAATTTTCAATGGTTAATAATGGGACCTCACAGCCTGGTTACAACATATTAATTTTTGAAAATTCCTATATCTTTATAGCATATGCACAAACCAGAAACTGTCCTCAAAAGCAAAGAATGATTTATGCTAAACTACCGTATCTAGAAATGTAGTCATCATCAAAATAGTGAAGAAGACTTGTGAGATAAAGAAAGTTACTGATGTAGTAGAACACAAGTTAAAAAGAGTTAAAAAGCCAGAAAAATATGTAGACTTTCCTGAAGCTTAAGAAATAGTGCAGTATGTAAGTGACAGCTATACTCATCATTATTGACATGCTTAGAACAATCCTGCAGAGATTTGAAGAAGATGAAGAAATGAATCTATCTGAAAGACATTATTAAAATCAACAAGAATACCAAGGAAAGTGTTATAGGATTGGAAGGACTTGCTGTCATTTGATCTCCTGCAAAAATCACTTGTATCATCATCACCAACGGATAAAATATTCATGATTATATTATTATGCTTTCACACAAAATGTTTCATCATTTGTATTTTTTATTTTATAAAACTTAGATGACACATTATGATGCTAAATTTTTTTTAAATGTTCAGTACAAAAGATAAATAAGTTCAAAGGATTAATTTGTTGTATTTGTTTACAATTGGAAATTTTATTAACTAAACTGATAAGTTTTAGCTTTTTCTTAAATTTCTACATGGAGGGATCTAAGAGAGAGGCAGAATGAAATTGTCTTGGAGAATTCTGATTGGTCTATACCAGCTGCTTTACCAATTAAGCTACATTGGTATTGCAGAAACTGAAAATCTATAAACCCATTCTTTAATTTGTCTCTCAATCTCTTCAGTGCCATATTTGTAGTTATTGTTTTTGTTCATTAGTAGTGTCAATAACATACTTTTATTTTTACTTTTCATATGAAGTATTCTCAGTTATTATTAAGGATTTAGAATGCTTTAAAATGTGAAACAAGAATGACAAAACTTTACAACACTTGTTGGTAGAAAACAAGAATTAAGCAACCATTAATTTTGAACTGTTTACTTTTTTAATTTTTTTTTTTTTTTTTTTTTTTTTTTTATTTGCTTTGTGACCACAAGTCATTCAAACTGTCAATCTACAATAATGAGATGATAGTACAGACTGGAAATAATAAAAGATAAGCACTTGGTAAGATTTGAACTCACATCTTTTTACATCAGAGAAGCCTGGTTAAACACATCAACTGTTCTTCCAAATTAGCTATGGTTTCCAAAAGTTCAAATGAAACCTATAAACTTATCTCTCACTCTCTTTCTCTATACCTCTGCCATATTTGTTATTGTTGATTCAACACACCTGCTGCTCTACCAATTGAGCTATGAAGAGCCATTAGTTTGTAGTTGCCCAAATCAAATCCTCAAACTCATCGTTGATTCTATCCTTGATCACTCTTTCATTAGAATTAGCCATGTAGAAAAATGTAGCATTAGAAATGAATAGTTATTTATAAAAAAAAATGTCTAGTAGAATTAGTAAATTATTAATAACATTTCTTGATTTATACATTATGTGGATTTTTGACCATAAGAAATCTAGTAGTCATTGTAGAAAGAGTTTATTGGCTAAAAATAATACTGACCAGAATGGATCACTTATAAGAAAAGAGTGCCATTGATTCAGCTTCTGGGAGATCAGTTAACTGTAACAGAATGTTGTAAGAATTTGAAAAGCTTTTATCTTGCTACTGCTTAACCTAAGAAGGTGGAGTATAATCCAGATTTCATGTCATTGAAGTGGCATTTTAGAGAAAAGGGTGAGAAATACAAAGCTGATTTATTTGATATTACCAATGTAACAATAAAGTTGGACTTGTGTGATGTCTGATTATAAAGCTTATAATCCAGGTTAAAAGCATGATTAGGATAATCAAAAGCCGAGTTTTTTTAGTAAACAGGCTAGGCTTTGATCCATTTACAAAAACTTTACTTCTTCCCCAATGATACCTGCATCAGAAACATAAGGTCTAAAAAAGTTTGGCTTTGGGTTACTGTGCTTCTAACCTGGACTATTAGAAAAAGATAACATCTCTAAAGACAGGATACTGACTTCTTAAGAGGCACCCTGAAAATTGAGAAAATATGGTTGGATTTTAAAGATTTCATAAAGATAGAATTTTTTAAAAACGCCAATAAATCAATGATTTTGTGAAAGGTTCCCAATGACATTCATGGGAATATAAAAATTGATAAAGAAGATTGAAATAAATAGAAGTCAAATACCAAAACAAAAGAAGTCCCTGTAGTGTATTGGCTAAAGTGTTGGATTGTGACATTATAATAAATAAGTTCAAACTCCAGTCATATTATTACATTCACTTTCAGACTAATGCCCCTTGGGAAAGGTATGAACTCACTTTTTCACCCTGCTATAGTACCACTTATGCTTTTCTATAAAGATAGCTTTGGCATCAAATAACCCTCAAAGGTTAATATCCAATTAACCAAAGCAAACAAAAATTTGTGTGATTTTTAAAAAAGCCAAAAAAACTTGTTTTATTGATCTAAAAGGCACAAATAGATTTAAAGCAGCTTATAAGCTGTTCACATTATTGTAGGTAGTGGGTACATCAATAAGCCCACTAACGAATAAAAGAAAAAGCATCTTTTTTAAGCACAATCTCCTTCTTTGCCAAGGCATTTAAACTCACACTTTACCATTAATCACATAGATTAAGCTTCATCTGATAACTATGATCATTTATATATATATATATATATATATATATATATCAAGAAGTTCAGAAGACATTCTTAGAATAAGTTATCACTGTGAGGAATGGAATTTGCAACCTGAGTTCAACTCCTGGAAGAAGCATTTCCCTCTGCCCTAATGCCCTTAGGAAAAACATGAATCCATCTGTTCTTTCCTCAGACATAAATAAACAGTAAGGCAAGCTGGGTTTTGTAGCTTTGGTACAGCAACCAATCTAAAAGAAAGAAAATTGAATTCAAACCAGTTTAAAAATTGATCTTGTGTTACATCTTGTATGTGATGAAGGGGTTGGGTAAATATGTGTGTCAAGAAATTCAGTTTAATGATGAAAAAGTTTTTATTTTACATAGCAAATTTTTATTCTACATAGCCAATATATTTTTTTCAATGAATTATCCTTTCTTGTCATTAGCATGACTTAGAAAATGCTGATTATATTTCCTGCTCAAAGGTAAAACATCCCTCCCCTAAAAAAAGTGGCCTGGGTATGACACTAAACTTCATCTAAAGCTCTAATTTTCTAGCCAATTACCTTCTGCCTTAAAATTCACAAGGGATTTTGAAACTAACAATTCTCTTTTATTTATTGATGTTTTGGTCAAATGTTCTGACTCTTGTTTTCTAACCTCACTATATGGAAAACCTGTCTTTAAAAGCCAGTACACACACTGGATTTCCTTGTCCCAAAAAGCAAAAAATTAACTTTATTAACACTTTAGTCCATCATGCCCTTATAGTCTACTTGAAAACCAAATGTACACCTAAACTTTATTTTATTAAAATGATTCTCATAAAAAGATGGTTATCCTAAAGGCATAGTTTCAAGTATTATCTGAAACAAATGTTACCAATTTGCCAGCAATGCAAAGTTTGGCCTCCAAAAATGTCCAATATATTCTAAACTACCTTTGCTGGGCAATATCTCTACATGTTTGATTGAGCGAATCAAAAGATCTGTCAGCTGTTGTTGCTTTAAGATTACGTGAGAAAACCACATTAGATTTG
Source organism: Sepioteuthis lessoniana (assembly GCA_963585895.1). NCBI lineage: Eukaryota > Metazoa > Mollusca > Cephalopoda > Myopsida > Loliginidae > Sepioteuthis > Sepioteuthis lessoniana. The sequence goes on from OY757906.1 coordinate 6,401,437, forward strand.
AGAACAAATTTTAAAATGACAGCAAAGATGGTTTGCCACTTTTGCAATTGAACTGGTAAATTAGAAAGCTTTTATGATAATGTGATATTTGCTATATTGGACACACTACTGAGATTTGAAAATAGAATTAAACAACATGTGCTTTTTACTATCCAGTTGGCAGGTAATATTTGGTTGATTCCATCATAACCCAACACCTGTTGGCTAATCTGAGCTGTGCTAAATATTATAAAATCAGTTTATTCCCTATCCTTGATCATGCTAGCATTAGTTTTCTGCTTGCTATACTTGTAGCACGATGTATAACATCTCTCAAACCCAGTCTTTACAAAAAGAAGGAATTTAGATATAACCACTTACTAAATCCTGGTTCTTGTTTGCCCTCATCTGAACCATGGTAATTTTTATTGGGTTTTTCTTTTTTCCTTCAAGGAGTTTTCATTTGTTTTTAATTTTTTTTTACTCCCCCACCAAACAGTTAACTCTTCATTCTTTCTTGTTGGTTTTTCTTACAGTTATTTCTCTGATAAAACATAAGTGAAAAAAAGATCTTTTTCAGAATTAATCATGATTTTAAATTTTGTACCCATAGCAAACTGTTAATCAAACATAACAAACTTCCTTTGGAACTGAAAAGAAAGCAAAAAAAAAAAAAAATACTTCTTTATCCTTTTATATCTTTAAATTTAGTGGTGGGGTTCCTGTTCTAGAACTCTGGGGGTGTGGCATGGAATCATCCCTTTGTTGTTATTACTCACAAATCTACTCTGACTTGGAATGGTTGTACTAATTAAGAACCCATCAATCTGTCAAAAGATCTGTTTATGATAATATTTAAAATCATTTTGAACTTTATTAATACATTGACTTGTAAAACATTGATATTGCAACTAAATATTTGTATGTGTATTTGACTGTTTAAAATAATTGTAAAGATACATTTTTGTACTGTGTATAATTGAAGGCAATATCTATTAAAATGACTTTGGTTTAAAATAACCCAATAAGGTTTGACATGATACATTTTTATTCTGTATATAAAGTAAAGTTGGTGACCTTAGTTGAGGGTGACCTGAAGGCTCCTTTTTCAATAGCTACTACACCAAGGTGTAAGGAAAGGCAATACTCCATTCCCTGGATTGCTCCACTTTACCCTTGATCCTTACCTTATTTTGCTGAGTGCTAAGTAAGGTGGTATCACATATCATTTTTTGAGTCTTTGCTATGATTCGGTTAAGGATTAAAGCCCGGTCTCCAAGAACATAGGTGAACACTCTACTCACTAGGCCAATAACCCGGTTTTAAAATGACTTTGGTATAAAATAACCCAACAAGGGTTGACATGATATATTTTTGTACTGTATATAATTGAAGACAATATCTATTAAACTGACTTTGGCATAAAATAACATACAACTAGTGGTAAAACTAACTAACCAATCAACCTGAAACCATATAACTGCAAAAGCCAATAAAAAATGACTTTGGCATAAAATAACCCAACAAGGGTTGACATGCCATGAAACCCACCAATCAACCTTTTATATCTAATACTGTTGAATATTTTCTAATTTGTGCTACTTAATGACTACATGTAAAAATGAGCTGAGTATTTTAATTAAAACCAATAGAAATCTTATCCAATTTCCTCTTATTTTGTCTTGTAGCATAATAAATCTCCAGATTATCCAACTAAAATTAATATTAGACATATTTGAAGACATACAAATAATGATGATGATGATGATGATGATGTTGTATTCCTTAAACTGTAGATTGTAAATTTATAGAATTGCAAATAAAATGTGAAAGAATAAGATAAAGTTTAATAAAAACAGAAACATAGAAGACAAATCAAGAAAAATTTTAAATCAAAATTTAAATTAAAGGATTTTTTTAGCGAACAGTGAAGAGAAGATTTGTACAACTCATACAAAAGTTAATTAGTATTTGCCAATTACTATTAATGGTTGTGATAGATAAGAATAGTTCAATCAAGGTTTGTACACTTTGTGAACATCTTTGGCTAAGGTCTTTTATGTTGTGTATTGTATTGCCAGGGTGTATCAAAAGGTTATTTTTAGGAGGGGGGGGTAAATGAACAAAGGTCATCTTGAAAGTTTCTCTATTAGTTTTTTTTTTATGATATCTTTGGGTGATTCTAGCATCTTAGATTTTCTAAAAGTTTTTGATTGTTGATGATTGGATTCTTCTCTACTTTGATTGAAGTATTTCGAGAATGGTTGTTGATTAAAAATACAGTTTTGGGCAATACAGTCAGATATCGTTCAATTTCCTTCTACTTCCCAGAAAGTGGGAACAGCTTCAATGAAGCTGTTCCCACTTGTGTGACCCAGTTTAAAATAATGCCTCAAAATTATCTTGAACTAGATACCTGTGTCTACCATTGTAACATGGGAAACAATTATCACTAGTCTTTAGATGTGTGCTTGAAAACATCTTTGGAGTACAAATTCACTTACTATGATTCCGCAGTCCAGCGCTTTAACCATTACACCACGAGGACCCACCTCTATCTTTGAAAAAAAATGAAAATATTTGTTGGCAGTCATGCTATTACGTTCACTTTTGGGCAAATACCCTTGGGAAAGGTATGAACTCCCTTATCCTCCCAACTATCGGTTAAATAGTACCACTACTGTTCTTCAAGGAGAATGGATTTGGCATTAAATAACCTACAAAGATTGATATGCAATTAAACAAAGAAACCAAACCAAACCAAACCAAACCAATGATAGAAAGTGAGTGAGCATTTGGAAAAATCACTTTCCTATAACTGTTATAATTTACTATGTCCATTGTCAAACTCAATAGAAACCAATGTGTTGAGGTGTATTTAAACTATTTTCATTTTTTTAAACTGAGATCTCTTGAGCTCCTGTCTGTTTTTGAAACACGTTATAAGTTCTACATTTGGTATTCTTCAATGATCCTGTCTCTTGTAAATATTTTTTCTGTACAAGTGGTTAGGGTATTGCATTTTAAGACATCATAATTAACAGCTGATGTTTATTCTCTTCAGGGTTTTATTTCAAGGCACAAATACTTAAATTCTTCAATACATGTAACCACTGTTATAACAATATTGAAATAAATACTGCTGATGATGATTATTTCTTAATAGATTTTAATTTGCTTTTACTATTCATGACATATGCACATTGAGAAGCTAAAAATATGTTATGAGCCAGAATAGGAAAAAGTACGCATATATATATATTTTATTCTTTTTTCTCTTTATTTTTCACTCAGACATATAATATTATATGTAATCTTACTTCCACAAAAGCTTACAATGAATTCATTCAATTATATTTCCATGTAGTGACTACAAGGACAAATCTTCTCACAGGATTTTGTTTCTTTTTAGTGCTACTGTTTTATTTTCATATTTGTTACATTTATTTTCCACTTGCTCTCTCTCTCTCAGCAATTTGCAGAGAGATCTTCCTGAATTTCATGAACTATTTCAGCAATGTTTTATTTTATATTTTGTTTTAAATATTTATTCCGATTTACAAACTTTTAGTACAATTTTGAAAATGACCTTATGATATGCTTATTTGCAAATGATATACAGTGTATAATTTTGAACTTTTAAAAATCAATTTATCTGATAATAATAATTGAATAAGTCATAAAAGTATTTTTGGTTACTTCATATATGTGTAAGGAATGAATAAATAGATTAAAAAAATTTAAATTGAATCAAAAAAAAAAATTATTAAGATATGCAGGAACTCCCAGAGGTCTCTGACAGGAAAAAGCGACGATGCATGCATAAGGAAAAAGGGACCTCCTGACAAGAGGAGGAGGCTCGTTCGCTTTCAGGCAGTGACTGGCGAAGTGACAACACCTTACTAACTGGTGGAAGATGCCACACAGTCGTCTTTGGACGAAGCACTGGCTAGTCCTTTCACCAGTAGCAGCTCTCTTGGTTAACAGTATGCTGAAATATAAAAGGCTACTAAATGGAACTACGAACTAAAACACTGAATTTGGACAAACTCCCAAAAGCGACTAACACCATGTTAAAGCTTTAAAATACCAAATGAGGACACGCATATACCAAGAAACGATTAATGTAATTTTAGACACCTTGACTGGGGGATTCAACCATTTCAATTGTATTCAGGGAAAATTCCCTCACCCATTGAATGGTTGTTGAACCCAGAAAATAAAGGAAAATAAAACAAAACAGCTTCGTCTTCTATCTGTTGCTGTCTTCTTTTGTATAATTCTTTTTGGGCCTTTCTTGTTCTAGGAGTTACATCACCTAACCAATGTGGGGTAAAATAAAATAACCTCATTATGGAGTAAGATATCAAACGGCAACACAGCTTGTCCTTGACATACACCTGACCCCCATATATGTATACCTCACTTCACTACCTCAAGCAGGAAGTAACACAAGGTCAATTTTTAAGCAGGGTATAAAAAAGATAAGTAAAGTTGATGACCATTTCTCTGATAAAAACCATGTAAGTACTATTGTATGGTTGCACAATATGAATTTTAAAGAAATGGCTGGAGGAAAAAGCTAGATGGGATTTACACAATGATGTTGCGCGCCATTTTGAACAAATCCTTGAAACAGCAGTTATACAGCCACTTGCATCCCAACTCACGATCATACAAGTAAGACAAACAAAACATACAGGAAAGCCAGAATGAACTCATAAGTGAAATTCTCCTGTAGGCTCCCTACATATGGATACACTAGTGTTGGCCAACCAGCAAAGATTTATATTCATCAGCTCTATGTGGACACTCGATGCCATCTTGAAGACCTGCCTTGCTACCTGTGATCTGCTGGAAAAGCAAGGATAAACTCATAAGTAAAGTCCTTGTGGGTTCCTCATACATAGACATGCCAGTGTTGACCAGAGAGCAAAGACCTATATTCATCAGCTCTTTGTGGACACTGGAAGCCATCTAGAGAACCTGTCATGCTAATTGTGATCTGCTGGAAATTCAGAGAAACTCATAAGCGAAGTTCTCCTGTGGGCTCCCCACACATGGACACACCAGTGTTGGCCAGCCAGCAAAGACTTACTCTTACTTATCTCATCATCAAATCATGCTGATGAATATAGGTCCTCTAGGTGGCATCCAGTATCCACAAAGAGCTGATGAATATAAAAGTAAACTTTAGACATAAGAGTAATAAGTTAACGTCTGAAATAAACAGAGGTGCTACACTCTACCATGACCAGTTTAAAAGTGAGTGCAAACCATTCTTATATCGGCAGCGAGTGAATGTATGTATTTACCCAACTATTCCTCTATGAGCAGTATATAACACAAGGTAAATTTCTAAACAAAATATAGCTGGTTTGAAATCAGTTTTCCTTCTCCTAAATTGGTTGCCATGCCAAGGCTAAAGAACATAGTCTTCCTTACTATTTATCCATAGCTGTGGGGAGAAGTGATAGATTTGTGCTTTATCCCAAGTGCATTGGCATGAAGTGAAATTGAAACAACCTCATCCAGGATTTGAACTTGGGTCAGCAATTCCATTTTCTTGAATGATAACTATCCTGCTAGCAAGTGGAGGTAAATATGAGCAATCCTTTTTGTACAAGTCTTACAAATTTTATGTTTCTTTTGTATTTTATTTCATTTTGTATTGGGCTATTAGAGAATCCAACTAAATGAAACTTGATGAGATGATAGTTCTGATTTAGATCGACAAACAGTGGAAAATATATAAAATTTTATTTAAGTTGGTTTTGAACACAGTAAAAGTTAGATTTGAATCAAAACAAACTGTCTCTTTTCTCACACATGTATATGTGGCCTTGTACAAAAATTTGATGGTTTAATGGAGCAAGGTTTTACTATTGCTTTCAATGAAATACCGTTTTATAAACTGCTTGATCCTGTTTATTTTTATGCCTGAAACTATGCAATGGAAAAAAATTGTCTGAAAGATTTAAAGAGAAGTTTTAAAATGTTTGCCAAATTTTATTTATGGAACAAAGCAAATCTAACAATAAGACATTTTGTGAATGAAGAAGCCACATTCCATTCACATAAATGTTTCCTTTACTATTTTGACTTATTGACCTTTGACCTAGACATTATTGACTACATTAGCCAAACAAATTGTAAACTGGCCATGTTCATTTTTTTCTTCCTCTCTTTCTATTAAGTTTCCTTACTTTATTGAATGAATAAATGGCATGCAGGAAAAAGTTGAACAAGGGTTCTAACAAGATAGTTTATTTTTCTGTTAAACTTTCCTTCTCCAACTCTGGTTGACAATGATATAAAGAGGATGGTTCAAGTTGATTCTCTGCTAAATTTTCAGTAAATAAACAAGACATTGCTATCTATATTATGAGGGTTTGAAAAGTTCTCATCCTGACCAAAGAAAGAATGTGTGGAATTTGAAGGCTTTTGAAGGTCAGAGGCTAAGGGCAAGGCTGTGTTGCCGTAAATATCTGACTCCATATTTTGGTTATATTATTTTACCCCATGTTGACTGGCCGGTGCAATGCCTTGCCCAAAGAAAGTTCCAAAAGAAATATACAAAAGAAAAGATAGAAAAAAAGATAAGAGGCGAAAACATTTCTTCTATACTTTCCTTTATTTATTGGGTGAAGGGACTAACCGACGCTACGTCCCAAGAAGTAGCGTGGTGCCCAAAACACCAGACAGCAAAATGGTGTGGTTGGTTTGACGGACACTGCCTGAAAGTCAAAGAATACTTTGCTCCCTTTATCAAGAGGAAATCCTTTTTTTCTTTTTACACGTGCGTCATCTCCTTTTCCGTTAGAGACCTCTGGGAGTTTCTTCAAATTTAATAGTTTTCTTTTTATCTATTTATTTATTTTTTTAAATTTAATTTTTTATTTATTCATTCGTTCCCTACAAATATTACCTAGAGTGTTGAAAAGTTCTCAGCCCAACCAAGAAGTGAATGATTTAGAGGCATGAAATATATGATTCCGTTTATTCATTTTGCAGTTCAGTACACTTAGTACATTCTTTCTCAAGTTTCTTTAAGCCTTCAAAAAACAAAAATTCAATAAAAATGTATAAAAAAAAGATTTTCTTTTTTGGTAAGGCAAAGGACTTTTCAGTGTTTGTATATTACCATTCAGTTAAGCTTTTGTTGTGGCTGATGAGCACTATGCAAGTTAAGCAGGGCTTTGACACAGTGGCTGCTGAGAGGAAGGTATAAGAAATTGTTTGTTCCATCGCAACTCTGCAGTTTTTGTAGTGTACCTTTGCAATAATAATAAATTTTAGTGACATTTTCAAGCATTAAGATGCTCTAACTTGCACATTAGCAATTTCTAATCCAATTTATAAGTCATGATAGAGTGGAACTGTGTTCATGCTTGCTCCGATCATTATAATTTCTTGAGAGGAAATAACTACTAAATTTTAGTGTATTCTCCCTTTTTCATTTATTTTCAATGATAATATAAACCTTATAAATAGACTATTAATTGAGATTGAATTTAATGGTCATTAAAGATATCCTTTAAACTAGTATATGTAATGAAGATTTGTTTTTCTTTTTATCCTAAGTATCATTTTTTTTTACTGGGTGTCCCATACTTCTAGCTTTGTGCCATAAGTAAGCCGACCTTAGTAAACAACCTAAGTATCATTTTTATTTCCACTGTCAGTAGAGATAAATGATTGATAAGAAAGATTTAAAGAATGATGACAACAATTTCAGATAAAAATTTCAATATAATTTTCAGGGAGTTCCCATGTTGTAATGACTTGAGTGGTGAACTACAGAAAATATATGAAGCATCACTTGATATCCTTTTCTTACTTGATGGACCACAAACACATTAGACCCTTGACCTAGTCACTCACAAAATCTCTCAGAGGGCATTGGAAGCTAACCAACTACAAGTCTCTTAAACTTCTCAATTTAATGAACATAATCTTTTTCCTTATGAATAAGATTAAGCCAAGATTTTTCTCTTAATTATATAGAAAAAATTCAATAGAGTAAAAATTTGGGATCAAAATTAAACTTCATCTAGTTACAAACTTGTTGATTCATTTATATAACTCTTTCGCATAGGCAGGATGTGACATAAGGTCAATTTTTAAGTGTAATTTAACAGGTTTGAATTTAGAGTTTTCCTTCTCTTTGACTGGTTGTCTAACCAAGGCTAAAGAACCATATCTGCCCTACTATTTACCCTTAGCTGGAGGGAGAAAAATTGGATTTATACCTTTCTCAAGGGTATTAGTGTTATGTGAAATGCAATCAGCCTCATCTAAGATTTGAACTTGTGTTGCCATGTCTATTTCTTACGAGGATAACCATTACACCTGTTCGCCAATGGTCCAGGAGACCTGGGTTCAATCCCAGGTCCCGTCATACCAAACACTTTAAAAATGGTACTTGATACCTCCTTGCTTAACACTCTGCAATATAAGGTATGTATCAAGGATAAAGCAGTGCAATCCAAGGAAAGGAGTAGCCCCCTCCCCTACTCCTCAGTGTATTGAAAAATGCAGCCTTAGGGTCACCCTCAACTACTTTACTTTACATATATATATATATATATATATATATATATATATATAATTTACCTTTTTAGAAAGTGACACTTGTGGATCTGGTTTAAACATTAGAAGAAAGCTGTGAATGTTAAGGTATCCAAAGGTTTCATTTATTATCATCAACTCAACTACTAAAAACTGAAAATCTTTTTAATGCAGGGATCAACTGACTTCTTATAAATTCTAATATCAAAGCAATCAAAATACTTCTGCATGTACAGTATATATAAATTACTTTCACTCTTTATATTGTATGGCTCTAATGGCTACTTGCAGTATTGATCTATTGTTCCTGATCAATTTTATACATTTACTGATATTTATAGAAAGTCTATCATAATCTTCTTTCTTATTCTGAGAATCATGAGCATTTTATAAATCTTTGAAATATTCATAAATCCACTTTATGATTGAAAGGTTAAAATAGGTCAGTGACTTTTGCTGGTCATTGAGAAAACTGCCAATCATGCAACTATGAAAACTAAACTCTTATTGGCATGAAGTATTATAATTAATTATACCAAAACAGAATGAACAAACAGACTTGAAATTCTAGCTGAAGGTATTAGTCCCTTAAATGCCTTTGGGAAAAGCAAAGATTTATTTCCTCTCACCAACTCTGAATTCAAAACCCTCTGCCTGTGTAAGACCCTTGATCCCCCTTAGGTAAGGCATGAGTCCTGCTTGGGTCTAAGAAACAGGCTAAAATAACAATGATGATGATGATATTAAAACTACATGAGGATGATTCACTTAAAAATAGTTTGGTTTAGTCTCTTTATTAAGTAACATATCAACCTTTGTGGGTATTATAATCCTATAGAGGACAGAATGTATGGAGAGTTACAAAATAGGTTTATTTACATGGCATTAACATCAACTAGAGATAGATATACAAAGAAGAACAACTTCTACCACAATATTGCAGATACCACATTTCTCCTCCTTAAAGTTCCTACTCTGCATTACATGTCTGTTATAGACATGACATAGTCTCTCAGCTACAAAGGCTTGGTGTGTTGCCTGTGTGAGTATCTGGCCTCCTTAAGTTTGATGTGGGTGTATTACTCTTTATTACAGGACTGGGAATTGCTACTCACGCCTCAATAAGTTGGTTTGGTTCTTCTATTGGCATTTGCTGATACCTGGTTGTTGATGGACTCCTCATGCTCTCGACTAGGTGAGTGTAGGTGTGTCAAAGGCTGACTTCTATTGCTGGCCTGTAGTTGTATATGGTGTGGTACAATATTATAGAAGTATTTTACATGGCCATATTTCAATATCTACTTCCTTTATTTTTTCAAGAAATCCTTAAAGGACAATAAGGCTTGTTCTGCTTGACTATTTGTTGCTCAGTGGTATGGAGCTGAGGTGATGTATTTTATGCCATTATTCATCATAAATTCTTCAAAATCTGAATGGGTGAGCAGCTGGCATTATCTGTCACACACTGGTCAGGCAAGCTATGTTCCTTAAAGATAACACATCACTCAATGTCCTGGGCCTAACTAATAAAACAACAAAAGGCAAAATTTGACTTTATTCATCAATGTCTCTTTCTAGGGTGATACACTGATTCCAACGCTTCTCTAACAATTCCATGCCTTTTTTAGTTGTCTAAATTTTTTAGATGAAGCTTGATGATTTTTATCATTAAGGATTTTCAGACTATTGTCTTCATCTTGTTTTTTCCACAATGTTTCAGCCAATGTGTCCTCTGGCTTTCTTCAGGTGTTTGTCGAACTCGGAACTTCGAACTACGTCCTTTATTGAATCCACGGGGGTCGCCTGTTCTGATTCCAGGTACAAGTGTTAAGTATTCCTGTATTGTTACTCGCCTGCAGTCAGGATTGAACCAACGCCTATAACCATTATGCTATGTGTCCTGCTGGACAATTCAGAGTGAATTTTTGGGACTTATAAATTTAATGTTCTTACTTGACTAGAATTACTACTATTATTTTTTTACCTGTGCTCATATTCAGATTTTTTTTATTTAAAAAAATTTTTTTTTTATCTAGCCTTCTTAATTATCGGTTCCCATATTGTATTCAACTCTATACTTGGTCTACTTAGCAGGTCATTTTAGCCCAACATATGTGCTGATTCCTTAAGGCGTCTAATCCTCCAATGTTCAGCCCTGTCAATTATTTCAACTTTATCTCATAAGGGCAGATGGTTTCCCTTTTCCTTCCATATATGGTCCACCATACCCAACTTTTCAATCTCACCTCTTACTACTGCCTTCCGATGTTCTTCTAGCCTTACATATTTTATGATCATTCCATTATTGGCCAGGCTTTTTGATGCTTTTCATATCACTGACCACTGACGGGACTCCACTTGTTGTAATGGCTAAAGTGCTGGACTGTGACATTGTATTTGTTGTCTGAATTTTTTAGACTAAGCTTGATGATTTTATCGTTCAGGGTTTTTGGACTATCGTCTTCATTTTTATTGTTATATTCATAACCTTTTGGCTGATATGCCCTCTGATAGGACACATAGCACAATGGTTATAGGCGTTGGTTCCCTCAGCTTCTAAATGAGACTATCATCTGGAGGTTGCAGGTTTAATCCTGACGGCAGGCAAGTAAGAATATAGGAATACTTAGTACTTGATTAATGGAATCAGAACAAGCGACCCCCGTGGATTAAATAAAGGACATGGTTTGAAATTCTGTGTAGGCTCCCAAGTTCAACAAACACCTAAAAAAGGCTGGATGACATATCAGCCAAAACGTTGTGAATATAATGAAAATGAAGACAATAGTCTGAAAACCCTGAATGATAAAAATGTAATATTGTAGTAAGCTTGTTTGAACTCCTGTCACACTATTACATTCACTTTCAGACTAATGCTCTTGGAAAAGGTATGAAGTCACTTATCCCCCTAGCTATGGGTTAAATAGTACCACTATTGTTCTTCTACAAGAATAGCTCTGGCATTAGATATCCCATGAACGTTGATATGCCATTGATGAAAGAAAGAAAAAAATCACTGACCACAATGCATTTCTATTTCATTGAAAATGAAATGGTTTATGGTCTTGGAATCATAAATTAATAGAATTGATTTTTAAAGCCAAAAGTTCTGATTATCTTGGTATTTTAACCTTACAAAATTATTACCCACATATAAGTTTATATGAATTTTTAGCCTAAAAATTGGGTCTTCAAACTTCAACCTATACACTAGCATATATATAGTAACTGAATTAAAAGTGTTTATAATGATTATCAGACATAGAAAAGAATCAACATAATACAATTTAAAAGATAACCAACTGATTTAGAATACCCAAAGTAAGTGTTAAAACTCAATTTCACCACTTTGTTAGTTACTTTGAAATATGACTTGCACATAAGTTAAGGCAAAAAAATAAAAGAACCTACGAGATAATATTTAAATGTTCTGTTTTTGAATCAACTTGTGTTATACAACATGCAAGTGAGTGTTGGATAAACAAAATGAAATGTGATGCTGTCTATGTGGTGAGATTGAAAAAGTCATCAACGATTGATTCAAGCAACTACTGCTCTCAATTAAAGGCAGCAAATGATGAAAAACATTAGTGTATTCCAAGACTGCATATTTCTATGGTAGCCAGACAAAAATTGTGTACAGCTTGTTTGGTGGGTTTTCATTTGTCTTCCACAGTCACCAGATATTGTATGTTTAAAATCCCATTTAATCTGATCTTTATAGAATTTTCTTCAAGAACATAATTCTTTGCTAGACAGAAAAAGGCACCTACAACAACCATTATTTCCTTTGAAGATGAAATTATGATTATATTTCAATAGATGCTTAGGTATCTATCATCTATTTACAAGGGAGAGTTAAAAAGTAATGCTTTTTTCTTTAGTACAAGAATTACTGACACAGGAACAAGTATCATACATCAAAATAAAGATGGTTCTCTGTGGATCACATCCATACTTCTCAACATAGTCACTGTTTCTCTTAACAGCAATGTTCCACCTTCGAATGAGAGCATGTATCCCTGCTTCATGAAATTCTGTTGACTGTTCTTTCAGCCACTTCATCACTGCAGTTTTTACTCTTGCCTCTTATACCTTCTTTCATGGGGCCAAAGAGATGATAGTCTACAGGCACTAAATCTTGCCAATTGATAATGTCCTGTTTCTGCATGACAATGCCCGACCACACACAAGCATCAAGACAAGGGGGACAATTACCTCATTGGGCTGGACAACTTTACTGATTCCTCTATACTCACCAGACTTAGCATTTTATGACTATCATCAACCAATATTAAAACTAGAACTAAACAAATTACCCAAAACCAAAATATACCCCATTAATTTCAAGAGAAATACCTCAACATCCAAAATAATTCAGATGGGTCTAAACAGGGAATGAAAGTTGGTTGTGCTGCTATCCTCCAAAACCAAGAACTGCTAAAACTGCCAAAAAAGCACTCCTTATAGACATATACAATACAAAAATCCTGTACACTGATCTAAAACCAACCATCAGTAAATTGACACGTGATAAATGGCAACACTCATTAGATGATCTAATACACAACAAGCTCCCCCATTATACAAGATACCATTGATGAGTGGCTGGTAGGTTACAGAAGTAATAGAAAAGAAGTGATAGTTGGCAGACTTTGTATTGGCCACACCCACTCACACCTCCTAAAAAGGAAGACACCCCAATATGCTTAATATGCCAATACCCCTCAAATACCTTAAAATGTGAGTCTTAGACAAATTCACCCAAAATACAACCAGTACAAGCAACTTAAAGAACCTTTTCAAAAACATTAAACCAGAGGACATTTTGAGTTTACTATAAAAAAAATCAACCTTTTCATCAAAATCTGACCAAATATAATCAAATTCTATCATAAAAACTATACCCTAAATGCCACATAGAAGATAAAACCAATCTAACTCTTTGGCATTAAATGACCCTTAGAGGTGACATGCCAATAAGTAAAATTGAAGCCTGCTCATGTGTACAAATCATGTTACAAATGGCCTCTTACATGAAAAACACATGAAGCAGCATGTTCTTTTTGCTTCTTAAATAATAACAGTAGTTTTTTATAGGTATTATGCGAGTCCTCTAATAATTATTAACTTTCTGTTGGAATGCAGTTTTACTCTTCATGTAAATAATTTTCACTTTTATTTACATTTTGAAATCTTTTTTTTTTTTTTAATATACAAACTAAGCAAGTTAGATTTAATATCAGAAGCAGAGCAATTGAAATTTATTTGAGTTTTACAAAGAGAATAAAAAGGACAAAACTTTAAATTTCTAGAGGGGATAAAAAAGATATTCATACCCTCATTTAATACCTAGTTACATATCAATTTGCTACTTTCACAGTCTCAATGACGTTCTTGTAATTCACAACCAGCTTTTTATAAAAATTCAGGATGTGTTATTTTTCCTTTTTTCTAAAACAATTTTCCTTACTAAATTGTATTAAATTTGTTGGTTTTCTTGACTGCAACTTCTACTTCAATTCTTCTTTCATATTTTCTATGACATTAATTGTGGGAATCTACCAAACTTTTTATTCTGTTCCAACCAGCTTGACACAAAGTTCAAAGCATACTTCAATCATTATCTCATTGAAAGACCTAATTTCAAGCCAATTTCAAACATTTAGCTGTAGACTACACAATTTTCCCATAATCTTTTTAAATTATTTCTTCAACCTGAGGAAGCGAACCAGTAATATTGAAAGCATCCCCACTTCATCCTGGGAGAATGCTGCTGTCATTGCCACAATTTATTGTGACAGTGATATTCTCTTGCTTAAAGGCTTTTCTTGATTTTAGAATATACACTTCTGATGCTTGTACCTAAAGAGTTCAAATTTAGTTCCATCCAATCATTGCATGCTCTTCCAAAAAGTTTTAATCATTGTCAAAGTCACTATTTACAAACTTTGAACCTTCATATATCTCACTTGCTGGAGTAGCATGACAATACTACACTTTAAATTATTTATGTATATTAGTTTAAGGCAGACTGGATTCTTTAACTTTGGTAAGATAACCATTCAAGAAGAAAAACCTTTAAAAATTGACCTTGTATCACATCCCACTCATACTGGAGGGGTTGGGTAAATACATAATAGTTTTTGGACAGTGGTACTGATACATGCATGTTTTTGAACTTTGACCTATTCATTTTTTGCTTTTCTTTGACTATTTTCAATAATTCTGACATCTGTTCATTCAGGAAATTTTATATAGTTTTCACTTTTCTTCTTCATTCGGAGAAACTTCTTTCAGTTATAGTAGACTTTAGTTTCTAAATTTTAGATTGCACAGATGTTCTTTGATTCCAGAACAGAACCATCCCTTGCACTAAAGGGATGGGTAGCAGTAAACTGATACGTTTGTGACACTGGTTGTGAGGACCATACAATTGTCTCTTTGCCTGCCCACAGATACATGTGTCACATAT
Source organism: Sepioteuthis lessoniana (assembly GCA_963585895.1). Classification (NCBI taxonomy): domain Eukaryota; kingdom Metazoa; phylum Mollusca; class Cephalopoda; order Myopsida; family Loliginidae; genus Sepioteuthis; species Sepioteuthis lessoniana. The sequence continues at coordinate 6,416,462 of OY757906.1, forward strand.
TACTAACCCCATGGGAAAGAAGTTGAATATTGACTGTACAATTGTTTTTAAATAACACTGAGTAACAGCCCAAACTCATGTAAATTAACAACTCAAATTCTGATAGCTTTACTACAATCCTTGTTCTTATAAAAGGAAGTCTATCATACAAAAGAAAAGAAATGATGCTGTAATTTGCTGCTAAGACATATTTGCTATTAATTCTGAAATCTCAATATCATGATTTAATGGTAAGAGTGTGAATATTTGTTACACCAAGTAAGAACAATAAGTTTTTTAGAAATCATAGCTCATTAGTTAAATTGCACTTATAGAAAGTACTGGAATAAACTTTAAAATAGTGATGTAGGTTATTTTTAACTACCCGAACAATACTATTCATTTAGTAATCTTAATTCATCTAAATTATTTGGTTGGTTGGTTTTTATGGCATATCAACAGTTATAGATTATTTAATACCAAATCCTCTTAATATATATATATATATGTATATATATATATATAGTATTGTAACAGTGTTGGTTGTCACTATCTCACTTTATGGGTTTGTGCCAAACTAAATTTGGTATAATTTGGAGAGTGCTCAATATCTGTGATAGAGCTATTATATAATAATAAGTAAATATATATTAGTTTTTATATATATCTAATTGCATGGAAGCTTGTCTGCGACCCCAGGTTTCATGATGTCTTGTAAACGATGATCATCAGGCAGAGAATGAAAGATGATGAAGAAATCTAAAAAATTGAAAAATACAGTCAAAAGAATGTTAGGATTGTGTACATCTCTTTGTATATGTGTGTGTAGGTTATATTTGCATATTATTGTGTGTGGATGTAAAAGTGATGTTTAGTATGTGTGTGTATGAAGATACATGCACCGTGCGAGGTTGTTTCCATGATGTATGAGATGTGATATGTAGCTAAAATTGTGACAGATAGACCGAGAAAAATTTTTTATTTGTTTCTTTATATATTTGTGTGTGTGTGTGTAGTGATAATTTTAACTAAGAAACAAAATATCATCATTGCATTTCAAAGAAAATAAAATTTTCATTTGTAAGTGTTGGGTATCACCTACCTTTTCAGCTCGGCCATCTACCATATATGGCTGTAGTTCTAATACCAAGGGTGACCAGGCCAGTTCAGATCAGTCTACAAGTCAGACCAGAAGAGCCGTTCCTATTGTTGAAGTATATCCTTACTCTATCACTAATCCTATGTTCTTATTACTAACAGTCTCTCTTTTGTAAATACTCTTTCCTGTAAATATAACTATTTTCCTCACATATCGTGGTTTGTCCTATTATTACTACTACTTGTGTTCACTAACCAGAATGCAACAGTAAGCTAATAGGCGAGTGATGTATGGTGGATCAGAATCGCAATGAATATCATGGTGATGAGATATGTTATATTGTAATATACTAAGGAGTATTATGTAATATTAGTATTTTATGCTGGAATATGATTTGTGTTAGATTGCAAAAATAATTTGTATTAGTTATGATGTGTTAATGATATATTGTGTATACATCATTGTAATCCCAGATTGTATGTACATAGGGAATATAGTGAATATATTGTGTTATGAGGTTGCTATAATTGTTTGTATTAGCTATGTCGGGGTAGGTATGTATATTGATGATTTTAACTAATGAGCAAATCATCATCATGATTAAGGAAATTAATTTCTGATTTGACATGTAAGCATGATAGGTCTGGGACATAAAGATAATAGGTGGGAAGTTGTATTGGATTAAAATAATTTTTTATAAGCTGTCTATGTTGTGTTAATATTATATTGCATATACGTTATTGTAATATATGATGGTGTGTGTGGGGAGGATATATTAAATATACTGTGTGGAGACCTATTTCTAACACACTCGAAAACATGGATAACATAATGTCAACAGGTTGTGGAAGTGCATGAAGATGGATATAAAGATCTAATGGAGGAAGGTGGTACTCACGGTGCATCGTGTGTTGTTTGATGGAGGAAAATGGTACTTACAGTGTGTCGGGTGTGTTGTGGGGTCATTTGGGGGAGTAGTTGGGGAGGTGGTATAGGTAAGAAAGATGGGTTATGTGTATGAGTTGAAATGTGGGAGTAGATGTTTGTTCTCATGTCTGCATTTGGATAGAATTTCTGCTTTTTTTGTTTAGCAAGGTGGTTTGTAATGAGTGGGTGATAGTTGCTAATTTTTCATGGAGGCAAAGAAGGCATTTTTATGTCTGTAAGTGGGTGCTAGTTTTAGTATTTCCCAGGTGATGGAGGTTAAGATGGTCATGTCTTTTAAGCACCATATGTGTGTGGATAAAGAAGTATTAGTTGAGTAATTTCTGTTGGTGAAGGAAGTTTGTGGTTATATACTCTTTATTCTATTGTACCCTCTGTTGCACCTATGTATTGCTTGACTGAGCTGTTGGTTTTTACTGTGGTTCTATACACTACATTTTTCTGTAGGCAGTTTTCTAGTAGGGGGCATACTTCTTTATCCCTACAGTAGCATTCTTTGTTGGAGTGTGTGGTGCTGTGGATGAATTTGATCTTTTCATTGAGCCTGGGTTCAATCCCAGGTCGAGTCATACCAAAGACTTAAAAGATGGTACTTGATGCTTCCTTGCTTAACACTCACCATTATAAGGTACGGATCAAGGGTAAAGTGGAGTAATCCAGGGAATGCAATAGCGGCCTCCCCTACACCTTGGTGTAATAGCTATCGAAAAAGGAACCTTCGGGTCTCCCTTGATTATGGTCGCGAACTTTACTACTTTTACTTGTGCAACTGTAGCTGACCTTTATATTGACCACCATCCTCATCTTTGTTGTTTTAATCTTACGTTTTGGCTAATGTATTCTTCTGTCTTCCTCGTGTTACCTAAAGTTATAAGAAAAAATATTATTCCATGAATTATTTCATTTCTAATATTTTATTCTAAGAATGCTAAATAAAATAATACTCAACTGACAGATTAATCAAATAAATTCAAGTAATGCAGTGAGAGAGAGAGAGAGAGAGAGATGAATTTAATGCAAATAAAAAACAAATGATTAACTAAAGTAAAACTTTAACTGTTATTTAATGTTTATCATTTTACAGTTGTAATTCTTGCAAGAATAATTTATCAATGTTTTATCACCAAAAGTGAAAAGGATTGTATCAGTTTGTAAAATCTTGTATCTTTTATTTATTATTTTTAATCTTTTTTTTTTTAAGATGAGCAACCAAAATGGCTAGAAGGTCATTGAAAAAGTTTTGATGATTTATTTTAGAATTAGATTTCATTTTAAAACTTTAACTTTCATTTGGATGACATTTTACTACATTAATTAAATTTTCTTTCAAATTAAATTCTCTCAATACAAGAAAAAACTTATGCCAAAAACTCTTTTGGTTTTGATAGATGTAAACTTTTCAAATAATTAAAATAAGCAATTCTTGAAATCATTGAAATCTGAACAAATGAAAAATAAAACAGACAACAAAGATGAGAAAATTTAATTTGTAAATCTGAAACCAAAACTAAATGTTAAAATTTCTGATGAACATTGCATCATGTTGGTGTTATATTTATTGCTGCAGTTGAGCATAAAATCTTTATTATATATATACAAGTTCATTTATCTTAAAGGATTTATAAGCCAAACAATATAATATGTCTAGACATCATTTTATTCCATAACTTGCTCACCTGCATACAAGTGTTCATTTAAATCAAAAAATTCAAGGTTTCAATTCTTTTAATTTTTTCACCACATTTCATAGATAGGTATGTATATATGTATATGTGTGTGTGTGTGTGTACATATATATATATATGTGTGTGTATATATATATTTTGAAGAGTGTATATTTAAGCAGCAAGTTATCATTCAAGATGATGGAACACTGTTCATTTATTTTAAAGTGATTTTAAGTATAAAATAGCAATTATAAAAAACTTAATTCATAAAGCATTTTACATTTCCTCAGCTAAGACAATATTTTACAAAGAACTTACCAACATAAAACAAACCCTTATTAATAACAATTTTCCTAATAAACTAGTTGATCAACAAATAAAACTATATCTTCAAAACATTAACAAAAATAAGTACACTACCAACAATAACAATACTAACAGAATTAATCTATATTACAGAAATCAAATGCACAATAACTACAAATTGGTGAATAAGCCATGATCAACATTGTAAAAAGACACATTAAACCTATCGAAAAAAAAAAATAAATAAATAAAACTTATCATTTACTACACTAAATTTAAAACATTAAACCTTATCATTAAGAATAACACCAATTCCACTAAAATGCACTTAAACAAACCAATATAATTTATAAATTTATATGTCCATTTCAAGAGTGCCTCCCAAAAAACAAAAATAATTCTTACATTGGCTATATAACCACAACGTTATGTTTTCATCTTACTTTTCATCTTTCTGAAAATAGCACCATAAAACAACATTTAATTATAAAACACAACAACAGCACTAACCAACTTACATCTTCCAATGTAGGGAAGATTCTTACAGGTAATACAATAATTGTATATAAAAACAAAAATGAAAATAATTAAAATTCCTAGAATCAATATGCATAAAAATAAAAAAACAAGCATAAATGAAATGACATTTAACACAGTTAGCAACATATCAAATATTTTTTATTATTAAAAATCACTAACTCTATTAGTAAACCTTTTTCCAACCAAACATTTTTAAAACAAAATGCAAGAAACATTCCAACCGACAACTTCAAAACAAAACGCTATAAATTAATAAAACAGTAAAAATTCAACAGTCAACTCAAAACTACACTACCCCTGATTACAACCAAAAGTATGGTCGAAAGCACTTGGGCAGAAGATATGGGACAATTCCTTTGACATTTAGATCCTGACACTAGAAAAATAACAAGGAGTCTTGAAAAGATAGGATTAGAAATAATAAACAAACAGTATTCCATCACCTTTAACAAAACTTACTTGAATCTGTATATATATATATATATATATATATATATGTGTATTTATATATGTTTATATGTGTGTGTGTGTGTGTGTATATATATATGTGTATATATATGCAGTAGCGAGCATAAAGATCAAAATGGTGTTAAGAAAAAATCATAGAACACTTTATCAAGGAAAAATATAAACATGGCAAAAAAATCTGTGACATCGTTGGAACATGAAAAAATAAGAGTCAAGTTACATAATGAAGATAAACTCTCAATTAGGGATATTTCAAAGACTGTGGGGAAATCTAAAAGTGTTATTCATGGTATTTTGAGAAAATGTGAGGAAACTGGGTCATGTGAAGCCATGAAACCACCTGGCAAGCCTTGAAAAACTACAGCAAGGGATGACAGATGGATTGGTAATGAATCAAAAAAGGATCAATTTGCGACAGCAACCACTATCTCTAAAAAAACTAATGCTAACCTTGGCATTAAAATATCCAGGCACACTATTTCCTGAAGACTTAATGAAATAAATTTGAACAGTTGAATAGCTTCTATGAAGCCTTACATTTCTAAAAAGAACAAAATGAGCCGATTGAAATTTGCCACTGAACACGTCATATGGACTGAGGAACAGTGGGATTGTATTCATTTCAGTGATTAAATTAACCTATTTAGTTGTGACAAGAGAAGGTATGTTTGGTACAGTCCTAAAGAACGATATTCGCCTCAATGTACTTAAAGCAGCATTAAATTTGGAGGAGGAACTGTGATGGTGTTTGGCATGATTTCTGCAACTGGTACAGGACTTCTTGTGAGGCTACACGGTAAAATTAACACAGTTGTTTACAAAGAAATATTGAAAAAACATTTTGTACCTAATTTGAGAACTGTAATTAATCAACCTGCTATATCTATGCAAGATAACGCTCCATGTCACACAGCGAAGTCTGTTTAGACATTTCTTTCTGAGGAAGATGTTACTGTTATGGAGTGGCCTTCTCAAAGCCTAGACATGAATCCTATTGAGAATGTTTGGAAGTTACTAAATGAAAGAGCTAAGGAAAAGAATCCAAGAAATGTCAAAGAACTATAGACTAATTTGAAAGAAGAATCAGAGAAAATATCTGTTGATGAGTGCAAGACATTAATTTGCTGGTGTAGCAAAATATGTCAAGCTGTTATTGAGCTTTATATTTCGGAATTATATAATTTACCTTATTTTTCCTTGATAAAGTGTTCTATGGAGGTTTTAAATAAAAAGTTATTTCACATTTAGGCTTTTTCTTAACATTGTTCTGATCTTATGCTCACTATTGTATATTGAGCACTCTGCAAATTATACTACATTTGGTCAGCCACAAACCCACAAAATGAGATAGTGACAACCAACGCTGTTATATATGTATATATATGTATGTACATATATATATATATATATATATATATACAATATGTGGATATCTAAAAACTTACAGGTTACCTAGATTTTAAAAACATGAGGGAAGAAAATACAAAGCCTGTGCAAAAACCGTTAAATTATTTTTCAACAAATTTCAGCCATTGAGATTGTTTCCAGAAAGTAAAAGTTAGGAATAACCACGTATGCTGTTTATAACATAAGTAAATTATAAAGTGGTAACCTAGTTGAAAAAACAAAAAAAAAAAAGAGGTGTAAATTTCTTTTGTTGGTCAATTGATATATTATTTCTTATACATTGTGTTTAAATATGTCATATCACAACCAAAACAAAAAATATAAGAATAAATCTTTGTCAAAAACATTTTTCAACTAGGTTACAACTATATATATATATATATATATATATCTTGGTCTTCTTATTTTATACTGTGCTAATTAATAATTCAATAATCGGAAAGAACATGAAACAACCACCTGAACAATTATATTGAACATCAAACATTCACTTGAATAATTGTATTGGACATGAAATGGCTGTCATGGACAATTGAATAAAAAAAACAACATTGATTATTATTATTATTATTGTGTGTGTGTATATATATATATATATATATATATATATATATGAGTGTGTGTGTGGTCTCTTCCAGACACTGCAACTTTCAGGCTGTAATTTTACATATATATATATATATATACCTGATCAGTATCAGTGAAAGATAGACTATATATATTTGTTAGGCTGTTAGGATACCTTAGACAGCCAACAGTGTTTGATAATTTTAAGTTTTTTGGCTAAATGATCATTGATCCAAGTTTGCCCTATTGGCTGAAGCTGTAGTGTACACTCCACTAATGCTCAAGCTTTAAGGAATGCAGAGTACCCCTTTATTGCCATTGCTCCCTGGTCCACTCTGGCCCAGAGTGGTAACACCTTATAGAGTCCTATCTAGGGGTCAAATAGAACTAAACTGTGTATTTATGTTAAACTAAATTGCTTGAAATATAACTGCTTTTGACATTGAAACTGTGTACTTATGCTAAGCTGAACTGTTTTTGTTATATAGTCATTTACACGTTCATGCAGCATCACAACTACACAACATCAAAGACAGACGCATGAATAAACGACGCATGATAAAGACGCAGAAAGGAAGACACAGGAAGACTTCTTTTCAAAAATATTCACCTCTCACTTTATTGCAAGGGTTTGAAAGGGTTGTTTAAGGGTTTGCATGTGAGAGGATGCTGGAGACCGAACGTAAACTTCATATTTTGACCCCACTGTTATGACCGTCGCGTTGTGTCTTTATTGTTCTCCTAATTTTGGGGTCTACTCCATTGGGGCTTTCCGAGGGCCCCCTCGGTCTGGTGTGGCCTTCCCTACCACATCTCGTCTCTAACCCTCTGGGAGTCTGCTGGCAACTGCTTGGCACCCCAAACTCAACTGAGTTAAATAATAACTCAACGCCCACACGATCACCAACTGGATCTTCGAAATCGGATGTTTAATCATCAAGCGGAAATAACTGTCATACAGTTCAGAGGTTACTCTCTTCCGGTGCATGACTGTAATGGCACAATGGGACCTTCACCTTTTCCCATATTATAAGCCTTAATCCGCCCACGCAATCTCTTTCGATTACTGGCCGTTGGAATGTGTCACTTCCTTCCGGTGTATTACCTTGGAATAGTATTTTTGGGCCGGGTCGAAGATCAAAATATAACATTTTCACATTTGACTGTTTGTAAACAAAAAAACCATACTTATACTAAACTGAACCATTTGAAATTTAATTCAGCATTAAATGACGTGAAAAGTATTGATATGCCATAAAACAAAACAACCAAAACAACTAACCAATTGGTCCAAGTGGACAGTTACCAAGCACCATTGATTCTGTGTCTATGCTATTCTAATATGTAATGTGCTTGTAGTGTAATGGTTACAATCATGGGAATGGATATGGCAAACTGAGTTCAAATCTTGGATGAGGCTGTTTGCATTTTCATATCACCCTAATACCTTTAAGAAAGGTATGAATATAACTATTCTCACTCTAGCTATGAGTAAACAGTATAGCAGACTAGGCTCTTTAAACTTAGTATGGCAGTTGGTCTAGGAGAAAGAAATTCAAACCTGTTAAACTCTGCTTAAAAAATTGACCTTGTTGTGTGGAGGAGTTGGTAAATATATATATATATATATATATATATATATATAAGAAAAACAAAAACCGGTCACATTAGGAGTATAAATTTATTTCCATCCTGTTATGGGTATAGATATGAATCAATAACACCAAAAATCACAGGACTTCTTCAGATCTAATGGATAAAATAATTCAGAATAGACACAGGAAGGAAGGGTGGAAGGGGGTAGAAGAGGGGTGAAGAGATTCCTCCCCATTTCACCCACTTCCAGTTTTTAGTTTTTATTACCGTTTGGAATTATAGTAAATTAAATTTTTTTAATTTTTAAATTCTAGATACATTTCAACTTAAAACTCCAGATTTAATAATAATTTAGGGAAGTACAACATTCCTTAATAACCTTACATAAGGATAGAGTAATACTTATCTTAAAGCCTATTAATTCAGTTACCCTTCAATTGAAAAGTACGTACAAATCACATGGTATCTTCTCATCTTTCTATTTTATTTTATTTTATTTTATTCATTCCACCTCAATCTCAAATTAATCCTATGTTTTGGTTAATTAAACATTATCTATGATAATTAGTCTATAGTTTAAATATTATTAACATTATATGAATGGAATACATTACAAAATGTGGTATAGTCAAATGATAATTGGTTCCAATATGAAATGTCATAAGTACAATGACTTGCTAGGGAGTAGAATGGTGTAGGGAGAATACTTTTTCAGGAAATGCTGATTATTGTGAGGGCTGTGAGACATGCAGCATAAAGATTTATATGGTCATCTTGAGAGAATGAATCCACAGCCATAACATTCTTAAATGTAAGACCTTTCTTTGTTTATACTTTTATTATTCATTTCTTCAGAGGCTGTTTGTCTTCAACAAACAAAATCTGCCCAAAGGAAAAAAGACTTAAGATACTCTACAGTAGTAACAAATTGTAGTATTATTGCAATAACAAATTGCTTTGTCCTATATTCTAGCTTCTTTAACATCTTGGGTCCTAAAGAACATTTTCAGGTGACTCCTCCTTGGACTGCCCATCTGATTCACTTTCTAGTTCTGCACTTTTCAACTAAATGCCTGAATAGATTTTTGGCCAACACAAACACAAACATACGCATGCATATATATAACCAAACCAAATGTGTACCAGTATGAGCATTATGCCATGGCTTTGAAATTCCACACAGCATTCTCTAGGCCTGGCACGTCAAATAAACAAAACTAACTGATATGTACATCAACAACAACACATTAATCACGGGGCCATCCATGATAGACAAGCAGACTTGGCAAGATCCATATCAAAACCAGCTAGTCCTTGGCATCAACAAAACTACACCTTAACAAACAGGTTATTCATGAAAGAAAAACTGGCCAAACGAAATTTCTTTTACACATTTGATAGTTCGAATGTCATTTTACTATAAAAAGATTTTTTTTAAGTCATAGAAGAATAGTGAAATTGTGATATTGCTAGATGATTGTAAAAATATGAAATTGTTCATATATTGTTTTTATTTGTGTATTATACTGCCCCCTCTCTCTCTCATATATGTGTGTGTGTTCATATATATATATATATATATAGTCCAATGATTGCATAGGCAAAAAACTGTCACCAAGTGCTGTTGATTATGTCTATGCTATTCTGATTCATGTATCACTGATACTGAGCACTCTTTATCTATAAATATAACAAACTGTGTGTGTGTGTGTGTGTGTGTGTGTGTGTGTTATAAAAGTGTAGAGACAGTCACCAAGCATTGTTGACTCTGCCAACCCTATTCTTACTGAGAGATATATATGCCCTATCACCAATATTGAGCACTATTTATAAATATATCCAACTTAATTATATATGTATAAATGCATTTCTAACCCACAAACAGCTGACAATGTTAAGGGGAACAATTTGTCAAGTAGAGAGTTTAAATATTGTAAAATATCAATATTCTTCCTACTAGATACCCAAATACAATAAAAACAGTTCTTAGTTGATATGTTTATTTCTTGTCTTCTTAAATGCATTTTTTAACAGCTAACCTGCAAAGAAGTCTTCAAGAAAAGTGATACAAAAAGTATTCCATTTCAGTCACATAGAATTTATTCCCTGTCAACAGAGAAGCATAAATCCATATATTAATGATGTATCAGATTCATTCTCGCTTTAAACAAAAGATGCAACAAGGTCAACTGGAATTTATTACTTCAGCTGAACGACTTTTTAGTTTGTTTCTACATTTCAGCCTTATATTTTATCTAATTTTTTTTTTCACACTCTCTGTTATTAAAGAAATTTTTTTTATCTTTTATATTTGATATGATTCTAAGACTGCTATAAATGTAAACTTTAACCCTATATTTTATTTGATGAATATATTTTAGTATTTAAGCATATCCTTTCCATTTCAAATTTTTCTTACTGAATAATTTCATCTCTTATTCTTTATTGTTAGATATACAAAGTAATTTAGCATGTTGATGACAAATATTTTATAAGGTAGGTTGAAATGTTTTGTCACATTAGTATATTTTTAAAAAGAATTTCAAAAAGTATATAAAATTGAAAATTATTTACATAATGAGTGAAACTGTATTCCCACAAAAAGTTAATTATTAGAGGACTAGCATAGTACCCATAAAAAACAATGTAATTATTTATATATGGATTGATGCTGCACCTGAACCAATAGAAATCCCACAGTAATTTTAAAAGTCTATAACATATAAAATATACAAATCAATTTTTTTTTCTTGAAATAAATACAAGAAAAAAACCCCAAAATAAACCTTATAAAATATTGGTCTTCTGTGTGTTAACAAAAACAGCACTGATCTAATCTGGCATAAAATCTATAAGATAGGTTTGTCTTGGATCTGGTGTCAAGCTGTTTACAAATTCTTTAACTATTGTAAATTACATGGCGGAGGTTCTGTAGATTGAATTTGTTTGGCAAACACATCCATTTAAGTGTTAAATTAATTTAAGACTTGGAGAATTTGGTTGCCAGAGTAATACAACAAAGTCTGAAACATTTCCCATATGATAAGTGCAGTGTACCTGGGTGCATTGTAGCAAATCAAGTAGGTTTTCAGTGATAATATGGTAGGTAGTTGTTTAATGAAGAAAATGTCTTGGCTCAAAAAAGAATCTGTTTTCTGTCCTGAAAAGAGAAAAGCTTCATCAACAATGAACTGAGTTTGTTATATGTTAATGCTCATCTTTCCCTGTCAGTCACAACCAATCAGAGTCTGTCTTTAATTATTTAAAAACAAAAACTTTTCTTTTCTTTTTTAGACAAACTCAGTTTGGAACTTGACTTGTTGGGGAATTATTATTTGCTGCTTTGGATTAGACTTTATGGTATTTGTGCTGCCAGTTTTGATGTTTCAATTTATGCCCCTCAGATTAATTGACTTTGGATCTTCTCCACTTTTCATGGATATTTTATTATTGTAGTAAATAACAAAGTACCTTTGACAGGAGCGATAAGACCCAGTGCTTTTCAGCAGAACATTGCTCTAACCAGTCAGTTGTTTTTCCACATTGCTTCACCCAGAATAAAAAGATATAATTTTATTATTTTTCTTCTACTATGAACTTTTGTTTACGAATATGTTAATCTTAAACACTCATATTCAGTCTTTACTGGCACAGCTGACCAGAAGTAGAAGTACTTGTTCTATCATTGGGTCAAATAGAACTGTTTAATCTTTTTCTATACTTGAAAACATTTAACTGTGTGCAAACAATAGCAATACTTGAAAACATTTGATTATGGACAGACAAATGAGCTCTGGCTCATTCTAAAATGTTACTTATGAATTATTCATTTACAAATCATACATATAATATATAAATTGGATTTGGCATTAAATAACCTACAAGGGTTGACATGCTATAAGACACAACCAACCAATACAGATTTTACACTTGTCTATGGCTGCCAAATGTAAAGGAAGGTCAATACATACTCAGTAACTATCTTTACTAGTTTTTGATCAGAATGATTAATTGCAAAAGAGGGATAGAAAAATAATTAGAATGTTTTAGAAATGAGAGGAGTTGAAAAAGCAATAAAATATTTTTGTTAAAATTTCTGAGACTGTTTTACAGTTTAAGTGTTTTTTTACTATTATACATTGATACATACTAGTTTCCTCATCTGTACCATTTTGACCTGACCATTTCCAATGTTGTAATTCCATGCTCTATTTCAAATGTCAGTCACATTTGGTACCCTTCTGGGAATATCAAACAGAACTCATTATTCAATCCATGGAAGTAAATGGTTCTTATTCCTAAACCAGTCATGTCTTGTATTTTCAGAAATTTCAGGACTTAGTAATATGCTAGCTCTGAGAGTGACATCATGAAGGAAGGCTTGTGGGTTACAAGTTCTGAAATTCTCTAGGAAGATGTATGGGAAGAAGAACAAAATACCATTTATTGATCAAATAAATGGTTCTATTTGACATTTCTCAAAGATTACTGTGTGCAAGACAATAGAGAAAGGCCTAAGGGATGGGATAAAAAAAAAACAATAAGAGCATAAAAACTCGCTAAAATTTATGTATGAAGCAATAGAATATTTGAATTATAAATGTGTAAATGTATTCAAATGATATAAAAATCATACAAGACTAAAGAAGTTTTTGCATGATGAAATGTGTTGGTTGATATGGGAAAACCATGATCTCTTTTCTTTTACTTTAAGAGGATGAGAAGAAAGATTAAAACTTTAGCTGTGAAACGTAGGCAATTTTTTAATGACAGTGTTTGCAAAAAGTAATGTGAATCTTGAAAATATATGCCTTTTTCAAAAATATTCATTAAAAAATTTTCTCATATATAAAGACATTCATTCCTGGCTCCCATAAAAGTTATGGGGGCGAGTGGAATGAATTTTAATGTGCTAATTCTTATAACAAACCAATCTTAATTGTCCCAGTCTATTTGTACTCACAGACCCCAGATGAATTGTTGCCTGCCAACCACACATAATATCCTGGTGACACTCCTGCATCATTGTGACCCCAGAAATTCATGCCTATCTAAAATAAAGATTCTACCATATTAATGGAAATATCGAAATAACATTTCTGCCTTGTACAAGGTGCTACCCCAAAGCTCAAGGAATGTTCATAAAAAAGATTTTTGACTGTATCCAGGGTATAATGGCTAAGGTGTTGGACTGCAGCCACAAAATAAGCAAGTTCAAATTCCAGTTGCACTATTATATTCACTTTCAGACTAATACTCTTAGGAAAAGCTTTATTTGTCTCTGCCTCCTACCAGTCTGGACTTGACACAAGGTCAATGACCCGAAGGTGGGTTTAAAGTGGGGATTAGGGGAGGGGAAAGTTGGGCACAAGCCAAGGCTCGAACCCCGCTGGACTTTGCTGGTCATCAGTTCACTTAGTACAATGTGAGACTGATTAAAGTTTAAACTGGACAACAAGGTCCAGTGCTATACTTGCTGGTCAGTGGCTGTTGCACGCCCACCAAGCCAAAAGGCATGAACCCGCCTTGTCCCTCTCTAGCTATGGGTTAAATAGTATCATTGCTTTTTTTCTACAAAAACAGCTTTGGCATTAAATAACGCATGATGGTTGAACAAAGAAAAAAAACCAAAACAAAAAAATGTACAAATTACAGAGAATGACATCACATTTCTTATGTCTTTTAAGTATTCTCTTTGATGTTTGTTCACTGTCTTATAAAGAGTAACATCAAAAGGCTATACTACATCTAGTTTATAAATGCTATTCAAATTCTCTGGTGAGCATTTTTTATGTATAAAAAAGAGGTGTTCATGATGTATTGGTTATTGTCATAGGAAATAGATACAATCACTAAAATTCAAATCCTGGATGTGGCTGTTTACATTTCACATACATCTTATAACCTTAGGAAAAGTATGAATCCAACTATTCACCCTCCAGCTATGGGTAAGTAGTAGGGTAGACTAGGCTCTTTAACCATGGTGTGGCTACTAGTTTTGTAGGAGGAAAACTAAATTCAAACCTTGTAAATGCTGCTTAAAATTGACCTTGTGTCCCATCCTGCTTGTGCTGAGGGCTTGGTATATATATATATATATATATATATATATATAATTTATCATACTAAACAGATGTCTTATTTATGAATGATAAAACTTATTCTGATTTTATCTAGATTATCTCTATAAACAACAAGGAAGGGAATGAAATTCTTTGCTTACAAATCCATCCTTTCATTTAAACTGAAAAAGAAACAAGAAACTCATTTAAATTTTTCTCTTTCATTTTACATTTTCTTCTACTTTTATTATAATTTTAATTGCTCATTTCAACCTGAAAAGCCATTGAAATATGCATTTACCTGCTTATGTTTCTGAAAATTTTACTTGAACTTTGTATCTAACACTTTTATTTCATTGTCTTCATGTTTTCTTTGTCATTAAAATTTCTTTGATATGTGCTTTTTGTGTTTCTTTTCTTTGAGAGCTCCTTTAGTTCAATTTAATACTCATTTGTTATTGTCTTATTTGCCTTTGAGTTAACTGCTTCATTAAGTGGAAGAAAATAAATTATATGTACACATGTACACACACACACATACATACACATATATTAATCTTTTGATGGTTATTCTTCTCATCAATACGTAATTCCCTGACTGAATTATTTGATCCTGGTTGTTGATTTATAATTTTTCCTCTGCTATGTATCCTATGATTTCCAATACTGTGAGGAAACTGGATGCCATCTAGAGGACTTGCCAAGAGCAATGGCCAATAGAGACAGATGGTAAGAGAGTGTCAAAGGAATCTGTGTTGTCAACAAGACTCATTGATCACTCACTCACACAGTGGGGGTGCATAAATTCTCAACTTATATAAGTATTTTTATTAATAGTTTTTAAAACTACTTTTATATCAAACTGCTAATCCTAATGCCAACTGTTAGTTTCAGAAATTACTTCCTCAAGAAGTTTCCATGTGAATAAGTACTGCTTCATTCAAGTGGAACATCTGCTACCAAGTTTTGTACTAAAAATGTTTAAAGATTTGCAATCAATTTATTGATCCATTTGTAGGTATATAATATGAAAGATCCTTTGTTTCCAAATTCCCTTTTACTCAGTATGTCTAGACTAAAAATGTTGATAAAAAATCCACACAGTCTAATATTTATTATACACTTCATACAGAGACTTTTGTACATAAATACATATCATTTCTAATTGCCAGTAAGTATGTGTTGAAGAATTGCTTAGTATTCGTCAACAGTTCATTTTATTGTAGTAATATATTTTCAGCCTTTTTTGCCACAATAACAAAAAGTCTTTTCTTCTATGTTTTTATATTCTGGGGAAAATTCCAAATGCAATAAAAGTTTTTTTGAATAATGTAATAATAAAATTTCTATTTTTTTTGCATAGTTAAAATTTATCTTCATTTAAATTTCTTAGATATTTATGATGAAAACTTTTTTTATCATATTTCACTTGCAAACAGAATCACTGATAATATTCAAAGTGATTATCTAATTAATTTCTTCTCAGTTATAATCTTATTGTTTTATTAAAAAAATCTCTATATATTGAAAAAAAGATTTAAAAATACATTGTGTCTTTCATTTTCTAACAATTTTGATCACAGTTTTCCTAAAGATATAAAACAGAAGTACACTGGTAACAAAATATTGATTTCTGAATTCTATTCCGATGGTGTCTTAGAGACAAAGGCAGAAGCATTTTATAGAAATTCTATGGCAATATTATTCTATGTTGGGTATGTGTAATGGTGCTACTATACAGCTGGTTTTCACATCTTGAATAATGTTTCAAGTATATGTTATGAGATGCTGTTCTGGGCCAAACTTGGATATTATTTTACTATAGAAAAACTATATAATACTTCTATAATGGCTAAATGATGTTATTTTGTTACCTTCATCTCCTAAAATTAACAAAAGGTCTTTTGGATATGTTAATCTTTAAAAATATTGTATTAGAATATATTTTTTTAAATTTTAATTTTTAATGTATTCATTATATTTTTCCAATCTTTTTCTAGAATTGTTACAAATGTTCAATTAATATTTTCCTGGTTATATGCAAATAATAATTTGTCACAGTCATGCTACTGGTTCCTAACACATTATTATGCTATGATTGTGGCTGGGATAATTTATCTGATAGACAAAAATCTGACGCTTTAAAATAAACCATCTTCAAATTTATAAATGAGTTTACTTGAAACACGGAAGTTTGTAAATTAGCAACAGAAGCTGAGTTGTTTAAGAGATAAACAGTTGGTAGATAACTTATCTTCTTACTCTGTCTACTTGTAATAGGCTCTTAGAAGATTGTTACCAACAGGTCACATGTCTGATATGAACAAACTGAAAAGAGCTCAAAGATATACAAAAGTGTATGAATTAAAAATGAATACTCTTAAAATTCACAAGAATATTCATATGTAAAATTTCCTTTTCTTAGATCTGTTGTTTCTAGTGTTAGGCTTTTTACTTTTAATAGAAGAAAATTTTCAATCTGTTTTATGAGAGACATTCAATAAAGATGGGAATTTTTGTAAAAAAGCAAAATTAATTTTTTTCTTCCATAAATGTAAACTCTACATTATTTGGAATTGGTTTATAGTAAAAATTATTTTAATCTCAGAAAAATATTTGTTTTGAGGCTATTCAAAACCATGTGAAATTTACAGAAGAATTTGTGATGTGTATGAAGAAACATGTTTTAGTAAAAAATGCTTACAAATGGGTTAAACATAGGTTTGCCCCTACAAGCTTCCATCAAAATCACAGCTCATGGAGTGGAAACAGACTGACTCTCCAGTAAAGAAAAAGTTCTGGGCACAACAGTCAGTAAAGAAGGGCATTCTGAGTCTTATGGAGTATGAAAGGACCTACCATAATTGATTTCCTTGAAAAAAGTAAAACTGTAAACAGTGCTTCCTATTGCCAATTCCTTTGGCAAAATTCACCTTGTTTATTGAAAGAACTTCATATAAATGAAAAAATGAACAAAGCTAAAATAAATCTTTCATAAAGTACTTGTAGAATTAATGATATGAAATAAATCCTCAATGTATCTTTGTGATTTGGTATTGAAGTTGGTTTGCAGTTGTTGCAGTTCTATGTGATATATTAGTTGGGGCTATTTCAAAGCCAGTTTGGAACCTGACTCCTCAAGAGCATGAACACATAGTATCAAAGTACCAGTCTTGATTGCATTTATGAACTGATGGTGGATCAGATGAAAGATTTTTGTTTTGGCCTGAGTGGAAACCATGGATTCTTTGATAGCGTGAGGGTACTGAACTTGATGAGGTGATGACAAGATTTTTTTGTGTCAATGTACTTGATTTATTCTCTAATAGGGTTAACCACTTAGTAAGCAAAGATTTTTAAATATTTAAACTATTTTTTAGATGAAGTGTTGTCAATCATTATTATTACTTTCGACAAGTATTTTATTCAACTTAATTATATATCTAAATTTCTGAGGTGAGAAATTATTATTCGCATCAATTACATGTTTAATGGTGTTGTCTTCATCTTGGTTGCTCATTTTGATTGCTATAACTCTGACCTTGTTCAAGTATCTTTTGCTGCGAATTTATGATAGCAAATATTCCTGGGTTCAAATATTCCTATCTAATACAAATAATTTGCCCAGTGTTATATAGGTTCAAGTATTCCTATCTAATACATATAATTTTCCCAGTGTTATATAGGTTCAAGTATTCCTATCTAATACAAAGAATTTGCCCAGTGTTATATGGGTTCAAGTACTCCTATCTAATACAAAGAATTTGCCCAGTGTTATATGGTTCAAGTATTTGTATCTAATACAAATAATTCGCCCAGTGTTATCTGGGTTCAAGTATTCCTATCTAATACAAATGATTTGCCCAGTGCTATATGGTTCAAGTATTTGTATCTAATACAAAGAATTTGCCCAGTGTTATATGGTTCAAGTATTTGTATCTAATACAAAGAATTTGCCCAGTGTTTTATAATTTCAAGTATTTGTATCTAATACAAATGATTTGCCCAGTGTTATATGGGTTCAAGTATTCCTATCTAATACAATTAATTTGCCCAGTGTTATATGGTTCAAGAATTTGTATCTAATACAAATGATTTGCCAAGTGTTATATGGGTTCAAGTATTCCTATCTAATACATATAATTTGCCCAGTGTTATATGGGTTCAAGTATTCCTATCTAATACAAAGAATTTGCCCAGTGTTATATGGTTCAAGTATTTGTATCTAATACAAATGATTTGCCCAGTGTTATATGGTTCAAGTATTCCTATCTAATACAAAGAATTTGCCCAGTGTTATATGGTTCAAGTATTTGTATCTAATACAAAGAATTTGCCCAGTGTTTTATGGTTTCAAATATTCCTAATACTAAAAAGTTATACATACGAGGATCATTATATAAGTTTCCAGACTTTTTTTGTATGAGCACTTTTATTGATAGTACACACATCAAACTCTAGTCCCCTTCGAAGTAATCTCCTCCGGCTGCAATGCACTTTTTGTACCATTCCAACAACTTCTGGAAGACCCCATGGAAGTCCTCTTTTGTGAGCGTATCACTGACCTTCATCACAGCCTCTTTCATCTCCTCAATTGTCTCATAACAGCACCCTCTGAGTTTAGGGAATAACCAAAAGTCACAGGGAGCAAGGTCTGGACTATAGGGAGACTGAGGAACTATCTTGATGCCCATCTTGGTCAAATAGTCTGTGACAAGAATGGAGTTGTGGACTGGTGTATTGTCCTGGTGAAAATGCCACTGACCCGATTTGAACTGTGCTGGCCTCTTCCCTAGGAATCTCTTCCTGAACTCCCTTAAAACCTCATCATAGTAATCCTAACCCTAACCCTTTGGCCAATCAACTCTGGTGTATTGACTTCCTTACTCCTCCCACACCTCTCATCATCCCTCACAGACTTCCTGCCTTCCTTAAATCTCTTATGCCACTCAAAAACTGATACTCGATTCATGCAAGATGCTCCAAAAGCAGTGTGAAGCGTTCCATAGATTTCTGTGGCATTTTTTCCAAGTTTAAAACAGAATTTTATTGCATATCGTTCTTCTAAAGTGTCCTCACATCCAGATTGCATTTTTGAAATTCACCAGCTGTGATATTCAGGCTTTAGTAGGGTGTATTCAAATTCCTGCTGTAGCTGTTCATTTGAACCTGAAATCATAAAAATTGGTCATTCATCTCATAAGATGTATAGCAATAACATACTGAATTTTCCAGAGTCTACAACAATTTTAAATGCCTGTACAAAAAAAGTCTGGAAACTTATTTAATGCACCATGTATATGGTTTCAAGTAATAGTTTCTATTTGATAATAATTAAATTGATTTCATATTAAAAAAAGGCAAGAAGCAGATGATATTTCCCATAAACTATTATGGATGCAGACTATGTAGATGATCTAGCACTTCTCACAATACATTTGCTCAAGTCTAATCTCTGTTGTATATCTTAGGGCAAGCAGCAAGAGGCATTGACCGCTATGTGAACTCAGATTAAACAGTGTTTATGTGTTTTATACAAGATGAAGCTATCTCCATATTAAATGGTTGGCTTCTGAAATTGATAGACCACTTCATATACCTTGGGAGCAATATCTCATCTACAAAAAGCAATGTCAATATACACGTAGGAGTGGTATGGACTGCTATTGACCGGTTATCGATCATTTGGAAATCTGATCTCTCTGATAAAATAAAATAGGTATTCTTCCAAACTGTAACCGTGTTGGTAGTACTATATTGTTGCACCACTTAGACTCACATGAAATGCTTGGAGAAAAAGCTGGATAGGAACTATGCAAGGATGTTGCATGCTGTTTTGAACAAATCTTGGAAGTAGCACCCCACAAAACAGCAGCTGTATGCCCACTTACCTCCTATCTCGCTAACCATCTAAATAAGAGGAACAAGACATGTTGGGCACTGCTGGAGAACTATGGATAAATGTATTAGAGACATTCTCCTATGGACTCCAACACACGGACATACCAATGTCGGCTGACCAGCAAAAATTTACATTCAACTCTGTATGGACATAGGATGCTGTGTAGTGTAGAAAACCAGCCAAGAGTGATAACTAATAGGGACAGATGACAAGAGAGAGTCACAGGAATGTATGCTATCTGCAAGACTTGATAATGATTTGTTTGCATACAGTTATATGGGTTTAAGGAACTAATAATAATTCTTAAAAAAACAATTATAGCTTCAATTAACTATTAGTACAAATAATTTACTGTTATATGGTATCAAGTATTCCTATCCAGTGCTAATAACTTTTAAACAGATCTTCCCCTTCTTCAAGGGATACAACCAATGTATTCTAAGCCTGCTGACAGAGCTGAAAGATTTTAAGAATTATTCTATAATCATAAACAAAAATTTATATTGCCCAGTCAGCTAGGCCTGTAGAATACATTGACTGCATCTCTGCAGAGGAGTAAACACCTCCCCGTGAGTGTCCTGGATATGTCACTAAACAATCTAATGGTGAGGTTCCTGTAATCTTGAAGCTTTGGGGAATGCAGAGTACCCATTGCCATTGTTCCCAGGTTCACTCTGTAACACCTGATGGGGACCTATCTATGGGTCAAATAGAACTAAACTGTATACTTATGCTAAACTGAATCATTTGAATTAGAACTGTTTGACTAAACTGAAATGTTTGAAATAGAACTGTTTATTTGTATAAAAATGGATTTGGCATTAAATAACCTACAAAGGTTGATATGTCATAAAACCTAAACAACCAACCAACCAAAAATTTATAAGGTTCATGCTATAAGTATAAATTGATTTTAAGAAATATATGATGATTATACATTAAATTTTTCAAACCAGTTTGCTGATCTGTTATACAATGTTCCTCAACTGCCTGTCTTAGCTATCATTCCAGTATGATGAATGAAATCATTCACTTGATATAAGGGGAATATATTGTTCTCTTTCCTTTACCTGCTATATTCAATGATATTCCTCACATAATTTGAAACTCATAACCATCAATTCTTTCTTCTTGTGCTCATCAGTCTCTGTCCACTTTCTATTCTATAGAATTAAACTCAAAACTGCCAAGAAACAACATATCCTAGTTATTATACAACAGTTTTACTCTGAACAAGACTCTTTATTTGTTACATTTTAGAAAATTGTATGAATTATATATTATATATTATTATGTACTAGTTATTCATATATATCATCTTTTTTTTTACATGGATATGTTTTGTTTTTATTTTTATTTTTTAGTAATGATGAAATTGCAAATGGACACCAATGATTTACAGCAAGCAGATTCTTCATTTCTTTATAATAAGCTGCCAAGTAGACAGACGGAATTGCTCATTGGGGATTATAATAGAATCAATGAACTGGCAGCTGGAAAGAAAATAAATATAAGAAATTAGTCTCATTTTGAATTGTGTTGCAGAATAATAAATTAATATCATATTATTGTGTAGCAAATTTTTCAAAATAGTTATCAAAATAATTAACAGATTTCAGAGGATGATTTCGAAACAAAGAAAATTTGGAAATATGAAAAATTGTGTCATAACTTTTTCTTTATGAAGAGTCTGTTCACCTTAACTGAATTAACTCTCCCATTTTTTTTTTTTTAGATTTTTTTTTTTTTTACTTATCTACCTTTAAAAAGATAACCAGCATAATTGTTTTTCTACAAGATGGAAGATAATAAAAACAAGTATGATTACTTTTTTACAAGATGTAAGTAAGTTGGCTGACTGTAGTCAAGGACTGCCTGAAGTCTCCCTTTTCAACAACCTTTTTCACCAAGGTGTAGGGAATAGTGCTCCACTTTACCCTTCATACATACCTTATAATGCTGAGTGTTAAGCAAAGAAGCATCATGTACTATTTTTTGAGTCAGGTATGACTCAACCTGGGATTGAATCGCAGCCTCCCAGACCATTGGCAAACACTCTAACCATTATACCAATGAGCCAAAGTCAAGAACACCCTTCATATTATGATAAAAGGCGACAATAATAAGATGAAAAATAAACACATCAAAAATTAATCTAAGTTTAGAAAAAATTAAGACTTAAGAATTAGTTGTAACGTTATTGGCTGTTAAATTGCTTTTTTTTATATGACTGTCGGTATTGATAGGATAAATTAAAGTTTAAAGATTGTTGACGAACTTGAATTTATTGTCAAATGATTTTCAGTGGAGACAAAATTGTAATAAAATTAATAATATTTTTATTAATAACTGTTTTATATGCTGACATAAGGCACAGCTTATTAAAGAGATCTTTACCTTTTCTACATGACCATTTAAAATTTGTTTTTATTATACTGACTTGAACTACTATTATGATTTACATTGCATGTTTGCCAAAGTACTTATTTATGTATGCTACTTTTTTCTTTTTTATTGAAATCCACTTTTTATGCCTGTCTGATTATTTATTTTATAAATCCTCCTTCTATCACAGTTTACATAAACAGTAAGTGACATTGTAGTATCCAATATCATTTTTTGAATGCTGCTGAACTTTTTTTTTTTAAATTGAACAATAGGTATTATACTTTTTCAAATGTTGTTATCAAATCCTTTATAGAATTTTCAAATAATGATTAATAATTTGACTTTTGCATTTATGTATTTATCCAACCCCTCTGTCATGTGCAAGATGAGACACAAGATCAATTACACAAGCAGAGTACAACTGGTTTAAATGCAAAGTTTTTCTTCTCCTAGATTGGTTGCTTAACCAAAGTCTAAAAAAATCCAGTCTCCATTACTATTTACCCATAGTTGGGAGCAAGAAGTGATGGATTTTATGATTTTTGCATGGATGTCACTGGAATCAAATTTGCAAAATAATAATAATAATAATGATAAGGACTAGTTGTGTCAAAGCAAGAATAGACAAAACGCAACAAAATAGCAGGTATAGATTATGTGGTGACAGAGACAAAAGGATCAATCATATAATAAGTGAATGCAGCAAATTAGCACAAAGAGAGTAGAAGACTAGACACGACTGAGTAGGGAAGGTGATCCACTGGGAATTGTGCAAGAAGTTTAAATTTTGACCATACAAGCAAATGGTATATGCACAACCTGAAATCCATCCTAGAAAATGAGATGCACAAAATTCTTTTGGTGATCAGTTTGTATCTCAAAATCCCAATCTCGGCCAGAAGACCAGAATTAGTGATAAAAAAAACCTGCCAAATAGTGAATTGTGATGTTCCGCCTGACCACAGAGTAAAACTGAAAAAAAGCAAGAAGAGAGATAAGTACCTGGTGTTATATTTCATTATTCAATGTATCAAGTGCTAGAAATAAGACGATAATGTAGACAGAGGTCAGAGGCACGTGTTGTCAGTTTAACATTTTATTAGTGACAAATATAAGGCAGTGGGAGGTTGCAGAGTAACAGGAAGTCTAAGGTTGTGGTAGGAGTAGTGTGGCTATATAACATCCTCGTTTTTTTATGAAAGAATTTTTTTTTCTTTTCGATAGTTGTGTGTGTGCACATTTTATTTTGTTTATTTTTTGTACCTTAAAGGTTTTTTTTAATTAACCTACAACTTCTGGTAGTATTTTTCATTGTATTGTTAGTTGGAGTGGGAATGTTCATTTTTTTTGTGTGTTATGGAATATATTTTCATAATTGTGTTTGTTTGTTACTGGATTGTTTATTTTCTCTTGTGTTTTTAGTAAGTGTTGTCTATTTCTTTTTATGATTAGTCCTTGTTCAGTTTTTACTAAGTACGATCTTGGTTGCTGAAGTTTTTTTCAGAATTATACCTTTTCTTTTCCATTTTTCTTGAAATTTTATCCTGACTTTATCATTTGGTTTTAGCATTGGTAATTCTCTGTTTTTCTTGTTATTATTCATTTGTTTTTTCAAGTATATATTGTGTTTTATGTTAGGGTGATTTGTTTGTATTACTCTCTTCATCATCTGCTGAGCAGGTGATGGTGATCCATTCACTTTTTCCACTATAACCAGCGAGTTTACCCAATCTGTTGGTTCCTGTATGGGTTTTATTATTCCCATTTTAGTCACTTTTCCAGTTCTTTTTTTAATCTAAGCTTCATTCTGAATGGAACCTTTCATGGGGGATTTATTATTGGTTTTACCGTTAGGTCGACGGTTATGTGATGAGTGTATGGTAGTTTGCCTATTTCTCCAAAGCAGTCTTCGTACTGTTTTAATAGGTCTGTTATTGTCGTTGTTTCTACCATTGATATTCTTTTTTATTAGCTGTAGTCTTTCAGCTGTATCAGCAGTGATAACTGCATTTGAATTGGTCTTTGTTATTAAGAGTTGTGTAGTGATATTTGCCTTTTTATTTCTCAGTGTTACTGTACATTTTCCTATTATCAAAATGTTTTTGTTGTTGTATACACTTAATTTAATTTGTGTTTTTGTTATTTCTGGTGCTGGCTTTATGTTTTTGTATATTTTTATGACTTTATATTTTTGTATACTTTTATGATTATCATGTTTATTTCTGCCCCTGTATCAATTTTGAAATTTGTTTTTCTGTCATTTTTGTATAATTCTGTTGACCATTTATTTTGCTGTACAATGATTACATTTTTTTTTTCCTATATGGTGTCCATCTGGTGGTGCTCATACACATGGTGACTTCCATTATGCATGTTTAGGTTATGAGTATTTCTGCTATTTCTACCACAATTTTGGACGCTATCAGTATTTTCTGTTTCAGGTGTTTTGGTCATTAATTCTGTTAGTCTTCTCATTTCTTCCACACTTTGTCCCGCTTATATTGTTTTTTCCAGATTTAAGTCTGGTTCTTGGAGCATTCTCTCTCTCAGGGCATTGTCTCATAGTCCATAAACTAGCATGTCTTTTATGAGCCTGTTAAAAATTTCTCCAAACTCACACTGGTTTGCTTTACTTCATAGCTCTGTGACATAGTCATCAAATCTTTGCTTGTCTTTTTGCTTGCAAGTAAAATATTTATGTTTTAGAAAGGTAAGATTTTTCCTGGGTTGGCAGTACTTGTTAAATTTCTCAATTACCATTTCCAGGTTATATTTCAATTGTCCATTTTTAAACTCATAAGTTGAATATATGTTACTGCTCTTCTCTCCTATTCACATTAGTAAGATGGAGGTTTTCACTTTTCCATTTTTTTCAGTTGCTCCAATGGCTATCAAAAATAGTGTGAATAGCTCTCACCATTTTACCCACATTTGCTCCAAATTTTCTGACATCTGGAAAATTAGTTCTTTCAGATGTGTAAGGATTGCATTTTTCTTCTTTTGTATATATATCTCTCTATATATATACATGTATTCCTTGGGTGTTAAAGGTTCATCGTTGCTTCTGAAACCATGTTATATTTCACTTTCAGTGTATCAAGTGCTAGAAACAAGACAATAATGTAGACAGAGGATAGAGGTACATGTTGTCAGTTTAATATTTTATTAGCGACTACTACTTGTATACAAATATAAAACGGTGGGAGGTTGCAGAGCAACCGGAAGTCTAAGGTTGTGGTAGGAGTAGTGTGGGTATATAACACCTAGAAATTTCTAGAGAACTGAAAAAACTATGGAAATTGAAGGTGCCAGTGATACCACTTATAATTGGTGTGCTTGGTACAGTCACCAAAGGACTGATATAGGGATTGGAGGATTTGGAAATAAGAGGACAAGGAGAGACCATCCAAACTACAACACTGTTGAGATCAGCCAGAATACTAAGAAAAGTCCTGGAGACTTGAGGAGACTTGCTGTCACTCAGACACCAGTGGAAAACCATCAGCTAATGCTGGCATGAAGAACTCTCAAATGAGTTTAAAAAATAATAATAATAATAATAATAATAATAGTAGTCATAGTAGTAGTGTGGAGCTTGCATTAATGCCCATGTTGATCATTATAATTTTTAAAGAAAGGTAGCCATTAAATACTAGTTATAGAGTACTTTCCCTTTTTCTTTGCAGTCAATTATAATATAAATTAGATTAGATGCAACTCAACATCTAATAATTAAATGAAAATGCCTGCCATTAATTAACCATGTTACTAATCAAAGTTTTATTTTCTATGTAATTAAGTTCAAGTTTATGTAACACTATTTACCTTGCGTGTGTAGTGAGACAATGTCTGGTACAGTTTTTAATTTGATGAGAAAATAAGTTTTTTTTTGTTTTTTATATTATTCATTGTTTGGAAACCAATTTGTGAACAGAGAATCAGTCTCTGATCAATCACATTCCAGTTGTTTTTTTTTTGATAAATACTAATTGAAAAACATTCTGAACAATGCTTGGGGGAAATAACTAAAATTTCAAAATTTCAAGAAAAACAGTGTCAAGAAATGTCACCAAGAAGTAACCAATATATATATATATATATATATATATATATAACTTTGACAAAATTATATATATATATATATATATATATAATCTTTTAAACTTTTATATATAACTTTGACAAAATTATATATATATGTATATTTATATATAACTTTTTTAAAAATTAGTTTCTTTGAGGGGTGTTTTTTTATCTATTTTATTGGAATTTTAGGTGTTAACTAAATCAGAAAAAAAAGAAGTGAATTTCTTTTAGACAAATTACCCCTTATCTAAAAGGGTAAAAGTCAGGTTCATTGGCTGATACTTGTGTGCCCTTAAAAGGGAAAAGTACCAACAGAACCAAGAAATTTTAGCACAACCCATGCATCTGAATGCAAGAGGAACTTAACTTAAAAATTTGACCTTGTGTCACATCCTGACAGAGGTTTTGCAATGAGTTATTTTAAATTTAACTTTTTGTTTCCAAAATCTGAATTTCCTTATTACATATATTATTATTATTATTATTATTTATTCAAGGTTTGATTTGGTGTAATAGCATATCAACCTTTGTGGGTTATTTAATGCTAAAGCTATCATAATAGAAAATCAGTAGTAGTACTATTTAACCCTTGGCTGGGAGAATAAGAAGGTTGATACTTGTTTCAAATGTATTAGTCCGAAAGTGTAATAGCATGACTGGAATTCAAACTCGCTTACTATGATTCTGCTGTTGAGCACTTAAACAATTACATCATGTGACCTATCCCCTATTATATATTCATTCTAGATAATAATTTATTTAGCAAATATTTCAGATTAAACTCTGCTATATTGTCTTACAGTACAGAGAAGAAAAAAAGAATGAACCACCTACGTAAAAAAGAAATGATTAATTTTTATTAAGGAGTTGTAGGTATTTGACGATGAACTCTTTGGAGAAGAATCTATAGTCATTCAGACTCTTGTAGAAATTGTTACATTTACACAGAAGCAATACGAAGAGAGATACAAATCTGAATGCATGGTGATACTAAAAATAGCACATGGAAAACTTATAAACTACTAGAGAAAAAAGTAGCATTAAATTCATGTTTAGCTATTCATGTTGACAGTAAATTCAAAGCTCCTGTAAGTTTTATGCTTTTCTGTTATCCACAACTCTCTCTCTCTCTCTCTCTCTCTCTCTCTACATAGATTGTATTATGTTAAAGTCAAAGTTATGGGCAAGCTAATCTTGTAACACTTTGAGTATTTCATTGATTTTTATCAACTTGCACCCTAGCTTTTGATGTAAGCCCAAACCATTATTCTCACCACTGAATGTATTAAGATATAATTTGATTTTGTCACTGTTGTTCATTCTTTATTATTCCATGGCAGATGTTCATTTGTCCAGTCGTTTCATCTCGTTTAATATTTTTTGGTTGGTGATAATTTTCTATAATCATCCATTTAATTATTTCTACTCCTTCAAATCATATGAACTGACACTTTGTTCATTAAGTAATAGATGAAAAATGGCATTAATAATAGTCATGTTTGAGTCAGATAGTATATATATATATAAAAAGAATGTTTCATAAAAGATGCCACCCTAAGGCTAAGATAGAATTTGTACTCATGTAAATTTTATACCATGATATTAGTAATGTAGCAACATTGCACTCAGGCAGCAGTTTTTAGCTGTTGAAATGATTGTGTCATGTGCTACCTCACTCAGGCATCCATTTTTCTGTGTTGAATGAACTATCTTCTTTTCTAAGGATGAACATGCATTCATTATTGTGACTTATTTTACCTATGAATTTCTTTTTTTTTTTTTTTTTTTTAATTTACAGATGTTTAAAAATAATGTTTCAAAACAGTTTTTATACACGTAAAGAACTGAAAATAATGTTGAAAAGATTTTAATGTGAACAAACATTATAAGTGGCTGTAAATTTACCGAAACTTGTACAAACTTGCATTCAGGTTAAAGAAAATCAGTTTTAATATCTATTGTAAAATTAAGAAGTTTGTGGAGTTAGTATAACATTGTAGACAAAAAGACAGAGAAGGCATTAAATATTAGAGTACTGCTCAAAAGAGTCAGGACAAACATCAGAACTATATTTGCTTTAAGTATTACGTGGGGCATTAAATAAGTTTCCTGACTTTTTTTGTACAAGCATTTAAAATTGTCGTAGACTCTTGAAAATTCAGTATGTTATTGCTGACCAATTTTTATGATTTCAGGTTCAAATGAACAGCTACAGCAGGAATTCGAATACACCCTACTAAAGCCTGATTGGCACAGCTGGTGAATTTCAAAAATGCAATCTGGATGTGAGGACACTTTAGAAGAACGATATGCAATAAAATTCTGTTTTAAACTTGGAAAAAATGCCACAGAACCTTATGGAATTCTTCACACTGCTTTTGCAAGATGCTTGCATGAATCGAGCATCAGTTTTTGAGTGGCATAAAAGATTCAAGGAAGGCAAGGAGTCTGTGAGGGATTATGAGAGGTATGGGAGGAGTAAGGAAGTCAGAACACCAGAGTTGATTGGCCAAAGGGTTAGGATTAGGGTTAGGGTTACTATGTTGATGTTTTAAGGGAGTTCAGGAAGAGATTCCATCGGAAGAGGCCAGCACTGTTCAAATTGGGTCAGTGGCATTTCCAGCAGGACAATGCACCAGTCCACAACTCCATCCTTATCACAGACTATTTGACCAAGATGGGCATCAAGATAGTTCCTCAGTCTCCCTATAGTCCAGACCTTGCTCCCTGTGACTTTTGGTTATTCCCTAAACTCAGAGGCTGTCGTTATGAGACAATTGAGGAGATGAAAGAGGCTGTGACGAAGGTCATTGACACACTCACACAAGAGAAGTTCCATGGGGCCTTCCAGAAGTTGTTGAAACGGTACAAGTGCATTGCAGTCGGAGGAGATTACTTCAAAAGGGACTAGAGTTTCATGTATGTACTATCAATAAAAGTGCCCATACGAAAAAAGTCTGGAGACTTATTTATATGATCCTTGTACTAGGTATTAGATTAATTTTCCTTCATGGTTAAATTCCTTAAACTTTTGAGTAGTACCTTTTATATAGGTATGACGATTAGGTTTGAGCTTTAACTAAGTTTTAATGAGAGAAACCTTAGATTTCATTTCCTTTTCCACTACTACACCTGACTGCATCTTGGTCTTCCATTGATCAAAGGATGAAGTAGGTTTTCTTCTGTTGTGTGAGAAGCTCCTATCATTTTCTTCTTCAAGAGAAGGAAAACACTTTTCTATGAGTAGAGGTTCAGTTTCAACAATTTTATATTGATTCGTTTAATATTTAGGCATCATATGATAGTTTTGCTTGAGAAAATCCCGTTTAAATATAATCTTTGTGTATGTGATGATTGACCAATTGGAACATGTTGCTTCAAATGCTATTGATAATTATTACTGTCTCAGCTTTAATAGACCAACTGTTGTTGCATACCATTCCCTTGTAAAAGATTATTAGGTTTCCATCTTGGCACAGCCAATAGAATCCAAATTATGTCATGGAATCACCAAAGTTGAAGGATCAAGTGAGGTTGAAAGGTTGTACTAGATGAGTCAAAAGTTTGCAATATTTTGGTCACAAAGCCTTCTTTTGTTTTTTGTTCAATTGTTTGTAGAATAATAATATTAATAATAATAACAATAGCACTTACCGGCCTAAAGGTTCCCAACGAGTGTCCAGTTGGCAGACAATAATAAAACAGGCTGTAACTCAATACAGTCCCTGCAAAGCTACTAAAGTAAAAGTTGGTATATATATATATATATATATATATACTAATATGCTCACGCATAGACCAGCAACCAATCGTAATCCAGAGAATGGAGATGCTCATGTCTGCATGATGGCATGCTCCAATATGCCATAAATAGCTCTTCTTCTACAGAGTTAATTCGGAAATTGACTCAGCTTGCTATGTAACTGATTGCTGATTTTGATCACCTACTAAACTCAATATAACACTGCCAACAGGATCTTTCGGGATTGGAACTTGGATCACAATATCTATTTCCTATGACAGAAACCATTATACCATGAATGCCTCATGTACTTGAGTATTTTAGATCAAATGAGAAGAGTTGGCCATAGAAATCTCACCTTTACAGGGAATAATTTTCCAATTATTATCCCTTACTGCAGCTTTTTTACAAAGTTTTAAGAACTTTCTGTTTATCAGTACATCAATAAGTAACCAAAGTTTTGGATAAACAAACAGGAGTGGTACCAACCATTTTAGCCAGCATAGAGTCAGAGATACAGCTGTCCGGTGTGGCATTTTCAAATTTTTTAGATCTACACATTTTATTATAGTGACTCTTCTTTTTACAGTTATTGCAAATGGTGTTTCTGGCAGGATACTGGTAATGTCTAACCCACAGAAGAAACAATACCAGGCACAGATGTGGTAGCAGAATGATCACTTATTACAACAGGGAACTCCAAATTCAAAACCCATGTCATTGATGATGATGAAAAAGAAGCAGTATTAATAGACAGTGTAGGTTTGGTTTGGTTTCTTTGTTCAATGGCATATCAACCTCCAGGGTTATTCAATGCCAAAGCCATACTTGTACAAGAACAGGAGTGATATTATTTATTGTGTTGTGATATTTTCTTGGGTTGGTAATGTCACTGCAGGATTTGGAAAATTTTCTGGCAGTATTCCAATGTCAATACAGTCTGCTTTGCTGAAGTAAAGCCGCTGGACTTTTATCATATGTAAAGGGCTTCTTTAGTTGTTCTCCCCTGTATTACAAATTTCTTTGCTTTGTATACAATAGACAAAAAAAAACTTTAGCTTGTTTTCGGTATTAAGCAAATCATAGATTCTTTGTCGTTTCTTTTCTTGCTCACTCATATTGGGCTGAATTTAAATTTTTAAAAAGTGCTTGAATAATAGAGTTGATCATGAAAATTTAGATTTATTTTGTTTTTTTGTTTTTTTTTCAAAAATTGGACTAATCAGAGTAAAAGAAATTTTTTAATTATTCCATATTTTGCTTCCACACCATGTATGGTAGACAATGATGTTGACTGTCAGACTTTCAATTTGGGATGATTTTTTTCATTAATTTTTTGGATTTAACAATTGCAGATGGCAGTGTTATATAAATCCAAGAAAATGTTGGGCAAATGGTATCTAATGTCAGTCAGTGTAAATTATCTTCATTAGCTATTAATGGTATAGAAAAGTGAAAGAAGAAAATGTTGACATTCTATATAGAAAATAATTGCAAGGAGCAAATGAACAATAGAAAAACTAGAAACATAATACACAGTTGGATCAACTAATGGAAATTTATTTTGTTCAAACTTATTTGACTCAGTGATCATATGTATATATATATATATATATATATATATATATATCTGTGGTTCATGCCTCTATTTCTACACAGTGTCACCCCACCCCATGCAGTTCAGTATTTTTCTGCAAGTTTGGATCAAAGTGCACAAGCCCTACATAAGTCTACAAGTGAAGAAAAAGGTGAAAGCAAAATCTTAAGGAAATGTTGCTTAGCAGAGGAGGGATGTCAGACACTTTGCAAAATTATTGTGTGTAGAGTTCTCACTATTAATACATAGCTAGCTGACAAAATTCCTTTAATTGAACTAAATTGATTGCTATGTTTTCAGATTTGACAGATTGTAGGAGTCATTGCGCTAACATGCAGAATAAACAATAATAATAACAACACTTACTGGCTCAGCAGCCTCAGCTAGCATCCAGCCGGCAGACAAAAATGAAATGGGCTGTAACTCAATACAAATCCCGTGACATGACTGAAGCAAGCTGGTGTATATATATATATATATATACGCACACACTAATGTATCCATTCCTGGACCAGCAACCAATCACTGTCCTGAGAATGTACTTAACCACATGTGCGTAATCGAACACCCCAATGACCATAAAACCTCTCCTTCCTCAGTTCTGCATCTCACTTCAACTCATAATTCAACTGGTTATGCAACTGAGTGCTGACTCATAGCTACCAAGCTTTATGTTTCAACACAAGTGAAATCTGACACAAGAGAACTTTTGACAATGATGAACATCCTTGTTGTGAGTTCTCCTATCCTGAGTGGACCTCTGTTAATTGACTGACTGCACCTGTATGTATACAAGGGTGAACTTTTCTCTGCTTCTGAACCTTAGGTCACCCATAGACTGGACATTAGACTTGGAGAAGTGAATCAGTGGTCCCTGAATAAAATACGTATGGTCACACACACACTCATTGATACCCATAACTCACATACTCAGCATATGTTTACATACACCCATACAGTTATGCCTAAGCCTCTGTAGGGATATAGATATATATATATACACATACCTATGTTCAATTTGCAACTATACATATATGTACACACACATACACATACATAGATATATGTACCAACACACACTCTTATGTCTACCACACCAATGGTCTATAGTGTCACATAATAACTGCATAATAAACTCTATCAATAAAATAGTACAAGGATGGGCTGAAAAGTAATTTGATGACATCATATCTGCTGTTGATGATTTTTCTTACTAATAAGATCCAAGCCCTGCAACACCAATGGAAGAAGTGTGTACATCCCAAGGAGGATTATGTTGAAAAATAAACCTCGTTTGGTCACATTCCATGTGAATATCTTGGTCAACCAATGAACTTTTCAGTCAACCCTCATATTTTGAATTTCTTATATGAAGTATTTACCATAATTATTCATTTCTTACATCCTATTTCAATTGCTTTTTATCACTACCTCCAGATTCTCTTTCCATAATTGTTATTAAGTAGCTTGGAGTGAAAATAAAGAATAATCTTATTGAATAAGCTGTTGTCAGTCCAATTTTTTAATCATACAGACTTTTTTTTTGTTTCTTTGATCCTTTATATTGAATTGACAAAGTTTTAAATGTTTCAATGAAAAAGAATCTTGAAATTCTTAAATGATATTAAAGCTCTTCTAATGATCAACAGTTCTTATTGCCTTTTTATCTGTTCTAATGATTCCTGGCTCTAGGATTCATACCTTGATTTAGAATATATATATATATTTGCTAACTAGATATCAAACTTGGACAGTTTATGGGGGAAGAACTTGATGCAGTCCCATAACAAAATTAAAAGCAGAAAAGCTGCAGGCCTCAACAAAATACCTCCAGAAGTATGGAAGACAAGGAAATTGGACAACATATTTCTTCAATTATGCAATGCTGTATATAAATAAAGCACAATAGAAAAATGGATGAAAGGCTGAAACCTCTCCTTCCCCAAGAAAGGTGACCTTGAAATCACTAAAAACTACAAAAGTATAACTCTTACTGCTATAGCGGGTAAGGTTTGTAACATCCTGCTTCTCAATTGTATCCAACCTGAAGTTGAGAAAATTCTGAGGAAAAATCAGGATGGCTTTCTGAGAAATCAATCACAAAATCATGGATTCTGACTATCCATTGAATCATTGAAGAAGTATGTAAAAAGTCTTGAGGCAACACTATTATTTGTAGATTTCTTCAAGCCATTTGATTCCATGCATAGAGGGCAGATGGAGCAAATACTACTACCATATGGTCTTTCCAAAGAAACTGTTACTGCTATAATGATGCTTTACAAAAGCACAAAAGTAATGGTTAAATCACCCAATGGCAACACTGACTTCTTTGACATTGTCACTGGAGTTTTGCTAGGAGATATATTAGTGCCTTATTTATTTATAATCTTGCCTAGATTATATACTATGAACATCAATAGATATAATGAAGGAAAATGGCAAAATTGAAAAAGACAAAAAGCTGACAATATCCTGCAGAAACTATGTCAGATGCAGATTACATAGATAATCTAGCACTTCTCACAAATACCTCTGCCAAAGTCAAATCCTACCGTGAAACAAGCTGTAAGAGGCATCGGTTGCTACATGAACACAAATAAAACAGAGTTCATGTGTTTTAAACAAAAAGAGGCCATCTTCAGTTTAAGTGGTAAGCCTCTGAAATTAGTAGACCAGTTCACATACCTCAGCAGCAATATCTCATCTACTGAAAGTGATGTCAGTATATCTATTGAAAAGGCATGGACAGTTATTGATAGGTTGTTGATCATATGAAAATCTAATCTCTTTGATAGAATAAAATGTGATTTCTTCCAAGCTGTCATCATATTGGTACTACTGTATGGATGCACCACCTTGACTCTAAGGAAACACTTGTAGAAAAAACTTGATGGGAACTGCACAAGAATGTTATGTGCTGTGCTTAACTAATTCTGGAAGCAATAGGCTAAAAGATGAGTAGCTTTACAGCCACCTAATTCCCTTCTCAAAAACCATCCAAGATATGCTGGGCACTGCTGGTGATGTAACAATAACCTCATAAAAGAGATCTTCCTACTAACTCTTACACATGGACATACCAGTGTTGGCTGACCAGCAAAAACTTACATTCATCAGCTCTGTGTGGACACCAAATGCAGTCTAGAGGACCTACCAAGAACAATGGATGATAGGGACAGATGGTGAGAGAGCGTCAAGGGACTCTATGCTACTAGCATAACTTGATGATGATATTCATGATAATATGTGAGAGAAAGGAGAGAGAAATTCAGTAACCATATTTACCAACCCCTCCGCTTGGGCAGGATATGACACAAGGTCAATTTTTTAAGCAGAGTTTAACAGGTTTGAATTCAGAGTTTTCCTTCTCCTAGACTACTTGCCTCACCAAGGCTGAAGAACCTAGTCTGTCCTACTATTTACCCATAGCTGGAGGGAGAATAATTGGATTCATATCTTTCCCAAGGGTATTAGTGCTATGTGAAATGCAATTAGCCTGGTCCAGGATTTGAACTCGTGTCGCCGTGTCCATTTCCTATGACGATAACCATTACACCACGGACAGTAATTCAGTAGCAAAGAGATTATTTGCTTAAAAGGGTGGATCAGTTAGTTCATAGCTTGACACATAGTTATGAGCTAAGTTTTTGTATCAATAATGTTTGATCTATGTGATTAACCTTCATTGCACTGATTAAATTTTTTTGTGCTCTAATATGCAAACACTGAATCAATTTGTTAGAATTGGTTGAAATTGACAATCCCGAGTTGTGAGCACAAATAATAACAATGTCTTTTTATCTATATTTATTATTGTATTCAGATATTATTCATCATGCAATCAAACAATTAGTGTACTCAGTTATTGCGGTTGAAAATGGAATTTCTGACTTTAGTTCAAATCTGAGACAAAGCTGATTGTTTTTCACTTTGCATTTATGCCTTTAGGAGAAGCATGAATCATCTGTTCCCCTCTCAGCTATGGGTAAATAGTAGGGCAGACTGGTTTTTTTTATCCTTTTTAAAGCAACTAGTTTCAAAGAAAGAAAACTCTAAATTCAAACCAGCTTTACTCCACTTAAAAATTGACCTTGTGTCACATCTTGCTTGTAGTAGAGGAGTTGGGTAAATACATACATTCAACATTTTTATGTCATGAGATAAATAGTTACTAAACTGAACATCATATGGGTAAATCAATCAGATTCAGAATTGCAGTCATCATTCATCTTGTAGTGAACCAGTACGTGTTAACTCTCAGAAAAGGTAATCGTACACAATGTTTTTTCTCACTCATAGCACTAGTATCTAGTTTGTACATGCTTGTGGGAAGTATTGGGTGTATGTGTTATTTCAGGGTTGCTATTAAACACAACCCATTTCTTTGTTGGGTTCTGCACCTTAGCATTCTGGAAAATGGCACTCAGAGAATCGGCACTCAAAGTCAGTTGATGAAGAAGGGCATCCTCACTTAAGGTTCAACAAAACTTTCAATCAGTTGACAGGCTAATTCCTTCCTAAACTTTAGGTATGACAGCTGATTTCTTTGCCCTTTGGTGTTATCTTGTAGAAAATATAAGCATTTGTCACTGCTAAGTCTATCATGTGGAAGAAAAGTTACAGCTACTATTTCACAGTTTTTCTCATAAAGGTGTTATATTTCAATATCTCATCAGAGTGATCAACACCAATTTGATTGTTGTAGTCAAGAATGACTATTGGTTTCATGACTGACATTCCCAAGCAGTCAACTTTATTTCTAATTGACGTAGTTGGTGAGTGCTTGGTACTGACTATGGTAACATCTATAGGAAATGAAATGGTATTACAAGTGTGGTCTCCTCTTAGGCAGTAAACCACTTCATCCTTTTTCAATTTGGTTTGCAAAGCAACAGGAATCTCTCAGCAATGAAGACTGAAGTATTCTAATTCCATTAGTATTAACAGGAGAAAGTTTATCAAAAAGAACAGAATTATGGCAAGATGGGATTTTACTAGCTGGCAAGCTTCAAATTAAATGGCTTACATGGGTTGGGTATTTTACAGTAATTAGATTTCTTTTTCTCAGAATGCAACATTAATAGCTATATATTTCAGACAGGAAGTTGTTTATGACCTATATCAAGAAGTTAATCCAATACCTTTAATGCACATTTTTTTCAGGGCTGTAGACATCATGAAACAGGGGTGTGATGTCATAGACTGGTTTCTCTTCGTTGATTGGATTATAGCTGGAGTCATGTCTTTTCCCCAGAAAGTGCTGTTGGACAAGTACAGAAATGACAACAAAGTCATGAATCTATCCCTGAACACATGTGAAATTATTCTCTACGGTTTTTTAAAAAAAAATCTTTTATGAAAAGCGGAAGCAAATAATTTTTTCAATAACTTTTCTGTATTTTTTTTTTTTTTACTGGTAATAATTGGAATTCTTGCACAACATCCGATTAGTTATTGTCAAGCAAGTATGTTGCTTTACTTTAATAATTAAGAGATTCCAGTTCTAATGAGATTTGAGTCACATCCTTTTTCCTCAGGAAGAACTTGTCTGTCCAACCAACTTAATGAGTAGATCACAAAGACTTATCAGTAACAGAAGATCTTAACTATGTAACTTTCAGTTTTTATTTTCTCAGAATGTCCAATGCACAATTATCTTTGATTAATATTTACATACACTTGTATTATTATTAATAGTAATAGTATAATATATATATATATATATATATATATATATATATATATATATATATGATAATTATAAGTGTATATTCTTTTGTTTTTAATTAATGTTCTTAAGC
Organism: Sepioteuthis lessoniana; assembly: GCA_963585895.1. Lineage (NCBI taxonomy): Eukaryota > Metazoa > Mollusca > Cephalopoda > Myopsida > Loliginidae > Sepioteuthis > Sepioteuthis lessoniana. The sequence continues at coordinate 6,454,617 of OY757906.1, forward strand.
AAAAGCTATTGTTTATCTTTCTCTAATAATAAGTTTTTTCATTTTTTTCTAAAATAATCAACTTAACTTATTTACCATTTCTTATTTTTGGTAAGTGTGATAAAAGGGATTTTTTTCTCAAGAAATCCTGTGGCTAACACTATTCCCTTTAACACTGTTTTTTTTTTTTTTTTAAATGATAACTTTTTCTCCTTATTTAGAATATCTTTCTAAAAAAATTTCTCTAACTCAAGAGATTAGCTTATATTTTGTTCTATATCAACTGAAGCAAACGACTTTTAATGATTGATGATGTCATCAATTCCTAAGAGCTTCAATAAATTTCCTTTTCTTGCAACAGCCAAGCAGATATATTTTTCTTCTTCTTCCTATTTATTTTCTTCAGTTCATTTTTTTTTCTTTCCCTGCCAATTATAAAGTCTAACCAAATTGCTGTACAATTATCCAGGGCTGAGACATTTGTCAGATTTGGCATGTTTTTGTTTTCTTTGTTGCAATGGGGACAGGAAGAATCTTCAAGGATTGCAATCAACAAGCCTTAATCCCATGAGAGATACTGATGAGGAAACTTGAATTGGCTGACTTGATTTTATAATAATCACTTTTAGCAAAGCATTAGGGAAAAAATCTCTTTTATTGAGGAAATCTACAAAGAATGGTGTCATACTTGATTTAGTGTTGGATGCAAGTATTTAAATTTCTAAATATTTAAACACATCCTTTACCTATCTTTCTAATCACTGGATGTTGTATTTGTTATTTGTTTCTATGTATACTAATAGTTTTAATAATAGTTGTAATATTATTATAATCATTTTTATTTTTTATGAGATTGAACATTTTTCAATTGATAATGACTGGAATAGCAAAATATTCCTTATGCAACTTTGGTTTCATTAACTTTGTAAACCTAAAATTGCCTACAAATAAAGAAAAAAATTTTTGTTTTACTATAAAAAAACCCACATAACTCATTCCTTTAATGGATAATTTGATGATAAACATTGGTGACTTGACATCATCTGTTGTATGATATGCCAATTATACAACCAAAATGGATATTATTAGGTAATATTTATTACCAGATCCTACAACATTGAAAATGAATAAATATGCAACAGTTCAAAAATAGGTATACTTTTTTTTCAGAAGTGTTGAAATTTTAGTTTTGCTTGCAAAATTTCAGTGCTGTAGAGTTTGGTAATAAATAATACCTAATAATATCTGTTTTCTTGGTATAAAGTTTCACTAGAAATGATAAGATCTTAGTATATTTGGTGTTGAAGAAAGTTATCTTTTATTTTAAAAGATTACTGGGTGTATTTATGAATATCAATGTAAGTATTGAGAATTAAATTTCAATTTTCATTTCTTCCCTAATGGGACCCAGTCATTTGGGTTGAAAATACTGACTGCATTTCTGCAGAGGGTTAATACCCTCCTCCAAATGAGTGTCCTGGATATGACATTAAACACTCTAATGGTGAGGTTTCAGTCCTGTAGCTTTAGGGAATGTGGAGTACTCCTTTATTGCCATTATTTCCTGGAGTGGTAATACCTGTTAGGGTACCCTCTATAGGTCAAATAGAAACAGTTAAATCATTTCAAGTTTAGAAAATGATTAAATGTGTGCAAACAAATATTAAATTGAATTATTGGTATTATATGGCAATACTTGGAACAATCTAAATGTGTGCAGATGAAGGAATAGGACTATTGATGTTAAATAGCAACACTTGAAACCACTTCACTTTTTGCAAACAAATGACTAATATTAAATAGAATTATTTGTGTTTGATAGCTATACTTGAAACCATTTAACTGTGTGCAAACAATAGAAATACTTAAAACCATTTAATTGTGTGTAAACGTCATTTAAAAATAAAATTAATGACAAATTATTCACTTACAAATTGCATATGTATAAACAAGATTTGGCATTAAACAACCATCAATAGTTGATGTACCATCAAATCAAATAGCCTAAACAAATGACTGTTAAATTGAACTGTTGGTGTTACATAGCAATACATAAAACCATTTAACTGTGTGCAAACAAATGAGTTCTAGCTCATTTAAAAATGTTACCTACAAACTATTCATTTACAAATCATATATATACATTTACGAACCAGACATGCAGGACACTGCTGGAGAAGCAGGGACGAGCTCATAAGTGATGTACTCCTATGGACCCCCACATATGTCCAGGTAAAAGCAGGATGACCAGCTCGAACATACAGCTATGTGAGGATACAGGATGTAGCCCTGAAGACCTACCAGAGGCAATGAACAATAGGGAGAAATGGCGAGAGAGGGCCAGGGATATCCGTGCTAGCAGCACGACATGATGATCATGATGATATATACATTAATAGGTTTTGGCAGTTAATAATCTACATGGGTGCTAGCAGCACGACATGATGATGATGATGATATATACATTAATAGGTTTTGGCAGTTAATAATCTACATGGGTGCTAGCAGCACGACATGATGATGATGATGATGATGATGATATATACATTAATAGGTTTTGGCAGTTAATAATCTACATGGGTGCTAGCAGCACGACATGATGATGATGATGATGATGATGATATATACATTAATAGGTTTTGGCAGTTAATAATCTACATGGGTGCTAGCAGCACGACATGATGATGATGATGATGATATATACATTAATAGGTTTTGGCAGTTAATAATCTACATGGGTGCTAGCAGCACGACATGATGATGATGATAATATATACATTAATAGGTTTTGGCAGTTAATAATCTACATGGGTGCTAGCAGCACGACATGATGATGATGATGATATATACATTAATAGGTTTTGTCTGTTAATAATCTACATGGGTTGATATGCGATAAAAATCATCCAACCAACCAAAATGTCTCCACTCAGTCAGCTGGGATTGTATAATATGCCAACTGTGTTGGATATTTTCTGGAAGATTCCTTTGACACACTACATAAGTTGCATGGGTGGCATAACAGGATACACCCCTGTTTCCTAAAGTAAACAGAATTCAGGTATTTCCTCAACAAAAGTGCTGTGTAAGTTTTGTGGGTAGCATGCTGGACAAGAGACGTTTCCATACACAAGAAGCTGGTGAGAAGTATAACCATGAGGATTGTGTGAGTATACGGAAAATTATATAAACCAGGAAAGATTTCAATCCAGGCTGAAAGGCAAAGCGGTTTCACAGAAAAACCACACTGTCACTCCTATGTGTGTGCATCTCAGTCATTTCCAACTCTCTCTTACCCTATCCATATGTACATTTTGGGTAATAAAAGGAAAAGCAAAGAAGCAGATTATATTTTTATACATCGGCATTGTTGTCTTCATTCACTGTGTACAACAAATACATCTCTGCAGAGAGGTAAGATCTCTCTATACAAGTTCTGGATATGACATTAAACCATTTGAATTTATATTTGATATATTTATATGTATAAACAGGATTTGACATTAAATACCCTACAAGGATTGATATGCCATAAAACCAACCAACCATCCAGATTTTCCATAACCCCTCTTACCATAACATTACACATTGTTTTTCCTGTAAGAGTTATCATTCATTTCATTTAACACAGACTGAACTGTTCTATTGCATTCCAAATATATATAGAAAATTGAATTGTATAAAACCCTATTGATTTTTATTGATAGTGCTTGTTTCATTTCACTAAGTATAAGATTGTAGACAATATTTCTCATAGATTTTGTAAGAGATGATTTCCTATTAGAAGAAAGGTCTTTCCTGTCTTATTTCAAGTCAATTTTCCTTTATCTCGTTGATGAATGATAATGAGTCTTACCAAATTAGCACTGATGACAGAAACTGAAGAGTTTAAAATATTGTCTTTTATATTCAGTTTAATTAAGCTCAATAGCATTAGAAATATATAAAAAACATAGACTTTCTTTATTATTCAGTAGACATGATGATTTTGAAAAAAAAATTCTTTCACTGAAAAGAACACAATAGAAGATGATGAAGATGAGAGAAACAATTGTATAAAATATTATTAAGCATTTTTATGTTAAGGGAAAAAATCTAAAGAAAGATGATAACCTTTAAAATACTTTCATAATAACATCGTGATGTTCCCAACAGAGCCTAACATTGATTAACTGAATACTGTTGTATAATGATATTTTTAATGTATATTAATAGGGTTAAACTAGACAAATAAGATGGTGCAAGTGACAGTTTGTTATGTGATTGATAACCAATTTGTTTGTTATGATTATTGTCATCTGCAGGGATTAATAACAAATAGAAAAAAATATGAAAACAAAATATTAGTAGTTGGAGGAACTCCTTTATATATGTTACTGCTCAAGTAGAAGAGAGAGAACACGTTACCTGTTAATCATCAGAAAAATGAAGGACCAAACTAAGTAAGTAAAGTTGGCAACCATAGTTGGCAACCGTAGTTGAGGGAGACAAGAAGGCTCCCTTTTCAATAGCTACTACACCGAGGTGTAGGGGAGGGCACTACTCCACTTTACCCTCAATACATACCTTATATTGCTGAGTGTTAAGCAAGGAGGTATCAAGTACCATTTTTAAAGTCTTTGGTATGACGCGACCTGGAATTGAACCTCAGACTCCCGGACCATTGGCGAACACTCTACCCACTTAATAGGAAGATAAAATCAATAAATAAGATTATAACAAAATAAAATAATGTTCCCAACTAATTTAGAGCTTTCTAAACTGGGTTTTGTGACACCTTAGTCTGTATTTATTTGACCTCTCTGCCAAAGGCATGATGTGACACAAGGTCACTTTTTAAGTGAAATAAAGATGGTTTAAATTCAGTTCTCCTTCTCTTTGACTAGTTGCCTAACTAAGGCTAAAGAAACCAGTCAGTCCTATAGCTGAGAGAAGAACAGATGGATTCATACCTTTCCAAAGAACATTAGTGCAAAGTGAAATACATTTGCCTTGTCCAAGATTTGGACTTGGGTCACTGATTTTATTTCCTATAGTGGTAAATATTACTCTAAGTACACCACATTAATACCTCACTCATTACTTCCATATACCTGTTCTTTATTTAATTTCTACATTTTCTATTGAAGTATTTTGATTTATATACATTTCAACTTTGGTAAGCAAAGTAATGTCGAAGACAAATGTGTTTCCCCCTTGGTTCATTCCCTTCTGGGTGATGAAGCATAGGATCAGTGAAAAATATATAACAGATATGGCTTCTTTCTCAAACAAAATTTCAAACATAATTTAAACAAAATCTCTTGCTAAAATTAGATCAAAAGACAAAAGATCCCCAATACGATCTCCCACTTCTACACTCCTCTCTAAATAAAAAAAACACTTAAAGACAAACTAAAACCTACAACAAAACCAAAAATACAAGAAACCAAAAATACAGAAACTATGAATAAATTCAGACTATTAGACAAGATGGAAACAGAGAGCAGCCCCCAATTAACTAAACCTAAAACCCAAAAGAATAAACCAACAGACAGCCCAGAGCAAAAGACTAACAATGAACCCCCCCAAATACCACTGTGGAACTGCCCAGATTAAATACAATAAAAAATGTCTAACAAAATCATACAATGAGACTGTAGAGGAACTAGAGCTAATTAAAAAGAACTGCTACTAATCCTTAATAAATTTAACCCCAAAGTAGTATGTCTTCAAGAAACATTCCTCAAAGATAAGAACCAGTTGAACATAAAACACTTTCAGTCATACAATCAGCTATACAAAGATGGACACAGAGCTTCTGGAGGTGTTTCTATCCTCGTTAGGAAGGACATACTCGAACAGCAAATCAACAGTGAACTCCAAGTGATTGCTGTCAAAACTACACTTCACAAACCAGTAAATATCTGCTCCATTTATATACCTCCACATGATCCCATAAACAACAAAAAACTTGATAAACTAATTGAACAAATTGCTAAACCCCACATATTACTAGTTGACCTTAACAGTCACAATGCTATATGGGGGTGCCTGAAAACCATCAAAAAAGGGCACTGATCTGGAGAAGGTAATCAATAGCAACAATCTCTGTATCTTAAATAACAAATCTCCAACTTATCTCAACCCATCTACAGGCTCCTACTCAGCTATCGACATCACTCTATCTGATCCTTCAAGCTACATGGATTACACATGGAAGGTCCATGATGATCCTTGTGGTAGTGACCACTTCCTCATAATACTGGAAATAACTCAACCTATCCATGACAACAACAAATAAGGCCGATTGGCAACAATTTAAAACCTTATGCAATAGAAGACTGGCTCAAGACCCAAATAGCATAGTTCTAATAAAACATTTTACTGAAATATTAATTGCAAAAGCAAATGAAATTATACCAAAAACCTCACCCTTGAACAGTCACAACACACCCTGGTTTAACAATGAGTACAAAATAGCAATCAGACTATGAAATGCTGCCCTCTGAAAATTCTTAAAAGAACCTTTAACAACCAATCTAAACTCTTTTAAACTGCTCAGAGCAAAGGTAAGGAAAACCATTAAAGAAACTAAAAAGATCAGTTGGCAAAATTATGTAAATAAACTTAATTCCTCCACCAAAAGAGTCTGGAAAATGACCCGCAAAATTTCTGGCAAAAACGATTTTACTCCTCTCAAACACCTCATTAAAAATAATACTCAAGTCACCAATATAAAAGATATTGCCAACACACTAGCTGAGACCTTCTCAGCAAATTCCTCCTCCAAAAACTCCAACACAGAATTTCACAAATACAAAGACAAGGAAGAAAAACAAAAGCTTAATTTTAAATCTAGCAACACTGAAAGCTACAACAAACTCTTTTCATTATCAGAACTAAAAGAAACCATCCAAAAATCCCACAACACTGCAGTCAGCCCAGATGAAATTCACTACAAATTTCTTAGACAATTAACTTCAAAATCTTTAGAATACCTACTTACTGCATTAAACGACATTTGGAAAAATAGCAAACTCCTAAAATCATGGAAACTAGCTACCATTATTGCAATATCTAAACAAGGAAAAAATAATCTTTACGCATCAAACTATCACCCAATAGCTTTAACAAGCTGCCTGTGCAAGACCATAGAACGAATAGTCAATAAAAGGCTAGTTTGGTTCATAGAATCCAATAATCTTTTTACCAACTTCCAATGTGGCTTTAGGAGCTGAAAATCAACAATGAATCATGTGGTCAAATTAGAAACCTCCATACGAGAGACAATTATACAAAAACAACATCTTGTAGCAATATTCTTTGACCTAGAGAAGGCATATGAGACTACTTGGAGGTATGGTATCATGAATGGCCTACACAACATGGGATTCAAAGGCAGACTTCCAAACTTTATCAAAGCTTTTCTTTCAGACAGGTCCGTATTGGTTAAACCCTATCAAAGATCCAAAATCAAGAAGAGGGAGTCCCTCAGGGGAGTATACTATTTGTAACCCTCTTCAACATAAAAATCAATAGCATCACCAATTGCCTGAATCCTGGAGTTGATAGTTATTTGTTCGTTGATGACTTCTGCATCACAATATATACGGGCATCAACATAATAAACAATGGCAATGATAAACGGCTTTAAAATTTCCAAAACAAAAACTAAGTGTACATTTTTATCAATTAAGAAAAATGCATAACAACCCTACATTAGATCTGGACGGATCAGAAATTTCAGTGGTTGACCAGTACAAATTCCTTGGCGTTATTTTTTATGAAAAGCTCTCTTTCATTCCATACATTCAATATTTAAAAGACAAATGTAGCGAAACATTAAAACTCCTTCGTGTAATAGCCCACGAAGACTGGGGTGCTGACCAGCACACCTTGCTGAAATTATATAGAATCTTAATCCACTCAAAAATTGACTATGGCTGTTTCTTATATGGAGCAGCCAGAAGATCCTGCCTCAAATAATTACAGACAGTTCACTATGAAGGATTGAGAGTCATCTTAGAGGCTTTTAGAACTTTTCCAGTGGAGAGCCTTTATTCTGAAACCTACGAACCACCTCTAAAACTTAGATTCCCAAAATTAGGTCTACGTGGCTTATGACTGCACTTTTAATCCCAAACAGCACAACCTATTTGAGCAGAGAGAAAAGACCATAAAAACATTCAATCTTTGCATGAAACACATACTGGAATACATAGACATTTCACTCACAAACATTCATGATACCATACAACTAAGCTCTCCTCCCTGGCTACTAAAGCAAACGGTGGTTATCCTTGATTTAAACAAGCTCTCTAAAAAATAAAACTTATCCCCTTACCTACCAAGAGAAACTAAACAACATTCAGGAGAGATATCCCAATCACTTACACATTTTCACGGATGGCTCCAAAAGCAACAATGGAACCAGATGTGAAGCAGTTCTCCACAAGAAAACCTTGAAAAAACGCCCTCCAAAAGAGACCTCAATATTTTCGGCTGAAATCTGTGCAATAAATTTGGCACTTAAACTAATTTCAACCAGCAACAAGGAAAAATTAATCATTCATTCAGACTCCATCTATGTTCTACAATCTCTTAAAAATACAAAACTTTATAATCCCTTCATTGACATGCTTCTAAACAAACTCAATTCCATGAACCATAGCAAAAAGATGATATTCTGCTGGATCCCAAGCCATATAGTAATCCAGGGAAACAATAAAGCAGATTCATTAGCTAAAGCTGCTCTCAATATGGTGCCTGATAAAAGATCAAAAATACCATATCCTGACCTCAAACCGAAAATCACGCAAATAATTACAAAGAAATGGTAACAATTATGGGAGAAAAATCCTCACAACAAGCTCTTCCAAGAATGTCCCATTTTAAAAGAAAGGTATCTGAATCTGTATCCTAATAATACCAGAAGAGAAGAAACAACTCTTGTCCGGCTATGCATTGGACATACCAGATTAACTCACTCCTTCATTCTAAAAGATGAGCCTTTCCCTAAATGTTCATGTGGAAACCAGTACACTATAAAATACATCTTGATTGAATGCACAAAACTCGCCAACATTTGACAAAGGTTTTATGTTGACAAAATGAACCAACTATTTAGAATTATCAACTCTAAGCAGATATTGAACTTTCTGAAAAGAACTGGCCTTCTATCAAAAACGTAGACTGATGTATTTTCCATTCTTGCAATCACTTAACACTGGAAACAAATTATTAATATTAGATAGCAGTACTGGTGTTAGCTAAAATAGCTCCAAGTATTATTGTATGCAAACAAGTGAGCTCTTGTTTGTCTAAAAATGTTAAACTACAAATTATGCGCTTACAATTCATATATATTTGATATATATATATACATAAACAGGATTTGGCATGAAATAACCCATAAGAGTTTGATATGCCATAAAACCCAACAAACCGAACCAAACCAAAGTAATGTGTAGCAATTATTTTTGAAGTGTGTTTGTAATGCAAAATTTTGGAAAGCTTCGACTTCAGCAAATTTGTGGGGAATCATGAAAAATTTTCATACCTTGTGAGATGATTTTATTCAGAAGATAAAATATCAATGATAAAGATAATAATTAAAAACTTTAATATATTCTAGCTGACAATAATTATAATCTTAGGTAAAACCATCTTTGGTATATTCTAAAGATTTATAAACAAATTGTTAACAAATACGATTGTGCATTGATGCAAAAGTTCCCAGCATCTTGACACAATAAAAATCTTGCAAGTATCTTTGAACTTTTTTATAGCTTCTGTATACATACTCTTTAAGAATTGTTTTCTAGAAAAGTTATCAAGTAGTAGGTATAAAACAATGTAATTTTCAAGCAGTAGGTGAATCATCATCACTATCAAAGTGTACTAACAGCACAGATTCCCTTGTCCGTCTCTCACTATCCATCCCCATTGGCCATTGCTCTTTGTAAGTCATCTAGATGGCATCCAGCATCTAAACAGAGCTAATGAATGTAAATTTTTGCTGGTCAGTCAACATTTGTATGTCTATGTATAGGAGTCCATCGAGGAAAGTCACTAATAAGTTTATACTTACTTCTTCACTAGTAACCAGCATGTTTTGCATAGATTGTTTGTGAGATAGGAAGTAAATGGCCTTACAATTACTATTTTGTAGGGTGCTGCTTCCAGAATTTGTTCAAAACAGCACACAGCATCCTTGTGTAGTTACCATCTAGCTTTTTCTCCTGGCATTTTGTAAGTCTTGATTGTGCCACCAACTAGTAGTACTGACACAGTTATAGGTTGTGTAGTTACCATATAGCTTTTTCTCTCAACATTTTGTAAATGTTGATAGTGTAACCAACTAGTAGTACTGACACAGTTATAGCTTGTGTAGTTACCATATAGCTTTTTCTCTCAACATTTTGTAAATGTTGATAGTGCAACCAACTAGTAGTACTGACACAGTTATAGCTTGTGTAGTTACCATATAGCTTTTTCTCTCAACATTTCGTAAATGTTGATAGTGCAACCAACTAGTAGTGCTGACACAGTTATAGCTTGTGTAGTTACTATCTAGCTTTTTCTCTCAACATTTTGTAAATGTTGATAGTGCAACCAACTAGTAGTACTGACACAGTTATAGCTTGTGTAGTTACTATCTAGCTTTTTCTCTCAGCATTTCATTAGAATTGAAGTTGAGCAATTTTTTTTTTCAATAAAAAGTTAATTTTCTTCTAAATCAATGATACCAAGATTTTATTATTTCTAGTGGAACTTTCAACTATGAAAATCAATATTATTAGGTGGTTAATTTTTACCAAACTCTACAACCCTGAACTTCTCTTTAAAATATATCAATCATCTTGCTATTATAATATCATTACTTGCCTTAAATCACCGGCAATGACCTGGCAAGTAATGTTTAAATGCTGAAATAAAAAGAATGTATCTTTCATAATAATAAGTATAAGGCTTGCTTATTGCATTAGTAGAACCAACACCCATCCATCATATTTATGACATGAAATAAAACCTGCTACCCTGCAATTTGTTATTTCATTTGGTAAAAGTTGCTTTCTATAAGTATTTTAGGGAGGTGCCCGTGGTGTAATGGTTATCGTCGTAGGAAATGGACCCAGTGACACGAGTTCAAATCCTGGGCAAGACTGATGGCATTTCACATAGCACTAATACCCTTGGGAACGGTATGAATCCAATTATTCTCCCTCCAGCTATGGAAAAATTGTAGGGCTGATTGATTTCTTCAGCCTTGGTGAGGTAACTAGTCTAGGAGAAGGAAAACTCTGAATTCAGACCTGTTAGATTCCACTTGAAAATTGACCTTGTGTCATATCCTGCCTGAGCGGAGGGGTTGGTAAATATGTATAAGTATTTTAGGGGAAATAATTCTGTTTTTGTTCCTGTAATCCTAAAATAAAAAATGAAATATTCATATGAAAATAGTATTGCATTACATTATGAATATTTGTAAGATTTTGTTTGAAAAATTATTTATTGCTAAAGTGAATCCAGAGACAACACTCTTGCTATTTTCTTCATTAAAAAAATAATGCAACTATCAAACTGCAAATACTTTTAGCTTTGAAATTAAATCATTGAGATTTATTCAAAAAGCTTACATCAGTAAAAGTTCATTTCCCAAGATAGCTGATCTTCATAAGTTCTCCCTTCTTATATATGTATATATATATAGTAATAAAACAATATTCTAGCAATTTCAACCACAATGTATATGCGTGTGTGCACACACACATGCATACACATTATCATATTTCCTGTTGTAAATGACATATTATTATTTACATTTGAATCAGCACTTAACCTTTTTTCTTCTTTTTTTTACACCTCTCACTATAACTTTCTATACTTCTTTCTTTATTTTTTCTTTTCTCTCTTTCAGTTTCTCTTTTTTTCAGATTTGTTCTCTTTTTCCTTTCTTCTTCTCATGTTTGTGTGACTGTGAAATATATATCATAGAACAAGGGAACCTGTTGAGTTCAATGGTGGTTCTTTATTATATCGATGCTTCTATTTAAGGTGGAGTGAATAATTCTAATTGATATATCATACTTCTTTATATCAAGAATATATAAATGATCAAAAAATGATGTTCACTTCTAATGAAGACCCAAATGAAAATATGCAACTGCAAATTGAACTGGAAATTGCTCTATTCTCTGATGCAGAACATTATCTCACAATGGCATGCCATTTATGATAGGTTATGATTATGGTTATATATATACCAACTTGATGCAAAATTTTGTGTGTATATAGTAATTTCAAGGAAATCAATAGTGATGGGTCCTTTCATGTTCCAGAATCCTGCATGACCTTCTTTACTGACTGCCAGAGAGAATGCTTTCACTCCATGAACTGTATTTTTTACTCTGGCTTGTAATAGCTAAACTCATGTTTAGACCATTTATAACCTTGTTTGTTTTTTTTACAAACACATGCCTCTCTGTACACATTCTTTTGTACATTTGACAAGGTTTGCACTCTCAGCCACCAAAAATTTGATAACAGACCTCTGTTCAAGCCGAGAGCACTCTGATTTGTTGCCATTTTGAATAGTCTCAAAAGAAATTTTTTTGCTAGATTAAAATAATTTAAGCTATAAACCTATTTCAAAAAATGCAGAGTCTTCATTTATAGAAAGAAAATTCTAAAAAAACAACATTATTTTGTCTTTTTTCCAACAAATTCCCCTTATTTATTGAATAATTCTCATATATATAGTAGATATTGATATATTTGTAGGTGATGGAATTTGCTTGAACTTTTCTAATATATTATTTTCTTTTCTACATTTATTTGGTGAACTCAGATCCAGGAAAACCTTTGATATTTGATCATACTCAAGAGTTGCTACTTTTCAGAATAGTGTTTTAATCTTTTTTTAAAATTCAGATGATGATAATGTTGAGATCTTTTAAAGGCGTAAAAATAATATTCAAGCTATTTCCACTATACACACATATATATATATATATATATATAAGATGGAGGTAGTTGAAGAAGAAATTGACAAAAATTTATTTTCAATTTTTTTATTTTATTGGCTAATTGATATATTGGGGTCAAATGTGTGTGAAAATGTATGCTCTACTTAAAGCTGTTCTAATATACAACAATTTTGTACACATAAGTTCTAAAAAAAAGGACCTTTTCTTTTTGTTCATCAATGACTATCAGATCTCCTTATTGATTTGTATTGCTTTCTTTTGTCATTGTGTTCTCTGACGAAACATATTCTAGAAAAGGAACATTTTTTCATTTATGATGTATTCTCTACTTAAACCTATTCTAAGATATTGTACTCAGCACAGAATATATATATATATATATATATATATATGTGTGTGTGTGTGTTAGGATAGTATAGATACAGAGTCAGTGGTGCTTGTTGACTCTCAGCTTCTCACCAATGCTGTCAGAAGACTATCTTAAATTTGGTATTTATTCTCTATCACCAATATTGAGCACTCTCTGTTTCTAAATTTAGCAAGCTATATATATATATATATATAGTCATCCACAGACAGATCTGTTTCGTTCTATCAGAACTCATCAGTGTGGCTAGACATATTAGCTTCCCGTAGCCGGGATCGAAATCTGGTTGACTCAAAAGCCAAGCCAAGCCTCTAACCCTTCAGCCACGAGGAGCCATTAGCTGCAAAGTAAATTTTAAACGGTTATGAATCACAATTACTATTGTTTACATACATCTGTTCAACGGCTGCTGAGACCTCAATTCATATGTATGAAGAGGCTTGCAATAAACGCTAATGGCAACACGATTACTTCGTTCACCAGAGAACTCAACCCCACGGGGGTAATGGAGTATATATATATATATATATATATTAAAATAAGTAGGTCCACAAAGATTTGTATTTTTTAAATTTATTTTGTAAAAACAAAATAAATAAATAAATTAAAAAATACAAATCTCTTCATGGACCTACTTATTTTAAAATATTTTTATTCTCTCTGTGGACCATCTACAAAAATTTTATATATATATATATATATATATATATAAAGTTTTTTCTAAATAAGAAGCTTTTTCTCCATGATAGAAAAGGACTGGTTTTAATAAGTCTGTACCCTGAGACAGTTATTTGCTAGTTTAATTTTCATCTGAATTTTTCACTGCGTAATGTTTGCTAACCGGTTCATTGGCCTAGTGGGTAGAGTGTACACCAATGGCCCGGGAGACCGGGGTTCAATCCGAGGTCGAGTCATACCAAAGACTTAAAAAATGGTACTTGATACCTCCTTGCTTAACACTCAGCATTATAAGGTACGTATCAAGTGTAAAGTGGAGCAATCCAGGGAAAGGAGTAGTGCTCTCCCCCTACACCTTGGTGTAGTAGCTATTGAAAAAGGAGCCTTCAGTTTGCCCTCAACTACAATGTTTGCTCTCCATTTAATGGAAAAGCAATAGATTAAGTGCATGGATAAAGAATATTATGTTGAAAAATATTTGTGTTAAGTAAATGTTTTTTTTTTTACCCATAGACTTAGAACTAATTGATATACTTCAAACTTTTTTGTTATTTGCTGTTTTTCTCATTTTTACTTTTCACTTTCAAGTTACTTATTCATTTCTACATGGATGAAGATTCACAAACAGACACAATCACTGAGAGTTAATATAAATAACATGACTGGCCCTTTAAAATAATTATGTAATACAAAGAAACTTCATTTTTTTTCTTCTTCAATCATGATGATGAGATAAAAAAAAAAAAGAAAGGGTGTTGATCTGCAGCAGCAGCAGCACCTCTGCAACCAACAGAGAAGCTTTTAAACTAACCACTTACTCAATGTTCTAAAACTGACTCTGAAATTCTTGCAAAGGTGGTTCACCTAATGTGTAGGTGGCAGTGTCAAAAAATCATGTGTTGCAAGCTTTAATAACACAATACATGAGATGAGACTGCTTGACAAAATGATGTCTGGTTTTTATGTACTGTATTGAATTTGGAATGGTTGAGAATATAAGACTTGAATAAGACTAGGAAAGAGAGAGAATAAGGAATTGTGGTTTCAGTTTTATTTGCACATAACAAAGAAATACTGTTCATATATGTATAACAAACAATGTGGCATTTTCTTTTTTTTTTTTTTCATTATATATAATTTCAGATAGGATCAGTGTAGTACCTGTGCACCTTGCTGATGAAAATATCCCTTTACAGCACTGTTTTTCTTTATTTTATTTTTTTTTTCTTTAATCTTATTTTTCTTACTTGTTTACCCCTATTATTCAGTAGATTTAATAGTCTAATTTTTTCCAAATTTCTTTGATAACGCATTGACATAAATAGTTTGTCTTTTTAAATTCTTAAATTGTTAAGTAAGCAGCATGATTTGAATTTTCATCCTTTGGAGCCTGTTTGACAGATACAACACTTTGATTAATAAGGCTATGAAAGTCAACATTCTAATTTATCCAAATATCAATATTCTTCAATGTCTAATTTTTAGTCAACACTATAATGTTTGTTTATGATCAGTAGAATGAAATATTAAAAAGAATGAGGCTATGAAAGTCAATATTCTAATTTATCCAAATAGCAATATTCTTCAATATCTCATTTTTAATCAACACAAAATTGTTTGTTTATGGTTAGTAGTATAAAATATATTAAAATAATATAAATACAAAAACTAGTCAACAATTTTGAAAGAGTTCATTTAAATGTAGAAAATATCTTGATATTTTCTAAAAGTAAAATTTCCTTAAAATGTACTTCGCTATCTTTACAATTTACATATATGAATATCAAAAAATAAATTCTATGTATAATATTCTATGAATTCATAGAAATTCTATGGAATAAAATTAATGTTTAACTAGAAAGCATTCAGAGAACCCATACTTCTGCCATTGTCACTACTAAAACTAACCAATCAGGTGAAAGATTCCAGATTGTTATGAAAAAAGTCTTTAATAATTAAGAACATATCAAGAATTTGAAAAACGACTTATGAAATTTGTCATTTATTTTGCAAGCATTATGAACGTTTTTTTTTTTTTAATTTCGTGTTTATCAAGATGGGTTGAAATAAAATAAATATAAATATTTTGAGTAAAATGCTCTTTTACTTTGTTTAATGTCATAAACACTTCACTTGAATATTCAAGCAAATATTTGTCTATAATCCTTAATATTAATTTTCAATCCCCATAAAGAATAATTTGACACTAAAATGTAGCAGAGTATTTTGAATTAACTGTTATTAAAATGTCATATTTATGGCCAACCAGCTCAATGGCCTAGTGGGGAGAGTGTTCGCCAATGGTTCAGGAGACTGGCATTTAATCTCAGGTCAAGTCATACCAAAGACTTTTAAAAAATGGTACTTGATACCTCCTTACTTAACACTCAGCATTATAAGGTATGTATCAAGGGTAAAGCGGAGCAATCCAGGGAAAGGACTAGCACCTTCTCCGACACCTCGGCATAGTAGCTATTGAAAAGGGAACTTTTGGGTCGCCCTCAACTACAATCGCCAACTTTTATTACCAGCTCTCTTAAACTGAATGGATTTATCTGTTCTTTGGCTGATGGCTCTACCACCTTCCATCAAATATTATTGAAATTCACTGAGAAATATTTTATATATTGTATATATTGTGTGAACGGACACCGAAAAATATTGTTGAATACATAACCTCTGCCAATTAAATTGGACAGTGGTTAGCTTGTTGTCATAACTATTAAAATAGCGCATAAATCGTCCATTAAATCTGATTGAATGTTAAGAAAATCAATTAGAAAAAAAAATTAATGTAAGAAATACAGAGGAGCAAAAATGTTTGAAATTCTTACATTAATGAATCAATTATAATTTTTCTTTATTTGGTCTTTTTGGCTAAAACTGCCTGACATTATCAAATTGATCTTTCTTTCTATTTCCCTCTTTTGTGATCTGTTCATCTCTCCTCAGTTGCAATTTATCTCTCTGTCCTCCCTTGGTTGTGATCTATCTATCCTCTCACTATCTCTCTCTCTCCCAAAAGTAACATAACACTTATATTTGAAACTGTCTTATTTAATTATACTTTTTGAGCCTTCAGATAAACTCATCTCTTCCTACTCCACATTTCTCCTTGTGTGTGTTTATATATATATATATATATATATATATATAATCATATAAAATATAGTTCAGCCAAAATCAGACAAGAAAATTTAATGGTCAATTTAGAAGCTACAGTAACCTAGAGACAAAATCATAAATTGTGACTATGCTATAAATATCTTCCACTTGTTTTTATCACCCAACTTTAATGTTCAATAAACTTAACATTATAGAAAATATTTTGTGTTTCAAACAATTATAAACTTCTAGAGACAATCCACTATCAAAGACTTTGAAAATAGTTTTGTAACTTTCATATTGGACTCCACAAAAAATAATGTGATAAAGTCATTAAAATGATAATTAATTCTCATCTTTCATAAATAGTATATATTTATCTATGCTTCCCTCAAGGCAGGATTTGACACAAGGTCTTTTTATAATAGGGATTCATATAAAGTAGACATGAAAAGGTCTGTTTCCCAAGCATCTTTTCTTATTTATTTTTGAATATTTTGCTTAAATGTAATGTTAATTCCCTCAGACTTTCAAGAGTAGATAATTCAAATCATTATTGCATTTTTTATTCTGTGTAAAAATCACAGCTAGCAAACAACAATAATAACAACATTTACCGGCTCAGCAGTCCCTGTCTAGTGTCCCTCTGGCTGACAAAAAATGAGACAGACCACACTAAGCGGGCCGGTATATATTTATGCTGATACAGCCACTCCTGGGCTAGCGACCAATCGCTGCTCAGGGAATGGATTCAACTATGCGCACATGATGGAATGCCCCAGTGGCCATAAGACCTTTCCCTTCCTCTATTCTGGGTTGATTTCTGCGTGTAATGCAACTGAGTGCTTACTCACTGTCTATATGATAGAACTTCGACATTCAGAATATTTTTATAACAAAATTATTTTAAAGCAGCATAGAAAAATTTTGAATTTAAAAACTAAATTAGCTTAATAAATAAGAAATCTTTGTTGGTTCTGTAAAATGATTTAATCGTGGAATTATCAAATTTGTTATGTTGCCAAGTCCAGGGGGGAAGGTTCTGTAAAATGCACCGACAGCGTCTCTGTTTTATGTCCTATCTAGGACACTTGTTTGGGGAGTCTTACCTCTCTGCAATCTGATGGTGAGGCCCTGGGCCAAAGTGGACCTGAGAGTGATAGCAATAAAGGGGTACTCTGCATTCCCCAAAGCTCCAGCATTACCAAAGAGTAACCCCTGATAGGATCCTATCTATGGGTTAAATAAAACTAAACTGTGTACTTATGTTAAGCTGAATTGTTTGAAATAGAACTGTTCATATGTATAAAAATGGATTTGGCATTAAATAACCTATAATGGTTGATATGCCATAAAACCAAACCAAACTAAAACAAAGTTTCTATCAAAATGACTTGATTTGGCATTAAATGACCTAAAAAGGGTTGATATACCGCAAAACAACCAATTAAACCAAACCAGATTTGTTATGCATACTTAATTGCCTCTAAGGAGCGGATTTAATATAACTCTTCCTGTGTCTTATAAAGAAAGGGAGTTCTCATCAACTATGAGTCTCTGACAATGAAATAATTACAAGCATGGATTTCATTTAATAAACAGCAAAAGTTGTCTACCATTTTTAAAGATTCAAAGTTGCATAGATAGTGTTGTGCACATAACTGCAGAAATCACAAATCATATTTGCATAAAAAATTAAACAGAAAAAACATAGTATATAAGTGTTCATGTTTGGTAAATTACCTCTGTGTGTATGTGTGTGTGTGTGTGGAGAAGTCATATGATAGAAGCAGCAGAGAAAAAGAGAAAGCCAACTACAATATTTTCCATCAGAAATGTGACAAAATCAAAATGCTGATCATGTGATCAACATCAGAAAAATATGCCCCAAAAGGTTGATTCATGATATTGAATTGAATATTCATTTTAGCCAAAATTAGAAATCACCAAAAATGAAAGTTGCAAAATACATACTGTGTAATGTTGTCAAAAAAATGGATGATTGAAGAATTAACCTGAAATCTGTTTATAATTTCTAAAAGATTTTCAAAATGTGTTTCGATGAATTGCTTGTTGATTGGACAAGGTTTTTTTACTCTTTCTTGTTTTTTATCTTCCCTTTTTCTCTTTTTCCTTTCTTATCTCTCTTTTTCTCTTTTTTTCTTTTTTCTTTTCTCTCTTCCAATTTTTCTTTCTCCCCCCTTTCTTTTTTCAACCTTCTGTTCTCTTTTTTTTTTTCTTGAGTCTCTTCCTCATTCTCTAATACCTTATTCTCTTTTTACATCTTTATCTCATTTCTTCCTTTCTCTCTTTTTTTATCACTTGCTTTTTCCTTCTCTTTCTTTTCTTTATCTTTCCCTCTTTTTTCCTTTTCTTTTTTTTTTTTGCCTCAATTATTTTTAAATAGTTTTATCAAATGCAATAATAATTCCCTCAGACTTTCCAGAGTAAATGATTGAAATCCTTTTTGTAATTTTTATTCAAAATAGTTTTATTTACTTTCTTTTTTTCTATTCTTAGTGTCTTTTCCTTTTATGTTTTCCAACTCTCTTTCTGTTTGTTTTGAGTATTTTACTCTTTCTCTCTTTATTTTTTCCTTCTCTCTCTCCCTCTCTCTTTTGCTATCAAAGTTAGCAGCTACAATGTTTTAAAAGCATAGGAATAAAAATCAAATTATTAATTGTTTTAAACTGACATGACTTTTTTTCTCTGTGGTTGAATGGCTTTTTCAACTAGGGTTATAAACCGATTTTAATAGAAGTTGAATAAAAAGTCTTGCACAAGATTCCCACTCATGGACTGAGTCTGAAAGAATTCTTTATTCTAACACAACATCAAATAAGAACATGTAATATAAGATGGATTGAATACAATATAATGTCACTGTTTTTATAATAACTCTCCAAGCTGTTATATTTATTGTCAGTCATGATATGCATAAGGTAATGCTATGCATTTTGCCAATGGTTATTTTGCTGAATAATTTACTGCAAAGAACACAGAGGTGTGCCCCATCTCCAGTTAACATTCAATCAAAATATTCTCTTCTTGGTATGTTTACTCTACCTTGGCAGAAAATTGTCAATTTCTTTCCTAAAATATCATTCAAAGAACATATGCTTACAGAATTTAATCCAAGTCAAGTATGATTAAGTTTTTGACTTGTGTTTATTTAATCTTATTTTCAGTTGCTTAGTATAAATCAGAAAAATAACTTAATGATGGAATGATAAAGTTTATTCACAATGAAAGTAAAACTAGTCAAAACTTAATAGCAATTGATAATGCTTTGTGTCAAACATTAAAATGATATCTTGTAAAATTTATCTCATTTCCAGAAAATGGTAAAATATGATGTGCATATTAATTGTTGGATAGAATTTATTTGTCTTTCTGTCTTCTATAGATGACAAAACCATTAAATCTAAAGCTACTAAATTTTGTAGGTATAGTTATTGAACCTTGGGGAAAATTTTAGCAAACATTTTAGGTTCCTATCAAAGAAAATGAACTGTAGGACTCTTGTCTGGAATGTATCACTTATTTAATTTTCATATTTGTATATATCTAACAGATGCAAACTATGCAGATGATTTAGCACTTCTTGCGAATACTCCTGCCCAAGCCAAATTCCAGCTGCATAGCCTAGACCAAGCAGCAGGAGATATTAGCCTCCATGGGAACACAAATAAAACTGAGTACATGTTTTAAACAAGAAAAAGGCATCTCCACTCCAAGTGGCTGGTCTCTAAAATTAGAAGATTAGTCTACATATCTTGGTAGCAATATCTCATCAACTAAAAATGATGTTAATATATGCCTAGTGAAGGCATGGACTGCTGTTGATAGATTATCAATCATATAGAAGTCTGATCTATCTGATAAAATAAAATGGGATTTTTTCCAAGCTGCAGTTGTGTCAGTACTACTGTATGGATGCACCACATGGATGCTAACAAAAGAAATAGCTAGATGAGAATTATACAAGAATGTTACATATTATTTTGAACAAATCCTGGAAGCGGCACCCCACAAAACAGCAGCTATACAGCTACCTACCTCCCATCTCAAAAGTAACACAAACAAGACCTGCAGGATAAGCAAGGACAAACTCATTAGTGACATTCTTCTATGGATCCCCTACACATGGTCATGCCAGTGTTGGTCAACCCACGAGAACTTATTTACATCAGCACTGTGCAGATGATATTAGATGTAGTTTGGAAAACCTACCAGGAGCGATAGATGATAGGAATGGATGGAGAGAGAGAGTCAGGGAAATCCGTGTTGTCAGTGTGACTTGATAATGATGATAATATTTCTGGCTAAAATTGTTCTTCAAATTATTTTTACTTATAATACATACTCAAACCTTCAAAATTGGTGGTGCTGATATAATATGAATTGACATTTTTCTAGATCATTCATTGATTTAATTCATTGTCCCACAACTTCTGTAAATAAATTCAAAAACTAATAATGAAGAAAGCATTTATTTTACACATTCATCAACATAATTTTCTTCTGTGCAAATGTATTTAATCTGCTACTACTCATATAGATTGAACATTATACAGCAAAAATTTCAAATCAAAATTCAAGTAATGATTATGTCAGACTATGAACTTAGTGATTTATGCTTAAATGTGTTACGAGGCATGGCTTCAGTCTTTAAACAGTTCATTACTATTGATTCATTAATGTGTGTATAAAATTATAAATTTGTATATGTATGCATATATAAGCATGTATAAAACAAACCATAGTCATCTAACTATGTGTGTGAGACAGTTCAAAGTCTATAGTAAGAATAAAACATGAATATTTAAGTCATAGTAAAAAAAAAACTGAATTTAAAGAACGACTGACATCAACCTATTCTGATAAAAATTCATTTATACTCTTTAAGGAAAATGAAGTGCACATATTGTAGTTTTTTGGTATCTGAACTTGTATATTCTTTTAATAGAAGATCAGCCAAAAATGCACAATCTTGCTGGCAGAGGTTATGTACTAATGATGGTACCACTACTCATAAAGAATTACAGAGAATGGAATTGGCAGACATCACACTTCCTGACAGTTGTCAGCAGCAATGATTATCTAAAATAAAGATTTATCTTTGTAGATTCGTGAAGTTTTGGCTACTTCAAAGTATTTTCCACATTCTTCTTTTTTTCTTGAATTCAACTTTGGGTTTTAGCTCATATATGCACAGGTTTATTTTAGAGATTCTCTTTACACTGCAGTTAATAAAATTATATCATTGATATATATATTCTAATTTATCGAAGTCCAGCTCTTACATTGGTAGGATTTATAACCATGATATCTTGATAGGATTTATAAGCATTGATATAATTGGTAGGATTTATAACTTCGGATATAATTGCTAGGATTTATAGCCAATGATATAAGTCCTACTCATGATATCATTGGTTATATATCCTACCAATGATAACTTTTGATATAATTGCTAGGATTTATGACCAATGATATCATTCCTAGGATTTAGAATACATTATATCTTTGGTAGGATTTATAACCCATGATATCATTGGTAGGATTTATAACTTCTGATATCATTGGTAGGATTTATAACTAATGATATCATTGGTAGGATTTATAACTTCTGATATCATAGGTAGGATTTATAACCATGATATCATTGGTAGGATTTATAACTTCTGATATCATAGGTAGGATTTATAACTAATGATATCATTGGTAGTATTTATAACCCATGATATCATTGGTAGGATTTATAACTTCTGATATCATAGGTAAGATTTATAACCCATGATATAATTGGTAGTGTTTATAACCGTTGATATCATTGGAAGGATTTATAACTGATTTAGCATCAATGTACATTCAAATCTGACTTAGTATAATGGTTATCATTGTGGGCTGTCAAATTGGTGACCTGAGTTCAAATCATGGATGTGGTGTGTGCATTTCACATCATACTAATTGCCTTGGAAAAAGCATGTATCCATATGTTCTTCCACCCAAACCCCTCTATAGGTAATTAATAGATCAGACTAGTTTCTTCCTCCTTGGTTAGGCAACCTGTCTAGGTGAAGGAAAATTGAATTTAGACCTGATTTACTATGTTCAAAAACTGATCTTGTGTCTCACCCTACCCATGTTAGAGAGGTTGGATACCTACCTACCTACATACATACATATATACATATCAAAGTAATTATAGGTAATTGAATGCGTGTATGAAAATATATTTCTACATGTGAATCAGCAATGTCAAACTTAGTTTTTAGTTTCTATCCTTTTGTTATTGTTATCATATTTCATATTATCATAGAATATATATAAGTTTGTATATATATATATATATATATATATATATACTGCTACACAAGATGTAGTTTGGAACACCTCTCAGGAGCAATGAATGATAGGGATGGATGGAGAGAGAGAATCAGGGAAATCCATGAAATCAGTATGACTTGATGATGAGGATGATATATATATATATATATACAAAGTGCATACAATAAGCTTCCAGACTTTTTTTGTATGGGCACTTTTATTGATAGTACACTCATGAAACTCTAATCCCCTTCGAAGTAATCTCCTCCGGCTGCAATGCACTTGTTGTACCATTCCAACAACTTCTGGAAGGCCCCATGGAAGTCCTCTTATGTGAGTGTGTCAATGACCTTTGTCACAGCCTCTTTCATCTCCTCAATTGTCTCATAACAACAGCCTCTCTGCTTAGGGATTAACCAAAAATCACAGCGAGCAACGTCTAGACTATAGGTAGGATGAGGAACTGTCTTGATGCCCATCTTGGTCAAATAGTCTGTGACAAGGATGGAGTTGTGGACTGGTGCATTGTCCTGCTGGAAATGCCACTGACCCAATTTGAAGAGTGCTGGCCTCTTCCAATGGAATCTCCTGAACTCCCTTAAAACTTCAACATTGTAACCCTAACCCTTATCCTAACTCTGGTGTATTGACTTCCCTACTCCTCCCACACCTCTCATCATCCCTCACAGACTCCCTGCCTTCCTTGAATCTCTGATGCCACTCAAAAACTGATGCCCAGTTCATGCAAGATGGTCCAAAAGCAGGGTGAAGCATTTCATACATTTCTGTTGGATTTTTTCCAAGTTTAAAACAGAATTTTATTGCATATCATTCTTCTAAAGTGTCCTCACATCAAGATTGCATTTTTGAAATTCACCAGCTGTGCCAATCAGGCTTTAGTAGGGTGTATTCCAATTGCTGCTATAGCTGTTCATTTGAACCTGAAATCATAAAAATTGGTCAGTCATCTCATAAGATGTATAGCAATAACATACTAAATTTTCAAGAGTCTACGACTATTTTAAATGCCCATACGAAAAATGTCTGGAAACTTATCGTATGCCCCTCGTGTATATATATATATATAGGTTTTTAATTTTGTATGTATATTACCTTAACACAGCAAAAATAACACATTTTAGAGATATTTTTGTTAGTGCAGTTACATCAAAATGTTTAGAGAAAATAAAGCAATTTCCAATCACGTTTGCAACTGTGTTCATTTTCATCCTTATCATTATCACTCAAGGGAGGTAAATATTAATGGTAATCATAGAGTCCTTCTCCTTAATTAGTTATCTGAAATTGGTTATGATATTAATTTTATAAATCAAATATAACTTGATATTGAGTTTAATAGCTGTTTCAGGTGTGTAACAAAAGGTGTCAGTCATACCTTAATGTCAAAATGATTCAATTTGATTTGTCTCATTAGTAATTAT
This sequence comes from Sepioteuthis lessoniana, assembly GCA_963585895.1. NCBI lineage: Eukaryota > Metazoa > Mollusca > Cephalopoda > Myopsida > Loliginidae > Sepioteuthis > Sepioteuthis lessoniana. The sequence continues at coordinate 6,479,492 of OY757906.1, forward strand.
AAAATCATCCATCTTTGGGAAAATTTGAAATTGCTTACAATATGGAGATTTTCAAAACCAAACAATAAAAATAAATTGAAAAGATGTACAAATAATAAGTTAGAAGAAATGCAAGGGATTATGGGAAATTTTCAATTTAGTTAAACGAACAAGAAATCTAAAAAGGAACAAGTGTGACAAGTCAGTGTTCATAATTATGAATAGGATGAGAACATTCATTTTAGGCTTGTAGAAATAAATGCCTATTTATATGCAAAGAAGAAAATGTTTCAGAAGGTCCTCAGTTAAGAATGTTATGGAAATATCAACAATATCCAATCTCTCTCAAGTTTTCTCTCATTATTTACCTTCTACAGACTTTCCTTTTTAATGCATGTAATATATATATATAACCTGAAATAAATGAAGTTCATTGCTCTTGTCCTTGGCTGCCCCATTGCTACTAGTTTCATGCAACTAGTAGTAATGGAGCAGCCAAGGAGTGGGGTCATGAACCTCATTTATTTTAGGTTTTATTCTGCTCTGCCAGCTAGTATAGAGCAGTTCCTTTTCTTTTATTTTTTTGTAATGCATTTTTTTAAAAACTTGTTCACTTTCATATTTGCAACTAATTCATATGTACTAGTATATCAAAACATTCTAGGTTCCAGCATATAACAAAGTGGCAAGAATTGATATTATATGGGCGATTTGTATAAAGGTCTCTGTATATCTTGTCTTCACTGCTCTAAATAGCAGTAAACAAGTAGTCATGGACGAGTTCAACTACTCTCAGAAAAGGTATGAATGGCTTGTCCACAACAATATTTTATATATATATATATATATATATATATATATCCTATTTACCCAACCCCTCTGCTCAGGCAGGATATGACACAAGGTCAATTTTTAAGCGGAGTTTAATAGGTTTGAATTCAGAGTTTTCCTTCTCCTAGACTAGTTGCCTCCCCAAGGCTGAAGACCCTAGTCTGCCCTACTATTTACCCATAGCTGGATGGAGAATATTTGGATTCATACCTTTCCCAAGGGTATTAGTGCTATGTGAAATGCAATCAGTCAGGTCCAGGATTTGAACTCGTGTCGCCATGTCCATATCAGGCGACGATAACCATTACACCACGGGCATATATATATATATATATATATATATATATATATATATATATATATATGTGTGTGTGTGTGTGCGTGTATGTGTGTAATTTCTTTGTCTAAAGATGCCTATCTAACAGTTTAAAAATATAGAGTCTGCTGAAATATTATTATAAAAAAATATGAGTAATTTTTAAAGATTTTTCTTTTATATGGAATTATTTGCTCTGTATTTTAATTCTTTATTATTTTATATTGACCTCTCTTTTCGATTTTGAATTACATGGATATTGAAGAAGGAAATTCCTAAAATAAAATTGTTCTCACCATGGGCGATATTGGATAATATAAGGAGATATATATATGCGATATTGGATAATATAAGGATATATATATATATATATATATATATATATATATATATATATATTGACAGAAAGAGAGAGAAGTGCACATACAGGAGTGTACATGTATCTCTTGGTAATTTCCTTCTTGGTTGGGCCAAGAACTTTTAACCACCATCTCATATATATATAATGTAGTTGCTTTATTCATAAATAAAGAGTGCTCAATATCGGTGATAGACCTTATGTAGATAAGTTAAGATAGTATAGTCAGTCAGTGGCACGTGATGACTGTCAGTTTTTTGCCTCTACAATCATCAGCCAGTGATGACATTGGTGAGAAAAGGATAATCTCCAAGTGATGTTGACTCTGTATGTACATTATCCTAACTTAGATTGATCTATCTCTATATATATATGCATATACATATATGTATATGCTGTGTATTTAAAAAAATACTGCTTATTTGAAAAAAATAAAAATGTTAGTTTGAAAACTGAAATGGTGGTGCCAACAATAGCAAAAGAATGGCACAGTGGATAGAGGCGTTGAGTCTCTACGGTTCCAGGTGAGCATTGTCAGAAGATAGCAGTTTCAATTCCTACCCAAGCCAGCCAGAGGTTTACTTGGTCAAAAACGTGGTGCGATAGACAATAACTATGGAAGGCAGTAATTACTGGGGATACAGTTACAAGACTCAGTGTTCCTATCCGAAGTCGCAGTTAATCACCTGAAGAAGGCCAGAGGTGAAATTTGGCCGAAACATAGTGAGAAGAAACAACAAAAAACTACCAAGATGAGGACAAAAAGTCTGCAATAAATAAAAATTAATTCTCAGAATGGTGCTCAGTTCAAAAATATTGTAGAGCTAATATAACAATTGTTGTATAATCGGTTGGCAATTTGCTTCAGTTTGATCAAAGAAGAAAACTTCACACTGTATTAGGAAAATAATCAGAGAACTTTGTTTGAAAACTAAGAGAACAGAGGATATATGTTTTACTTCAGTGACAACGAAAAACAAGGGAGAATTTCTATCTTCACATTCTTACATCATCTCAAGGTTACTTAAGAGTGTCATGTGTGTATGTCACTGCAAACAATTATTTTTGACCTTGAGCTTTGTTGCCCAGTTGGCTGGGGCTGTAGAATACACCGACTGCACCTCTGCAGAGGGGTAAGATCCTCCCCCCAATGAGTGTCCTGGATATGACACTAAACAATCTGATGGTGAGGTTCCAGTGATGCTGGAGCTTTGGGAATGCAGAGCACTTCTTCATTACCACTCTGGCCTGGTGTGGTAGCACCTGATAAAGGCCCTATCTATGGGTTAAATAGAACTAACAGCATACTTATGCTAAACTGAATTATTTGACTAAACTGAATAGCTTGAAATAAATGTTTTTGACAATTAAACCATACTTACATTTAAACTGCATGCTTATGCTAAACTGAATTATTTGAAATGGAACTGTCTTTTGACATTGAAACTGTACTTACACTAAACTGATTTGTTTAATATAGAACAGTTTTGACATTTAACTGTGTGTAAACAAAATTTGTACTTATACTAAACTGAATTAGCCGAATTAGAACTGCTTGACTAAACTGAATAGCTTGAAATGGAAATATTTTTCACAATTCAACTGTTTTGAAATAGAACTATTTTCATAAAAATCATTTTGGAATTAAATAACCTACAAAGGTTGATATGCCATAAAACCCCAACCAACCAACCAACCAACCAACCTTGAGCTTTGAATTTGCATGCCAGTAACCCTTCTAGAGACATGCTTCAAATTTACATAGCAGTGATTTTGCTTTACTTGTTCTCAAGGTCAGCCAGCTCCCAGGTACAGTATTTCAGGCAACCCTCTTTGAAGTTTGACACAAGGCCTTCACCTCAAGTGTCCCTTTCAGCCCACATTATATAACACGATTTCTTGATCATCCGGTGTCACTGATCCAACGACACCTCATAATCAAGAAATTGTAAGACTTGAAATTGTGAGTTTGGTGATTTTTATATTCATTTTTCTTTTTAAAGATGTGTGTGTGTGTGTGTGTGGTTATAAATTTGTTATATATAAATGCATGAAGCAAATTCATAGCTATATTTTTCATTTTAATGAAATCAATAGTTCACTTAAAATCAGAAACCTGCTTTTTCTTTTCTAAAATAAAGAGGAATGAATAAATTCTAGATTTCCAACACTTTCGTAGTAAATACAATTTATTTTGATGTACAGTTTTTCCTAGAACTTCATATTTTTAAATTCTACTCTCTCTCTCTCTCTCTCATTACACATAATCTCTCAACCTCTTTCTCTTCCCCCTTGTTATTTCATGTCCACACATTGTCTCTGATTCCTTTTCTTCTGTCTCAACCATACTGACAAGTTTTTCTCTCTCTCTCTCTCTCTCTTCATCTTTCACTGCATTCCTTTATATTCACACACTCTTTCTTTCCCTTTATAACTATACAAGCAGTCCCTCTCACTCTCTTTCTCTCCTACTTTGTTCTTTCATATTCATACTGTTTCTCTCTCCCCCCTATTGTTTCTTCATGACAGAATTCATTCTCTCTCTCTCTTCAAATGCTAACACTCTCTTTTGCTCTACTTTTTATCCATGCACACAGTTGGTCTCTCTCACTCTCTTATTGTCCTTCACATTTCTCCCTCCTCCCTGTAGTTTCTTATCAAAAGTCACCCTCTCTCTCTCTCTCTCTCTCTCTATTCCTGTACTGAATCATAAAAAAGCAAACTGCATATAAGATATATTTCCATACCAACTGATATTTCCATTTTGGCACTTGTGTGAATGTCTTTCCAAAATTTGCAGACAAATCAAATAAAAAGAAGAATAGCAGCAAAAAAATGCACAACTTTATTGTAAGAAATATGGAAAGTAAAGTCATGTTTATTTCTATGGAAAATGTTCTTGCCTCCAGGGAATGTTCTTGTCTGATGAAAATAATTCAGACAATATGAATTATTTGAATCTAAAAGAATTTTTTAAAAAACTTGATTGTTGAATCAGATTGTAAAAGACAAAATATTGACATAAATAACATAAGAATTAAGAGTTCAGAAAAGTCCAAACAATGACATCATCAATTTTACAGATTCAATCAAACATGTCCTCAACTTATACACAATTTGCTCTCTATTTACAAAATTGTTTATATCACATAAAGACTGCATGGTATAACAGTTATTGTCATAAGAAATGTTGCCCAGTCAGCTGGGGCTATAGAATACACTAACTGCTTCTCTGCAGAGGAGTAAGACCCCCACCAATTCAATGAATGTCCTGGATATAACACTAAACAATCTGATGTTGGGGTTCCAGTAATGCCAAGGTTTGGGGAATGCGGAGTTTTCTTTCATTGTCATCACTCCCAGGTCCACTCTGGCCCAGAGTGGTAGCACCTGGTATGGTCCTATCTATGGGTCAAATAGAACTAAACTGTGTACTTAAGTTAAACTGGCCTAGTGGGTAGAGTGTTCACCAATGGGCCAGGAGACCTGGGTTCAATCCCAGGTCGCGTCATACCAAAGACTTTTAAAATGGTATTTGATACCTCCTAGATTAACACTCAACAATACAAGGTACATATTAAGGTTAAAGTGGAGCAATCCAGAGAAAGGAGTAGCGCCCTCCCCTACACCGCAGTGTAGTAGCAATTGAAAAGGGAGCCTTCTGGTCGCCCTCGACTACGGTCGCTAACTTTACTTTAACTTATATGTATAAAAATGGATTTGACAACCTACAATGGTTGATATGCCATAAAACCAAACCAAACCATAAGAAGAGTGTTCACCAATGGTCTGGGAGACTGGGGTTCAATCCCAGGTCGAGTCATACCAAAGACTCAAAAAATGGTACTTGATGCCACCTTGCTTAGCACTCAGCATTATAAGGTGAGAATCAAGGGTAAAGTAGAGCAATCCAGGGAATGGAGTAGTGACCTCCCCTTCACCTCGGTGTAGTAGTTATTGAAAAGGGAGCCTTCAGGTCACCCTTGACTAAAGTCGACAACTTTACTGTTAAACTATAAGAAATAGACCAGACCATCTGAGTTCAAATCCTGTGGCTGATTGCATTTCATTTTGCATTCTTTCTCTTGAAAAAGGCATGTATATATTTACACAACCCCTTCCCCACAGGAAGGATATGAAACAAGGTCAATTTTTTAGCAGAAGAAAGTTGGTTTGAATTTAGAGTTTTCCTTCTAGATTAATTGTCTAAACAAGACCATAAAAACAAGTCTGTCCTATTTACCTATAGTTGGTGAGAAAAGAGGTGGATTCATGCCTTTCCCAAGGACATTAGTTCAAAGTGAAATGCAAACAGCATCTCCCAGGACTTGAACTCTGCTTGCTGATTCCATTTCCTATGATGATAACCATTACACTAAGTGCACCCTGAGAAAGGCATGTATACTTCTCTTCTCCTCCAAATAAATAGGACAGAGTGGACTCTTTAGCCTTGGTATGGAAACTGGTCTAGAAGAAGAAAAACTAAATTCAAACTAGCTGTACTCCACTTAAAAATTCACCTTCTGTCAGATCTTGACTGTGGTAGAGGGATTTGGTAAATACATACAATTAAAGACTGCCTTTAGTGATCATTAAGCTCATTGTTAAGTCATATTTATCGAATTTATATTATGATCAGCTACAAATAAATAAAGAGAAATCAAGTCTTTCATAATTTTACTGATACCATGTAATCTATTGCCACTTGCCTAGTGGTTGAGTAATTGAAACCTTCACCAGGCTCACCTGTTGACAGATACCTGGCAGGAGGGAAAATAACACCTGTCAAAAGGTGGATTAATCCTCTTCAACAGTCATCTAGCTTACATGTGCCATGAAGTGTAAGAAGAGCTTCCTTTTCATTAAAGCATGGTCTAACTATTTACTGCAACTGATTCTCTCTCAGCTGCCCTATTGGTAGGGTTTAGAACACACTGACTATGTCCCCTGCAGACCACTCCCTGTCCCCACCCCAAAAAAGGAGGTGTCCAGGGTATGATTCTAAACTGCATTTGGTAGTGATATTCCACTTTTGGGAAGTGTGGAGTATACCTGTTAGAGTCCCATCTATCTGTCAAATAGATCTGTTTAAGAATTATTTGTATCCAATAGGACTATTTACCAAAAAAATACCTCTTAAGAAACAACTACAAAGAAGGTCAATATGAACATACAATGAATTCTATAACTTCCAAAACCCAGTTGGCTGGGGCTGGGGCTGGAGCTGTAGAATACGCAGACTGCATCTCTGCAGAGAGTTAAAAAAAAAACTTCCCGCTACCACTAACAGGTGTCCTGATTATGAAGATGCATTTCGCTCTGGCCAAACAAACGACAACACAATAATGACGATGACACAGTTCTTAGAAAAATATACCTCTCACTTTATTTGAAAGGGTTTATGTGAGAGGGAGTTGGAGACTGAATAGAACTGCAACATATTGACTCCCACTCTTATGGCCATCAGCGTTGTGTCTTTCTCGTTCTCCAGAGTTGCTCAACCGGAGGCCTGGAGGCCCAGCTCTCTGCTGGGTGCTAGCTTTCTCTACCACATCTTGTCTCCAAACTGGTCTGGTCTCCAAACTAACCTGACTTCCTGTTTTCACCAAGTTATATAATAGTTCAATCGCCCACTCAATATCTTATGCACTTCCGCCATCTTTGGAATAGCATGTTTGATTGTCATCGAGCAGAAATAACTATCATGCAGTTCACAGGTCACTCTCTTCCGGTGCATCAGTCTGCGACTGTACCATGGGATTTTAACCCTGTCCCATATTGTCAGCCAAGCTCGCCCACGCCAATAGAATATGCACTTCCGCCGTCTTTGGAATAGCATGTTTGGCGGGGTCAGAGGTCAATATACAACAATGACATTAAACAATCTGATAGTGAAGCTCCAGTAATACTCAAACTTTGGGGAATGTGGAGTACCCTTAAATTGCCATCACTCCCAGGTTGGAGTGGTAGCATCTGATAGGGTCCCATCTATGGGTCAAATAGAACTGTTTGACATTTAAACTGAGTGCAAACAAATGACTTATGCTAAATTGAATTGTTTAAAATAGAACTGTTTGATCATTTAATTGTGTGTAAACAAATGACTGATGTTTAATTGAATTGTTAGTGATACATAGCAATACTTGGAACCATTTAACTTCTTTGACTTATGTTTACAAATCATAAATATCTAATATATATGTATAACCCGGATTTGGCATTAAATAACCTACAATAGTTGATATACCATAAAACCCAACCAAAAACCAGCCTAACATCTGTGCATAAAATAAAGCTAAACAGGTTGACATATTCTGGAGATCTGCAGACTGTGGAGTATTCTTTCAATGCCATTATTCCCAGATCCACTCAGACCCAGAGTAGTAGTACCTGTTAGGATCCCATCTCCGGGTCAAATACATCTGTTTAATAATTATTCATATTTAATAGGACCTTGGGCCAAAAAACCTTAAGAAACAATTATCATGGATAGCAGAAAAAAATTAGGAAAGTATTTTGTAAATTCAATAATAATAATAATGATGATATAGGGTAACTGTCACTGTAATGTGTAGTAGATATTAGAATTTTGTTGAACTAAAATCAAAGCTTCAGATTATATTCTATATACAGATAAAGTCTTAGTAATGGAGCAGTGTGTGTGTGATAGTATTCACCTGATGGCTGTTAAGCCAGCTTTGCATATTTATTCATATGTGGAGTTTCTTGGCAGATTGGTGTCTGAAGATGAATCCCAGCCACGTTTGGTTTCTTTGTTTAAAGGCATATCAACCTTTGTAGGTTATTTAATGCCAAAGCCATTCTCCTAGAAGAACAGTAGTGGTACTATTTAACCCATAGCTGGGAGGATAAGGGGGTTCATACCTTTCCCAAGGGTATTTGCCCAAAAGTGAATGTAATGGCGTGACTGGAGTACGAACTCGCTTACTACGATTCCGCAGTCCATCGCTTTAACCATTACACCACGAGGGCACCCCCTCCAGCCACATTTGTGTAACTAGTTTAAATTCAGTGTTTTTCTTCTCCTAGACCAATTGCCATACCAAGATTAAAGAGCCCAGTTTGCCCTACTATTTACCCATAAATGGCAGGAGAATAGATGGATGTTTACTTTTCCCAAGAATATTAGCACTAAGTGAACGGCAAACAGATGTATCCTAATCATAGAATGTGCAGAAGGTAGTACCTGACTTAAAAGCAACTCTAAAGAGATTGCTTTAACAATAATTAGCAGCCTTAGTGGAAAGGAAATAGCAAACGGTTTTTGTGAAATGTTATAAGTAAACATGATTTTTTTAAAAAAAAGGCTAAAAATGGAATGTCAATATATTGAATTTCACCTGCTTTAAACGTCTTGAGATATACCTCAAGTGGTACAGTAAAGGAGGAAATGTCAATTAAAAAAGAAAAATCTAAGCCTTCATTTTGGGAACTATTCTAATTAGAAATGTTAGCTGATACAAATTCAAAAAAGAAATAAATATCCCTTACTATTTCTTTCAAGACATTGCCAATTTTTAATTTGGAGTGTTCAATTGAAAAAAACAAGCTAAAGAATCTGCCAACCAAAGACACAATTTTTAATAGATCAATATACAAAGTTTGAAGGTGCTTTAGATAGTGTAATGATTAACAAGCTAAACTCACAAACTAGTTCAGTTCTCACTGTGTGCTCTACCGTTTTGGCCTTGTGCCAAACGAAATAAAACTTAAATATAACCAGAAGATATCCTCATGAGAAAAATTAAAACTCTGATTATCTGGTTATTTATTAAGTCATTTAGATCATTCCTCGTATATTTCTGTCTAATTTTGTATTCCTTTTGGGCTCACTTGTTATTAATTTCACATTGCTGATATCTGTTAGTTATTACTGGAAATAAATATACCACCAAGTCACCAGTACTCTCCTCAGTATTCTTTCATAGTTTTATGAATTGTATTACCTTAACTCTACCTGAATTCTTCAAATCCTTACAAGAGTCATTCTGAGAGTACCAATGATTATGAGCAATATCTTATTTCTGATATTTTTCAGCTTTTATAATTCTTATGCAAGGTCCTGGTATTTTTCTATCATTTTTTTTTTCTTTTTTTGTTTTCAATAATATCTTGTAAACTTTCAGGATGAACTCATTCATTGACATAACTTCTTTGCTCACTATTTAATAATCATAAAAATGACAGTACTATTAATATTACTAACATAGTAATCATAAAAATGATAGTGCTATTAATATATATTAATAATTATAAAAATGGCAGTATTATTAATACATATAAATATTACTGTCAGTTTCATGGTTACTATGCTAATAATATATTATTAGCATGATAATCATAAAAATGACAGTACTATTCATATTACTAGCATTGTAATAAAAATGACAGTACTGGCAAGAATTGCTGAGATATGCTCATTCAGGATGTAAGGAGTGAGATGGACAATAAAGATTCCTAAAGGGTATTCAGCAATCCCAACTAGGCCAATGGTTAAACTGGGAGGAGACTTTGTAAAAGTCTAATACTTGGAACGACATATGGCAGATAGCTCCTCTCAGGTTGAGTTTTCTAATACGCTCTATGTACATCCAGCTTTCTTCTAAAAACAATCTTTTTAAATGAAAGAAAGAAAGTGATCCTCCCTCTCCTCTATGTAATGACAAACCACAAACAATGGAGCATGTCCTCAGCTCCTGTAAGACAGCTCTTGGTAATGGGAGATATACCTGGAGGCACAATAGAATATTGGATAAGTTGGTCAGATTTATAAAGAGTTATATGAAATCTGAACACACTATTTCAACCCAGAAATTAGTTGCAGATTTGGGGGCAAAATATATCCCGGCTCTAAGCAAACAATCAAACATCAATCTATACTCGGTCAAAATCTTCTTGGATCAAGTGGAAATTGGGGAGGTATCTGCCGACCTACCTGGATGGCATAATGATTACCCAAAAACAATATCTAGTAAGCATCTTCGACCAGATATTGTTCTTCTGTCAATAAACCTTAAAATCATCATGGTAGAATTATCCAGATAGAGCAAAGCCACTAGTATAAAACCAGTTAAATTCTAAGATCTTAAAAAAGAGCTGGAAAAGGAAGGGTATAGTGTGATCATGAAAGACACGGAAATGGGAGCAAGAGGATTCATAACAGGCATCTTGTTCCAGTTTATGGGTCAAATCGGAATCAAAGAGCTTAATAGAGTCAAATGTATAAGATGCCTCATAGAAGTAACAGGAAATAGTTCCATGTGAATATGGAACAAAAGAAATATCCCATAGAACAATTCAAAATAAAGATCATTACACCAACACCTGATCGCAAATGCATAACAAGATTCACTCAATATTCTCATTATGGACACAGATTTCTTTTTTTTTTCAAATCACATTTCGCTGTTACACTTCTGAGTCTACACAACATCATAATGGGGCCTCAGTGATATATATATTTATACTGGGTGGGAGGTGCAAATAAAACCGTTGAGATGAAGGCCCCAAAGCAGTGCACACTTTTTCCTGATGAAATATTAGTATTTATCGAATAAGTAAAAGAAATAAGGCTAAAACTTTTATTCAGTGAAAAAAAATCCCATTGTGTAGAATTAGTTGGTTGAATGAAAATGCTATCTGACTGTCCACTCACTTTTTGGTGAGCATCAGTTACTTATAAAGTAATTTCCTTCTTACTAACATAATAATCATAAAAATGATAGTACTATTAATATTACTAGCATTATCATCATGTGCTGCTAACATGGATTTAAAAGTAAGTAGTCCAACTGTAGTCAAGGACGATCCAAAGGCTTGCTTTTCAAAAGTTCTACACCAAGGTGTAGGAGAGGGTGCTACTTCTTTCCCTGGATTACTCAACTGACCCTTGATCCATACCTTATAATGCTGACTGTTAAACAAAGAGGCATCAATTACCATTTTTTATGTATTTGGTATGACTTGACCTGGAATTGAACCTTGGTCTCCCAGACAATTGGCGAACACTCTACCACTGCGTCAATGGGCTGGTCTAGTATAGTAATCATGAAAATGTCTACTATTAATATTACTAGCATAGTAATAATAAAAATGACAGTATTATTAATATATATTAATAATAATGAAAATTACAGCATTATTAATATATATTAATAATACTGTCTACTATGCTAGTTATATATTTCTATTATAGTAATCATAAAAATTACCATATTATTTACATATCTGTTAGACAACAAATCTATCTGTTGTCTATTCACTAGAACAGTAAGTTTTTAGGAAAGTTGAATCATTTAGAATTCAAAACAAATCAGTGAACTTCAATACACAATTTTAATCATTGAATCATTTTTTAAAAATCTGCTGTCTATTCTTTACGAAATTTTGTTTTCAAAAAAAATTATCACACACTCAATCTAAAGCTAAAAAAGAAATGTGAGAACCTAAAATTTGTTTGAATTTTTCTAAATCTTCAAAGTATTTCCGCCTTTTTTATTTTCTTTTAAAAACTTATTCAGTTGGAGCAGGAAATTATTTGAAAGAAAAAAAATCTTGAAACTGAAAATTTTTCATTTGTTTTTTTAAGAAAATCTTCAAACTGTTTTTTTTTTTTTTTTTTCAAATTTTTGATGAGGAAAGAATTTTTAGAATAATGACTCATTTAGATGAATATGTACCAACATAAAGCTAAAGTTTTTAAAAGCAGCTCATAGCAACTCATTATAAAATTGAGAATCTATTTTAGCATGCATATTTCTATTTGTGCTGATGTGTGGATAGGCTGCTAATTTCTCATGCCATCAGTACAGTTTCAAATCATGCCAGTTGTAAGTCATTAATCTTATATAATTATATATATAATTCAATTTGTTTCAGTGTGACACATTCAGGTGAACAGACTAAAAATTTATTGACAATAGCTTATATATATATATATATATATATATATATATATATATATATATATATATATATAATCAGTATTGTTCAGTTGGATATAGGTGTATCAAGTTTTTGAATATTCAAAATAACTGTTTACTTTATGGAATTACATTTTGTGTGTTTATATTATATAAAACCTATATGCTTTATCACCAATATTGAGCCCCTTTTGTTTATAGATGTGGCAGACTACATTTTTAGTGTAGGGAGACAAAACATAATTGTCTTTCCTTGGGTTGGGATATATATGATCAAGAGAGAAATCAAAGCTCTTTCTCTTTCTGTTTTGGTTCCCATCTTTAAAGGGATAAAACCGATCTTTCGTTCTTATTCTTGGAGTGAAGTGGACATGCCTTTCATCACTGTTAGTTCAACAGAAAAGTGACTATATCTCCAACCCCGGTTAGATACTTTATTTCGCCCAGTCATTAAAATGTCAAGCGACATGGATCAACATTTCAAGACAAGTCAGACTTTTTCATTATTGTTGTATCCCTTTTGTATGCATTACTTAATCATAGAACAACATACATATTTTATATTTGTTTATAGTTATAATGTTCCTGTAATATTTATTACATGTTTTTATATGCATATGTATTAAATATCTTATATGAGTTTATCTCATCTTTCCTTTCCATTTATTCAGCGTTAGAATATCAATAAATGCCCTAATGCTAATATTGGAACTTGATGATTTGGGTAGCTACTAAATATCCTTCCTAGCACCTAATAATGGTTAAGTCTCTAGAAGCCAGTATAATTCCAATATTAGAAGAGTGGATTTACTCCATTCCTCTGCTCTAGGCAGGATGCAACAAAATAAAGCTGGTTTAAATTGAATTTTCTTTCTCTTTGACTGGTTGCCTTACCAAGGCTAGAGAAACCAGTCTGTCCTACTATTTATCCATAATTATGGGAAGAAGAGATGGATTCATGCCTTTCTCCAAAGGTATTAGCATGAAGTAAAATGCAAACAGCTTTGTCTAGGACTTTTTATGCTAAGAGCTACTTCTGTGTTGACATAGAGACAATGGTGCTTGATGACAGTCTGGTGATAGCATAGGTGAGAAACTGACAAAGATCTTGGCTGAGGATTGCACATTATTACTGGTCCATTGGTCTAGTGGGTAGAGTGTTTGCCAATGTTCCAGGAGATTGGAATTCAATCCCAGGTCAAGTCATACTAGAAACTCAAAAAATGGTACTTGATGCCTATTTACTAACACTCAGCATTATAAGGTACAAATCCAGGGAAAGGAGTAGCACCGTCTTCTACATCTGGGTGTAGTAGCTATTGAAAAGGGAGCCTTCGGGTTGCCCTCAACTACAGTCGCCAACTTTACTTTTTACTTTACTTATATATATATATATATATAATGAAACTGACTCCTTGTAAAGTTGACTTGGTGAAATAATGTTTATCAATTACTATTGCCTCTTTAGTAAATTAGTCATGCATGAATGGTTTACTCACGTTTTCATTCATCTACTCTTTACTGTCAACCATCACACTATGTCTTTTGTCAAGAGGGGTCAGGAAATAGTAGATTCATGCCTTTTCTTATAGCATTAGTGCTAAGTGAAACACAAGCAGTCTCAGTTAATATTTATTGGTAAACCAATTCCATTTTCCATGCTGACAACTGTTACATGACCTCACACTTATAAAATATGTAGAGAGTAATTATTTTTCAAGAGATATTTTATTTCCTGTGTAGGACAGAAAACAACAAATATTTATGTAATAATGTTTGCTTTTTCATCTCTCTCTCTCTCTCTCTCTCTCTCATCATGAAATACAAATGAATTTACATTACATATTATCACAGCTTACCATCTTTCAATCCTTTCAACTGTCATTAATGAAATGTAATGTAAAAATATAAAAAGAAAACAATCCAATGAAAGTCAGCCTTTTGATAATTATTCAGTTTTTATTAATTTTTCTGTTCTTTCACTGGGGTTTAGAATATGTTGACTATATCCTTGTATGTTAGAGGTAAGACACCTATCAAAAGAGGTGTCCTAGGTATGACACATAAAATGTAAATATAAATGATTCCCCAATCTCTTGACATAAAATAACCCTAGACAGATTGAAATGGCATTAAAATCAATTGATCATATTTTTTTTAATTGTCTATTTTCTTCTATATCTGTATAGTTGGACTGGACATACTCTTTATCAGTTATTTATTATTAACTTTTGTAAGTCTATTTATAACTTGTATAAAAAAAATGTCTTTCTTTTTTTTTGAGTTTGACAATAATTTGTATTGTATTTATATCATATATCAAATGAGGTCATGTGTGACTTTCCTGAATCTAGTGTACAAATGTTTTGGTAGACACTTTGAGTCAAATGAAACTCAAGGACTATCACACAGATATTGATTACGAGAACAGCCTTAATCCAGAACTTGTTAAAATATGAACATTCAAAAACTTCTCCCATGTTTTGAGCATTTACAAAACACAAACTGGAAGTGAAAAAGTAAAACTATACTCTGGATCATCTTCACTAAATGTTTCCTTTTTTTTTTTCTTTTCTTTTGTTAACAATTGCCTATCATTTTCAATTCTCCTTCTCGTTTCCCTAAATATCAGTTTATCTTTTATTCTATCTTGTGTTTGTACTGTATGTCTATTCGTGCATATCTCTCTCTCTCTCTCTCTCTCTCTCTCTCTCTCTCTCTCTCTCTCAGTAGCAAGAACAATCTTACCTTATTTGTTTTTTGTCCTTTTCCATACATTTGAAACTTGTGTTTCATCAGTCAGTAAATGTGTAACTTAGGATATTGCAAACAATTTGTAGGTTCAATCTTCTCTGGGTACCCCACACTCGCAGCATTGTATCAAACACTAAACCTAACCCGTTTAAGACTGATCACCAATTAATTTTAAAGCTTGTGTAGATTGATTTTCTAAATTTTACACATTAACCCCTCTCTATACCATATATCGTCTGTTAGGATTATTCTAAAGTAATGGAATAGATGAATTATTACTCATGAATGTCTTGTTTTGGTCGTTCTCATAAATCAATGCCTGATTGCAGAGTATCGAAATTCGGTAATTTATGATGAAAGATCGCAAAATAAATCGATACTTTCGTAGCACTACATGAAAATTGTCATGTTGCTGATACATGAGCGTGTACTCTTCTAGAGTCAATTATTATTCAACCATTGATGGTTGTTTTGTAAACAAACACACGTGTTTGACTGGTCCGTTTAGAATAAGTACACTAAATTCATACCTACCTATACGTGCATTTAAAAATAAACATTTTAAAGCTGAATTAAGTCTGGAATTCTGCAGCATTTCATTCAAAGTAATAAGAACAATCAAGCGACGATCGAACTTACTATCAATGTTTTGTTTTTTTTCAACAACAAAAAAGAAAGAAAAAAAAGCACGCGAACCACTGCAGTACTCGTGTGTCGGCTTGAGTGAAAAGTGTGTGTGTGTCGGTCTCACAAAATAGCCTCAATTTGTGACCCTACTCTGCCACCCTCTTTCTGCTGATTTTCTTCAGTCAAATTTCTCGTACTTATACGCCGGCTTACGACAAATACCCCATCAGAAAATGATTAATTTTTTCTTCAAAAAGGAAAGAAAACACACTACTACTAATACTACTACGTGCTTCTTCATTTGTATCCCAAAAGTGTGTATCTCTGTTCTCCCATTTTAAAAAACAAAAACAACCACCAGAGAACCAACACGATCAAGTACGAACTCTGTGTGTGTGTGTGTGTGTGTGTAAGTGTGTGTGTTGCATCTGTGAAAGCCTTGACAACAACACTAGAGTAGGCATTGGCGTAAATTGTTTGTTATTATTATTGGGAGTAGAAAAAGAGACAGAGAGAGAAATTTATCAATTATATCGCTTGTGTGTGAAAACTACACCACCTTTCAGGACGATGAAAGAAGGAACCAGACATTCTTCTTTGCTTTGCCTTTAAGGAATAACCCGTTTCTACCATTAACACTTTTTAATGTGTTCTAAGGATTTTGACGCGAACCATCACCACCACCACTACTACAAATTGACTGATCCTCTCTGGTTGCAAAAGAGTTCCTTGGGATGAAAGGAATTTCCTCATGTTTATCTAAAAACATGTTGGATTAGAATGGTTTGGAATTTCTCTCTTCTTTTTTATGTTCTAAATAAATGCATTACGACGTAAAGTTTTACTCTAAATTAAGTTGCAGTTTTTATGAGCAAAAATAATGAATAAACGCTTGTACTTATTTTACGGACTTTTCCCCGGTTACCTGGGCATTTAAAAGTAAATGGAATAACATAATTTTCTTTCTTTAATGTGCGAAATTAAGAGAAATCAAAACTTTGTTTTGATTATTGTGAAGCTTTACAATAAAAAATGATGCTAAAGTGTTCTATCTGATTATTTTAGGGCATCTCGCGTGGTGTAATGGTTAGCAAACTAGATCAGCAAACCATTTCCAGTGAATTCGATTCTCAATGGGTGCCTCTGACACACGGTTTCGTGCCACAACTAAGTAAAACTTAGTAAATAATTATACATGACTATCATCTGATAAAATAGTTTTGTTGTTACGCAGTAAATACAAAGTTAACAGGATTTATAAACAATGATATTGTAAGTACACGAAATAATCTTGCTATTATTTAGAATACTATCAGTAAGTTGTGTAAAAGCTTAGCTAGGTAATAATTTTTTAAAAAAGTTTTAAACATTACTATTTTGACAATGTTGTTTTATTTTGTTTACATGTTGTTTTATTTTGTTGTCATTTGCAGTATTTTCAAATTTCAAATCCATTCCTGTTCTCGTGAGTGGGTGCCTAATTTAAACCTTCTCTTGACCCTGAATCCTAACCTCCTACTTCCTCATCTATCACATTCTTCATCAATAGTTCACTTCAAATCCCGCCTCCGCATTCACCCCCCACCAAACACGAGATTTGTTTCTTCACTGCTTCTATTGCCACTGCTGTTGTTGCTACTTCCATTCACATCGCCAGTTCTTTTAAAAATCAGACGAGAATCATAAAACCACTTTGTTTACATTTTTTTCTTGACAAGCATGGTTGTACTGGCCTGGCACAAACCCTAATACTATGTAACCATCGATTCTTAATAGTTTAAAAAGCAATAACCACTAACTCGTGCATTTTTCTAGTAAGAAAAATAAATAAGAGTATCAAATAAAATTGTCTAATCATAAAAATCTGTTTTTTATCCCTGTGTAATTTTTGATATTTATTTTTTTTTGTATTTTAGTATATTCAGTTACACATTCGAATAATCAAATAAGATGTATATTTCATTCATGTTTCTAGGATTTTTTTTTCTTCTAATCGTTGCAGTATTGAATAGCATTTTTTTGTTTTTAAATCATTGTCAATCATTCTTAATAAAAGTTAAGAAAATACGTGTTATAATCAAAGTAGACAAAATTTATTTCTCCATAGAATTAACCTTTTTAAAAAAAAATAGAAATCATTGTGAAAAGATTTTTAACGATTTACAAGACTAGTTGATACTGAGGGAAAACATCGTCTTTGAAATTTCCAGCAGAAAATTCTTTTATAAAAACTTTCTCTTTTATTCTATAAGTACGAACATTTTTATTAAAATCCAATAATTAGTTGATTTGTAAATTTTTTAAATTGGCACTTTTTAGGTGCCATCATCAAAAAAATTAGTCTGTATAAACGGAACAATTATTAATCGTCAATAGTATTTGTTTCATCTTAATTTTAGTTGTTTTTTTTAATCACATTTAGTCAGACTGTCAGTCTAAAACCATCACTGAACAACACATCGAAAATCAGCAAAAAAGTTCCAATTATAATTCATTGTTGAATACTTTTTACCTCAAAAAGCAAATTAAGAAATACTAAAAGAAAAAACAACAAGATAATACATCAACTGAGGTCCTAATCTATATAAGATTTAAGGCCAATCTCTAATGAAAAAAATTATATTAATGTTGATTATAAAGAAAAAATAATCTATATAATTTTTGATGAATTAGTATAAAAGAGTAAAAACTAATAAAATAATTTTTTATTTTTAAATGAGGCCCTGTGGGTGTGTAGCCCTAAACTATAGCTTATTTAGCTTATAAGTAAGTCCAGCACTGAACATCAACCTAACTTTCTATTTTTTCATAAAAATTACTTACTCCTTACAAACTTTACATTTTTTTTTATTTCCATATTGAATTATATTCTATTATTAAATGAAATTTAAATAACATAGCAAATAACATTTAAATAACATAGCAATGTTCCATTAAATTTAATTGAATGATTTTATTGGACTTGTGTGAAAATGGATTAGAAAAGAAAACTAATCTACAAAAATACAGAGGTGGGGGTGGGGAACATGTGAGATCCTTACATCAACAAGAAATTCTTTTTATTTGGTCTTTTAACTAAAACTTCATTCAGTTGTTAAAGCAATATATTAGTAAACAATCTACCTTTTCCCTCTCTTCATAAATCTGTTGAATGTCTCTCTCTCTCTCTCTCTCTCTCTCTCTTGTTGTGATTTGTTGTGAAGCTGAATGCCTAAAGAATTTCTCTTAGATCCACTGACTTCCCTCAAATTAGGTTTGGTTTTCTTAACAAGACGATGGTTTGTCAGTGTTAGTCAAAACTGGAAAAACATGGGGTAATTTCATCAAGAAGAAAGAAGTGATCAGATCATCATGACAACAAGAAAAAAATGAAAATAGTTGTCTTGAATATATAAGATGCTTTCATTCCTGTTGGGTTACAGATTTAGTCACACTTCAAATATGAAATCAGTATTTGATGTTGCAACAGTTAAAATAGCACACAAATCTTTCAGTACACCATTATATTGCTGGAGTTTTAGGTTGTTCAAAAAATAATGTCCAGTTTTAGATTAAACTTTTATTCCTAAATTTAAACAGGTTTATAATAAGTTAAAATATAATCCCTGAATATCTATGTATTTCTGCCATTGATTAACAAGGTTAGTTATTCTTGGATGATAAGACTCTAAAAGTTGTGATGCCAAGAAATCTTTAAATACAGTTTCTACTTCTTCTTTAGAATGGAATGTTTTTTGGCATAAAAACGGGGCAAGTACTTGAAAAAATGGTAGTTGGTGGGTGTGTGAGATCAGCAGAATATGGTGAATGTGGTAAAGTCTCATATTCCATATCAATGAGCTTCTGCAGTGTCACCCTGGCTTTATTTATCTTAAATGTTTTCCCATTTGGACATGAAGCTCATGAAGCAGTGTTAGCCTGGCAACATGCGGGAGAACATTGTCATGAAGCAAAATTATGACCGACTTAAAGTCATGCAAAAAAAGTAAATGCATCACTTCTTTTTTTTCATGTTCATGATTAGGGACATATAACCTTAAAAATCAAATTCTGTAAGAAGTGATAGAAAATTAACAAAGAGGACATGTTAATCATTAGGTTTATACGACTACTGTTAAAATAAGATGTCAGAATAGAATTTAAACAAAAAAATCAGCATTTTCCCGAACAACCCAATAATAATTGAATGAAATTGTAAAGCTTTCTCATTGGTTCATCTATATAGATAGTGAATATACTGGATAAAGTTAACTTTTACTTGATTAGATTGATTGATTTTAATGGCATGTAAACCTGTCAAGGGTTAAGGAATCTCATTCATTGTATGTTCATATTTACATTTGTTGTGTAGTTGTTTCTTAAGAAAGGTTTTTTGCACAGGGTCCTATTAAAAATAATAATTTTTAAACAGATTTATTTGACCCATATATGGGACCCTAACAGGTATTTCAACTCTGGGTCAGAGTTGACCTGGGAGTAATGGCAATGAAGGAGTACTCTACACTCCCTAGAGCTCCAAAACTAGAGCCTCAACATCAGATGCAGTTTAGTGTCATACACAGAACACTTTTTTCGGGGTGGGGGGATGTTACAGTCAGCATAGTCTAAGCCTTGCCAATGGGGCAATTTGCTAGCTTTGTTTAAGACATAAAGAAGTCGATTTTGAAATGGTTTGATTCATAGTTGAAATTAATAGGTATTTTCCTTTAATGACAAAGGTTGATGTTTGAGCCCATGTAAATGACAGAATTTTCAACTAATGACAAAGGTTGATGTTTGAGGCCATATGAATAGCAGAATTTTTATCAATGATTTTCTAAGCAAGTACTTCCATCATCTTCCACATCTTATTTTTTCCTTATATGTCCTTGAGCTTTGGTCACCTATCTTATTAAATATGAAATGGTAGACTAAGAATTAGATCCAGTTGATAGATATTTTTTTAAGAATGTTTGGACAGAAAGAATTTTCTTTCTTGAAATCAATTTGTATTGACAAGATTCCAAATAAAGGATTGAGAACAATCTTTATTTAAGCATTTTCCTTATTGTTTTTTAGTTTAATATCAGAGATAGAAAGTTGTTTTTTATAATCATTAAAAAATCATCTTTATTTTTGTTTATACTAAGATTACAAATACTTTTCAGTAAACATGAATAATAATCCAGCACTTAAAAAAAAATAAGAATGATTTAATAATTTTCTAGTTTCATGTAAAGTATTTGTACAATTTAAATGAGAATTAATATGACTGGAATTTGGTACAATAAATCTATGTCAAAGTTTTAAAATAGAAAATAAATAAAATTGTTCTTTCGTGAAACTAATGGATATAGAGTTGGAGACTTTTTAGAAATATCTAAAAAATGAATGAATGAATGATTGATTTTAACAGCATGTCACTTCATCTAAAGGTTACGGAATCACATTCATTATATGTTTATATTTATATCTTTTGTGCAGTTGTTTCCTAAGAGGTTTTTTGCTCATAGTTATATGATATTATGTATTCCAATCTAATACAAATAATTTATACATAGATAATTGGTTTCAAGTAATTATTTCTATTTAATGATAATCATTTGTTTTCAGACAGTTATATTATTTGAAGTAATTGATAATAATCCTTAATAAGTAAAGTAAAGTAAAGTAAAGTTGGCTACCATAGTCGAGGGCGACCTGAAGGCTCCCTTTTCAATAGCTACTACAACAAGGTGTAGGGGAGGGCACTACTCCTTTCCCTGGATTGCTCACTTTACCCTTGACATGTACCTTATAATGCTGAGTGTTAAGCTAGGAGGTATCAAGTACCATTTTTAAAGACATTGGTATGATTCAACCTAGGATTGAACCCAGCTCTCCTGGACCATTGGCAAACACACTACCCACTAGGCCAATGAGCCAGTTTTAGTAAACACTTATAACTACAAGTAACAGTTCTTAATCCAAAAAATTTATACACAGTTATATGACATCAAGTACTCCTATTTAATACTAATAATTTCCAACAAATCTACTTGACCCATAGATTTGATCCTAACAGATACAAAAACTCTGAGTCAGAGTGGACCTGGGAGTAATAGCAAAAAAAGTGTACTCCACACTCTCCAGAACTCGAGTTTCACCATCAGATGCAGTTTAGTGTCATACCCAGGACATCCCTGTTTTTTTTTGTTTTATTTTTTGTTTTTTTCTATCAGCTGGCTGGGTCTGTAGAATACTCAGATTGCATCTCTGCAAAGGGTTAAAATCCTACCCCTCCTCATTGAGTATCCTGATTATGACATTAAACAATCTGATGGTGAGGCTCCAGTAATGCTCAAGGTTTGGGAAATGTGGAGTACCCCTTCAATGCCATTGTTCCCAGGTTCACTCTGGCTCAGAATGGTAGCACCTGATAGGTTCCTATCAATGGGTCAAATAAAACTGTTTTATCATATAGAATGAGTACAAACAAATGACTTATGATAAATTGAATTGTTTGATCATTTAACTGTGTGTAAACAAATGACTGATGATTAATTGAATTGTTAGTGATACATAATAATACTTGGAACTATTTAACTTTGTTGACTTATGTTTACAAATCATATATATTTTACATGTATATATAAAGATGATTTGGCATTAGATAACCTACAATGGTTGATATGCCATAAAACCCAACCAGACAAAATCTTTTTTTTTTTTTAAATGGTGAGGGGGCAGCCTTACATCTTTACAAAGGATACATTCAGTATATTCTAAGCCCTACCTACACAGCAACAGAAGTATTTTAATTTCATTGTTACTTTCTTCTCATTTTAATACTGAATGAAAAAAAAAGAAATAGTCATCTGAAATGAAGATCTATAAAAACTTAGTATCTTTTGACAATTATCAGGATTTTATTTCTTCAAGCAAAGCAAAAAAAAAATAATGAAGAAACAGCATCAATAATGAGAATACTTATAAATAAGCAGTCATATAAATCTGTATAAAATAGAGCATAGACCAATGAAAACATTTTAAAGTAACAATCTTATAAACAATAGTTTTAAAAGCTAATGAATATAAAATATAAATTAAAATAACTTCTAATTTTACTTTAGTGGGAAAAATTTTTATTAGACAAGAAGAGATTTTTCCCATTGGTTGATTTAATTGACTTAATTCTTATTCTCTAATTGAACTTTATACTACCCTCATGAAAATCTTTACAGTTTTTGATTGTGTTCAATTTTACTCATATCTTTTTTTCAATAACAAGTAAGGTGCCTGTGGTGTAATAGTTATCGTCACAGGAAGTATACACAGCGACACAAGTTCAAATCCTGGCCAAGACTGATTGCATTTCACATTGCACTAATACCTTTCGGAAAGGTATGAATCCAATTATTCTCCCTCCAGCTATGGGTAAATAGTAGGGCAGACCAGGTTCTTCAGCCTTGGTGAGGCAACTAGTCTAAGAGAAGGAAAACTCTGAATTCAAACCTGTTAAACTCCGCTTAAAAATTGACCTTGTGTCATGTCCTGCCCGAGCGGAGGAGTTGGTAAATATGAATAACAAATAAGCTCCCAATGAAACTCAGATCACTTTTTGCTTAGAGGTAATCTAGTTGTTGATACTAACTACTTTACTAACTAATCTACAAGAGCTTTTGAAGAAGTACAAATAACCTTTGTAAAGGGTTATGGATACACCTTGGCCCTGCAGTGCATCTAATCACTGGTTTGTGTGACCTCTTCCCCCCCCCCCCACTGTGTTTATTACTCAGAGCATGAGACTGTGTCGGAAAAGACAAAAAAGAAAAAAAAAGAAAGTCAAACTCAAGGTTTGAAGAAGTGGATTCACTTACAGATGAAGAGGTATGTGTCAACTCGGATCTTACTTTAGCTCAGTCTTCCTCCCTTATGAATCTGGCGTGAATTCTACCTAACCAGATCCTAGCAGATCACCCCAGCTGTAGAGGTGTCAGCAGATTCTGAGTGCATCTCTGCAATCACTTTCTTTGACCAACTCACTTTAACGGGTTTCTATTTTTGAAATTACCCTGAGCTTGTCACATGGGGGTATGAAAAGTAAGGTAGAGGAAGTTAGCTTAGCCACGACTATAGCAATAAGCCGAATAGCCTTGTAGGGGAGGAGAGAGAAAGTTAGGTAGAAAAAAAGGCATATAGGAACATGGGAATGGGTGTAGTTACTCAACCATTAACATACAAAAAAAAGTTGAAAACTATATTTCTAAGACAAACAACTTTTATCTCTCTACAAAGAATTTATTCTAAATGAAACAAATGTTACAAATTCATACTCACATTACACAAATTTCTCAATGCAAGGTTGAGTTACATGCACAATTCTTGATTTAACACACAAATAAAAGAAAATGAAAAATAAAACAATAAAATGAAATAAAATACAAGGCAAAGAAAGGACAGAATTAGAATAAGCAAAAAGACTTACCTGCTATTGAACTAAAAAAAAAAAGAGTAAGTATTAATGCAAATAGCTTCTCTCTGAAATACCCACATTTGGTATTTGAATTTAAAGTTCACTTTTTTCTTCTTTTTTTTTTTTGTTGGTTTCAAACTTCTAGCACATTGTCTGCCTTTGGCTAGGAACAGTTCTCTTCACTCAGATAGTTCTTTTTCTCCATGGCTTGACTATTCAATTCTGTAGGCTGGTTCGTAGGGGAATTCAAATTCCTTGTTAAATTTCTTCCACTGTCCTTTTTCTAAAAAAAAAAAATGTTTCCCAAAACTTACTCTCTTAGAGTAAGTAGAGGTCTGCAATTTTTTCTTTTCCTGCCGAAAGAAACCCACTCTTGGCTTTTTTGGCTTATTATAAATTTTACTCTGTTACTTATGAAATGGAGGAGTTTGACAAAAAGCAGTTCTAGATTTTTGACTCTGCACAACTGTCTGGTGTTGGCAGAAATCATTGAAAGATGCCTGACAAAAAGGCTATTAGTCATTCAAAACTGATTCCAGACTAAACTCACTGACCCCTGACTGGCTTCTCATTTTAATACTCACAAAGAGACAGTAACAGTCCAACTTTGAACTGAGCCAATGGTATATTTGCAATTATTAATTGCTGACTTTGCAAATTCCAAAATTCTAACTTATTCTTTGATGGATTCCTCTGACCAACTGATTGCTATAGGCTTTTACTACTTTTTAGAAAACAGGAAATGCTTGATCATTTCCTGTTTCTTTGATCCCTTCCATCCCTCTGGAAGTTGTTTAGCCCCATGCTTACTCGAGGTTATGAGATCACTTCCTTCAAATCCACGGTTGACCTACTGGCCTGCCAGGCTGGTGGCTAGTGGATGAACTGCTTCTTCCTTCGCTGTTTTGTCTCATACCGCATAGATACATCTACACACATATATACACAGATACACGAGTATATATGTACCTACATGCACACACACATCTAACTCCATAATAACATACCAAGGGTCCATAGTGTCACAAAAGATATCTGATACTCTCATCTCCATTGGAGCCAAAAGTTCCCATAAAAAGTTTTTTCCTTATTTGAAACAATTTTAAACACAAACTTTGTTCTTTAATTGTTTAACTTTGGATAAAAAAAACATATTTTAATCACAAGTGCACTTCAACTAAGTTCATTGAAATTACTAACCAACATGGTGTGATGCAGTTATTTTTTTATCCAAAATGTCAAGGTCATTGCTAAACACCATTTCAGTTATGAAATGATAAATCATCTCATTGACTCATTGTTTTAAAAGTTCAGTTTCTTTTTAGACATATTGTATATTTCTTGATTAGTTTTCTGTCATATTGAACCAAAAAGATATATAAAATTAATGAATAAAAAATTGTCTAATTACTTCCAGGTCAGAAGATCAAATTAGAGCATGACATATCTGATACATCAGCTCCCTGTTACTTGAAGAACACATTGAAATGGGAAATATATACATATTATTTTTTCTGTTTCTAATTATTTGAATGAGTCGCTATTATCTTATTTATTTATTTTTCAATTATGAATTATTAATTTCAAATAAGGAAAACTAAAATGTGTATTTTCTTTGAATTTTTATTTAAACATGACAGCCAAATGAATAGGACTTTTTTTCATATGAAGTAAAAATTGCATTAAATTCCTTTTCTAATTTAAAATTTTATTCAAAAATTTTTAATTAGTGTTATGATGTACATAGCTCCGTAAAACACGGGTACGAAATGGCCCCATGAAAGTGAGGCCGGCTCTGTAGGTTTAGCTCCCTTGAATGTAAATAAAGACACTTCCTTATTAGATAGCTTGCGTGTTCATGCGTTATTCATTATCGCTCGCCATCGGCACCAGAACATGGTATCAGAGTGGGATTTTTTTTCTACATTCGGCGAAGTCATCTCTCCACACCTCGGATAAACACACATTACTTCAGAAAATAACTAAAATAGTGTATGCGCACCGGCAAACTAATCCAACTACTCTTTGGACACCACGTGAACACATAAAACACGGAAGTCGGACCGGATCATTACACGGCACAAATCGGATACAATACCTCGGAGATAAGACTAATACTTCGGAATAATGGCTTACCCCATCCCACCACCAGAAAAAATGGACATGGACGGCGATTTGAGAGAGAACTGGTCCCTATTTAAACTCTCATGGACGAACTACGCCGACGCTATGCGCATTGATACCAAACCGGCTAAAGTCCAGGTAGGAACTTTTCTCTCTATCGTTGGCAAGGAATGCCTAAAAATTATAAAAAATCTGCCCATGACAGAGGAGGAACGTGCGGACATCAACTCCACCATAAAAAAATTATCGGACTATTTCGAACCTAAATTAAATACGACATACGAACGCTACGTATTTAATTCATGCGACCAGGAAATAGGCAAACGTTTCGATGCATATTTGAACAAGCTGAGAAAACTAATAAAAACGTGCAGATACAGCACGCTGGAAGATGAATTACTCTGCGACCGGATAGTGATGGGAACAAATAAAAAAGAAATTCGGACCAGACTCCTCAGTGAACCAGACCTAACACTAGACCGGACAATAGATATATGTCGGAGCACTGAACAAAGGGACAGACAAGTTGACGTGATAGGCAGCAGAAAAACAACAGAAACAGTGCATTATACCCAAAAAGCAGAAAAAAGAAAACAGAGACGGGAGCATATCAAGGACTGTAAATTCTGCGGACTAAGCCATGACAAAGGCAAATGTCAGGCCTATGGATTAACCTGCGCAATCTGCTTAAAGCGTAACCATGTTGCAAGGATGTGCCAATCCCAAGCGCATCCACCAAGGTCAAATAAACTGCCAGCACATGCAAAGGTCCGTTACGTCAACGACGAACCTGCCAGCAGTGATGAAAGCATATATGCCTTGGGCCTTTTGTCAGACCGCAAACACTACTACGCAAACATCCATGTATCCCCCTTAGGAGGCCAGGAAGCTCTAACCCTCAAGTTCCAAATTGACACTGGGGCAAGCTGCAGCACTCTTGCTCTTGTGGACTACAAACGCCTCACCACAGCACCCTTACAGCCCTCCCATATAAAGCTGAAGCTGTACGACAATTCCATTCTCCAACCCCAGGGAGCTGTAACACTGTGGTGTGAAGCAAACAACATCAAGAAAAAAGTCCATTTTCAAGTAGTGGACAATAATTCGCCATCCTTATTATCTGGACGGGCCAGCTCTGCACTCCAGCTTATAGCCTTCAACGTTGAATGCGTCAGACACCTGGACGAAGTTAAATCACTCACCAAGGAGGGTGTTCTCGACAACTGTAAAGATGTATTTTCCGGGCTGGGAAGACTACCAGGAGAATGCAAAATACAGATTGATAAAAACATCAAACCAGTTCAGAACAACCCCCGCAGAGTTCCACTACCACTCAAAATGGAGCTGAAACAAAAGCTGGAGGAATTGGTTGAACAAGGAGTGATAGCATGGGTCACAGAACCGACACCCTGGATCAGCAGCATAGTTGTCATTCGGAAACCCCACAAATTGAGGATCTGTATTGACCCATACCATTTGAATAAGGCAATCCAGCGTAACCACTACCCAACTCCAACAGTCGAGGAAATAGCGACAAAGATGAGCAAGGCCAGGCTCTTCTCGGTCGTAGACACTAAGTATGGGTTTCTTCAGGTTGCACTGGATGAGTCGTCTTCATACTTGACAACGTGTTGGACTCTATTTGGCAGGATACGGTGGCTTAGAATGCCACTTGGAATTAGCTCAGTCCCAGAGAAATGGCAACGACGACTCGACCACTGTTTCGAGGGACTGGACAATACTCAAGTTATTGCAGATGACACCATAATATATGGTTCTGGTGAGAATGATGCGGAGGCCGACAAAAGTCACGACACAGCATTCAGAGCACTTATCGAAAGATGCCGGGAAAAGGGTTTAAAACGCAACCCCAAAAAGTTAAACTTCAAACAAACTTCTGTCAGTTACATGGGACACATCTTCAGTGCACAGGGCTTAGCAGCAGACCCGGAGAAAGTTAAGGAAGTTTCGCAGATGCAATACCCCACA
Source organism: Sepioteuthis lessoniana (assembly GCA_963585895.1). Lineage (NCBI taxonomy): Eukaryota > Metazoa > Mollusca > Cephalopoda > Myopsida > Loliginidae > Sepioteuthis > Sepioteuthis lessoniana. The sequence goes on from OY757906.1 coordinate 6,507,847, forward strand.
CACGTCCAAGGTGTTCAGAGAGTCCGAGGAGTCGCAAACTACCTTGCTAAGTTTACACCCAAACTAAGCACTGTATGTGAACCGCTGCGACGCCTACTGGACAAGGACTCTGTATTTGACTGGTTGCCACCACACGAAACGACTTTCAGTAGGATGAAAGAACTCATCACCCAATATTCGCCCCCGGCAACTAGATACATTACCCGACCAAACACCAGCTGACCCCCAATACACTCCCATACAAACATGCACATCACAGACTCATGAAATCCAAACCCGTAGATCTAGTCGTCCTGTCCAAGTGCCAGCACGATTAAAGGACCACGACCTATCGAAAGGTAGACGCACAAAGCAAAAATTGAGGAGAAAGGGGAAGAAAGGAAAGAAAAAGAAAAAGAAAAGAAAAAAGCCCATAGGGACCTTACTTTGATTACTCGGAATTTTACTAGCTTCATTCAAAAATGAACTCACACACAATTACAAAGTATGGACTTTTACAGCATCACACATCACCTTGAACTCAGTGTAAACATCACTTGATAAGAGGGATGTTATGATGTACATAGCTCCGTAAAACACGGGTACGAAACGGCCCCATGAAAGTGAGGCCGGCTCTGTAGGTTTAGCTCCCTTGAATGTAAATAAAGACACTTCCTTATTATATAGCTTGCGTGTTCACGCGTTATTCATTATCGCTCGCCATCGGCACCAGAACAATCAGTCAAATAAAGCACTTTCAAGAATTAAATTGGGAATTTTTAAAGACTCTTCTAAAACAACAACCTGTGGTTTGAATGTCTTTTTGTATTTGAAATCAAAATGAATAGAATTCTGTTTTGTAATGAAAATGAAGAAAAAAAATCATTCTTTTAAATTTTTTACTCAGTTTTTTTTTTTTTGTTGTTAAATCTTTTTCTATTGTATTTTTTTTTCAGCTTAATTCTATTATATAAAAGCTGTCATCACTTTTTTTTAAAAATCTATTTCTTCGTTTTTTATCACAGAAAAGAAAACAAGTGTATAAAATTAATACACATAAAAAATAATGGGTTATTTATACATAAATAATCTTTTCATCCAGTGTAAATAAAAAAAAAACACAAAAGCATCATTCACTTGCAGATTGAACTGAAAATTGCTTCATTTTCTAAGTCTGAGCATTTTAAGGATATTGCTCTTGTGAAATCTTGCTATGATGTGCTGTTGTTGGGTTATGGTTACATACATACAGTATCACCCATAAATAAGTTGACCCTCAACAATATTTTTCAAAGATTTTTTTAAACCAATGATTCTAGGATTTTATTATATAAACAAAATGGATATTATTAAATAGTATTTATTACAAAAATCCACAGAATTGAAGCTTTTCAACTAAAAATATGAATGTGTATCAGTCCAAAAATAAAAACATCCATTATATGCAATTTTGTTTTTGTTATAGAGTGTCAATACTGTATAGTTTAGTAAGAGATAATATCTAATACAGTCTGTTTTTATTGTATAATGTTTTACTAGAAATAATAATATCTTTAATTAAGAAGAAAATGAACTTTTTTTTATAAAAGATTATTAGGTGTAAACTTATTAATGGGTAATACTGTACTGTATATTTATATGCAAACAATGAGAATTTTAGTAGTGTTTGTATATTTATGTATATAAACTATTCATGAACAAAGAGAAACAAAATTAGATAACACAAGCCTATATTCTGGGTGTGCCTGGTGAGCAAAAAAGAAAAAATTATAGATTCCTTAACTCCACTCCTTTATTTAGTTTTTATCAAATCTGTAAAAAAAATTCATTTGGATATATAAAGTATTTACTTTTCTAATAAAGATAAGACTTTGAAGAAAATTTTAAATGATACTTGTGTGAGAAGATGATCCTATTTACTAACCCCTCCGCTCGGGCAGGATATGACACACGGTCAATTTTTAAGCGGAGTTTAACAGGTTTGAGTTCAGAGTTTTCCTTCTCCTAGACTAGTTGCCTCGCCAAGGCTGAAGAACCCAGTCTGTCCTACTATTTACCCATAGCTGGAGGGAGAATAATTGGATTCATACCTTTCCCAAGGGTATTAGTGCTAGTGAAAATGCAATCAGTCTCATCCAGGATTTGAACTCGTGACGCCGTGTGCATTTCCTATGACGATAACCATTACACCACGGGCACCTCCATGTGCTAGAAGATGATAGTACATTTTGTAACTATAAGCACAAAATAGGCCATTGATAGATCAAATGTGCTTGGCCAGATGTGAGAAAATAAGAGTTTGTAAGATTATCTTGTGTCAATCTTCCAAACAGAGAACTTGCCTTGAAAATCTGAATTCAAAATTCTGGCTTTTTACTTGGGTTTTCATACTTGATAATAATCAAGTTTATCTGACTCCCATCTCACAACGATGAGTTAGAAAAATTTGGTTGTTATCAAGTATGCTTCTATTTTAGATAATATATAAGCCTATTTAAAATGTAAAACCAAAGGTATTTAGGGTATTATAAAATTTATCACTTCTATGTCCAAACTTTTTGGGACTTCATTTTCTTAGCACCCTCATCCTTGTATATATTTTATAAATATTATCATATATAAACGATTTTATACTTTATATATGATGATATTTACAATAAATGTGAATATCATCCTATATAAAGTATGAAATAGTTTATATATGATAATATTCATACTTATAGTAGAATATGATAATGAGAGATCATACTGACTGTCCCTTTTGAGTAGTCCCTTTGATGTAATTGCTAGTGCTGGACTGTAAGATTGTAGTATGCAAGTTCAAACTCCACTTGTACTGTTATGTTCACTTTCAGACTAATACTCTCGGGAAAGGCATGAACCTCCTTATTCCCTCAGTTATGGATTAGAAGGAAGTTACTTACCAAGTAACAGAAACTCACCAAAAAGTGATCAAATAGATAATGCTCCTTTAGCCATTCTCATTTCTACCAAGCAGTTGAACTCCATGCTTGTTTTGGGGTCATCAGGAGAGAATGTGCACCGTTTCGGGGCCTTCCTCTCAAGGCCTTAATCCCTCAGTTATGGATTAAATAGTACCACTACTGTTCTTCTATAAGGATAGCTTTGGCATTAAATAATCCATGAAGGTTAATATGGCATTAGAAAGAAAGAAATGACTGTCTCTATTTGAATGATACCTTTTTTTCTTTTTCTTTTTTTTAAATTCTTTTTTTGTGTATATATATATATATATATATATATATATATATATATATATATATATATAAGCAATTTTGACCTTGTTTACCATGGGGAATATTCAGAAAATAAGCAAGTCTCATTCTTGGAAAAAATGCTAGAGATATAAATAAATGCATCATTCATTTTAAGAACTGAAAGAATTCTGTAAGCACCTGTCTGCTAGTGTGTCTTGAAATATCAATCTAATCCTTGGTTTATGCTGATGAAGAAAATACCAACAGAGATTCTATATATTCTTTTTATGTGAAAGTAACTCAGAAGGAGGGAGCCCATACATTACTTATCTCCATTCTTTTGAAGTTACTTTCAATTCATCCTTACACACTGAATAAAGTCATTGTGTAGTTTGTGATTAATAAGAACTAGAAAACACCGAAACAGTCATGACAATCACTTGGGCATTTTTATGATTAACCAAAGATGTTTTGCATTATACAAATGCAAAAATCCATTGAATGATGGAATTTATTTTTGTATTCTTTAGAAATGAAATGGTTTCAATTTTAGGCAAATATTATTCCAAACTTTATTTTGTTTCATCCATTCTCTTGATTAGAATATGAATGCCTTTATAAACTTTCTTTTGCTTTAAATATGTCAGATTTTTCAAAACTGTATTTATTTTTAAAAGTGCATTACCAATGAATAATTTTGTGACACGTTGCTTAAATTGTTAGTTTAGCCAAGTATATATATATATAAAAAACAACTGAATAAATAGTTTAGTTATTAATTAAAAGAACTGATATTAAGCTAATTGTCTACACAGTTTATACATTTTTTAGATATATCCTTATGTTTTTTTCTATTAGTTTTTCTAATAAAAGGAAATATTTTTTTATTTTATTGCAGCTACTTCTGTGACTCCCCAATAGTCCAAAATAAATGTAAATAGAATATATATTATTGTAATAATGGCTGTGAACCCCCTACATACACCTCCAGAACAGGGATAAGTCAGGAGTTGGGGGGGGCATCATCAAAAAGGATTGAGAACTACTTAATTGAATTTTCTCAATATAAGAAAAGTGAAAAAAAAATTGAAGGCAAGAAACTCAGCTTGAATTGAATTTGAAAACAAAAAAAAACTTTATCAATAAACAAAAATTGATTCAATGATTATACAATTTAGAAATATTAATTTCAGAAAATATTACTTTGTCAGCCCAGTTGATTGGGGCTATGGAATGCACTAACCATTCTCTGAAGAGAGGTAAGACACCCCAACCCTAATGAATGTCCTGAATATAGCACTAAACCATCTGATGATGAGGCCCCAGTCCTGGAGCTTTGGAGAATGTGGAGTTCTTCTTCATTGCCATTACTTCCAGGTCCACTTTGACTCAGAGTGTGTGCAAAGAAATGACTGATGTTATATTGAATAGTTAGTGTTACATTGCAATACTGGGAACCATTTAACTGTGTACAAATGGATGAGGAATGTTGAATAGCAGTACTTGAAACCGTTTAACTGTGTGCAAAAATTGAGCTATTGGTATTATATAGCAATACATGGAACAGTTTGACTATGTGTAAATAAATTAATAGTGTTGAATAGCAATGCTTGAAAGCATTTAACTGTGTGATAACAATAGCAATTCTTGTGTGCGAATAAATTACCTACAAACTATTCTCTTAGAATGTTATTTACTATTAATCTTTTGTTTGTACACTGTTAAATATTTATATATAATTTCCATCTAAATACTTGAAACTATCTAACTGTGTACAAAAAATGAACTCGGTTTATTTAAAAACATTTTCCACAAAATGTGTTTACAAATTGTATATATTTGATATATATGTATAAAGAGGATTCGGCATTAAATAACCTACAAATGTTATATAATAGCCGAGGGATTTCGGTTCATGCCTTTGAGTTTAGTTAGGCTGAGAACCTTTCAGCTCAGCACATGGGTTAGTTGGGTGCAACATTGAGGCAGGTGTTAACGCGGGCACACACAGGTGGATTGGGGTGTCACTCAGATGTCACAATACTCCGAGACAAAATGGGTGACAGAGTGTGAGTGACGTCACGCACCAGAAGCGCGCAGAGGTTTGTGGAGATTTGAAGAAAGTTAGAGAGTTGAGAATTAGACGCCAAACAAGAAGGGTCAACTTTTGGAGCTCGCAGACATGAGGCGAGCTTGTGCCCTATGGGGGCCGCTCGAGATGGGGGCCAAATGAATAAGACAGCATAGAAGATTGTGTCTCTCCTCCTTACGTCGAAACCTTTAACTCAAAGTTAATTAAAAGGTTTCGTATCTGAACAATAAGTCGTTACATGTTTTCGAATTCCGGGATTTATATATTCTATCATTATCAACATTCGATATCTATTTCGCACATGGCCATATTCGTGTATCTACCTATGGTACACAAAGATTGATATGCCATAAAACCCAACCAGACTAAATCATATATATTTGATATATATGTATAAAGAGGATTTGGCATTAAATAATCCACAAAGAATTGATATGGCATAAACCCATCCAAACTAAATCATATATATATATATATATAGAGAGAGAGAGAGAGAGGATGATTTGGCATTAGATAACCCTCAAAGGATTGATATGTCATAAAACCCATCCAAATGAAGCAAATATTACTCTGTGTACTAAGAAAAGATTTTTTCAAAATCAAAATTATATAAAGAAAGTATGTTTTAAATATTTCGTTACCTGTCCTTGAAATAAAGACTGACATGTTAGTCAATTTTCCTGTTTCATAAAGTTTGTGGTGTATTTAAAAATTCAAAAAGAGATGATGATCTTTGGAAATGGTTGTGGAGTTGAATTAATAAAGATTTCATCTGAAGATCCAATAAAGAAAGTCCAACAGGTGCAATTGAAAGGTTTGTTTAGTCAAAGTAGTTTGGAAATATTAAGTCAAAACCAGGTAGATGAGTCAAGTCGTAGTTTAGTTCAGAAAAAAAAGAAATTATCTATCTTTGTTGATTGCAGAATTAAGTTGTTTTTAAGAAAATCAAATTTTTCCTTTTTTTTTAAATTGCTTATATGTAAGTTGAATTTTAGAGCAAATCCATTTTCTCTTTCAAACCACCTAAAAATGTAAGTAGTTATCATAGAGAATTTCTTTTTTAAATCACATAAATTAGGTTATGAGAGAAAGACTAATGAGTCTTCTTTTTTTTTTTCTGGGTGTCTGATCCTCAGCTGACTGCTTGATTGTCTGTGGAGTTGTAACTGAAGCTTTAAAAAAAAAATTGGATCATTTATGTCAGACAGAATCAAGAGGACTTCCAAATTCTCCTTCCAAAAATTGTCTGAAAATAAAACACATTGATTGGTTAGAAAATAATTTTTGTTGAAAGAAATGATTCTGAATTTACTTTCTACCCTTTTTTAAACTTTTTAATTTTTGTAATTCTGATTAGTTAGAAAATGTTTCAAGGGCAGAAAAAAAATCAGCTTTCTTTTTTTTTCTTTTTTAGTAAATTCTTTAAATCTTTTAAGCCTCTTTTAATTGTTAAAAAAGAATTTTTATACATTGAACCCAGTCAAAAGTTAAAAGTTATTTTCTTAATCAAAATAATTTTTACCAACAATAAAAATTGCAAATGAACACAAAAATAAATTTGTTGTCTTTATAAAGTTATATCAAATGATGTTATTACGGTAAATGTTTGAATAGCAATAATAATAATAATAATGTTATGTTTGGAGTAAGCTATAAGATCCATGAAAAAAATTAAAAGAACAGGAAAAGTGAGGAAAAATCAAAACCATGATGATAGTATGACTAAAATCATTGTAAATACTGAGGATCCATCATCTAAGCATGCCGATAGCATGGATTCTCTCTCTCCCTCTCAACCACTGCTCCTTCTAAACCATATCCAGTGTCAGCACAGAGCTGATGAATACAAATTTTTTGCTGGTTAACCAACATGGGTGTGTCCATGTGTAGAAGTCCATAGAATGTCACTTATGAGTTTGTCCTTACTCCTCTAGCAGTACCCAGCATAGGAGGTAAGTGGCTGTACAGCTGTTGTTTTGTAGAGTGCTGCTTCCAGGGTTTGTTCAAAACATCACACTGTGCTCTTGTGTAGTTTTTTCTTCAGGCATTTGTTTCAAGTCCAAGTTGTGCAACCATACCAAGGGTAGTGCAGGAGTTTTGTGTGTAGATTTTCTGTCACTTGATCTTCAATAAGATCTACCAGATAGCATCCGTGTAGAAATTGAATGGTTACTGAATCTTAAAAACTAATTAAACATTAAGTAAAATTTTTTAATGTCTCTATATTATCTAAAATACTTTATTTTGCATTTGGGAGGGATGATTTTAAGTCATATTCCTATGTTTTGAATATTATGTTGGTCAACTTAACTTATATATGAAACTACCATAATAGCATCATTTTGAAACAACTATCGTCGAGGGTGGTCTGAAAGCTTTCTTTTCAATAGCTACTACACCAAGGTGTCCGTGAAGGCACTACTCCTTTTGCTGGATTGCTCCACTCACCCTTGATCTATACCTTATAATGCTGAGTGTTAAGCAAGGAGGCATCAAGTACCATTGTTTTTGAATTTTTGGTCTAGGAGACCAGGGTTCAATACTAAATCAAGTCATACCATTGGCAAACACTCTAACCTTCTTTTGCTGGATTGCTCCACTTATCCTTGATCTATACCTTGTAATGCTGAGTGTTAAGCAAGGGGGCATCAAGTACCATTGTTTTTGAATTTTTCGTCCAGGAGACCATGGTTCAATACCAGATCAAGTCATACCATTGGCGAACACTCTAACCACTATGCCATTTCTTCCATAAATTCATAAGGTTTTCTTCTGATTATTTGTCTACAACATTAATTGTTAATGTTTTGCAACTCCAGGAAATTTTATTGATAACATTTTTTTTAGAAGGATTTAGTATGTTTGTTCTGAATTCAAATTTAGAAAAAGATTATATATATTAATTTTCAATGTGAAAAAATAGTCATAAATCTCTTATTACAATCATTAAAGTCAAAGTAACAAATTACATTTTTAAAAAATGAAAAAATTATATAAAATATTTGTTAATACTTTTTAGAAAATCTTTACTTTAAAAGTTGTGCCTAACAAAATCATTATTTTCTTTGCATCTTAGTTTACATGTTTGATTAGTACATTTTAATAGTATTTTGGTATAAAATTCAGTTGAAGCAGGAGTGAATGAATGTGAGCCTGCTGCTGACTATATGTTTGGTCGCTTCTCACAGTCTATGATTCTCACAAATATCAGCTGCCGGTCGATGAATTTACACACTACGTCGTCAGGTGCTGGTCGCGATGGAAGGGAATATTTTGTCTATCTCCTCATAAACTCAACCCAAAATGAAAAGGATAAAGGAATTCCTTTTAAAACTGTACGTCTTTTTAATATCTTCATATTCTTATCATATTTTCTTTTTTAAACAATTGCCTATCTATCTTTTTCCCCCCCATCTCTCTATCCATCTTTGTCTGTTTGTCTGTCTATCTTTCTATCTATTTTCCTCTCTCTCTATCCATCTTTTTTTTTATCAATCTATCTATCTTTCATATACTGACTCAAAAGTTCTGAGGTTATTATCCATTATTTTCATATTTTCCATGTATTTTCTTTGTGTTAGTCAGTATTCATTGTTTGGAACATAGAAATGTTTTTGTGTGCTTAAAGAAAGTATGTGTGTACATAGAAATGTACACATGGATATAGGAGAAACTATTCAATATCACTTAAAATTGATGAGTGTTTTTCTAAGAAGGTAACTACTTATATCATACAATGTTCATATTTATATACATACATATAATGTGTAACACACTCACATATTCTTTATAATTATTTAATGTCTATAAACACGTAATTCTCTCTTAATATATATGCATCTCTTCAAAACTTCATTCTATATCACTCAAAAAGTATCTATCATTTTCACTATCCACTTGTGTAAGCATTATTCTGAATGTTCTTAATATCTTTTGTATTGTCTTTTTTCTTTTTTTACCCATTTTACTCACTAGATATTTTGATTAATTCTTCACTCTTTCTCTCATTTTATACATATGCATTTATATGTATTTGTGTATATATATATATATATATATATATATATATATATATATATTTTTCATTTGTTTTCAATCATCTTGTCTCTGTCTCATTCTCTTAAGATTTCTGTTTCACTTTCAAAAGCTTTAACTATCCTATTTCTCCTCAGCTGATGATTCTCAACCACCCACCCAACATCAAACTCTCTCTCTCTCTCTCTCTCCTTCCATACAACATGACTGAATAATATCAATAATAATTATTGATTTTCTAATCAAACCATTCTCCAAGTGCCACTCTATTTTATTTTTTCTCTCTTATTTAAAAAAACAAAAACTAAACAAGTTACCCCTCAAAAATAACAATAGATTGTAAATGTGAACAATTTTCACATTTAACTCTCTCCCTCACACACACACACACACACACACATACACATACACACACATCTATTCAGATGTAATGTACATATAAAGTTATATTGCTGCACACAAACAAAAAAAAGTAAGTACATTACTTATAAATAGTGAGTATGATCCTCACTGTGTGTTACACATCTTTAGCTCTGTGCCAGACTAAAGTAAGTTTAGTAGATATACTATAGATATTCACTAAATGTACATGTGTTATGTATATATTTTCATAGACAAACCTGGAAAAATATCTATACACATGACAAGAGATAGATAGATATATAGATAGATAATGTGGAAAAAAGTTAGCTGAAAAAAGTAATCATCAAAGATATGAATGAAATGTTAGTGTGTGATAGACAAAAGATTCATTCATGTTAATTGCATTTACCTCACATGTATATATCAGTCCACAGTGATTAAAAAGCATAATGTAGACAAGCCCGTTGAATATACTAATGAATAAATTTGAATTAAATATAAATATATTGACTAAGATAACTTAGTACATTTATATGCTTGTCTAAAAAAATGTACTTTTCCTTTTCAAGTATTCAAAAAAAATTTATTTACCAACGAAAAGAAATTTTCTTTTTCCACCCACCTCTCGTCACAAAATAATTTTTAGAATATTGTGTGCAAAAGTTCCTAGCTTTTGTTTTTTAAAAACCAAAATACATTTTTCTCCTTGCTGGAAACTTTTGCATACCCTTAATAAAAGCCTAAACACACACACACACACACACACACACACACACTAATACATCAAACAGCAGTATCATAGATGTCAAGCAGTTCTCCTCACACTCCCTCTGACCAGGTTGGATAAGGGCCTCACGTGAATTTGGTACTACCACATTTTAAACTATTAGAGAGAAGCTATAGTTACCCTGAGATTCTTCAATAAAATACATTTAGCTAATATCCATTTATTTCTAACATAAAACAATTGATTTTTTCATTTCGTTATTTGTTACCTTGTCTGAACCACTGGAGAAATTAGTTGCTTTCTTTCTTTTTTTTTAATAGTATTACCTTTAAAAAAAAAAAAAAAAACTCTCTTGCACCTTTACCTGTGCTACATTTAGTCATGCACACCTGGTTTTTCTGCATGACGAACTTGAAGTCTCTCTCATAAGTGACTGATCAGCTATACAGAACAATCACTTGATGTTCTTAAGCATGAGTAGTAGTTGTAGTAGTAGTCATCATTGTACAATTGAAATGGCATATATTTGTGTCTGTGTGCGTGTTCTTTTTTCTTTCTTTCTCTTTTCTTTTCTTTTTGTGTATCTGAGTATTTATTGATGTATTGAGGTTATTTTCATGTGTGGATAATTGAGGAAGTGTGTGTGTGTGTGTGTGTAAAAGAAATCTACATTTCTGTGTGAAGAGAGAGAGAGAGAGAGAGAGAGAAGCACATGCTGAGGATGCCTTTTTAATGCCATGTCATAATATAAATGGGGTAACAAATTGTGGCCTTGCAGATCATCACTGCTGTGGTGTGTCCAATGGTCACTGTCTGAGATTTGTGACCCTATGTCAAGCTAAAATCCCTATCTTTATACCAAAGTTAAACTAGCAGTAAATACACAGAGAGATGCATCTGAAGGAATAGGAAAATATTTTAAAATGACCCCCAAGCTCTCAAAAGCTTTATAAATAGTTCATTTACTGATGTTAGAATGATAAATCTCAGTAAATATTGGAGGTGGCAGGGGGTTTCAAGAAGTCAAGAGTCTACACCTCCACTCTGGAGTGCTCAAATCTCTAACAGTAACCCTAGAATAAAGAGACTGCTTTTTCTAACATGGATTTTTGGTTTTTACTGGTTATCTCTCTGCACTTTTTGTTTCTTTCTTTCTTTATGTATTTAAATATTCTTTCTTTGTGTATTTATAAAAGCTGTAATGTATCATAATCACATATATAATCAGGCTTTTATTTTATATTTACCAGCAGCAATAGAAGTGGGAAAGTTCAACAATAACCTTTAAGCCATATTTTACACACACACACACACACACACACACACACACACACAGAGTATTACTAAGCTTATGTCACCCAAGGCTAAATTCAGAGATACTAGAGTAAGAAAGACTATCTTATACTAATGCAGAGAGAAATAAAGACAGCCTACCAAATAAATCAGCATTAAAGTTCACTGTTTTCACCTAAGTTTGAACACTTACTACTGGCACCATTGGCAGATATATTACTACACACTGTCAATTAAGAAATGTTTATTATATGCACATCTATCTTTGAATTTATATTCTCCTTCATTTTTTCAAAGATATGTTTTTATTTTATTTTTTTTTACAAAAACAATGTTTGTTTGTATTTCATAAATGAACCCATAAGTTTGAATATTTCAAAAAAGTAGTTCTTTTTGTTTAAATAAAATATATTTATACCAAAAATATATACTCTGGTTATTGGTGGTATGTGTTGTCATTTACTAAGTTTAGCGCAAGGCCAAATGTATGGGGGCACTCAGTGAGAACCAGACTCATTTGTAGCTTAATACCCATTACTACCTATGCAGCTGTTATTGTATGTAAGAGTAGGTAAATAAATATACAGTGTAAGGAATCAATAGTTGAATTTAAGTTGGCATGCCTGAAAGCAACTGAAAATAGCCCCAAATTAAAGTGGCAGTAATACCAAAACTGTACAGGAAATAATAATAATAATAATAATAACAACAACATGCACTTCTGACAATGCTTTTAATTTTATTAAATTTTACAACCTTTAAAAATCTGTTGTCTTGATTACATAACAATTACTACATGCATACATATATACATATCTATCCCCAAGTTTATATTCTTTTTTTTTTGTTTTTCTCAAAGATACATTGTTATTGGGGGGGGGTCATTTTTATTTTTACAAAAAAAACAACATTTGTTTATATTTCATAGAATATTCAGTTTCGGTTTCTTTGTTTAATGGCATATCAACTTTTATTGGTTATTTGATGCCAAAGACATCCTTCTAGAAGAACAGAAGTGGTACTGTTTAACCCATAGCTGAGAGGATATGGGTATTCATACCTTTCCCAAGAGTATTTGACTGAAAGTGAACATAGTAGCATGACTGGAGTTCAAATTCACTTACTACGATTTTGCAGTCCATCGCTTTAACCATTACACCAAGAGGACATCCCTCATATATCAGCATTTGACAGCTTTTTACCTGGGCTTGAACCCCAACCACTGATGCTAGTGGAAAATACACAATCTCAACCACAAGGAACACATTTGAATCTTCAATACAGATATTAAAGTTACGTATATATATATATATATATATATATATATATATATATATATATATATATATATATAGATGGGCTTTTATGAATATTCTGTAACTTTAATTTTAATATTTGTATTGAAGATTCAAAAGTGTTCCCTGTGGCTGAGATTGTTGTGTATTTTCCACTAGTAGCAGTGGTTGGGGTTCAAGCCTAGGTAAAAATCTGTCAAATGCTGATTTTCAAATCTGTTGGACCTTTCCTACTTGTAATATTAGTTGAATACCAACATTACCAGTCTAAACTAAGTTTACAAAATATTCATATGTATAAATATAGGAAAAGCTACCATAACAACAATATTTTAGAGACAGAGTTACCATCATATTTTATCTTATATAGAAAAAAAATGTACTGTGGAGTAACTACCAATTTTTAATTTATGAGGGTTGATCAGTAAGTTCATTTACCTTGTCAGCATGGTTTAGAATACACTGTCTACATCCTCTGCCACAAGTGTAGGACCCCCTCAACAAAAAGGAGTATCCTGATTAAACTACATCCAGTGGTGAGGCTCCATTTCTGGAGCTATAGGAAGTGTAGCATACCCTACATTCCCATTAATAACAGGTCTACTCTGTGTGGTAGCACTTGTTAGGTTTGCATCTATAAGTCAAATAGATCTGTTTGAAGATTATTAGTATTAGATATTGTTTGATATCATTTAACTGTATTCAAACAAATGATTATTATACACAGTTTATTTTTAAAAATTTGATTGCAGTGGAACATTCAAAATATAGTTATGATTATAAACAAATATTAACAAACGAATCAAATTTAAACAATAAATAAAAGATTGATATGCTATTAAAGAAACTAATGTTACTAGCTGAATTTTGATGTGAAATTTTCATTGTATAATATTTAATCTATATAATTAATATCCAACACTAAATTAAGTGCATTAACAAGGAAGAAGATTATGTTGAAAAATAAATATTTGTTGGCAAAAATTATTTTTTTTTTTTTTTTGTTATTTGTCATTAGACTATACACTTACTGATGTACTTAGGTGTGTGTGTGTGTGTGTGCGTGTGTGTGTGTAATATATATATACTAGCAGAAGTACCCAGTGCATGACCTGTTTAAAAGGGTTTTAGGAATACCAGTCAGTGAGATAGAAAGTGGAAAACAGGAGTAAGCTAAGAATTAAAACTGTGTCCTTATTTTTAGTTGAATGATTTCACCTATTAATTCAAATGAAAAGTATTCTTTTATTTCATGAATTGTTTATTTTTAAATTCTTTTCTTAGTTTACATTTAGAATAATATATAAAAATAGGTAACCCTATACTGGTGAAAGGTTTAAAGAATTTTCATTTTTTATTTATTTTTTTTAATAATTTTTTTTCATTTTTTATTTATTTTTTTAATAATTTTTTTTTGAAAAGCAATTTGTTTAAATTTTATTTAGACCATAAAAATTTAATAATAAAAGAAACTAAGAATTCAAATATTAAAATATTCTTTTATTTCAGGATTTTTGGTTTACATTTAAAATATTATTTTAAAAATGTAACACTAAACTTGTCAGTGGTTTGAAACCTTATTATAATTGTTTTCAAAATGACTAAAATTTAAATTCAATTCTAAGTGATAAAAAATGTATTTTAATTCATTTTCTTTTTTACCCTATAAAAATATAACAATAAATAGTTAAGAATTAAAAATGTGTCATTTTGGGTAGAAAATTTCAATATTAATTCAAATTTAATAAAAAAAAAAACTATTTATAGAATAAATGAATACTTTTCATGTAGTTTTTGAGTTACACGGATTAGAAATTAATGTGTTTTGTTCTAAGAAATGTGAAAAATAGTCATTTAAAAATCAGTTTTTGAGTTATTGATAAACAATGCTTTCTTTAATTTTTGTTATTTTCTTTTTTATGCTCTAAAAATATAACATTATAAGGTAAGAAATAAAAATGTGTCCTTACAATCAAAAGAAGCTAAGAATGAAAAAAAATATATAATTGTTTGTATTATAATTTTTTTTTCCGTTTACATTCAAAATAGTATTTTAAAACTGATACCTCTTGGTTTGAAACATTTTCATGACTTTTTAGTCCTCAAAAAATTAAAAATTTTCTTAGAATTAGTACTAAATTACAATCTGACAATTTTTGAAAAAGCATTAAATTCAAATTTCGTCTATGGACTCCATGTGATATTTAAGCATGGAAAATCTAAAGAGTTGCCCAATTTTGTACATATTTGTGAAGAACTTTGAAGAGTTCCACAAATCCATTGATTTTTAGTTGCATTTTTTTTTTTCCATAAATGTAAATTCTGCATTATTTAGAATTGGTTTATGGCAAAAATTATTTTAATCTCACAAAAATATTTGTTTTGAAGCTATTCAAACAGTGCTCCGAGCTTAAACAGAGGTCTGCCATCAAATTTTTGGTGTATGGGAAATGCATCATCATCCTCATCATGTCGCATCATCAACACAGATATCCCTGACCCTCTCCCGCCACCATCATCCATCACTCCCAGTAGGTCTTCAAGGCTACATCCTGTATCGGCACAGAGCTGTTGTATGTAGGTTCTAGCTGGTCGTCCTGCTTTTGCTCATCTATGTGGAGGGGTCCACAGGAGATGTCACTTATGAGTTCGTCCCTACTTCTCCAGCAGTGTCCTGCATGTCAGGTTTGTCTAACTTGGATAGTTTTCGTGATGGGTGGTAAGTGGCCGTACAGCTACTTCTTTGTGAGCTGCTGCCTCCAGGACTTGTTCAATCTTGCTCACAGCATTCTTGTGTAGCTGTCAAGCTCTTTCTCCATATGTTTAGTTAGCTTGTGAAATGCAAACAGTGTGAAAATTATAAAGAATGTGTAATGTGTATGGAGAAGCATGTTTTAGTCAAAAATTGCTTACAAATTGGCTTAACATGGGTTTGTCACTGTTAGTCTGAGTCACGGAGACAGTCCATGGAGTGGAAATATACTGACTCTTCCTAAAAGAAAAAATTCCAGAGGCAATGTGGTTAGCAAAGAAGGTGATGCTGACAGTTTTTGGATTTGAAAAGATCCATTACTAGTGATTTTCTTGAAAAAAATGTAACTGTAAACAATGTTTTGTATTGCCCACTCCTTTAGGCAATATTCATCTTATTTATCTAATGACCCTTTATAAAAAAAAATGTTTAACATCTTCCCTCAAGTATACATTTCATATGATAATTTTATATTTAATACATGAAACTTTTAGTCATCTTGTTCTGGTAACTAGTGTTTGAGCACCTTTCTGATTCAAGAAAAACATTTTAAAATGATTGATTTGTTTCCCTTTATGACAGAATGAGAGAGAGAGAGAGAGAGAGAGAGAGAGAGAGAGGTTCTCGTACTTAATAATAATGAGCTTGAATTATATTAGAATATTCACAATATCAGAAAAAATTGATTTCAGAGGGACAAATGAGAACGTGTCTCCTGTATATTTCAGAATAGACTTCAATTGATGCTCTGAATGACCTAGGCATTTTGTATGATTTCTGATGAGTCATTAGGTTCTAGTCAAGGAAAAATAAGGCATTTGATAAGTTTTTAATTGAGTGACAACAGGAGATAGTTCAGAATTAATTGTAACAATTGACAGGAACACAATTCACATTTGACCAGTAAAGAAAATAACCCAACAGTTTAATTGTGCTCATTCCACCAACCCCCACCTTGAGACAATTGATACTAATCAATAATCAATCTCCATAAACAGCCTTTATTGATGGACAACAACCCAAAATTGTCATTGGAATGCATATATCACTCTTTGACTAATCACTTCATTTCTTTTTTTTTTTTTTTTTTTTTTTGATAACTACCACCTGGGCAGTATTCATTTTGTTGCAAGTGATCCCTTTTGTGTAACCCCACAAAAAATTCTATGTAGGACCCAGCATGATCAGCTGACTCATTATTAAGTCATTGGATAACTTGAATAAAAATGAACATAAAATTTTTCCAATTAGAATTAAATTTTAAGAAACAAAGTTGTAAATAGTTATTTATCATAGTTCTATTTATACAAATAAAACTTATTTACACCATATGGTTATTTGCGGTATATGTTGCCATTTACTAAGTTTCTCAAAATTTGGTAAAAGGTCAAATGTATATGTTCACCCTGTGAGAATCAGATTCACTAGTGATGATCTGCTAACTTAGCTTGATAATCATTACACTGAGAGACACTTTTGTTGTATGTACAGCTGTGAGTGGGTAAATAAATATACAATGGTTGAATTCAAGCTGGTCTACCCAAAAGCAGCAGAAAATTAGCTAAAATTGAAATAATTATGTTGCAGCAAAACTAAAACTGTACATGAAATAATAAAAAATTGAACTTTTGACAATGCTTTTAATTTTATCAAATTTAAGACTTTGGTGAAATTTAATGTCTGGACAATTTTTTTTTTTTCAACTTTACTTTAAAAAATCAAAAAAGGTTCAATACCAACTGGTAGAGTTGGATAAAACATAAAATAAATTGTAGTTCCCTCAGTTTTCTTTGGCTGTCAGTTTTATGTATTCTTTTGGGGCGCATCAAACTGATAGTTATTGGGAAGCCAAAGAGGGGTGAATGAACTACAATTTATTTTAACTTACATATCTTTCAATTGATGTACACATTTATTGAGAATATAAACACAAAAATATTTATTGATTTCAATGGCATGTCAACCTCTGTAGGGTTACTTTATGCCTAGAGGTCAAGAAATCACATTCATTGTACATTCATATTTACATTTTCTGTATTGAGAGTTTTTTGTCGTATTTTTTGCACATGATACTATTAAATATAAATAATTTTTAAACAGATCTATTTGACTCCCAGAGATGGAACCCTGACAGATCTATTTGACCCATAGATGAGACCCTCACAATTACTATCACTCTGAGTCAGAGTGAACCTGGGAGTAATGGTAATGGAACCTCACCATCAGATACAGTTTAGTATCATACCCAGGACAGCTCTTTTTGGGAGAGTCTTACCCCCTGATTATAGATTAGTTTTACGTACACATGATTTTTATCATTTTTTTTAATGTGTGTATATATGTATTTGTATTTACACAACAGTGTATGAATGATTGTGTCCATAGATTTGTGTTTGTATATTTTTTCTTCTGGTTCTCTGAAATCAGTGGAAAAGTTTACATACCTTGGAAGCAGCATCTCATCAACTGAAAATGACATCAATATGCGACTAGTGAAAGCATGGACTGCTATCAACAGGTTATTGATCAGACTTATCCAATAAAATAAAATTATAATTTCTTCCAAGCAGCGGTCGAGTCAATTCTACTATATGGATGCACCACATGGATGCTGACTAAGCAGATGAAGAAAAGGCTGGACAGAAACTGCATAAGAATGCTGTGAGCTGTATTAAACAAATCCCCGAAGCAACATCCCACAAAACAACATCTGTATGGCCACCTACCTCCCATCTCTAAAACCATCCCAATAAGACATGTGGGATACTGCTGGAGAAGTAAGAACAAACTCATAAGTGACATTCTCCTATGGACACCTTTACATGGACATGCAAGTGTTAGCCAACCAACAAGAACTTATCTACAACAGATCTGTACAGACACAGGATGTAGTCAAGAAGACCTGCTGAAAGTGATGAATGACGAGAGAGAGAGAGAGAGAGAGAGAGAGAGAGAGAGAGAGAGTCAAGGAAATCCATGCTAGCAGCATGATATGATGATGACATAGAATTTTTGTCAGGGATGTATTTTTATGCATTGGTTGATTTCCTCAAGCTTCAATACACACATGATTGACAGACAGATATTACAGTTATATATATATGTATATATATCCAGTCTGTGTCCAACGACAATGAGTGTGGATTATTTGTGTAAAGAATATAAAGAATTTCATATAAATCTATGGGAATTTGTGATATAACATATGACATGGTTTTTCGGTTCGTTCCTAGTGACCCCATGTGCTTTGACAAGCTTTCACATTGTGATTAGTAAACAAGCCAGTGCAATCAGGGCTGTCAGTTACAACAGGTGCATAACCAGAAAGAGACCATGTGATGAGAACCACGCGGTCGGATTTAGAGAGAGGAGAGAATCGCAGTTGAGTGTGGGACACTCAGCTGATCAGAGGTTTCTCTGACAAGCTTGCAAAGGGGTGGAAGCATTGGCACCCCCTGGGTCCCAGAAGAAGATATGGGAAGAAGAAGTCCTCTCTCTCTGAGTATATTTCTCTCCATCTATCTCTCAACTAACAACAAGCTGTGGGCTCTTTTCGAGAATAAAATGAGAGATATATTTTTATAAAGATGTGTGTTTCGTTCGTTCATTGAAGTCGTAAATCATCTTTGATTATGTTTCCGCTTGTATTTGTATTATGGCCATACAACAAGTACTCAATGTATTGCTCTTATTATATATTCCTTATCCAGGTTTATATGATAAAACTCACATACAGAGCGTATAGAATATAATTAGACAAAAACTCAAACCTGGTTAAATTGTCATTATAAATTTATTTCCTCGAAGAATAACATTATGCTCTTCATCTCATAAGATGACTTCGCATGCTTAATTTAAGGTTGAAAAACAGTAAATATGGATTACAGTGTATATATATATATATGTGTGTGTGTGTGTGTGTGTGGAAAAAAACAAAAAACAACCACATATATAAATTTAAATTTTCAGGCAAAAGTAAAAAAGGTTTAAAACAATAAAGTATTAGAAAAATAAGGAAACCAGAATATATATATATATATATATATATATATATATATATATATATATATATATATATATATAATCTATCAATTACTTGAATCAAGAAATAAAATGTTTTAAATATCTTTTAGATGATCTTTTATTTTTAAATAAATCATTATTAATAAAAGATAGAATTCTATTCTAAAGATATTAATTTCTGTAAAAATGTACATGCATATCTCTGTGTATGTGTCTATCAAATATACACAAAATGTTTATTTTTGTAGGCATTAGACTTTACTCACATACACATGCATCAAAGATTTTAGAGTTTTAATTTTATCATTGAAATATTAGATAAAAAATCATATGATACGAAATGTCATTCTTACATTTTATCCACAAATTTTATAATCATACCTAATCTGAAAAGAGCAATATGGTATTATAAAAATTTATTATTCTTTAACGTTACTCTTTATGCAAACATCTTTCCAGTGTTCATTTGATTTTTTAGTGGTGATTACAATAAACCAAAATAAAATGTGTGTGTGCAGTTTTTAATGTAAAATTTCCATATGTGTCTGCAAATTCTTTCAAGGTCTTTTAAAAATGCACATATCTTCCCTCTCACCCACCTTGACTGACTGCTTTGCCAATGATGCATCATTTAAAGTGTATAATGTAGTGACAGTTCTTTATATATTGTCTCCGAGTAAATGTGCATGTCTTTTTGAGAAAAGAAGAAAAATATCTACTTACTTCAATTTTCAATAATCGGTAAAAAATATAATTAATATTCAAGGCTAATTTTAATATATAGAGAGAAACCAGGAAAAAGAAACATTATATATAATAATGTCATTTACATTAAATTCTATAATTTTATAACCTCTTAAGTACTTCCTACCTACCCTCATTTTTGTTTTTTGCTAGAAGAACATGAACACTACTCCTATTATAAATGACATGATTATTTCTATGTGAATCTGTATATAATCTCTCTCTCTCTCTCTACTATAAATGTCTATTCTTTTGTATGCTTCATTTGTCTCTATTTCAATTTCTCCTTTCTTTGTTTTTTCTTCTTATCTTTCTTTCTCTTTTGTTCAAGTGATGTCTTGTGTTATATCAGAATTTCTTATTACTCTGTTGAGAAGCTGATTAGTATATATATATATATATATATATATATATATATATATATATCAGATGATATTTCGATATATTTCAATTCAGATTTGAATTAATTTGATTATTCTAAATTTCATTTACTGTACAGTAATATATTTTATGATGCCATATTAAGCATTGAAGTGAGATATAATAAGTTTTTATTACATTTTTGATTTTGTATTATTACTACTACTACTACTACTACTACAATAGTAATAATAATAATAAGACTGTCTCAAAATGTACAAGATATCTGGCAAAGTCATAAAGTTTATCAAAAATACCTTGGAAAATTGGAGAGTGAAACTGACAGCAGGAGCAAAAAGCTTAACTAAGGTGAAAATCTAGAAAGGGATTTTCCAGGGAGACACACTATCACCATTATAATTTTTGATAGTAATGATTCCACTTAATCACATACTTAGGAAATGCACAGGTTGATACAAACTTCATAAATCACTAGAAAAAAATCAACCACCTAATGTACATAGACAACATAAAACTGTTTGCAAAAAATGGAAACCCTAATACAGGAAGTGAGGATATACAGCAAAGATATAGGAATGGAATTTGGCATTGAAAAATGTGCTATACTGGTAATGAAAAGTAGAAAATGACAAATGATGGAAGGAATAGAACTACCAAATCAAGAAAAAATGAGAATGCTCAGAGAAAAGGAAACTTACAAATATTTTGGAATATTGGTAATGGCCAGGATCACAAGGGGAGATGAAAGAAAAAATTAAAAAAGAATACCTCAGGAGAATGAGAAAACTACTCAAAACCAAACATTACATAGCAGAAATCTCATCAAAGGGATAAATACCTGGGCTGTCCTCTTTGTAAGATACTCTGGACTATTCTTAAAATGGACAAGAGAAGAACTTCAAGATATAGACCAGAGGACAATAGAATTCATGACAATGCATAAGGCCATACATCCCAGAGATGACGTAAACAAACTGTATGTGTCAAGAAAAGAAGAAGCAAGCATTCAAGATAGCATAAATGCATCGATACAACAACTAGAAGACTACATGAAAAAGTGTTGAGGAAGACTGATTACTGCAACAAGGGACAATGCAGACAACATAAGCATCAACAAAATAAAAATAACCAGGAAACAAAAATGGGAAGAAAAACAACTGTATGGACACTTCAAGCAATAAACAAGCGAAATTTTACACGAAAAAATTTAGACATGGCTAAGAAAGGGAAACCTTACAAGAAAAACTAAATCTCTTCTGATAGGAGCACAAAACAACATAATAAGGACAAACTCTATCAAAGTAATAATTGACAAGATACAACAAAATAGCAGATGTAGATTATTTAATGACAGAGACGATCAATCACATAATAAGTGAATGCAGTAAATTAGTGCACAACTGGGTGGGAAAGGTAAACCACTGGGAATTGTACAAGAAGTTTAAATTTGATCATATTAACAAATGGTATATGTACAACCCAGAATCCATCCTAGAAAATGAAACGCACAAAATTCTTTGGAATTTGAAATACAAACTGATCACCTAACCTCGAAAAGACAACCAGACCTAGTGATAGTCAACCAAAAAAGAGAACCTGCTGAACAGTGGACTTTGCTGTTCCGCTTGACCACAGAGTAAAACTGAAGGAAAGTGAAAAGAGAGATAAATACCTAGACCTTGCTTGAGAACTGAAAAAACTATGGAACATGAAATTGATGGTGATACTAATTGTAATTGGCACACTCAGTACAGTCAGCAAAGGTTGGTACAGGGACTGAAGTACTTGAAAATAAGAGGACCAATGGAGACCATCGAAACTACAGCATCGTTGAGATCAGCCAGAATACTGAGAAGAGTCCTGGAGACTTGTGGAGAATTGCTGTCACTCAGACTCCTGTGGGAAACCATCAGCTAACACTATTGTGAAAAACTCTCAAATGAGTAAATACTACTACTACTAATAATGTATAAATATTCAAATAGATATATAAAGATTTATAAAAATTTGTTACTTTTATTAATTACATCTGATAAACTTTTCAAAGATTCCCTATATAAATCCTTTTAATTTTTTCTTCCTCAAGGAAAATAATATTATTTTTTAAATATTTTTTTTTTATATTTCTGCTCAGATATGATAGCAATAATTTTTCTCAATATATTTTCATATATAACATCTTTAAAAAAGTGAACTGATGTTTACCAGCCAAATATTCACAAATCAGATTTATTATTTAAATTCTTAAACTATTATAGATGTTAAATGTATTATGTTTTTACTAGTTGCTTTTGTAAGATTACTAAATCAAATATATCAAGATGTTCATTTATTCTGATTTTATAATATATATATATATATATATATATATATATATATATATATATATATATATATACTGCAAATATCTAAAGTTTAAATAGGTAGTATGCAAATGTCAATTTTCCCAGAATACATTTTTCATGTGAACAAATAGACTGAATATATTATAATTTAAAAATGTTGATAATTGAAGAGTTGTTCTTCAATATTTAACCTGTCTGGAGTACAAAAAATACATTTCAGCTTTTTGGTATAAGAAAGTAGAGATCATTTACAGGATTGAAAATAAAAATCATATGATAACATTAATGCATACTAGTGAAAATGAAAAATTTAGTCATTAAATTTTACAGTTTTTTTTTAAAAATCAAGCCAGTTCCAGCAAATTATATGCTCAAAAACAGGAAAAAGGGATTGTCAATGGTCAGGATTATTATACTGGGTGTTTTTGAAAAAATTTATACCATTTTGTAATCTAATAACTTGACCAATTCTCATTCAAATGATCTGTTTTATGTTTTTTAAGTAGGATTTGACAGAAGGTCATTTTATAAAATTGATCAAGTCATTAGATTACAAAATATCAATTTTTCTGAAACACTTTGTACATCTTCAATGATATCAAATCTTTTGAAACAGCTTGTGTATATAAGTTGTCAAGTTGGCAACCATAGTCGAGGGCGACAAGAAGGCTCCCTTTTCAATAGCTACTGTACTGAGGTGTAGGGGAGGGCGCTACTCCTTTCCTTGGATTGCTCCACTTTACCTTTGATACGTACCTTATATTGCTGAGTGTTAAACAAGGAGGTATCAAGTACCATTTTTAAAGTATTTGGTATCACTCAACCTGGGATTGAACCCAGGTCTCCTGGACCATTGGTGAACACTCTCTCATAATATGTATTAATATTTCCTGCTAAGATAAAACACTTTTTAGAATTTTAAATCTATTACAAAAATATCTATTCCTGCATTTTTCTTTATTTAATAAACATAGACATAAACTTACACTTAATACACTTGCTTAGAAATCTCCTAAAACTAATTTGAATCATTTACACGTGATCATCTGCAGTATAAAAAAACTAAGTTTTTGTTCATAAGAATATTTCTGAATATTTGTAAATCAATCATCTGTTTTGGACTTTTTTTGTTTGTTTTTTTTTATTCATGTATATAAAATTGTTTCAAAAGGAATATGATTTCCAATTTCATTAATATCCGAAAATATTTTTTTAACAAAACTGGACAGTACTAGTTAATTTAGTTGAAATCCATTAGTTTATTTCAATAACATTTTTTTTTTGGTTGATTTGTGAATTTTTTTTTTCTTTTGGGTTGAGTTTGGGTTAGTTGAATTTTTTTATTCCAATGTATAAATTCTTATTTACTTTAATGACAAATTCCAAATTTATTTACAAAAGTTTTTAGGTTGTCTTTTAAAAAAATGTCCAGAAAAAGAGAGAAAAATAATTTTTCTTGTAATATTTTCAAATAAACTATCCAAAATTTAATGTACAAAATGGCTTCTTTTTCAAAAAAAGAAAAAAAAATTGATAGAAAATAAGTTTGTTTATTTCCTGTTGCAATGATTTCAGGAAATATCCAGCAAGACACTAGAAATGCTGAGTATCTTGATGGATTTATGAATCTCTTAACATTGGCCAAGCATTTGAATAACACACACACACACACACACACACATATATATATATAATATTGCTATATTGTTTGCTATATTTATAGATAAAGAGTGCCCAATATCAGTGATAGAGTATATCTAGATCTAAGTTTGAATAGAGTTAGTAACTCTTGGTGACTGTCAGTTTCTCACTTATGCAATTATCTATAATGTCATCCAGCACCCTTGATGCAATTAAAACATATATAAGCAGTGTTGACACAGATATCACTATTGCCAAATAACAGTTTCCTGCCTTCATTTATCTTTAGACCATTAAATTCATCATGAATCTAACCGTTCATAGAAAATGCTGATTCTGTGTCCACACTTTATATTTACATATTCCTAATATTACACACTCCTTCTCCCTGATAAATAATATAAACCACATTCAAAAGTAAAAATAGATGCGATTTTGATGTTGAAGGAATTTGACTATTAAAACATATCCAAACCCTAAAAACTCATTTCACTACATCTTTTGAAGTTGTCTCCTTCTCAACAGTAAGTAAGTAAGTTGGCAACCGTAGTTGAGGGAGACCAGAAGGTTCCCTTTTCAATAGCTACTACACTGAGGTGTAGGGGAGGGTGCTACTCTTTCTTTGAATTGCTCCACTTTACCCTTGATATGTACCTTATATTGCTGAGTGTTAAGCAAGGAGGTATCAAGTACCATTTTTAAAGTCTTTGGTATGACGCGACCTGGGATTAAACCTAGGTCTCCCGGACCATTGGCGAACACTCTAAATCAGTATAATATTTGCATGAACTATTCCTTTTGGATAGTAGCTCATACATCTTGAGAATTATTTAAACCAGGAAACAAAAATAAAATGGTGAATGATTTATAGTCTGATGAGAACTAGGAAGAATTGAAGTTTAACTTCAAGTAAAAACAAAACAATATCTATTTGTAAAGAATCCTTAAAACTTCATGCCAATATCGATTGAAAGTCTCTGGGAAATTTCCTGAGAATATGGCTTAGAAAAAAAGTGTAATATAATGGATTTTCAATATTATTATATTTGATGTCTTTCTTAAAAGCAGAAAACATTTTCTGGGTCACCCTTGTTTTGGCTTTGAGTGGGTCAGATTCTCATTTAAAAATAAAACATTTTCACCAATTTTGCTGTCAAGTATAGCAAATACACAGTTTAGAAAAATAAAGCCAACTCAACGAAATCACATCTTTAATTTATTATTCAATGAACAATTATCAGTTAGGATTAATGAGTTTACCTATGCCATTAAATAGTAGCCACATCTCATCTACTGAAAGCAATGTAAGTGTATCCATAAGAAAGGCATGGGCTGCTATTAATAGGCTGACAACCATTCAGATATCTGATCACTCTGATCAAATAAAACAGGAATTCTTTCAAGCTATAGCCATGACAGTACTATTGTATGGCTGCACTACCTGAACTTTAATGAAATGCTTAAAGAATAAGCTAGATGGGAACTACATAAGGATACTGCATGCTGTTTTGAACAAATCTTGGAAGAAGCACCTCATAAAACAGCAGCTAGATGGCCACTTACCTCCCATCTCACAAACCATCTACGTAAGATGAACAAGACATGCTGGGCACTGCTGGGGAAGCAAGGATGAAATCATAAGCAACATTCTCTTGTGGACCCCTACATATGGACACACTAGTATTGGCTGACCAGCAAAGACTTACATTCATTAGCTCTGTACAGGCACTGGATGCCGTCTAGAGGACTTACAAGGGCTGATGGGGATGGATGGTGAGAGAGAGCCAAGGGAATCCATGCTATCAGCACATCTTGATGATATATGATGATACCATTAAAAAATGAGTTAAAGATAATTTTTTAACAAGTTTACCTATGCCATTAATAATGATTTGAAAATAATTTTTATCAAGTTTACCTATGCCATTAAAAATGAGTTTAAAATAATTTATGATGTAAATAAAATAGCAGAAGATTCTTTTTTTATTATCATCATCAGAAGAGCAACACACAGAGATAAGTGAACTACCTATTGTTCTCCCCTATTTTTGCATTGCTTAGAAGTTATCAACTTAACCAAGAAGAGAATAATCTAGATATACATGTTACAGCTCAACACAATTGACACATTATTTCTCAAGTTTCTTTAAGCCATCCAAAAAATAATAGATTTTTTTCAACAAAAAGTAATTTCCTTCTAAGCTGGGCCTAGAACGTTTTTGAGTCTGTCAAAACTAAAAGAGTCCACTACATTTACATAGATAATTTGCCCATCTCAGTGTAAGGAATTCTTCTGGCCATGTAGAAAAGAGTCACATGTACACTTACATACACATACACGCTCTATAAAAATTGAACATGATTTATAGATATAGCAAACTATATCATATATATAAATTAGGATAGCATAGACACAGTCAGTGGCACTTGGTGATACAGTTTCTTACCTATGTGAGAATTGAAGTGTTTTATTGAAATTGGAAGGCATACAAAGAAGAGTGACAAAAATGATTTTAAAAAAAAGGAAAAGATTACAGTTATAGAGAGAGATTAGAAAAATTAAGATAAATTATTTTATTAGAAAGGAGAAGTGATCTAATTAAAACTTTCAAAATAATTAATGGAATTTCAATGGTAGACATTTTTGTAATATTTCTCAAACTGGAAATTTACTCACAAGATAAATTTCAAAAACTAAGTCTACTAGCAAATTAGATTTGTTTTACAAATAGAGTAATGTATTTTTGGAACAAATTGCCTATTCAGATCTAAAATAGCAATAGTATTGAAAATTTTCAGATTAAAGTGGATATTTCTGAAAAAAAAATGTTAAAAAGAATGTGAGAGGGCATTTTTGGGAACTACCATATGAATTACTTAACAGAATTTCATCTGTATATAGATATTGTATTAATATAGTGTATATGTTCTGTGCAAAGATTTTTTTATTTTTGTTTTTGTTAAAGGTTAATGTGAGAAGATTGTAAAAAGGAAAGATGCCCAAGGAGGCATAAAAAGAAATAATAATAATAATAATATACCATCATTGAAACTATATATATATATATATATATATATAGAGAGAGAGAGAGAGAGAGACTAATATTCTTTTGTTATTGCCATTTCTCAGGCTATTATTCTATTGCCATTAGTAAACAACCTGAATTGGAAATAAGGAATGAGATTCAGGACAATATATGCAATTTGTTATAGAGAATGACCAAGTGCTAATAATGGACATAAAAATCCTTTTTTGAACCAAATCTATATTATTACTCAAATATGTTTATTATTTACTGTACAAAAATGTCCACCTTAGAGGTCATTTTCTGTTGATACACAGACATTCATGAATAGTTATTCATTTTCTTTTTCTTTTAACTACTTGGGAATAGTTGACAAGATATCTTATGATAAATGTCTTTATTTTATATCTTCTTATTCCAATAGGTATTCAGTTTATAATTCAAAACAATTTAAGAAGGCTGTGAAAATGTTCAGAACTGTCTGACAAGATATCTTGAAAGAAACTTGGGTTTTCTTACTCTGGTTAGTTCTTTCTTCAAGACAATTTGTAGATAATGACAAAAGCAATGAAAGCAATGATTGTCCTGGAATGGCTGATATTACATACTACAGGAAATTTCTTTGTCCTGGTTATTCTTACTCTGGTAGTAGATTGGATCGTTATTCAAGAGAATTTGTATTTGGCGAGAAAGGCGGTGAAAGTAACAATTGTCTGAGAGTAGATGACAAGATATTTTGCCAATAGAATGTCACACAAAAATATCACAGTCTCAAGTAGTTAATATCAAAAGATTTAACTTGTGTACAAAATCTCTGTTATGCTAAATCCTTATTTATTAAAGATAATAAAAACAACAAAATACTGCACTCTCTCTCTCTCATCATCATCATCATCATTACCAAGTCACACTGACAGTATGGAGTTCCCTGACTCTTTCTGGCCATCTGTCCCTATAATCCATCACTTACACTGTAGTAGTATTGACTCAGCCATAACTTGGAAGAAATCCCATTTTATCAGAGATCAGCTTTCCATGTGATTGACTACCTGTTAATAGCAGTCCATGCCTTTGCTCAGCATATATTGACATCATTTTCAGTAGATGAGATATTGCTACTGAGGTATGTGAACTGGTGTACTAATTTCAGAGGCTTGCCACTTCAAATGGAGATGCTTCTTCTTGATTAAAATACCTGAACTCCATTTCATTTGCATTCAGTGCCTCCTGCCACTTGAAGCTATTAGACAGGGATTCAGTTTGGGCAGGTGTATTTGTGAGAAGCAATAGATCATCTGCATAATCTGCGTCTGTCATAGTTGTTGCTGGTTATCTTTTTTTAGTCTGAAACTATTTTCTTTTATTAGATCTATTGATAGTCAAAGTATGTAATGTAGGTAGATTATAAATGTATATAGTGCTAACATATTTTCTTTGCAAGACTCTAACAACAATGTCAAAGTTGGTATTATCATCAAGTGAGTGAACCATTGTTTTGTAAAAC
Source organism: Sepioteuthis lessoniana (assembly GCA_963585895.1). NCBI lineage: Eukaryota > Metazoa > Mollusca > Cephalopoda > Myopsida > Loliginidae > Sepioteuthis > Sepioteuthis lessoniana. The sequence continues at coordinate 6,537,265 of OY757906.1, forward strand.
ATCATTTTAACATTAACAGTTTATTTAAGGAGACTACTGTTTGCAGATTTCTCCAAAAAATTTTATTCCATACATAGAGGAAAGATGGAGTAAATGCTACTAGCATATAGTGTTGTCTTGAGATTTTTTGCATATATTCTAATGATGATTCAATTAATAGTTAGAATCTTTGAAGTTGTGGATTTGTAAATTATCAGTTGCTGTGTCTGTGGGGGTTTAGAATGTATATCATATAACTTTGTACAAACAAATAAATGTCATTTTTACAAAATGGAACATTGAAAATATAGTTTCAATCCAATATTTACCAATAAATCAAATTTTAGCATTAAATAACCCATAAAAAGTTGATATGCCATTAAACAAACTAAATCAATTAGTAGAGACAAATTTATAAAAAAAAAAAAGAAATCCTGAGGTTTGCTTTATAATCATTTAATAGTCTTAAAAGTTAGAAAAGATATTTTCTGTATTTCCACTTCTTCAGTTTCTCACAGGTTTTTTGGTCGAACACAAGTTATGAAAGATTAGAAGGAACATTACTTGTGACTGTATTTAATGTTATTGAAATTTCATTTTTATTTAGAAGTGATAGTTTTGTTAAGAAGATTATAAAAGTCTATTTTGAATTATAAACACAATTCATGATTCACTTATATTTCACACCTTGGGAGAGTGAAGACCAGCATCGAGAAAATCAAGAAGAGAACAAGTTGTTATATCCCAATTGCAAATTGGTCATACAAGGCTTACTCACTCTTTCATTTTGAAACAGGAACCACAACCACAGTGTTTAACCTGCCAGACAACTTGCATGGTTAAACACATTCTTATAGAATGCAGAGCTTTCGCTGTTATCAGAAAGCGATTTTTCAAAGTAAATAGCTTAACCGATCTGTCCGAGAACATCAAAATAGATGACATTCTGTCCTTCTTGAGAGAGACAGAGTTGTACCAAAAAATATGACAGCTTAAAACTGGTTAATCTTGTGCAAACAAATGAAAACCTGCTAATAGAAAATTTTACCTACCTAAGTATTCATTTTGAAATCTTTGGTTGAATATGTATGTATATATAGACAGAATTTGGCGTTAAATGACCTACAAGGGTTGATATGCCATAAAACCAAACCAACCAACCAACCAACTTATATTTGCCTGGTTTTCTTGATAACTGTATAATGTGGGCTATTAGAGACTGAAGAAACAAACGTAAAATGTTGAGATATTTTAGTTACCAGTCCAGACTACGAACTAACAAAATCTGAAGTGAGGTTATTAATACTCAGGTATGACAAACAGTCTGTTCTGTATGTTATTTGGTTTAAGGTTCTTTGTTTAATGGCATATTAATCTTTGTGGGTTATTTGATGCCAAAAACATCCTTGTAGATGAACAGCAGTGATACTATCTAATCCACAGCTAGGAGGATAAGGGGATTCATACCTTTCCCAAGGGTATTAGTCTGAAAGTAAATATAATAGCTGGATGTGACTGGAGTTTGAACTTGCTTTCTTTGAGGCTGCACTCCAGTACTTCTCTCTGTGGTGGTTGCATCTATGAATTGGGGGTTACATCTATGAAAGTGGAACAAGTTTATATCCTGATACAGTTATTCACTGAATTCTAATTTTAATTTCTTATTGTATAATGTCTGATCTATTTGATTAATAGGGAAATGATCAATTAAGTGTATTGATAAGAAATGAGATTATGTTAAAAAATAAACATTTTGTATAAAATAACTGCTTTTTTGATCATGAGGACTTAGTGATGAATCTATGCCTGAATGTATGTATTAATGTTTAAGTTTTTATTCTGTATAATTTAATTACTTTTCTGATCGTCAAAATCAACTTATCTTTTTCACTCGGATTTAAAGGAAGTTAAAGAATTATCTCTTCTTTTCTCACTGAATAAAATGATAAATGAAATTTCTTTAGCAAAAAAAAACAGGTAAAGAAACCTGCAGAGAGACAGATAAAAAAGATAATATTGATAAACAGGTGAATTTATGTAAAGATAAGTACACTGTTTTGTACCCATTATCATTTTGGAATAGGAACAGATACTGGATAACAATAAACTCATCACATCTAGGAAATAACCAGATCAAAATGTCTGCAGTCTGTCTTGCTTTAAAAATGGTTGATTGTTGACTTTAGTGGACAATGACACAAAGGAAATCTCTCTTTCTTTTGTGCTATTTTTTCATAGCAAAGGAATCCTCAGTATAACATGTTTTGCTCAAAATTCTTTTGTTCTTTTAGAAATGCACAGTCGTAAAAACAAGATCTCTATATTTCTAATGTACATTAAAGTGATCCAAATTTTGTCTGTTAATGTAATGTAAAAAATGGCACATTATACCATGATTTTTGTCAGCCTGGTCGCTCAAGTTAGAGATTAAAACAATTGCCAGTTTGCAAGTAAATCATAAGTGTGGAGTTTACTTTCGTGCTCACTTTGATCATTTGGTGTTATGGACCAGTAAAAGGTCTAGAAGAATAACACGACTCGGGTTTGCGTGAAAGAAAGTATATTAACAAGATATAATACAACATATATACAAAGTGTTAGAAGTCAGTCCGACTGCCAAGTGTTCGCCGGGAATAAGTACATTGCCTGGTATTAATAGTCACGGAAGAGTTCATTACCGACTGCAGGTTGGGTACCATAACAATTAGTTTTCAAAAAAGTGGTATATTAAATTTTAAAGTACTTACTCTTATTTATTTATATATTTGCAATTTATTATAAGTTCTATGGATAGGCTGTGGTTTGATATTGAACATAAAAGCCATTGAAGGTGGTCTTTAAGTAGTTATAAAAGATTTTTAAAATATTAACAAAAAACTTACAGTGGAGCAAACTTTTTCACATGTCCCAAATTTTCTTCAACATAAAAATCTTTATTGCTTTTAATTCATTCACTGATATATTGTCATTACCTCAGGATTTTAATGTTTTGCTAAAGCTTGACTCAGAATTAAGATAGTTATATATTCTCACTAATAATAGTAGTTAGTGTTTTGAGTAAAAAACAAAAGAAAAAGCATTAAATTTTGAATGCTGATTTCCTAGGTTGACAGGTCCTCTCCATTTAGAAGATTTGCATAACTCTCTGCTTATCTTTATTTTTAAAGTTTGTGCAATAATAAGTTAAGCTAAGTGTATGTGTATGTACACACACACACACATACATACACATACATACACAGGATGTAATGGGTAAATTGTTATCTAAATTATATTTCATTTTATCAGATATATTTGCCAAAGTTACATGAAAATATCTTGAAGTACTAAAGATTAAATTTATTCAAAGGAATCATCAATGATTTCAACCACAGCCTCCAGATGACTTCATAATCTCTTGCAGGCCTTTCTGATGGTCTCCTTATTTAAATTGGTAAATACAACCATTATCCTTGCCTTCAGTCCATTTTTGGTGTTGCAAGGAGTTTTTTTTTATCTCTCATTCAACCATGCTCAACCTGATAATCAAGAGGATTGCAATCTGGGGAGTTAGGTAGCCAGATGTTAGGGGTGATGTGGTCACAGAAATTTTCTGACAGCCAAGACTAGGTTCTCTGGCTTATGTGGTATGATGCAGTTCTGTTGCTAGACACAGGGTCTTCTAGTAACCACCCTCTTGATCCAGGATATCACTACTTTTTCCAAGCCCTTAATGTCGGACCCCATGTTCAGTCTGAAGCCATGTGAGAAGATTAATGGTGGCATAACATCACAATGATGTGGACTGGATCAAGCCAGCAGTTGTTCTGTGGGTTCACCATCTGATCCCAGCAGAAAGTTTTTTTATCTGAGAAAAAAACAAATTATGTTCAATGGGAGGAGATGCTTGAGTTTGTTCAAAAGCTTTGCTGTGCGGTCTCTTTTCTTTGGTGATAAAAATTGTCTCTTTCTTATTTTGTATGAGAAGTACTGAATGTCTTAATGCTCTATCATGCCTCTGGCTGTGGATCTGATTGATTTGCTGCAATTGTTGTCAATCATAATCTGGATCTCACTAACAAATTCAGGTGTTCTTTTGTTATCAGAACACTCAGAGTGAGTCTTCCAAGCTACTGTACCTTTGTAATCATCATTGGACTCCTCCAACTCTTTTTGAATCTTCTGCACTGTCCTCAGATTGACACCCAAACATTCTGAAATCTCTGTATTAGAGCTTTCTGGCATGAATGGTAAGTAGTTCAATATACCGTTTCCAAATTTCTGGTGGAGAGAATTGTGTCGTATTGCTGCTTTCCTCACAGATAGTGTTTAATTGACTCTAGTTTGCTGAACTCCAAAGAAAGTGTACACATGAAATTAATTATTCAAAATAGCAACAATTTACCCATTATGCTCTCTTTATAGAATACTATGATAAAAATTATAAGTCTTTGATTATACTCTTAATGCCTAACTGGTTAGGTTTATTGCTCTTAACTAAATTTCTTCTTTCTTAATTCTTTGAACTTATCAGCTTGATATGTCAGATATCCATGATAAATATCTTAGTATAGTGCCAATTCATAATGAGACATAATTCATTAAAACACAATATGTACACTGTAGAACAATATATATATATATATCCAGTCAGCGTCTGAAGACAATGAGTGTGGATTAGTCATGTATAGAATATATAAGGGTTTTTGTATAAATCTATAGAAGTGCTCAATGTATGGCTATTGTTATATATTCCCTCTCCAGGTTTATATAATAAAACTCGCATACAGAGTGTATACAATGTAATTAGAAGAAAACTCAAAACTGGTTAAATTATCATTGTAAATTTATTCTGGCAAGGAATATCATTATATCATCTCATCAGATGACTTCCCATATATGGGATTACAGTGTATATATATATATATATATATATATATATGGAAAAAAACCTATATAATCTTAAATTTTCAGGTGAAAATAAAGGAGGTTAAAACAATGAAGTATTAGAAAAATTAAGAAACCAGAAAAATAGTGTTCCTGTAAATTAACCCATCCTAATTTGAACATATGCTAGATTCTTCATCGCAGATGGAATTTTTTTAATAATGTAAGCTTGTAAACTAAGCTATTATCTCCATATATTTTTCTATTTACTCCTTTTACATGTGTTAAATCCCTCAGTTAATCATCCTCCTCCTAAAAAAGAAAACCTTTTCAGCACCCATCGAATGCCTTTAATTAACCCAGAAATGGTCAAAGAGAATTAACCACTCCAGAAATTCAGAAACCTTAATTGTGAATTAATTTCTAAGGTTACAAAAATCTCCTTCTCTACATAAATCCCCCATCAGATAATACCAGTAATTACTGAAATAAATGTTATAATTTCCAATAAAGATCACCCAAAATCAATACCCCTGTTTTTACCTAGAGTAGGAGCCTCAATGGCCTCCAATCAGGATAATTTAAATTTACCTTTATGTCTACATTTAAACACAAGTTCATTAAGCAGTAGTCTGCAATCCAAGAATATAAATCTAAGAATATATACCAAGTTAGCCCATATGAATATGAGCGAATTCTTAATAAGATCATGGAATCCTATAGAATTGACCATAACAACACCCCCACACTAATTAACAGAGATTCAGCTAAATTCACAAGCAAACTACAAATTGTAGATAGGTTAGGGAAACTAAAAGAAAAATGTGCTTACATTTTATTTCAGGACTATAAGCAGAACTTCCAAGATAGGAAACAGGCCAGACTAATTAACCCCATCAAGACTGAACTATGCTTGACATCCGAAGATTTGATACAAAGAATTACGTCTAGGATACTAAATAGCCCTAAATATAACCTGTGGAAAAACTGTCTTGATACTATTGATTGGTTTAAAAACATTATGAATAAAAAGAGGTCTACATTCATCCAATTCAATATCATATAGTTTTACCTGTCTATTACTAGAGATTTGTTACTAAAAAGCCTGAACCATGCTAGGGAATATGCAGATGTCACTGATGAGGAAATACAAATTATTTCTTGCATGTAGGAAATCTATTCTAGCCTATAATCGTAGAACTTGAGTGAAAAGTCATGTGGACAACTGTGGCGTACCCACAGGCACTTATGACTCGGCCCAGGTAGCTGATTTAATAGGGATTTATATCTTGGATACGTTGGGTTGTATTGTCAACTTAGAGCAGGTGGGGCTTTACCGAGATGACAGAATTAGCTTCATCCCAGATAGTAACATTCCCAAGACCTCTAAAATACAGAAGATTATTAGGGTATTTAAATTACTAGGACTACAAATTGAAATAGCCTCAAACTGAAAGATAGTTGACTTTCTTGATGTCACACTTAATTTGTCAATTTAGATAATGCCACCTTCAAATCTTTTAGTGAAAACATTTCCACCCCCACCTACATAAATATTAGCTCTAACTACCCAAGATCAATATTGAAGCAGATTCTTAATGCTATGAAATAGAGGATAAATAGACTATCCTCATGTAAAAAAATTTTTGAGGAGAGCAAAATGATATATGATGAAGCCCTCAAAAATAGCAGATTCCTAAGCGGACTGGAGTACATCAACCCAGTGAACTCCGACTCTAATGGACAAAATGTCAGTATTGGCAGAAGTAGTTGTAGTGGGACCTATGGACTCATCAAGGTAGGTGACACCAATAATAATCACTCAAATAGATGTGGAAAAAATAGAAATAGAAGAAGAATTTGGTTTAACACACCATTCTGTAAACTTACCAACATTAACATAGATAAATACTTCCTAAACCTCCTGGATAGGCACTTTAATAAAGACAATCCTTTAAGGAAAATTTTTAATAGGAACACTGTAAAAATTAGTTACTCTTGTACAAACAATATGTATAGTATCTTTTTGGAACCTTAGAAATTAATTCAAAATTAGGGTTTTTGAATTTCTGGAGTGGTTAATTCCCTTTGACCATTTCTGGGTTACTTAAAGGCACTCGATGGGTGCTGAAAGGGTTGGGGGGTTTTTTTAGGAGGAGGATGATGGTCCCATTAACTGAGGGATATAACACATGTAAAAGAAGTATGACTATCATAAGCAATGCTAATAAATGATTTTTCATGTTTGATTTCGATATTTTGAGAGTGTTGGTTATCTTTCATATCATTGGTTATTTTCTTGTAATGTTTTGATTCAATCATTATCCATCTCAATTGGTCACCATCCATTAAGAAATCTCCAGCATGAAATTTTTTAAACTACTTTTTGACACATTTTATCATTTCTAGTATCTTTTTTTTTTGTATTTGATTCGGATTTTAACTTTCTTAAACTCAAAAAGCTGTAATATGCAAAACATGTTGCTTATCTTCCATATTTAGAGTTTAAATCTATAAACAAAAATGAATTTGTTTTGACAATTTTTTTTTTTTAATAAAATACACAGATATGATAGCTGTCATAATACACTCAAAAGCAATCTTTTTTCATTATCATCAAAGTGGGTCTACAGAACAAATTCCCAGACTCTCTCTCTCTCTCTCTCTCACCTTCTATCCCTATGAGCCATCACTTTTGGGAAGTCTTCCAGACAGCATCCAGTGTTTGCACAGAGCTGATGAATGTAAGTTTTACTGGTTGGTCAATACTGGTGTATCCATGTGTAGGAGAATATTGCTTATGAGTTTGTCCTTTCTTCACCAGTTGTATCCAGTATGTCATGCTCATCTTATTTGGATGGTTTGTGAGATGGGAAGTACATGGCCACACAGTGCTGCTTTCAAATTTTTTTCAAAACAGCATGCAGCATCCTTATGTAGTTCCCATCTAACTTTTTCTCTAAACATTTCATTAGAGTTCATGTGGTGCAACCATACAATAGTACTGACACAGCCACAGCTTAAAAGAATCTCCCCTTTTTATTCTTTTATTTTTTAAACTAAGTTAATTAACACAAATAAGTGCTGCTAAAATCAAGAAAAACAAAACAACATTTTTGCCCAACCCAATAAAAATAAAATGCTAACCACTAATGTCCCAGCAAAAAGCCCAATACACAAAAAGAAGAAGAAGTCAAAATGTTTAACATGCAAGTAGTATCCTTGTGTATTAAATTTAAGTTTCACCAAATATTCTGTTTATCTCAATTTACTTGCAATATTTTCATTATCTTATTAATATGTTTCCTATTTTTTTATTTGGACAATCATTTGCTTAATGGTTAGAGTGTTTGCCAATGGTCAGAAAGACCAGGGTTCAATCCCAGGTCAAGTCATATCAAAGACTTAAAAAAATGTTATTTGATGCCGCTTTGCTTAACACTCAGTATTATAAGGTATGGATCAAGGGTAAGTGGAGCAATTCAGAGAAAGGGGTTGTGCCCTCTCCTACACCTTGAAGTAGCTATTGAAAAGGGAGCCTTCAGGTCACCCTCAACTACAGTTAGCCAATTTACTTACTTGTAATTTTAATTGCAGACTTTTAAATGAATTGATATTCCCCAACACTCTCTTATTAAGAAAAAATGAAACCGATACTAGACTTTGATCCCCTGTAACCACCAGTAAAAAAATTATCAGAAAAGACATGATATTAACCATGAGCTCCTTAGCTCTCAGATTCCCTGTCCTCAAAATCCCCCCTCCTCTCTACAAAAAAAATTAACTGCAAAAAATTCTTAAACTTTTCTCCAGGGCACAGATACTTTACCAATCCACTAAGAGAGGCTGTAAATAGTCATTATATTAAACCTTTTTTTTATTCATATCTGTGGGCCTGAAATATTGGGTTTATAATGTATTGTAAAATAGTGTCAGCTTTAGATATTGGACAAAGAGATTGAAAGGGTTAAAGCATGAATTAATTTATCTCTTACATTTCATGTTTGTTATTCTCAGCAAGAAACAAGCAAAATGGAATTGTTCAGCAAATGTTATTTATGATCTTTGAAGGCCAAAAAAATTGAATAATGCTGAATAACAAAGCTGCATTTTTTATACTGTCTATAAAAAATAGAAGTAAATTTAAGCTGAAAAGAAGATTAATATGTGAATAAAAGTCAGGAACCAATTATTTTAGCAAGTTGGACACAGTCTGCAGAGACATTCCAGTGATTAACAGAACAATATTTTGGTTGGAACATTGGTGTAACTCTAAACAATCAAATTATATTCCAAGTTTATTATTCATAAGATACATTTACGAGTGCTTTGTGTGGTATGATGATTAATGAACTATGAGAGCATTCTAAATGAGTTCAATTCTCACTAAGAGCCTCATATTTCTGGCCTTTTGTCAAATTAACCTAAGCTGGATAAATGACTATGAGTGGGAGGAAGTGCGCTTAGTGTAGAGGTTATTGTCATAGAAAATCAAATTGGTGACCCAGGTTCAAATTCTGGATGAGGCTGTTTGCATTTCACTTTGTGTGAATGCCCTTGCCAAAGGAATGAATCCATCTGTTCTCCCTCCAGTTCTGGAGAAATAGTAGATCAGGCTGGTTTCTTTAGCCTTGGTTAGGCAACCAATGTAGAAGGTAAATTTTGAATTCAAACCAGCTGTACTCTGCTGAAAAATTGACCTTGTGTAAGATCCTACTCATCGTGAAGGGGTTGGGTAAATATATATAAATCAAGAATGGCTCAGTGTTTTGATACAGTTCTCTCATCTCTCATCATCCCATGATAAAAAGTTCAAACTTTGACAGTAGTGTTTTATCTTTGTAATTAGCTTCACCAATTAGAATAGCTATCTGTATTTAGTTACAGACCGGATGAATGATACTTAAAGCAAAAATCTGGATAAAATTCCAGTCTTAGCATAAGGTTCCCGATTATTTTACAACTTCATATCCTGGACCCGACCTGCAGTTATAAATGCTGATCCAATGGGACTATAATGTTTAAGTATAAATATTATTCACATAAATATTCTTTCAACAGTCTGCGGAATCATCCATGATACATTAAAAATAAAATGAGGTAGGAATTCCCCAAAGAATGTAAGCCAAAGACAATTTAACAAATTTATCTAACAGGAAATTTTATTCACCCAAAGACAAATGAAAATGGGATAAAGAATATCAAACATAAATATTTCAAACAATTTAAACATTTATGTCCTTGGGATGATGCATGCAGTGTATAGGTATTGTGTGACAATAATATCATTAGAGCAAAGGAGTTAGTTATAGTCTTTTACTTACCTTGTTGAAAATTTCATAAATGTCTTCCTTTTCTCTTCTCTTTTCAATAATTACTTAAAACTCATTTTTTATGTAGTTGTTTTGTAAGAGTTTTTTTTTACACACAGTTATATGATATCAAATATTCTTCTCTAATACAATAGTCTGCAAACAACTGTATAGTTTCTAGTATTCCTATCAAATACTAATAATTTATATACAATTTTAGAGTTGTAGACAGTTATGTTTTCAAGTAACTAATTATAATCCTGAGTAAACGATTATATCTTCAAGTAACTATTCTTAATACAAACAAATTATAGTAAAATGGCATTAAGTATTCTTATTAAATACAAATAATTTATTTGACCCATAGATGGGACTCTAACAGGTAATACCAGTCCAGTTCAGTGTGGACCTGGAAGTAATGGTAATGAGGATGTACTCCCCCCTTTTCTAGATTTCCAGAACTAAAGCCTCATTATCAGATGCAGTTTATTGTCCTATCCAGGACCCCCCACTTTTCTGAAGGTGTCTTACTCCTCTGCAGGAGATACAGTCAGTGTATTCTGTGCCTTGCCAAACAGAGTAGTTTATTTTCTGAGTGTTAAATCTCTCTGCATTTCAGATTAAACATTTACTTTGTAGCCCATATTTTTATTATTATTATTGGACTGTCTGTAGTTTGATGTTATGCTGGACTGCAGCTTTGAAGTAAGCCAGTTTGAACTCCACTCACACTGTTACAAATGTTTTTTGTTGTTTCAGCAGCATTACGGTTCAGTTCAAACTCATAAGATATAAATTCCCAAATCAGATTTCATTGCACATTCCTCTGTGCATCTTTCAAATCATACACAAAGTGAAGCAATGCACAAGATGTCAATACACCAACTACCACAATACTACCAACCACAGCAGGTAACTTCCATAGCTTAAACTGCTTTGGTCATGTGATGTACATACTGCAAAGTAGCATCTACTATAATATTGCAAAACTTTTGACTCACCCTAGTCAACACAAAAACAAATTCTTTACAATAACCTTTCAATTACTGTTTTTCTTCTTCAGCCAAAGAGTTGACAAAGTGTTTTTGTTTCTCAAAGGGCAAAAAACTTGTGTGATCATCTTTAATTAAAATTACAAAATCGATTAATCAACTAAGAAAGCAATCACGGCATGGAAAATTAACAGAAAAGTCCATGCTAAACAGCAAATTTAAAAATGAAGGAACAAAATATTTCAAAATGCTGACTGTTTAAAACAGTGAGCTTATTACTAAGAGATTCTTGGTTCTTCAGCCAGGTTACTGAGGCTTTTTTTTTTTCTCCAATAATTAGATGATAAGAAAGCTCTTTTATTCTAGTTTCATGCTTTGAGGTCTATAAAATGTAGTGAGTCATCCGCAGTCAAAGATGTAACTTGAGTAATTGAAAATTGAATAAAAGGAATAAAGATTTTTTATTCAACTTTGAATGTCTGGCTGATGAAGCTCTTTAATGGAAATTTAGATAGGAAACAAATCCTACTTATTTTTGTGATAACCTAGAATTTCAAAATTAAAAAAAAAAATACTGTTAATAAATGATTGAATGTATCAAAATATTAACATGTACTTTACCACATTTGATGAGGCAAACACCCCCAGATTAACCAAATCTCTTAAACACTTGGCTATTGTCCCATAGGTAAAATGTATCTAGTTACTTATTAGTCCCATTTAAATTTAGATATATCTTTTTAATATTCATATAGAATTCTAAGTAACTTTTTTAATCTTACAAAATTTAGTCTACTTTGCTCAATTTGTACTCTTCATTGAACATACGAGGATCATTAAATAAGTTTCCAGAATTTTTTCATATCGGCACTTTTATTGATAGTACACACATGAAACTCTAGTCCCCTTCGAAGTAATCTCCTCCGGCAGCAATGCACTTGTACCATTCCGACAACTTCTGGAAGGCCCCATGGAAGTCTTCTTGTGTGAGCGTGTCAATGACCTTCGTCACAGCCTCTTTCATCTCCTCAATTGTCTCATAATGACAGCCTCTGGGCTTAGGGAATAAGCAAAAGTCACAGGGAGCAAGGTCTGGACTATAGGGAGGCTGAGGAACTGTCTTAATGCCCATCTTGGTCAAATAGTCTGTGACAAGGATGGAGTTGTGGACTGGTGTATTGTCCTGGTGAAAATGCCACTGACCCGATTTGAACAGTGCTGGCCTCTTCTGACAGAATCTCTTCCTGAACTCCCTTAAAACCTCAACATAGTAATCCTAACACTAACCCTTTGGCCAATCAACTGTGGTGTATTGACTTCCTTACTCCTCGCACACCTCTCATCATCCCTCACAGACTTCCTGCCTTCCTTGAATCTCTTATGCCACTCAAAAACTGATACTTGATTCATGCAAGATGGTTGAAAAGCAGTCTGAAGCATTCCATACATTTCTGTGGCATTTTTTCCAAGTTTAAAACAGAATTTTATTGCATATCATTCTTCTAAAGTGTCCTCACGTCCAGATTGCATTTTTGAAAATCACCAGCTGTGCCAATCAGGCTTTAGTAGGGTGTATTCCAATTGCTGCTGTAGCTGTTCATTTGAACCTAAAATCATAAAAATTGGTCAGTCATCTCATAAGATGTATAGCAATAACATACTGAATTTTCAAGAGTCTATGACAATTTTAAATGCCTGTACAAAAAAGTCTGGAAACCTATTGAATGCACCACGTAGATATATAATAAGCGCAAAATTGCTCAATATTGTACAAATTGACAAAATATCGCAAAACAATATGAAAAAGTTTTTTAAAAACAAGGAAAATTGTGTAATTTGGAAATTATATTGTGATATATTAAATACCCAACAATATTGGTTCCCAAAAAGATATTTCATGTTTTACATCAAAAAAGCATCATCTGAAAATATACCGTTTTTTAAAGACATGGGCAGGAGGTGAATATATATAATAAATTCTATTAACCCAAGGGCCACTTAAGGCCTAAATTTGGCCCTGTTGATATTCTAAGTATATTTGGCAGAATAAAAATTATCTTCCCCTGTGGGTTGAATGAAGAGTTTAATCTAAAATTCTCATGTTATTAACAGTGACTGATACCTGAAACAACCAAGATTAGGATACTCGTCTGTATGCATCAGTGTTTAATAACATTTCCTGTTAGAAAAACCATTTTACCTGCTCTTACAACTTAATGGTCCTTCAAGTAAATCTATCATGTGAATGACTTGGAGAATTCATTTAAAACCAAATGCTCTTCTGGATCACATTTCTTGAGACAGTTACAATATAGTTTTCAAAAGAATCTAAAAGCAGTTAATTTCTACTATTTTCATTTAAACAGAAAAATATTGATTTCATTAATTATCATCCAATTGTATCAGTTTGAGGGACAGACTGATATTGTATTGGGGGATCATAGTCTGTCTGAAAGGTAAATCAAATTTTGTAAATAATAATAAAGATATGAAGTGTTAAAGTTTCAACCAAAATTTAGATTCTTCTACATAGGCTTGAACTTTTATCCAATATATTTATACCAATATGACCATTTAAAGAAGTGATATTTTATCAGATGAGTTTAGTCTCAGACTTCGTAGATTGTCTCTATGGCATAGCGCAAACCTTGAAAATGAATAAATCCTACATTGGACCCATTTGTGACTGAGAGAAGATTATAGGAATTTTTAATCTCACAAATTAGTTGTCAGTTCTCATTAATATCATCATCAATTACAACTACAATCTACAAAAACATCACCGTCACTATTATCTTTTCTTCCTCCTCATCATCACAACCACTATCCACATGTCTATATCATCATCATGAACATTTCATCTACATTAAGTTTGTGTTTAAGCAAATTTTTTTGTTTAGAGTAGCTATGATTATCAAAAATATAAATTTCACCCCATCTTGATCACATCTGAAAATTGATGCTGTGGAGGAATGAGTATTTCTCTAAGATCTAAATCCGAGAGCCAGTTCTACAATATACAACACAATTTGTACAAACAACGTAGATGAAAGAAAAGTGACAAAAACAAGAATGTTAAAATAAACACAATTTTTTGCTTTATCAAAACTGGACATTTAAAAAAATACAAATACAGTAATGTTCATAAATTTTACTATGTGTAGGTGTGTGTGTGTGTGTGTGTGCATGTAAAAACAAGAATATTTTTTGTCAAGAATAATAGGGAGAAAGAGAGCAGTCAACTTGTACTTACATACATGTGTATGTGTGAGTTCTGGTATGTATAGGTCACTTAATCTATTAGTCATTCAAGCCCACTGTTGGCATGTTAATGTATTAGAGTGTGTCTGATTTTCTCTTCAATGTGTGTCATCTCTGTGCCGCCTCTCCTTTGAACTAAAAAATTTTGGATTCTTATTCTATTTGAGTGGATCAAAATGATATATTTTAAGTTTGCGCAGGTAGATTTTATTGCAAGTCAACTAAAGTTCAAATGTGCGCAGAATGTAATGAGTAAACTCAACTCGTGACCTGATCTAACTTATGAGAATCATAAAAATTACTTATTTATTGAGGCGCCTATTTTTTGGTTCTATGAAAAATCTTTCGGCAAGTTTATGTTTGATCCATTTTTTTTTTAGAATATTCTAATCTCTGTGTTTGCTGATTAGCTTAAAAATATTCTAAGTGAGGTTTGTATCCTTTTTTCTTGAATATTCTGATTTACATGTTCTTAGCTAATTGAACTAAAAATAAAAAAGTGTGGATCCTATAATACATAAATAAATGAATTTAAAAATGTGTAATAATTTATATCAACTATGCACAAAATGTATTTTTAAAAAGTATCTAGACTGAAGCTGTATCTAACAAGACATAAATGAACAATGAATAAAACAATAATTTTCTTTAAAGTAGTTCCCTTGACATTCGACACATTTATTTTGGTGACTCATCAATTGGTTAAAGCACCTCTAAAACTCCTTTTTTTGAGATGATGTGAAGATGCACTACCATATATTTAAGAATCCTCCACACCCTCAATTTTTTTCTTTTGAAATTAATTTTCATTTTAAGAAACAAGAAAAAGCGAAATTTGGTGCAATATTGGTTGCTGCACTTGATCACACCTGTATTTCCCCCAAAACTATCCTCCCAGTTGGCTGGGGCTGTAGAATATGCTGACTGCATCTCTGCAGAGGGATAAGACCTCCCCTATCCCCCAACAACTATCAACACAGACATCATGATAATTTTTCAGACTAGCACTGACTTACCTAAATGAAATCCAGATGTCATTACTTTATTACATAAGTTGGTCATCTATGGACTGTAATCTAGACATCATCCTTTTATAATATAAGTTTCTCAGCTGTACACACATTTTCATTTAGATTTTAAAATTGAAAGAATCTAAAATTTTAGTCTTAGTAATTTTGATCACACTTTGTATATTTGTTACAGTCACAGTTTCACTTTAATTCTATAACAGATCCAGATCCAATTAATCTGGGAATTGATCCATGACCTGAGATTAATTTATCCACTCTGGATTCAATGGACTCTCATTTCATTACTGGAATGGAAAAATCTGAATTTGTCATTTCCATATATAATCATTGGGGTAATATTTACAAATTATTATCTGTATTTTTAATGACCATAATTACCAAATTACAAAATGAAAGATAGGGAAGAGATTTAGTTTTGTTGGCCATAATTCTGTGGTGTTAATTGTAAATGAAATTTCGAATTATGCATTAAATCCTCTAAAGTGAGTTTTGATTTCTAGCATTCCAGAGACTCATCCAAGTTTGATCAGAACTTCAACCAAATATATTCCATTCTTCTCATACAATCAGTCTTTTTCTCATTCTACTGCAGGATTCAGATCTTTTTCAAGATTGTTAACATATGGCATACATGTGGATCATAATTTTTGGATTCAGCATTTGCTTTCTTTTAGACCAGGTTCCTTACCAAGGCTAGAGAGCTCAGTCTGCCTTACTATTTACTCATGGTTGAGGAAAAGATGGATTCATGCCTCTCAAAGGACATTTAGTGTGGAGTGAAATGTAAACATCCTCATCTGAAATTTGCACTTTGCTTGCCATCCAATTTTCCTTGATGGATAACCATTATGCCACCCATAATGGTGCTCGGTGACTGTCAGGTTCTCATCTATGTGATGATCAGACCAAGCTATTGTTTTGTTGATAGCTTTTATAATTATTTTCAGCTGTGATAATGATATAACCTTCTCACAAGCTGGCATTGTTTGCCTTATTGTAAAATAAATCACCTAACTAAAGATTTAACTAAATTTTTCTCAAAAATAAGGTAAAAACGAGGTTCATACGATAAGTTTCCAGACTTTTTTTCGTATGCGTACTTTTATTGATAGTACACACATGAAACTCTAGTCGCCTTCGAAGTAACCTCCTCCGGCCAATCAACTCTGGTGTATTGACTTCCTTACTCCTCACACACCTCTCATCATTCCTCACAGACTACCTGCCTTCCTTGAATCTCTTATGCCACTCAAAAACTGGTGCTTGATTAATGCAAGATGGTCCAAATGCAGTCTGAAGTATTCCATACATTTCTGTTGCATTTTTTCCAAGTTTAAAACAGAATTTTATTGCATATCATTCTTCTAAAGTGTCCTCACGTCCAGATTGCATTTTTGAAATTCACCAGCTGTGCCAATCAGGCTTTAGTAGGGTGTATTCCAATTGCTGCTGTAGCTGTTGATTTGAACCTGAAATCATAAAAATTGGTCAGTCATTTCATGCGCTGTTTAGCAAAAACATACAGAATTTTCAAGAACCTGCGACAATTTTAAATGCCTGTACGAAAAAAGTCTGGAAAATTATTGTATGCACCTCATATATTTATCTTCAAAAATGAATTACTTACTTCACAAAAGAAAATCTTCAATTTTTCCAATCAAGTTTCCTTCTTTTTTTCTTTTTTTTTTGTATTGTATGGTTTTATTTCATTTATTTTTTTTTTTTAGGTTTTATGTATATATCCAACTCCTCCACTAAGGACATGATAGAAGGTCAATTTTTTAGTTTGAATTCATAGTTTTCCTTCTCCTAGACTGGTTGCCATACCATTTGCCTTACTATTTACCCATAACTGGGAGGAGAAGATATGGATTCATGTATTTCCCAAGCACAGTGATGCAAAATATAGATAACTTCATCCAGAATTTTAACTCTGGTTACCATGTCTATTTTTTAAAACAATATCTATTATGCCATTCATAGGTTTTTAAGTATTGTTATTCATTTGGCCAATTTTGAAATAGAAAATAATAATGATTTATTAAAGAAATTTTGTTACAGTTTAAATTTGTACAATTATCAAGAATATATTCATTGGAATTTTCATAGGTACACTTTATTATATGTTTGTGTGTGTGTGTATATATATATATATATATATAGGTATTAGTATTATTCGGTCCTGTTAAACTGGAGTTGGGAGTAATTCCATCAGGACAAAAAAACATTCAACAGTGAACATTTAAATTTTCCTGGTAAAGAGCTCAATGTAACTGACATTACATCATAATGGGATGGAAATAAATTTATAATCCTATTGTGACCGGTTTTTGTTTTTTCTTAAAGAAATATATATATATATATATATATTCCTATTTATTACTTTTTTGTTTTCCATTTATTTATTAATGGTAATTTTATTCTTCCTAGCATTTTTTTAATCAATAAAATTCAGTTTGGTCCAATCCCCTTTAGTCAGAAATGCCCTAATGATCTGTTTAAGTGAAACTTAGGTAGATTTTTTTCTGACTCTGTCGGCATTCATTCATATATAAGTTAGGATAGTGTAGACAAATGGTCTGATAAACACATAGACAAGAAACTGACTGCTACCAAATATCATTGACCTTGTCTATGCAATCCTAACTTAAATACAAACACTCTATTAATAAAATTAAGCACTTTTTATTTATAAATATAACCAACTATATTATATTGATATATATAAATGATCAGTAATAAAGTAACCTAACATTGTTTTAGTTTATTTGTATCCAGACTAGAAATGATCCAGATTCAAAGTAAGAAAACTTATCCACAATCCAACACTTTTGTATTAAAATTTCACAATAATTAGGAAAATGTAAATCAAATCAAATGGTACCTCTTTTGTTTTGGAATAAAACCCATTCTTAAAACAAACAAATCATTTTTTTATATCCACAAACTAAATGATAATGTGTAATATTTTTTATATGTGAACTCTGTAAATGCAATATTTCCAAAGAAAACATGTTTTCCTTTATGATTAATCTTATTTTTAGCTGTCATACAATATTTATACAGTGATTGTAATGTGAGATTTTCATATCAAACACAGCGTCCACTAAGAAAGTTCAAATGAAAATCTGCACGATGGTTGACATGCCACTAAACAAAGAAACCAATCCAAACCAAATAAAAATCCACTTGCCAATTTATGAAGAAGAATTTATGAATTCCATTTAAAATGTTATTGCTGAATCCTAAAGAATTAAACATCAGAGAGAGAATGCAAATATTGCAATGATAAACCATTGGTGCCAGAAGGATAGAAATTTCATTTCCTTGACAGATGAGTTTTTGTTATCCACTGCTTCAGAGAATCTTCATATTATTGCTTCTTGAATCAAAAACAGGAATTAAGAAATATGAACTTTAAAATGAGCACAAAATACAGTTCATTACAATTATACTCGGGTGAGTCAATTGTTTTGCAAGATTTTAGGAACATGAGGCACAATTCAGCATCTCTGCATATCTCAGATGACAAACCACACTGAACTGTGAGTTGCCTCACTCACCTGATACTCTACAAGTACTACTTGCCAAATTTGCCTCTATGGATAGAAGCATAACCTCAAAATCCATGGTTTTAGATCTACCTGACCTTGCTTTATTGTTGAGGTTCTTGCAGCCTGAGCGAAATTTCTTGAACCATATTGTTACTATACTGTGATCAACTGCAACAAATATTTTTCATTTTCTTCTGTGGCATTGTGACTTGTTTCAAAATTGTGGAGCATAAATTCTTCAATTAGACTACATTTCATGTTCATCTATGCAGCTTTCAAATCACTCACAGAGTGAAGCAATACACAACATGTCAGTGCACCAACTACCATAATACTACCAACCACAATGAGTACCTTCCATGGCTTGAACTGCTTTGGTCACATGAAATGCATATCAAAAATTAGCAAATACCAAAATATTGCAAAACATTTGGCTTACCCTAGTATTAAACAGTTTTATCAAAATTTATTACACCAACATATGTTTGAAATGGAAATTTTTTGTCATTTATTTTATAATTTTTTATGTAAAAATTCAAGTATAACAACAGTGAGAGTAATTTTAATAGACAGCATTTTTTCAAATTGATTCTCTATTGCAGTTTTTATGTAAATTTATGGCATTTCTATTTTTAAATAATGTCAAAGACAGTTTATCCTTTTAATGGTTAAAAAGTTAGTTATGCAAACCCATTACTACTGAGTCAAAAGTTATCCCTCACTTGGTACCCTATGCTTTTGGCCTTTTACTAAATGTAAGCTAAACTTATTTTTTCAGAACAAGGATGTCTCATATTGTTATTAGTAATCTTAGAAAGTTTGATTCTTACTAATTGATCCATAGTTCTGGCCTTGTGCCACAAATAAGCTTACTAAATAAAGAATATCAGAAGAATATCCAGATTAGGGAAGAGAATCTTATTTATTCCAAATTAAAACCAGTATCTTTTTCTCAAGTTGAATTTTGTTCATTTTCATTGAAAAGACACAGAAAAAAAATCTCCAAAGTTAGTAGCTCAGTGTTCTTTTTGAAAAATGTAATGACTGATGATAAAGGAAGTGTAATAGCCTCATCTTGTTTTTATAGTCAGTGTTTCAAACATGGTACCCTTTTACAGGGGTCATTTTTTGTAGTAGGTAACCTTCTGGGAATTTCAAACTAAATCTCTTATTGTGTAGATTCTTCTCATTCTGCTATCAATGCTTACAGGAAGATATCTTGTTAAATCAATTAATTTTTATTAGTTAATTTGTCCCTGTGTTACAGCTTGTTCCTTCAACTACACCAGAGTTTATAACTTTTCATTCACTGCTTCACCCAGGGATTGAAATCATGACAACCAAGTAACTAGTTACACTTTAGAATTAATGATGATTCCTAATCTCAGACAAAGTTACTTTTTGAAGTTTTTCTTTTTTTTTCTTTCTATTTTTAATTATTTTGATGAATCTTTTTTCTTTTTTTATATTGTGGCTACATTATAAACCCATTTTAAATAACAAAACTGAAATGAAAAACTTATTGAATTTTTATTTTCACACAAGACAATTATGGGAATAAGATTGTCATTGTCTAACTAACAATAAATTTTTATTCTTATCAAAAAGTTTTTAAAAAAAATTTTTTTTTAAGATAAAGCATTTTCAAGACTTACAAAAAATTAGATTAGAAATTTTTTAAAGATTTTTCCAGAACAAAAACCAAGGTTTGCCTGTCTTTCAGTATTTCAAATCAAAATGAGCAGATGTAGCTGAAAGCAAAGAAAAAATTATTTTTACTTTTTGTTTAATTTATTTTTATTTTTTCAATTACTTTTTTTTAGTATTTTATCATATAATGCTATTGTCACTTTTTTATCTACTTGTTTATTGAAGTTCTGTCATGCTTAATCAAACAAGTATATAACATTACTAGAGTAATACCTGTCAAAATGACATGATACTCATATATATATATATATATGTTTGCCTGGTACTATGTTTGTATATATGTATCTATAGTTTATTGGGGGGGATGGTACATATATGTGCATGTTTGCGTACATACCCCATTTAAATATGTTTATATTAGAATGACTAGATAAGTGTGTATGTAAAACCCTAATGTTTGATCCAGTCTTTGTAAAGTAAGTTGATCATTCATTGTATTAATAAATACAAACTACATTGAAATAGCTGGATTTGATAAAGAAACGCGGACAATCTGTTTGATAATCTCAACTTTGGCTATTCATGCACACAGCTCCATTTACATTATTCACTTAGATTCAATGTAAAATCCATTCTTTAAAGGATGAAAGAACTGCACTCAACTGGAGCTATTGAAACCAGTGTTCAGCAACATGTGTTGACAGGTTCAAGAGAATGAACAGATGGATATGTTGACAATGTATAAGAATTGTAGTAATAGCAAGTTTAAGCAAAGCTATCACACCTTTAACAAACTTCAAACACTTTGCCAAAACCAAACACTCAGAAATTATATACTACTTCTAAATTCATTGTCACTAGAAACTGACCAATCAGTTGACAGATTCCAGACTGTCAGGAAAAAAGCTTCTAATAATTATTCATCACAGACATTTTATCATATACAACTCTTCTGAACAATTATTTGACACTAAAAGAACATTTTGCTTAAGATATCTTAGGTTCCCTTTATACATCTTGATAAACACAAAACTTCATGAACAATCTACTTGCTTATGTTTAAAGTAGAATGAAATATTAAAAAGAATGAGGCTATGAAAGTCAACATTCTAATTTATCCAAATAGCAATATTCTTCAATATCTCATTTTTAATCAACATTATATTGTTTGTTTATGGTTAGTAGTATAGAATATATTAAAATAATATAAATACAAAAACTAGTCAACAATTTTGAAAGAGTTCATTTAAATGTAGAAAAATCTTGATATTTTCTAAAAGCAAAATTTCCTTAAAATGTACTTAGCTGTCTTTACTATTAGAGAGTAAGTAATATGTAGATGAATATCAAAAAATAAATATTTAATATTCTATAAATTCATAGAAATTCTTTGGAATAAAATTAATGTTTAACTAGAAAGCATTCAGAGAACCCATACTTCTGCCATTGTCACTACTAAAACTGACCAATCAGGTGAAAGATTCCAGATTGTTATAAAAAAAAGTCTTTAATAATTAAGAACATATCAAGAATTTGAAAAACGACTTATGAAATTTGTCATTTATTTTGCAAACGAAAGGAACAGTTATTTGACTTTAAAAAATTAAAAGAACATTTTACTCAAAGTATTTATATTTACTTTATTTCAATCAGTCTTTATAAACACAAAATTTCATAAACACTTCACTTGAATATTCAAGCAAATATTTGTCTATAATCTTTAATATTCATTTTCAATCCCCATGAAGAATAATTTGACACTAAAAAGTAACAGAATATTTTGAAAACTGTTATTAAAATCTCATAATAATTATGCTCACCTTCTATCATCGACTCTAAAGAAACAAAAAGTTTCAAAAACAGTTGAATTCATATGTACAAGTTTTCTTTTAACTACAAAACTAACGCATAATAAACGTTGGTGAAGTATTGCTTACTCTTTGACCCTTTTTCTTTTTAAGTCACCCATTTTACCGCCATCTGCCCAGTGTCATATCACAATACATCTGTGTGGGTGTGCAACAACTAGCAAAATATTTAATAAGAGAGGGCAGAAAAATTAGTTTTCCAGGATGAGGATACCTGATTATATTATTGAGTAAGCTATTAATATTTATGATAAATTTAACCATCTTTTGTTGGTGTATAGCAAATACAGATAACCCTGTTTTCATTTCACATTAATATTTTGAGAAAGGCATGAATATAGTCCCCCTTCTAACCTTGGGCAAAAAACAGGATGTTGAAACCTTTAGGGTCTTGTAAAAGTAAACCATCTTGAGTGTTCAATAGTAGGTAAGAGATTGTTCCTTGTTGTTAGTACCATGTAACCCAGTGCTACATGTCGCATGTTCATTGCCCTTCTGGAAGATGTAATGAAAGGAAATTACTTCCCTAAACGACAAGTCATGGAAAATATCCATATGTGTACAAATGTGTTTTGGGAGTCCGTCTAATATGGTGGTAATTTCTTCATTTCTCTCTCTCTCCCCCACACACACAATTAATAAATTTAAAAACAAACAACGAATGAATAAAAAAGAACACAAATAATTTGTTTTTTCTAAAAGAAAATAACTACTACATTTTCTTATTTCTCGTCTCTGTAGTATCTCTCCTCATTTAAGTGTTGGATCATTTCACACTTCACAGGTTTTCTAATAATCCATTTTTCAGTCACTGACCAAATAATTAGACTCAAGCAAAATAATGCTTGTTATGTCATTTTAATGTCAATCCTTCATTTCAATTGTTCTCTATCGACTTTTGAATACTCTTCAAAAACTACTGCCCATACTTACTTGCAGTACTTGAACTTGTTCACAATATCGTTCAAGTATTCCGAGACAGAGTTTGACTGTAAAAACGAGACTACAGGAATAATTACGAATATTGTTTTGTGGTTTCCAGTGTTTAACTCATGTAAAAAGAAAACAAATGTACTCAATTTTTGTTATGGTTGAAACAGGTTAGTTTTATTTGTCTGTTCTGATATTTTAAGATACTTCTTTCTTTAATTTCATTTCATTGCGATCTTTTGTTTTTCATACTACCGTGTCTCTAAAAACTAACCCATGTGCTGACAATTGTCATGTTTAAGTTTAAAATTTTCTTTAGTTGTGAGTGTTTGTTATTTCTTCTCTCCCACGTCTTTTTTATCGTCATAATGACAAGTCAGATAGTTTTGATTCATGATTATTTTTCTAATTCGGTTTAATCTAAACTTTAAAGAAAGAAAGTCTAGAGTTAAAGCAACCCAAGCTTGTTGAAAATAATTCAGTGATGCAATCATTGATCACAACAAACGTTTGTCGTTTCCTCTTGATTTAACTTTATGCGCTCTGTTTATACTTTAGAAAAAAAATTGATATATGACTTTACTTTTAAAGAAAGATCTTTAATTTCAATAGCTTTTATTAGTTGTCCCTTAAGTGTTACTGACAAAAAAAATATAAAACAAACATGTAGTTTTACGTCTTTTCCACATGTCCAGTTGTCTGCAATCGGAGATTTTTCCCTCCTTAATTTATTCTTTTTCTTTCTGTTATTCACTTCTTCTTTGTTACTATTATTTAAATTTGTTTCATTTGTTGTTGCTGTTAATATTATTACTAATGAACCATAGAAATCATTTTGCTAAAAAGAGAAGGACTTAAAGTTTTTACTAAGCTTGACTTGGCACACGATGCTATGAAAAATTGCTGATGAAGTTTAAAACTTAATATAATAATGACTGTAATTAACATTATGGATTTTTCTTTGCCTTTGTAGAAGTTTTATCTCTAATAAATAAATCATTTCTGACTTCATTTTCTGTAACATTGAAGCAATAATTAATTATCATTATAATTGATAAGAAAATATCAATGTTCACAAACATTTAAACAAGAAAGACTGTCTGTATTTAAAAATGGGATTTGAATCAAAGATTTTGTTTTAACCGATTCTTTTCTTTTTTAAAAAACATTTTCTGTTTTATTTTTATTTATTCATTTTTATTTGCGACATAAATGGATATATAGTTCACTGTAAGTCCAACTACGAAATAAATTTTCTGTTGCAATGGTACATCAATAAATTTGGGGCTAATTCCTATTTGAACATTTTGTTTGTTGGCCTTAAAAATACACGCGAAACTAACGTAATATCTAGTAAATAATTTTAGGTCATTTTGGGTATATGCAAAATATTTGCAAGTAAAGGAATTTCTCTTGTATAACAATTTATTAAGTAGCCAACACTTGAAAATATGAATCGGCATTATACTTATCTTTTTATTTCTCTTTTAACTCCTAGGCTTTCTTTCTTTCGACTTTGTTTACTCTATATTGTAATAATATCATGCATACCAGCCCAACCCCGAATATTTTTATACTTACAGATACACACTTTTACTCTGTATTGTGACTAAGTTGGCCGACGGTAGTCTAGGGCGACCCGAATACTCCCTTTTCAATAGCTACTACACCGAGGTGTACGGGAGGGCGCTACTCCTTTCCTACTTTACCCTTGATCCGTACCTTATAATGATGAGTGTTAAGTAAGAAGGCATCAAATACCATTTTTTTTGAGTCTTTGGTATATAACTCGACCTGGGATTGAACCTCGGTCTTCTAAACCATTGGTGACCACTCTAACCATTATATATATATGTATATGATGTTACTATTAAAGAATACAACAGAATTATTGAAAGATCTAATATTAAATAGAAGAAAAAGATTTAAAAAATAACCTGTAACTTATTTTGATCTTCCTAATGGCCAGAAATATAGTAAAAAATGTCTAGTTTGTTTCTTTGTTTTTATAGCATATCTACTTTTGTAGGTTATTTGATACCAAATCCATTTTTATACAAATCAACATTTCTTTTTCAAACAATTCAGTTTAGCATAAGTACAGAGTTTAATTATCAAAAACATTTCTATTTCAAGCTATTCAGTTTAGTTCTAATTCAAACAATTCAGTTTAGTTTAAGTATAGTTTTTGTTTACACGCAGTTGAATGTCAAAAGGTCTATTTCAAACAATTCAGTTTAGCATAAGTACATAGTTTAGATGTCAAAACAGTTCTATTTCAAGCATTTCAGTTTAGCATAAGTACACAGTTTAGTTCTATTTGACCCATAGATAGGACCCTATCTGGTGCTACCACTCTGGGCTAGAGTGGACCTTGCAGCGATGGCAATAAAGAAGTACTCCGTATTCCCCAAAGCTCCAGCATTACTGTAACCTAACCATTAGATTGTTTAGTGTCCTATCCAGGACATTCATTGAGGAGGTTTTACCTCTCTGCAGAGATGCAGTTGAGGTATTCTACAGCCCCAGCTGACTGGGGGAAAATAATGTCTAGATCCCAAATATATGGCCAATACAGATTCATTGGATACAAACAGTAATATCAATAGGTGTCAGTATAGCTTAGTAAAAACCAAGTTCTTATTACTTGTTCTCTGTGAAATGGAGAAATACACAAAGTATCACATGAGTGTCTTTTGAAGATCTGAATTAAAGTAAATTTATTATTCCATCTATTTTTTAACCAATGATGTTTGTTTCAGCAGATATATTATTTGATCGTCTTCAGCTTAAAGTTGCATCTGTTGGTCATTAGAAGTCAATTAATAAAAGGATTCTTTTCAATCTTTATTCCTAGCTTTGTAATTTCTTTATACTTCAATGTCAATTTAGTACATAAAAAAGAGGAAAAGAAAAATGCACCAAATAACTTTTTTAAAAATTTCAACTGATATATTCTTCCTCAAGTGAATGTTACTGGTGGCAATGTTTGTTTTCAGTTTTGTATGTTAGTGTGACGTGCACCACAGTCTCTGCCCCTGAATCATCTGACTAGCTAGCGGTTACATTTTTTGGGGGGACCACTGGCACCATTCATTAATAGCTCATTGCCAGACGACTCATCATTTTCATCATTTGCTGAATGGCTCGTCTCCAAAGCAAGTCGGAGATTGCATACATGATGTGGGATTCCATCAATCAAGACAGATTGCTGACTCACCACACCAATCGCTCACCCACTCTTGAATCTGGTAGTACATTGACTGCCTGGGAGTTTCATTCAGACAGGATCCCCCACAGCCTATGGTGCACAAACCTCCTCATCATCAGGTGACTGCACAACATCAGTTCCCTTTGTCCGAACCTGGTACATGTAGATGGGATTAGTGGGTGCAGTTACTGGGGACACCCCATCCTTTGACATAACATTGTACCAGTATGTTGCCTCCACAATGGTGCACTGCTTCCTAACAGCAATCCTCTTGATGCTGCAGTGACTTCTTTCTGTGATACCATTATCTGATGGTACATATGTGCATCACAGCCATAGTTGCCCCCCACCTTTCACGCAGAAACTGCTGTACTTGCTGGCTGCAGAAGACAGTGTCATTGTTAGCCAAAATTTCCTCCAGTGCACCTCATTCATAAAAGGTGGATGATAGCTGTTGAAGAATGCTTGTCGAGTCTTGCTGTGCCAGTGGTTGCCAAATTGCAAAACAGGTGGTCCACAGTCGATGAGGGTAAGAAAGTGGTTGCTACCATAATGGGTGATATCCATTCCCACCCTTTACCATGCATCACTTGCTTCTAGTCGTCCTTTTTACCATTGTACTGGTGCTGGGTCAATCAACTGGCACATCTTGCAGTTTTTGACAACTTGTTTCATTTCTGCCTTGGCTGCTGCTGGGTCGACACATCTCACAAAATACAGCGTCTTCTTGATGCCTAGATGTCCACTCGGCATATAGATGTCTTTTATCTGCTGCTGGCTCATCCTGCTCGCTGTGGCAGTGCAGGTTTGACCACCGGGCTCGGCACCCATCTTCATGGCAATGTATCATTTGTGGGGCACTCATGTTGACTAGTCTGCAAGGTTGTAGTACAACGCGACCAGTTTTACACTGACTGTCAGGTTATACTCTGAGACTAGACTCTTTAAGGTGTCTAGCCTCCACCCTAACATCTCGCTTACTGCCTTGGTGCATATTCTTGCTTTTCCAGTAAGTGTGTCGGACACCCAGTGGTAGACACAAAGGGAGTTGGTATGCAGGTGCAACCTCTTTGCCTATCACTGTAGTGCTAGGTTGACATCTTTCTGCTATTAAAGGGATTAGACCTCTGGAAGACCCAAGCTTTTGGTTGGGGTACAAGATCAACCAGCCATCTTTGATCCAAGCGTCAAACTCTTGTTCGGATGTAATCCTAAAATTCGTGGGTACAGGGTACTCTGTGACACTGTTCCATAGTTTGGTTGGTGCCTCAACATCCATCCATTTCCATGAGGCAGTCCAGATCTTCTGGCATCAGTTGAACTCTACCCTTAAGTCGGGCCGATTGATGCAAAGAGTGGCACATACTGGAGCCTCCAGGAATTGCACAGTTCCAGCTTGTGTGATGAGAACACAACCCAGTGCCTTGATAGCATCATATCCAAGCAGTAAGTCGAAGCCCAGTATGTCTTTCCCCGTCACCAACACATTGACTTTAGCAGATTCACAAGAGTCAGTATAAATCCTCACTGACCCTACCCCACAGCACGTCTGTGTCTCATCATTTATGGTTGTTATTTTAACACTCCTCTTGCTCTAGGTGCAGCATCGCCTTGCACTCACTATGGTGTGAGAACAGCCTGAATCTATAAGTGCAGAGTAAGGTGTTTGGTTAACATGTACTTGGATGTTTGGTTGTGCCTTGTTCACATCTTGTCTAGGGAGCAGAGCGGCACTGACATCTTGTCTGCTGGCTTGTTTTCCCAGACAGTTTGAGGCTATGTGTTCGATCTTGCCATATTGGAAGCAGCGTACACACTCACACCTTTTTTCTGTGCAATCCTTAGGAATGTGACCAATCTGTCCACAATGGAAGCAATTCACTCTGATGTATGGGTCCAGCCTGGGGTAATTTGTTGGGCCACTCTGGGCCGTTTGTACGGCCATTACAACCCCAGTTCTGCTTCATCTCTGATGATGGCCCAAGTGCACCCAAGTAATTGCTCAATTGTTGCTCGTGGACACCCTCAATTGTTGTTTCCCCCATGCCGGGAGTCCAGCCATGAATGCGTATACAAAAGTCCATTCAGGTAATCCTCCAAACAGTACCACCAGCTTCTTTAATGCCACAAAGAAGACATCTACTGTCTCACCTGCCATTAATGTTATGGAGGTGCCCGTGGTGTAATGGTTATCGTCGCAGGATGTGGATGCGACGACACGAGTTCAAATCCTGGACGAGCCTGATTACATTTCACATAGCATTAATACCCTTGGGAAAGGTATGAATCCAATTATTCTCCCTCCAGCTATGGGTAAATAGTAGGGCAGACTAGGTTCTTCAGCCTTGGTGAGGCGACTAGTCGAGGAGAAGGAAAACTCTGAATTCAAACCTGTTAAAATCCGCTTAAAAATTGACCTTGTGTCATATCCTGCCCGAGCGGAGGGGTTGGGTAAATAGGATTAATGTCCAGGTAGTAAAGTGTTTGTACACTGTACAAAGATCCATCACAAAGGCTTTGTACAGTGCAGCCTTGGTCAGCCCAACATTGACCTTTTCATAATCATTTAACTGCTGGTAAACATCCAGAGCACCTCCCATTAGTCGCAGTGAAATGACTAGCTCGACATGCTTAACCCTACATAAGCGACAAGACAGCTCCACCTCTTGATCCAATCCGCCACAAACATGGAGCCGTTGAAATTGGGGATGAGTTTGAGGTTGAACTTGGTTTTTGTCATTATGTGTCAATGATGTTAATATTCCACGACCTCTGGTAACTCTCTTGTACTTTTCACACACACACACACAAACAAAAAGGAAACATTAATAGCGACAGAAAAAAAATGCAAATGGCCACTGGATGGTTCACTGAGGCTGAAATTCTACTTGGCTGCACATTTAATGCTGAAATAGCTTGAAGTAAAAAATAAATTCTTTGTTGATGGTGGGAGGGTCAACAATCAAGTCCAACACTTACTGGCAAAGTAATCTCTTTCCTCTCCTCCTTTCTTTTTTTCTTTCTTTTCTTCATCTCCCTGTCTTGCTACTTGGACAAATTGTCTCCTCCCAGATCTGGCAAAGTTTTTTTCCATTTAAAGCCTACCCGTCTGGGCACTTAGTGACATAATGCCAGAACCAATCAAAAAAGGGGGTGGAAAAGAATGGACCCTCTTTCCCGTAAGTTGTCTGTTTCTGGTTCATTTCCGAGTCTCTCTTTGACAGACGACACATGGAGCAACCCTTATCCTTTTTCATCGCAGACTAGCATGATACTATTTACCAACCCCTCCGCTCGGGCAGGATATGACACAAGGTCAATTTTTAAGTGGAGTTTAACAGGTTTGAATTCAGAGTTTTCCTTCTCCTAGACTAGTTGCCTCACCAAGGCTGAAGAACCTAGTCTGCCATACTATTTACCCATAGTTCGAGGGAGAATAATTGGATTCATACCTTTCCCAAGGGTATTAGTGCTATGTGAAATGCAATCAGTCAGGTCCAGGATTTGAACTCGTGTCGCCGTGTACATTTCCTACGACGATAACGACTACACCACGCAGACTAGCATGATAGCTGCTACATTCTGTCCTCAATATCTCCTCCATTTCAATAAACTGTGTTTTGCAAACTCTAAGAACTAGCTGTATCACATCATTATATGATTATTAAAGAAGGATATAAATAATTTATAAGAAGCAGTGATTGTGGGGGAGATTTCATTTTCTTCTTTTTTTTAATATGTAAATTTACTAATTTACAATTTTGTTTCATAGTTAAACATTTTTCATAATGAGATCAACAATCGACGGAGAATATAAAAAATTAGGATTTAATTTACTTTTATTGTTAATAAAAGTTAATGAAGTTTACTTTTTGTTATACTTGATCAACTTCAATAAGTATATTTATAAAAAATATTTATAAAGCTTAATTTTTTTTAATACACTACAAAAAAATAAGCAATCTTTTTTTTTTGTAAACAACCTAAAGAAGAATAATATGAATAAAAAAAAACTTGGCTTCCTTTATAGATTATTTATTTCTGACTTTAGGAATACTAAATAATTTTTTAAAAACTTATGGTCTTCATTTCTTATTTTTACTCATTTCTCTTTCTCTCATCCTTTTATTCCATTGAAGCAGATGATAACCATCTGATATATAGATATCACTTCCTTTTTTTTTTCTCTCTCTGAAATGTAGAATGTCCTTCTTTCCTCTCAAACAAAACAGATTGATCCATTTTTTATCAGAGGTGATGACAGGATGTGACATTATAACACATCCATTCCTGTCTTATTTTATTGATTTTATTAATTGTATTAATATCATAAATGTTAATGAATGAACATTGATAAAAGGATGAAATGAAATGAGAGAATTGAAAAAGATAAGATACAAAAAAAATATACAGAATGATCATTTCAAGGTTTGAATTTGAATTTGCCTTTCCTGATAAACTGCGTAAATGTGATGCATAGAGAGGAAGTTTATATTTAAAACTTCAGACTGACTTCATTATAATAAATGGTAAAAATGAAATAATAAAAATGCATTTATTTTTGAGAAGGAAGAAAGAATGGATCAAAATTAAAATATCTGATGTTATTTATAAATGCTTAATAGAATTTTTTTTTTGAAATTTGGAAATTTTGAATACAAAATATCTCAATCTGTACAAAATTATCATAGAAATACCTACTTAATGGCTGCTTTGGCAACCTTTAAGTTTAATATTCTGTTACATTCTATTTTCAGAATCCATATCATAATTACTTGGATATAAATAAATGAAGGGAAATATTTTCATTCAATGGTTATCTCCCTTAAGAAGTTATGATCATCGTGAATATGAATGCCAAACCATACTATTACAATTAAATTGTAAATTAGACTGGAAATTACATTATTCTCTTTATACATTTTAATACTATTTATTTAACAAAACCTCACTACAATGTTCCATTTCAGTTGTGTTATGTTAAAATACATATAAAAATCAAATCATAACATAGCAAGTTACAAATGTGACTGAATTTTTGTATTTCTATTAATTTTCTCTCTAAGCAATCAGTGTGATTGTTTCTCTTCTTCTATTTAAAACATATAGTTGAATAATCTTATAGAATTCTAAGGAATAACAATTTAAATTCTTCAAAGTTTCTTAGTCAAAGTAAAAACATCTGCTATGTTGACTATAGATAAGTCATTGAAGTTGGAATTGTGTAAATATTAATTCAGTTTCATTTTTCTTTGATTCACTGGTATTCATTTATTCCTGGTAGTGTCTGTCAATGAT
This sequence comes from Sepioteuthis lessoniana, assembly GCA_963585895.1. Classification (NCBI taxonomy): domain Eukaryota; kingdom Metazoa; phylum Mollusca; class Cephalopoda; order Myopsida; family Loliginidae; genus Sepioteuthis; species Sepioteuthis lessoniana. Next base: position 6,569,217 of record OY757906.1, read on the forward strand.
GATCTTCAAATTCTTCTCTCTGTTTGTTATGGTTTGTTATTGTTTCATTGATGTCACCATTCGCAGTATCTTCTGCACATGGGATAGTGAATTTCATTACCAGGTTTGAGTGCATTGTTCACTGTGCTCATATCTTTTACCAATGATGTTTGTTATAATTTACATTTTCCAGGCTAGGTTTTGGTGGCAAAGAGAAATTGAGAACAACCAGTAGAGCAGAAAGGTTGCAATGTCTTGCCAAGGTCTAGTCACCTGGTTGGAAACCATCTCGAGGGAACATTGAGGTTTTTTTTTTCTTTTTGTTAATATTATTGTAGACTTAGTCTAATCAAGGTTAAACAACAAATTGGGTGGGACTGCATTAGTAAACTATACAAGGCAGGAATGCTCAAATTCCTGAGGTAATTAACTTTAACCCACATTACTCAGCCAGATATAATCAAGTATGTACAAGTATGTTGTTACATATTCAATCCTAACTAAAGTTTACATGAATTTTACTTTAATACAAAACTTTTCATGCATTTCAGTCTATTTACAAATATCTACATGCATTTCAATCTTGTAAATCACTGTTTGCATTTCAGTCTATTTACAAATATCTACATGCATTTCAATCTTGTAAATCACTGTTTGCATTTCAGTCTATTTACAAATATCTACATGCATTTCAATCTTGTAAATCACTGTTTGCATTTCCATCTACTTGCAAATCATTTATGAGAAGTAAATGAATATTGCAAGTTATTCCAGAAAAAAAAAAACAAGCATTTATCATCTATATGAAATCATTTTAAAGTGGAAATATAATGTAACTTCAATAATATAAAAAAATTAATCACCAATTGTTTTACACTACATTGGAATTTCTAACTACATTGGAATTTCCTTGGGGATTTTTTTTTTGAGTTTACATTGTAAACTGAGAGGCTCTTATAATGTAACATCATTATAAGAAATGTACATGGCAATCTGCGTTCAAATCCTGAATGATGCTGTTTGCATTTTACATAGTGCTAATCATATTTACTTACCCCTCCGCTCAGGCAGGATATGACACAAGGTCAATTTTTAAGCGGAGTTTAACAGGTTTGAATTCAGAGTTTTCCTTCTCCTAGATTAGTTGCCTCAACAAGGCTGAAGAACTCAGTCTCCCCTACTATTTACCCATAGCTGGAGGGAGAATAATTGGATTCATACCTTTCCCAATGGTATTAGTGCTATGTGAAATGCAATCAGTCTCGTCCAGAATTTGAACTTGTGTTGCCATGTCCATTTCCTACGATGATTACAATTACACCATGGGCACCTCCACCTTCACATAGTGCTAATATCCTGATATTTGTCAAGTGCCCCACATACATGAGAGTATGGCACATGGCCTTTTTTTGTGGGAACCAGATGCAGGACCATCCGGTGGTTCCAAAAATACCTTGAGACCTTTTGGTATTCCTCGAAAAAGAGGCACTTCAGGTGCCAGGAGATAAACCTAGTCCCAGGGAGGGTTAGAGCCTGGGGGGATGGCCTCCTGGGGCTCCAGGAATGCTGGTCTCAGTATGCATGAAATGAATGCCAGCTTCCCGGAATCCATGTCAGACTGCCTCAACCAACTACCACTGGAACCAAGACACGCCCAACCTGAATGGTGTATCAAGCAACACGGCTGGCTGAAGTGTGTCCAAGCCCAGTGGGCCAGGTTGTACAGAACCTGTGCTAATATTCTTGGAAAAGGTATGCATCCCACTATTCTCCCTCCCGCAATGAGTAAATAGTTGGGTAGACTGAGCTCTTTAACTATGGTATGGCAACCAGTCCATGAGAAGGAAAACTCTGGATTTGAATCTCTTAAACTGTACTCAAAAAATTGATCTTGTGTCACATCCTGTTTGTGATGAAAATGTTGAATACATATACATTGTAAAAAGAACATCAGATGACATAGAATCAGACATGATGATTAAAAAAGAATTTGTAAATTAAATTAATAATTGTCTTGTATAGTTTCCATAATTTCTGATGGGATTATTTACATTTGAATCAGCACTTTTGCTAAGGATCAGAAAGTAGTATTTTTTATTTGTGGAAATCTTATGGTTACTTTAAAAACTAGAAGATATAACATCAAAACATTATAAAAGTAAAAAATATCAAAGAAAAAATAAATTTATAAAATTATATTAGAATTTTTAGTTTTATTTGGTTTGTTTTTTTTTTTGTTTAATGGCATAACTACCTTTTTGGTTTATTTAATGCCAAATCCATCCTTGAAGAAGGACAGCTGTGATACTATTCAATCCATATCTGGGGGAGATACAGTTTTAATAATCAGATGATACAAAAATCATGTTACCATAGCAACATAATTTCTTGTTATCCTATAGCAAGAACAAGTTTTAATACATTACAAAAAGCTCTCTATACATTTCTCATTACTTTGTAGTGATACATGTGTGTGTGTGTATATATATATATATATATATATATATATATATATAGCCACTTTGTGATTTACATATAAGTAGTTTGTTTTTCTCTGAGCAAAAATTTATTCAAAGTCACTGACCTCAGATTTTTGTTTTTTTACTGTTTTCATAAATTTTTTTAGACATTTTAAATTCAAAAGATTTTTACATTCATTTATATTTACTTTTTTATCACAATTATTTTTCTCATTTCATCCAGAAGTTTAAATCTAAACAAAATTTTTAAAATTCTTGTTTGTTTTTTTCTCTTCTCTTATCATTAACCAATTAATTTGTCAGCTTTTCATCTGATACAAATTTGAAATCTTATAGAAATAAAATTTCAAAACAAAAACCAAAGTGTTTTTTGAGGTGATTCATCTCTGTGGAATGATTTTCTGTAAAAACTTGACTGTTATTCTACTCAACTAAATGGAATCAGAAAAATAAATTTGCATATAAAATAAAATGAAAAAGAAAGACTATATTCTTCTGTGTGCATGTGCACTTTTCCCAAAACACAGTTCTTTTTAAAATATAATTCAAGAATGATGTGAATATTTTTTAAGAAAGAAAATAAAGCACATCATCAGTGAGATTTCCCCATAAAAGCTGTGCCATGATAGAATAAATGATGTCTGCAAATCAATAATATAAAAAAAAATGATCGACATATATTTGAAAGTTTTTGTTTTTCTTCTGTTGATGGCCAAATAGTTTGATGTAACACATTTGATTTACTTATTTATCAAACTCAGAGAAGATTTTAATGTATTTTTTTTGTTTCCCATTAGGTAAAGGGAGAAGAGTTCTTAATTTCTTATCAGCTAAGATATATGTGTGTAATATCACAGACAAGAAGGTACTTGCTCTAGTAGATAGCTTTGAGTACTTTCTGTAAAGTTCTTTTAATCATTTCTAAAAAAATTATTCACTATATATATATATATATATATATATATTTTGTAACCTTAAACCTAAATTTTTGTTCTTTTCGGATTAGCAATAAGTCAATTTTTCAATGTCTTTATTATCAATGTTTTTGTCATAATTATTTACATCAGGTATATTATTAAAATAAGGAATAATTTCACCCATTATTTTCTTTTTAGTATGTTGTATTCGTTTCAATCACAAAAATCATAATTTGCCTACTGTTTTATCATTATATGCTGCAAAAAAATGCGACATGTAATGAATGATGATCAATAGAAATAATTATTGCTAAAACATTCATAATAAAGAAATTATAAAAGAAGGAAATGTATTTATTTAATGAAATTTCACTTATTCTTTATTGTTCTTAATAAATGAACTGCTTTGTAATAATTAAGCCTTCTTAATGACATTCATTTCTTTACACACAACTGTAAAGTGAAAGTGAAATAAAAATCTGTTGTTGAATAAAACAAACTTTGGCACATGAGCTTGACTTATGAAGAACAAAGTCATTGTTTGCAAGACAGGTACACTATCACACTATGGCAAGTGCTCAATATATGACTCTCTCTCTCTCTCTCTCTCTATATATATATATATATATATAGTAATGCACTGCTCTAAGAGAAAGAGATTTAAGGAGAAAATATAAATTTCAAAAACAATATGTGCTAATGAACGATAAAATTTGAGATAAGATATTTTTATATATATTTTATGTCTTTTTTCTTCTCATAACGAATGACAAATGTATATGTTAAACATATTAACGAGAAAACTGTGAAAATTGTGAAATAGATTCTGATATATCCAACTGATCTCATTGTAATTATTGTATGTACATCTATAAAAAATCTGAGATGATAGAATTCCTAAGATCTTCATTTATTGCCATCTTCATCATAGAAACAAAAATGTTAAAAGACCATATCGCAGGTAATGGGACAAGCTGAAAAATAATCTTTTAGCTTTTGATATATCTGTTGATACATTCAAGCAAGTTGCTTCAATTTACAAAGATTGAGATTCTGGAGATGGGATTTGTCAAATTTCTTGATGATTTTGTGGCATTTTGCTCTCCAGAGTGTTGAGCAAGAAGGTTAAAGTTCAATCAGACATGCCAACTAGTTCATTTCCTTTATGCACTATCTGTGGCCTTGTATGCAAATCTATGTCATTTTCAGTTGAGACACTACTTCCGAAGTAGGTTAACTTGTCCACTAGTTTCAGAGAACCACCATTTAGTGTGGAGATGTCACCGCTTTGATTAAAGTACATGTACTCTGTTTAGTCTGCATTCACATGGTGGCCTATGCCATCTGCTGCCCACACCAGACTATGCAGTAGGGATTTGGCCTGGGTGGGTCTATTTGTCAGAAGCACTATGTCATCAGCATAGTCTACATCCGTAATAGTTTGTGCAGGGTATCATCTGCTTCTTGCCTTTTGCAGTGTAAAACGATTTTCTTTCATTAAATCTTTTGATGTTTGAAGTACATAGTTTAGACAGATTATGAACAGGTATGGGGCTAATGTGTCCCCTTGCAGAACACTTGCAAAAATGTCAAAAATATGTCACCTAGCATTAACCCAATGAACTTTTAAGCCTGACTGATATTTTATTATATATTGTAAGCCTAATATTTTGGGTTCAGATTATATTAATTAATAAAAGATGTAGTTATTATTTATTGCCTTTCTTTTAATAGAATGATAAAAAGGTTACAAATAAAAATGTCTGTGCTTGGAAGGGAAATTTTGAATGGGTTTTGTGCTGAATTCTTTTCTTCAGATACAGTATGTCTGTGGGCCAAGGAGTTAAGGATTCTAAGATTTAAAATAATTTGCATTGAAATTCTATCTTAAAATTATTCAAAAGGATTTTCTATTGTAATTTGAAATGAATTTCTATTGTAAAATACTTCAAAATGATTTTCTGTAGTAAAATAATTTGAAATTAATTTCTATATATGCTTTTATTATTTCTTGTGTCACTGTATATGTAATAACTTGAATTATTGAAAGTTGTGACATATTTTTAAATCCTACTTCTCATGATATCATGGCTTACATAAGCAGCTCATTTAATATGAACTAAGGTGCTCATTTCAAGTACCCAACAAATAAACAATCGCAAATTGAAATTCGATAAACTTTCATTATATTTTCACAAGGCTATGATATTAATATCATAGCCTTAGGTTAGTTTAGAACAACAACTCATGAAATTTTCAGTAGATCATTTAAAAAAATAAAATTAGTAAGCCTTTCAAATAATCCTACCTAAAGTAACACAGAAATCTAAAAAGAAATAAAAAAGAAAAGTCATTCAGCAAAATCATTACAGCTATTAATATAGCATTCTTCAATCCTCTGGGTTATTGTATATGGAAGTTGCTATATATGGAAATAAGATTGAAAGAAGGACAATGAAAGATGATTGGGCTGTGTGTAAAAAGACACCTTAAGAATCAACTACACAAAAATGTAAAATATGGACTTACATTGAACACAATTCCCTAACCTTTTGGCATAAAACAACTCTAGATGGGTTGACATGCCATTAAAATCAATCAGTAAATCAAAATTTATACTTTACATTAATAGTCTTTACTGATTTAATTTAATGTGAGAGTGGTGGGCATAGAGTTAAGAGATCAGAAGTTCCTGACTCAGTGGACTTGTTACTACAAACTGAATAAAAATAAAAAAGATTTAATTTTAAATTCATGTATCAAACCCATTTATAAAGTGTTCAGTTTATTAATTTTGGATACCCAAGTATCATGTTGCTTGTAAATCTTATCAACCAAAACTTCACTTGAATGACCCAAAGATTAATTGCTGGTAATCACTGACTGGACATCTTCTCTCGGTTATATGTTGTACACATTAGGATCTGCAACAACAAAATCAGGTTACACTGTAGGGAAAGAGTTGGATGTAACCTTTACCCATAGTTATTTCCCATTATGTTACCATTTCTTTCAAGAAAACTTTGTCCAAGAATAAAGCATATTCTCATTCAATGAATATTATGTTATGAAGGTTTTAGTGTAACAAGTTACTTGACAAAATGTAAATTAATATTGCAGCAGAGTAGTCTTCAAGGTAACTGTGATATAAGATTAATGCTGAAATGAATTATAAAACATGCAAATAGAAAACAAATAACAGGCAGTTGAGTTGAACAGACATTGTCATTTTATGTATTTATATATTTTGGTAATAATCAGTAATTTACATGTTTTCATTTGTGTATAAATGTTTGTATGTGTACCGTGTGCCTAAATGTTTTTTATCTTCTTTTTTTTTTCAAATTGCTTTACTTGTATGTCAGTTCTGAATTCCTTTGAGGATGAGACTTAGTCATTATTCATGAAATTCAGGACTGATGTTTGAAATCAGCAGTTGGAGTAACAGTAAATATATATCAGGTCTGTTCTCTTTGAATATCATATTTCTATTAACTAGGCAAGGGATAGCTGGTTTCAAACCCACTAGATTTTGACAACAAGATAAGGAAAAGTTATTCTAGGAAATGATGATACACTTAGGTCTTTTGCTATTAAAGGGCAATTTTATTTCTTTATTTGGTGAAACACTTAAAGACTAAACAGTCTTACCATACAATATTGACAAACGTAATTTCTCAAAAAAGGACTTCTAGCACATTTATATTGGATATATTTCTTTTGTAGATAAAGAAAGATTAGTTTCATGTTTGTCTTTGTTTTAACTAACCCTTGCCTTTTGGGGAAATGATTACTTAAAGGGGTAAAGAGAGGTCAATTTTAATTAACCTTTCATTTGCTCTCACTGACCCTATTGGCCTTCCTTCTAAATGTAATGATGCTAAATTCAATAATCATAGTGAAGTTGTTTATATGAGGCCACTCATATATCTACTAATCAGTACAAAATTTTGATGACCATGAAGTTCTGAGGATTTTTTACTGGTATGATTTTTTTCTTTTTTCTGTTTTCAAATTTATTATTAAACTAAGTATTGTCAAATATTAATTTTTTCTAATACTTTTCTGTTTATTTCCATTTCTGAAAGAAGTAAAAGATAGAAATTAATAATTGATTGATTAATAACTGCTTTATCTAATAATAAAATGATTTTACCCAAATAAGAGTAGTGTATGTAAACATTAAAAAACAAAGTTGTCAGGTACTTGGAAAAAATAAAGACCAAAAGCTCCAGTAGTGGAGATTACGGTATACACTGCTGATGAGACCTAATAAGGTCGAAACAGCTGTCCAGTGTTCCCGTATATCGTGCGTAAGTGTTTGGCGGATTTTCTGGTCATGGTAATTGAATTCACACTATTAATTCCTCTACTTAAAAAATATGTACAAAAGCTATATAGTTAAATTTCAGCTTGCTTAATTGATAGTCTCAATGATCTAATTGTTAAGACAGCTGCTCTGGTCAAGTTAGTTACCAAAAGAAATGGATGTGAATTTTTATCTTACTTATTCTTTATTTTTGATAGGTGCAGTTTATTAACAACTGTAAAATAAGTCTGAGTGTTGTTATTGCAATAAAAAGTAAAAGCATTATTAATAAAAAATCAATAATGATTGACGGTGATTCATGTAAGAAATTAAAATAACATTAGAGCAGTTATCTCTCTTGATCACAGATAAATGGTCTGGGAGTTGTAACTAAGAAAGCTGGAAATAAGATGAAAGAAACACAAAGCAAAAATTGATAACAAGAGTAAATTAACTGCATTTTTCTCTGATATTTTCTTGTATTATGTTCTAATTGTATAATATTTGTACCTAAATCAAATGCATTTTAAAAGAAGAAGATTATGTTGAAAAATGAATATTGTATGAGATAAATGCTTTTTCTCTTTAGGCTACAAGTTGGTTGGTTTCCAGCATGTCAACATTTGTTGTTGAAATTAGTCTTTTTTTTTTCCTAGCAATTTTATGATTCCAATTAAAGATTCCTATTTAACAATAATCATTTGTAGAAAAAATATTGCTTCAAATAACTATTCATTGTACAAATAATTTACATAGATGGTTTCAATAGTTTTCTTTTTAATAATAATTTGGAAAAAATTATATCTCTCCTATTAACTATTCCTATGAAATACAAATAATTTATAGGCTTTGAGTAATTATTTCTATCTAATACAAATAATTCATGAACAATTATAAGGTTTCAAGTATTCCTATATAATACTAATAATTTGCAATTCAATTGGAAGTAATGGTAATGAAGGGATGGGTTAATACTCCAGAACTGGAGCCTCACAATTGGATGCAGTTTAGTGTCATCCCCAGGACACTCTTTTAAGAGCTGGTATATTCTAGGCCCTACCAACAGAGCTGAAGCATTGTTAATTATATAGGTAGATTAATAAGTTTGTAGTCTAACACTGCTAAGAAATTTGAATAAGTTTATTAGAGTTATTCTCTTATGAACACATAATGATTGGAGAGTTGCAAAAAGCAAAGGACATAAGATGAAAGAAACATGAGTTATAAAAATTTATCTTTTTACTCCCATTTTCTTCTTAGTAATTTTCAATTTCTTTATTTTAGGAACTCCCACTTTGATCGTGGCCAAGATGAAGACGACATGATAGAGAAAGGGATGTCATCATCCGGTTGTGATGAGACAATTAGAGAACACTCAGCAATGGATCACATCCCTTATGTTCATCCTTGCATAGCCAGTAAACCAGTGGAAGGTCACATATCAGAATTCTCAATGCAACACCAAGGACATCATCATGATGTTGATTTGAGGACTTCACAATCATCAATCACTGAAGATGGCATCCGTAATGTTTTCCAACCTCCACCATTGCAACGCAAGGTTTCAAATATTAACAGTGATTCAGGACGCAGCTCTACAAGTGACAATGAAGAGCACGAAAGCCTCAACAAAGACTTGATAGAGTCAGATTCACATCGAAGACACAGTATTGCATTCGCTGACAATTCAGGTCACCTGAATGTGCCTAATGTTATTGACGATATCTCTATGGGGAACGCAGCCTTGCACAATTGTTCGTCATGTAACAGCCTTGTAAACAACCAGCAGGGTTCTCGGCCAGTCATGAGTTATACAAAGTCTAGACAGTGCCTCCGACAAAACTGCTTGGCTCGAAACATGCACACAAAAATGTATAGAAGTTTTGACACGGCTGGTTCATATAGACAGTTTGGTTACTCTCCTGTTGGGTCACCAACATCCTCACCTCGGTTGAGACATCAACCCGCCTTGGAAACGCGTAGGGTATCAGTTACGGATTCTGATGGTTTTATTCAACTAAATCAGTACAAACTCAAAGATGAAATTGGAAAGGTATGTTGTCTTTTGGTTTTGTTTGAATATGTAAGATTTTAAAAAAATCCTGCACAAAAATCAGTGGTTTAACATCTTGGAAACAGTATGTTTTTTAAAACTCTTTATAGAATCAAGAAGTTTTGGTGCTTCTATATACTTGAGTGAGTCAATGGTTTTGCAATGTTCTGGTACATGCTAGTTTGAGGTACTTATTTCATGTGACTATAGCAGTTCCAACTGTAGAAGTTACTCACTGTTGATGGTAGTATTGTGGTACTTAGTGTGCTGACATATTGTGCTTTGCTTCAATCTGCGGGATTTGAAAGTCTAATGTGGGAACTTAAGCTTTACGAGTTTAAACTAGGCGATAAAACCATGAAAGCAACTGAAAACATTTGTTGTACAAAAGATGAAGGTGCAGTTGATCCCGGTTCAAGAAATTTTGCTTAAGTTGCAAGAACCTCAACAATCAGGTAAGGTCAGGACGGCCTAAAACTGTGGATTCTGAGACCATGCTGCCAAAATGGTAAATCTGGCAAGTAGCACTCAGAGAGTATCAGGTGAGCTCAGCATCTCACAGTCCAATGTGGTTTGTCACCTTCATAACCTCAGCAAAAGTAACCAGAGCTTCAAAATTGTGTCTCATGTTACCAAAATATTTCAAAACATTTGACTCTCCATAGAATTAGTCCACTTACATTTTTGTTGTTTTGTTTGGTCTGAATGTAAGATTTTTTTTATATGCTTTGAATGTGTAAAAAAGATTTTTGTTTGGGGATTTAAAAAAAATCTTACACATTCAGTCCACTCTCCACAAAAAAAATCAGTGGTTACACATCTTCAAACCAGAAGGTTTTTTTTTTTTTTAACTCTCTACAGGACTAGGAAATTTTGGTGCATCTGTATATTAGTCTGCCCATTTTGTTATCAATCATTTTTGGACTAACGAAAACCTTAACTTTACTGCCCAGTCAGCTGGGGCTGTAAAATACACCGACTACATCTCTGCAAAGGGGTAAGACCTTCCCAAGTGTCCTGGATATGACACTAAACAATCTGATGGTGAGGTTCCAGTAATACTGGAGCTTTGGGGAATGCAGAATACCTCTTCATTGCTTCATTGCCATCGCTCCCAGGTCCACTCTGACCTGGAATGGTAGCACCTGATAGGATCCTATCTATGGGTCGAATAGAACTAATATACTAAACTAAATTACTTGAGATAGCACTGTTTTGATTTATAAACTGCGTACTTATGTTATACTGAATTGCTTGAAATAGAACCGTTTTGACATGTAAACTGTATACTTATGCTAAACTGAATTGTCTGAAATAGAACAGTTTTTGACATTAAAACTGTACTATGCTAAATTGAATTATTCAAAAGAGAACTGCTTTGACATCTAACTGTGTGTGGCCAAAAACTGTACTTATACCAAACTGAATTGTATGAATTAGAACTTTTTGACTCAACTGGATAGCTTAAAATATAGAAATGTTTTTGACAATTAAACTGTGTACTCATGCTAAACTGAATTGTTTGAAATAGAACTGATTATTTGTATAAAAATGGATTTGGCATTAAATAACCTACAAGGGTTGATATGCCAGAAAACCCAATTGACCAACCAACCAACCTTAACTTTAACTCATGGAAAAATGCTATTTTTAAATATAAATCCTCTTTCAAATTAAAATTTTAAAAGAGACTAAAAATGGTTCTCAAAAGTTGAGAAATACTAAATTTTCAAATGGCATTTTGGTTAATGAATTGATTACTTCCCTGAATTGGCTCTTCTACAGAACCATCAGCTTTTTGAAACAAAACAAAAATGTTAACTTTCTAAATAGCATTACTTTTCATTACTAAACCTCCTAGGATATATATTACTTTTACAACCTGATAAGATTATCATAAATTTACTTTTTGTGCATTCTAAATTTGCAGGTTTAACTATTTTTTATTTTAGTAGGTGTGTATATATGCAATGTGTGCATATATATATATGTGTGTGTGTGTGTGTGTATGTGTATATATATAGTAAGTAAAAGTAAAGTTAGCGACCATAGTCGAGGGTGACCCGAAGGCTCCCTTTTCGATAGCTACTACACCAAGGTGTAGGGGAGGGCGCTACTCCATTCCCTGGATTGCTCTACTTTACCCTTGAACCGTACCTTATAATGCTGAGTGTTAAGCAAGGTTGTATCAAGTTCCATTTTTAAAGTCTTTGGTATGACTCGACCTGGGATTGAACCCAGGGCTCCCGGGCCATTGGCGAACACTCTAACCGCTGGGCCAATAATGTTCACCCATTTTGTTATTAAACATTTTTAGACTAGACAAACCTTTACCCAAACTTATGGAAATATGGTATTTTTAAATATAAATCATCTTTTGTATAAAGCTTTTAAAATAGACTAAAATGGTTGTTGGCTACTGAGAAATACTAAATCTTTGAGTCCTATTTTGATGAATTTATTGATTACTTCCCTTCATGAAAGGATTAGTCTATGAAGCACCAAACCTTCTTTTGAGATATTTTGCAAACAAATTCTAAGATGTAAATAGTTAGAAAATATGCAAAAAAAAGGTAATTTTAGATGGTGATTTCTCCTCTTTTTTATTTTTTTATTTTTTTTTTATTTTTGAAGAAACAGAAATGAAATGAAAAAAATGTTGTTAGCTGTTAAATAATCTGCATTTTTGCAAGTAGGACTACAATGGTATGGCAGCTTTTATATAAACATAATAACATGAATACATAGATTCTTTACCATCGGTAATTGTTATTGAGCTAATCTAAGAGTCCACTATTCTGTGTGATATAAGATCACTTGAAGAGGGTTACTAGTACTAATGCTACGAAGTGTTACGGGTGTCTCAAAGAAAGTTGAAAGAGACAAAGACAAGGTGAAGAGATGATATTGTTCATATCAATAAAGGGAAATTCAGACATATAGTCACAGTAAAATCTCTTTATTGCTGTTAAAACTTTCTTCTTGACTGATCTCAAAAACAGGAACCCATAAAGTAGTATTTTCGAGTCAATCAAGGAAAAAATCAATTCTTTTACAAATTGTAGCCCACCCCACTTAAGTGTGGGTAGTTTTGCCTAACCCCAAAACTTAGGGTTTTTTTTGTTATTCTCTTGGTAAATAACTACACTCTTTCAAAAATCCCTCAGTCATATGTCTAACCAAGAGAGTTCTCATGATTGTGGATCACACAACTGGGCACTAAAGTTACTGGTGGTGGAAAATGGCCACTACATTACAACTACCTGTAGTGGTTGACAACGAAGCTAGCTGCTCTACCAGGCTTACTTGCTAAGAAGTTAGGCTTGAAACCTTCTGGATAAAAAAGGAGTACTATCAAAAAGAAGATGAATCCTTTCGTAGGGTCAGTTGTCATTTGGTGCACACACACACAATCAAGTGTAAGAAGTGTGTCCCTTACATCAAATCTTCATTTTACCATTCACTGTAACTAATCTTTTACAGCTGTCATGATCCCACCTTACTGCTTGATCCTGAAGAGGATGTCACTTGAGTGAAACTGGATCTTTGCCATCCCTTAATTCAAATCCACTCACACACATGCAAACTGTTCTTTATAAATGAAAAGAAACATCATTATCCCTTGTGATGTATAACAAGTAAATATGTTGGAATTTAATGCTTAATTTGATGTTTTACACTTATGGACTTGTGCCAAATTATGCTAATTTAGTAAATATAGATTGGCACCTACCATAGTGCAATTGATAGCAAGCTTATCTTAGATTAGTTAACTCATGTAATAAGCATATTTTTCATCAGTTGCTCTAAACTTGTGACCTCATGCCAGACTTAGTAATATATTGTATTTACAGTTGTGCAGATGCTTCAGCTTCTCAGATACACTTCAATTTTAAACTGTTATATTTTTTAAAAAAAGGTGCAAAATTAAATAAAACTAAGAAAAAAAAAGGTGACCTTCAACTTGAAGGATATAGGGTGAATATCTTTACTCTAATTTCAAGAAAAAAAGAATGGTATCTGTAATATCAAGAAATGTAGTTAAAGAAAAATATTCTGAGGGATCATGACAGCTGTAAAAAATCAGTTACAGTGAATGGTGATTGAATTGGTCGAGCTGATCATTACTACTACTTCACTGAGTGCTCCAAATTTGTGGCTTTGTGCCAGACTAACTGTAAGTAAAGTAAAGTTGGCGACTTTAGTTGAGGGTGACCCGATAACTTCCTTTTCAATAGCTGCGACACCGAGGTGTTGAAGAAGGCACTACTCCATTCCCTGGATTGCTCCACTACCCTTGATCCTTACCTTATAATGCTGAGTATTAAGCAAGGCAGTATCAAGTACCAATTTTTGAGTCTTAGGTATGACTTGAACTGGGATTGAACACCAGTCTCCTAGACCATTAGCGAACACTCTACTCATTAGGCCAAGTAAATGTAAATGAGCCTCTATCTTGATGCCCGCCCAGTCAGCTGGGGGTGTAGAATATGCCAACTGCATCTCTACAGAGATGATACTAAACTGCATCTGATGGTGAGACTCCAGTTTTGGAGCTTTGGAAAATGTGGGGTGCCCCTTCATTGCCATCACTCCCAGGTCCATTCTGACTTAGATTGGTAAAATAGTTAGGGTCGCGTCTATGGATCAAATAGAAATATGTAATCATTTTCTAAACTGGAAAACATTTATCTGCGTAATCTTGAATAGAATTACTAGTGTTAAATAGCAATACTTAAAACCATTTATCTGTTTACAAACAAATGAGCTCTGGTTTATTCAGAAATGTCACCTACAAACTATTCATTTACAAATCATATATATATATATATATATAAACAAGATTTGGCATTAAATAACTTACAAGAGTTGATATGCTGTAACCAATACAGCCTGTTGCATACTATTTGGAAAGGAGCTGGATGCTGACAACTAACCCCTATGACCTTGATAAATATGATGAAGGATCCAGTATGGCACAATCTGCTAGATCATGGGATAAATCAATTTGAAATTCATTTTCTCAGTGAATTAAAAAAGAAAGTATTCATAGAGTTTGATCCTTTGACCCAATTAATTCAATAAACTAATCTTTTATGAGATAATGCAGACCTCATATTTTAGTATCAAGGTGATAAGATCAGATTCTAATAATAATGATAAAACTTAATATTGTCTTTTATTTCATGAAATGATAGCTGTAAGCAAAGACATCTATTGTCTGAAGTAAAGTTTGAATGTGTTTTGAGCTTCTTTTTTATTGTAACTTTTGTGAGCTGAGATATCTGAGAACTACGTACCTAAATATTCAAAAGACTAATTTTTTTTTTTTTTAATTACCAAGATTCTTCATATAGAGAAGAGTCAGCCACATATAAAGTCTTACTTATGCTAACTTATCAATAAAAGTCTATGTAAAGAAAAAAATATTTCAAAATTCCTTAAAAAAAAAAGTTCCGTTTAAAAGAAAGACCAAAAATGAAAACTAAGTATTCCATTTCTAAAAATGCCCAGAAAGATTTCAAATTTTGTACAAAAGCTATCTTTAGCCATAAAATAAGCCCATTTTATTTACAACTGTTTTTTGCTAAAAGTAATTAGTTGTTTTCCTTTTAACTGCAGTGGCTTCAATTTGTTCCTGCTGAGATTAGGGTATTCTGATTCTTAGATGAACCAGTGCTTTTTTTAATTTAAACTGAAAGAATTTGGTGGAAGAATTGCACCTGTCTTGTGTATTTCTTTTCTTTTTGAAGAATACAACAAAAGACAAAATTTTAAATACTCACTGCAAAATAATCTAAATTCTTATAAATAGGACAAGATTTATATATGGCTGCTTTTATACACACTACATATGGATATATATATATATATATATATATATAGAGAGAGAGAGAGAGATGTACAAGCATACTCTTTCATGCTCTCTCTCTCTCTCCCTGTTTGTTTATCTAATATATACACATATTTATATTCATGTGTGTTATATTTTTTGTTTCATTTTTTTTTTAACTGGACCTGTATAAATCCTAGTATTTTTATGTGTAATTTAGGAATAAGATGCTATATATATATATATATATATATATATATATATATATATGTGTGTGTGTGTGTGTTACTAGAAAAGAAAGAGAGAAATAGTTATATGATGGAGATATTGTGTATCTTTCCCAATTCTTTAAATTGAAGGGAACTAGCAAGCCTGAATTTCAAATTTTAGTTTTTAGCTGGACTTGAAAACCAATCGGAATTACCAAAGACAAATGTTCAATTCTTTCTGGCATTAAGTAACCCCTAACAAATATGGGGTGTAATGGGTAAATTACCATCATTTTAGATTATTAATTTCATGCATGCACTTTGTTTGTGTTTCAGGCTTTGTCTACTGTGCATCAAACTGATTCTGTTAGAAGGCATGAGCACTGTGAAGAAACCAGTGCCATGATGCAGTTTACTATCTTAGAAATTTGGAAATGGCATGCTGTATTGGTTGGTATTCATACCAGAAGTTCTGATACAATGATTTTACTGTGTTTGGATGTCAATCTAAAGACAGTGCAGAAGATTTGAAAAGAGTTGGATAAGTCTAATGGTTATTACAAATGTATGGTAGCTCAGAAGCTTCACTCTGGTTGTTCTGATAACAAAAGAATTCCTGAATTTGTTGGTGAGATCGAGGACATGATTGACAACAATCCCAGCTAGTCAATCAGGTCCATAGCAAGGAATATGGGAGTCTCTGACTTTCTCATCTTGTATGAGAAATACCAAATGTCTTCATGCTCTAATTATTATCACAGGCCATGAAGGACAAGAGGAAAGACCTTACTGCAAAGTTTTTCAACAAACTCAAGCATTCCCTCTAAACAAACTTCTTTGGTTTTTCTTAGATGAGAAAAATTTCTGCCAGGATCAGATGGTGAACCCAAAGAATAACCATTGCGTCGCTCTGTCTCTACAAGATATATTGATATTGATGAAAACCAAACACCCAGTCCACATTACAGTTTGGGCTGGTCACTAATGAATTTGATGTTATGCCTCCATGAATCTTCCCATATGGCTTCAAACTCAACACAGAGGCCTATATTATGTACCTAGGGAGGTAGTGTTACTCTGGATCAAGAGGGTGGTTGCAGGAAGACCTTACATCTCTGCCATACCACAAAAGCCAGAGAACCCAGTCTTGGCTATGAAAAAATTTTTTATGACCACATCATCCATAACATCTGGCTACCTAACTCCCCAGATTGCTATCCTCTTGATTATTATGTGTGGGGCATGGTTAAGTGAGAGCCCAACAAAATTCTGTGCTACACTAAAGATGAACTGAAGGCAAAGATAACAACAGCATTTACTAATTTAAACAAGGAGGCTGTCAGAAAAGCTTGCAGAAGATTCTGAAGTTGTTTGGAGGCTGTAGTTGAAACCAGTGATGATTTCTTTGAATAGATTTCATCATCATCATCATCATGTCGTGCCGTTAGCACAGATATCCCTGATCCTCTCTTGCCATTTCTCCCTATCATTCATTGCATCTGGCAGGTCTTCAGGGCTACATCCCATATCCTCACATAGCTGCTGTATGTATGTTCGAGCTGATTGTCCTGCTTTTGCTTGGCCATATGCGGGGGTCCATAGAAGTACATCACTTATGAGCTTGTCCTTGCTTCTCCAGCAGTGTCCTGCATGTCTGGTTTGTCATTTTCATGTAATTTTGGTAAATATATCTGATAAAATGAGATGTTATTTTCATTTTTGCATCATTTAGACGAAAATTTCCCTATCACACCCTGTATATATGAGAGAGAGAGAAATACATACAAATTTATGCTAAATATATTGTAATATATTCAACAGTAACTTATGCCAAAGTCTGCTCCTTTGTTTTCTGTAACATGATATAATTGAATGGAAACAGAGCATGTTGCTTGAGTGCACATCATGATTATATTTGCTAGTTTTGTATCAAGGGTTTTATCACCTAAGGAAATCCACATGGTAGAAACACTAAAGAAAATTGGCCCTTCTTATTGCATTATTTAAAAATGAATAGCTGAATTGATAAGAGATAATGCTGTCCATTTTCTCAACAATTGTTGACTCTCACATTTTAGTTGTCTGGACCAAAAAAAAAGTTATGAATTTCAAATTGTGTAGAATCATTGAGTTGAATTGTACATGAACCTAGCCAAGACCACATTATTTGTGTTCTGATTTAAACCAGAAATTTATCAATTACCTCTTGTGTGTGTGTGTGTGTGTGTGTGTATATATATATATATATATATATATATATATATATATATACACACACAATATTAACATAGTGAAAAGACTGTATTACATTACTTTTTACCTATAGAGCAGAAAAAACAAAATCTCAAAATGTTCAAATGAAAAAAGAAGTTTTATCTCTATAGAAAAGAATGCCAAAAGGATATTAATTTTCTTTTTGACATTTTTAACAAAACTTTTGCAAACTATGAAACCATAAATTATTTAATTCATGGAACTATAACTCTTACTGCTAATATACATATTTGTTAATCACCTCTGCTTATATTTATGAGATTCTTATCATTTTGTTTATATCTTTTATGCCTCTACAAAAGCTTCTTTTTTTTTCATTCCCACTATTAGTTTATTGATTTCCTTCATCCCACCCTTGACTTTGTATGTGTTTTTACTTCATTTTTTCCTTCTTTTCTCTTTACTCTTTTATTTCTCTTTCAATCCCTAAGAAATCTTTTTATTTTTCCTTCATTTTCACCTTATATCCTCTTTCTTTCATCATGAACTTTTTCTTTATTCCTTCCAACCATGATTCTTGTCTGACCCAGTTATTCCTTTTCTTATACCATTTTTCTTTCTTATCATCTGTTTTTAATCTCCTTTGAAACAGGGGATGAGAAACAATGATGAATAAGGGGCTGAAAAATTGATTCACTTTTCCTACATATTACTCTGTTTTACCTTATCCGATTCTACCTTCTTTTTCATCACTCCTATCTCTTTCCTCTTTCTCCTCCAAGATGACATTTTTGAGATTATTGATTTCTGCTACTTGCCGGAGTAGAAATCTAAAATGAGAATAGAGTACAGACCCACAAACTGACATCTTCCATAACTGGTAACATAGCTCTTATGTGTGTATGTATAGATGAGTACACACACACACACACACACACACACACACACATACATATATATATATATATATATATATATATATAAAGGAGTTGCATGTCTTCTTATAACTCAGAAAAAAGATGTCATTAAGCATTAAAAACATGCATACACTTTAATGTATTTATAAAAAGAAAAATACAAAATTTAGTTTTTGATTTTTACTGATTAAATGTTATAATTTAATAATTAAAAATCAATTGATTTGTTTGGAACTCATCACAGTTCTTTATAAGTATATACAAAAAAAGCAACGTCTTCTTTTCTTCTTAACACCCAGCATGTTTAAATATCACATGTATTCTATCAGTGAACTTTTTTGAGAAATAAAAAACTTATGAAAATGTTTCAACCCAAGAGGTACCTTTTTTTTTTTAAATAATGTTTTAAATGTAAACCCAAAAAATCATAATATGAACAATTTTATATTTTTAATTCTTGGCTTTTTTTATTGTAAGGACACATTTCTATTTTTTAACTTCTTTTTATTATACCAACCTTATAATGTTACAATTTTAGAGGTTAAAAAAGAAAAAAGTAACAAAAATTAAACAAAAGCAATGTTTATCAAAAACTCAAAAACTAATTATTCTAACAATAACTTGTCATGTTTCTATGACAAAATCTGTTGATTTTTAATTTGTAACTCAAAACCATTTTTTTGAAAAAAAGAAATAAACTGTTTGTAGAATAAAGGAATACTTGTCATTTGAATTAATACATAAAATTTTCCTCCGAATAATAATGATGCCTTTTAATTCTTAGATACTTTTTATTATTATATTTTTATAAGGTAAAAAAGAAAATAAATTCAAATACATTTTTTATCACTGTAACTCAACAAATAATTAAGAATTGAATATAAATTTTTGTCATATCTTTAAAAAATGTCTTTAGAAAGATAAAATTATAATGTTTCAAACCCACTCACGAGCTTAGGGTTACATTTTTTTTAGATATTTTAAATGTAAATAAAAAAATTCCTTAAATATAAAGAATATTGTTATATGTTGATTCTTAGATTATTTTTTCATTAAATTTTTTGAGTGTGAATTAAATTTGAATAAAAACTATGCTGCTTTTTAAAAGATTATATACTAAAAGATGTTCTGTAATTTAATGCTAATTTTGAATAATGAAAATTTATTGAATACCAAAACAAGGAAAAGAAAAATTAATGAAAATTCTTTAAATCTTTCACTAGTATACAGTTACCTATTTTTAAATATTATTTTAAATGTAAACTAACAAAAGAATAAAAAGAAAAACAATTTATAAGATAAAAGAATATTTTTCATCTGATTTGATAGATGAAATCTTTCAATTACAAATAAGGGCACATTTTGAATTCTTAGCTTACTCCTCTCTTTCCCCTTCCTACCTCACTGGCTGGTGTTCCTAAAATCCTTTTAGCTAGGTCATGGACTGGGTACTTCTGCTAGCATGTGTGTGTGTGTGTATATATATATATATATATATATATATATATATATATATATATATATATATATATATATAAGATGTGGCAATCATCATATACACTGCTGGACAAAAATATAAGACCACTCTATAAAATTTGTAAGATATGAGGATTTAAAGTTTTTCACAAAAAAATTTTTTTCATATAATTTGTAACACAGAAAAATAGGCAGAATTGAAAGAAATTCTTAATTTCTAATTTTTATGACAAAGTTATGATGATTCAATCAGATTTCTTAAAATTTAGCCTGGACAAAAAGATAAAGCCACTTTATAAACAGTAAAGAAAAAGCAACCAATAACAATTTGATACTTAGTTGAACCACCATTTGTTTTAATAACTTAGTAGTATTGCAGCTCATTCTGTCAAGATAGTATTTTTTAAATCTAACACGAAGAAAATTGGCGGGCTCCTTTATAAACTCTCACAGTAATCCATTCCCATAAGTTTTCAATGGGGTTTAAGTCAGCCAAGTAAGATGGGTGCTCAAGAAGGTGTATATTTTGGTTACTAAGATATTTTTTGTGACAGATGCCTTATGAATGGCACCATTATCTTGCTGAAAAATCCAATCATTTCCACAAAGGTGAGCTCCCTCTGCATTCAAAGATGTGTTTGTCAACATTTTTGTATAATCCAATGCATTATTGCAGCCACTGGCAAATTGCAGCTTCGTTGTTCCATCAAATGAAAAGGCTCCCTACAACAAAAGAGACTCTCCCTCGCTGTGTCTTGTTGAACTGGAAATTTTTAGCATGCTAGTATTTCTGGAATCCATTGGGGCCCTCTAGATTAAACTTTTTTCATCTGAAAAAAATAACTTTTTTCCATTTTTTCAACTTCCCATGTTTGGTATTTGCAGTTATAGTCTAACTGGCTTTTTTATGGTGATCCAGAAGACATGGTCTTTACAATCTGTTTTTGTGTTTTAGTCTGCTTTTGCTTAAAAATTTTCTGATTGTTTTTGGAGTACATGATGAATTTGTAGAAGATTTTATTTGCTTTGATGATGCAGCTATATTCTTAACTTCCCAAACAATTTTTCTTTTAAAAGCAGGAGAAAGTTTTTGTGGTCAACCAGTGGATTTTTTTTGTTCTATAAGACTCCAGATTTTTTGAATAGTTGATTATTGCTGTTTTGCTACATCTGATTTCTATTACTATTGTTCTGTGGGACTTGCCTTGCTTTTTTAGCTCAGTAATTCTCCTTTTTTCAAATTCACATAGTTTGAGTCCTTTAGCTATTTGTAAATTTACTATTAATCTAAAACACCAAAAACAACACAAAATCATGGAATTTAAAACTTTTTATCACTTTTTCTTTACTGTTAATAAAGTGGTCTAATCTTTTTGTCCTGGCTAAATTTTAAGAAATTTGATTAAATTGTTATAACTTTGTCATAAAAAATGGAAACTAAAAATTTTTTTTGATTCTTCCCTTTTTTTCTGTGTCCCAAATTATATGAAAAAAATTTTTTGTGAAAAACTTTAAATTATCATATTTTACGAATTTTATATATATATATTTAGTTTCTAACATTAAAGTATCTCATCAAAGGAATAAACACCAGGGTAGATTGCTCAAGTGTTTATCCCTTTGATGAGATCTCTACTACAGAGGGTTTGTTTCGAGAAGCTTT
This sequence comes from Sepioteuthis lessoniana, assembly GCA_963585895.1. Taxonomy (NCBI): domain Eukaryota; kingdom Metazoa; phylum Mollusca; class Cephalopoda; order Myopsida; family Loliginidae; genus Sepioteuthis; species Sepioteuthis lessoniana. Next base: position 6,591,267 of record OY757906.1, read on the forward strand.
CTCATTCTTCTAAGGTACTCTTTTCTTATTTTTCTTTCATCTTTGCTTGATTGATGGTGTCTGCTTTCAATATTCCCAAGTACTTGTAATTTTCCTTCTCTCCAAGCATTCTAATGCTATCCTGATTTGGTAGTTCTATTCCTTCTATAGTTTGTCTTCATTATGGGCATGGTACATTTTTCAATGCTAAATTCCATCCTGTAAGTTTGCTGTATATTCTTATTATTTGTATCAAGGTCTCCAGTACTTTTTCATTTTTTACAAATGCCTTTATATTATCCATGTACTTTAGGTGATTAATCTTTTTTTGTGTGATTTAGTGAATTTGTAGCCTCTCTCCCCACCTTGCATTTCTTAATTACATGGTTGAGTGGCATTATTGCTATAAGAAATAGCGGTGGTGAAAGCAAGTCTCCCTGGAAGATGTCTCTGGATTTTTACCTTTGCTTGAGTTTGTTTTCCACTTCAATTCCACCTTCCAATTTTGTTTTTTTTTGTTATTATTATTATTTTTATCATCATGATTGTCATCATTATTATTATTATTATTATTATTGTTTACTCCTTGAGAGTTTTTCACATCAGTGTTAATTGATTGGCTTTCACTGAAGTTTGAGTGACAGCAAGTCTCCAGGACTCTTCTCAGTATTCTGGCCATTCTCAATAATGTAGTAGTTTGGATGGCCTCCACTCGTCCTCCTATTTCCAAATCCTCCAGTCCCTTTAATAATCCTTTGGTGACTGCACCAAAAGCACCAATCAAGATTAGTATAATTGTCACCTTCATGTTCCATAGTTCTTTCAATTCCCTAGCAAGTTCGAGTTACTTACAATTTTGTAAGTTCTTCTTTTCTTTTCTTTTTTTATTAGGTCTGGTTTTCTGGCCAAGATTAGGTGGTGGTGGTACTATTACTTCTTCTTCTTCTTCTACTACTACTACAGATATAACTTATTTTACTTTTAGCATTTTTTGATATAAAGATATTTTCAAATGATATGTTAAATAGTCTTTAATCTTAATTATTTACAACGATACAATTAAATAATTATGTTTGTAGCTCCTATAAATAAGTGCATATATTTAATATACCCTATATGTTTTAAATCCCTCTTTTTTATCAGAAAATCTTTGCTGAAAATGAACAAATTTTCTCAAATTAATATCATTATTGATTGACCTTCATTAAAAATTTTTTTTCTCTGTAGGGATTTTCTCATAAAGCATCTGAAGTATTTTATATCTGACCCACAAACAATATTAGATGGGCATCTGACTTAGTTTTAAAAATAATGAACACTCCCCCTTGTGGTATTTTTGAAAAAGATTTATAAATCAAAGAATGAATAACTTTATATAAAAGATTTAGACTAGCTAACAGTGCAAACTCTAATCTCATTGAAATATTTCAATCATAGCTTGCTTATTGAGGTGAATAGCGACATTGACTTCTTTATATTATTTTCTTCTACAAAATTGCTTTAAAAATATGAAAGAATTTTTAAACAACTTGATTTTTTATTTATGATTTTGATTTTTCAAAAAAATGTTGGTAATATTATTTTGTAGTAAAGAAATTAGAAACTAGTTGATATACTTTCCAGTATCTGGTTATCATTATTTTATATAATTTAATCAATATGATATTTTTAACAACTTGATCAATTTATAGTATGCAGAAAATTCTATTACTGATCCTTAAACTGTAAATTATTTGCAATAAGAAAAACTGGTAGCAAAAAATCTTTCCTTAGAAGTAGATGAAAAACAAATATACAAAGCAATTCTTTTACTCCTTCTTTCCTTCTGATCTTGAATCTATTTGAATGAAAGGAGAAATTTCTTTCTTTCTTATAAAGCAAGTTAGAAAATGTGCTTCTTATAAAGCGAGTTAGAAAAAAATGAATAAGGTCAGTCATTCAAACAACACTTGGAAAGATTATCAAATATTCCAAATATTAAGAAAATACTTCTGAAAATTCCAGTTTTTCTTATTAAATATGGAACCTTCTGTCATTTTAAGAGAAGTCATTACCATTCCATGAAATGTGTTGATACCATTGATATGATTCTTTTTGTTGTAACTAGTACTATATATAATCTTTTGGTCTATATGAACCATGTAGAAAGAGAATAAAGCTCTACTTTCTTTTTTCAGAAGGATAAACCAGAAAATGATAGCCAACAGAATATGATAATAGCTAGTATATTTGACTCACCCAGTAAACCAAACTTTACACCAATGCATGCAAGATAATTTTGTATTTTATACTGGGGTGGCTCTCTAATCTTTGCTGAAGAAGCAAGAACGAACTCATAAGGACCCCTACTCATGGACGTGCCAGTGTTGGCCGACTAGCAAGAACTTATCTACTTAAACTCTGTGCAGATACAGGATATAGTTTGGAAAACCTAACAGTAGCGATTGATGATAGGGACGGATGGAGAGAGAGAGTCAGGGTAATCCATGCTAGCAGTGTAACATGATCATGATGATATATATAGGCTTAGCAGTGTCCCGCATGTTTTGTTCATCTTACTTGGATGGTCTTAGAGATGGGAGGTAAGTGGCCATATAGCTTTTGTTCCATGGGGTGTTGCTTCCAGGATTTGTTCAATATAACTCATAGTATTCTTGTGAAATTCCCATCTAGCTTTTTCTCTATACATTTTGTCAGCATCTATGTGGTGCATCCATACAGTAGTATTGACATTACTGCTGCTTGGAAGAAATCCTGTTTTATTTTCTCAGATTGATCAAACTTCCATATGATCGATAGCTTATTGATAGCTGTCTATGCCTTCACTAGGTGCATATTAACATTTGGAATTAAATCTGAATGAATGAAAATAAAAAAATATTGGAAATAAGATTGACATGTTTGACCAGAGGCGTTTGGCCAAATATTATGATTTGATTTTCTGAATTGATTTTTTTTATATATAGTGAGAGGAGTCCCTGTGGCATAGTGGCCTGATGGCGGGAGGGGTCTGTGTGACATATTAGTCTAATGGGAGGAGTCCCTGTAGCATAGTGGTCTAATGGAGGGGGGTCTCTGTGATATATTAGTCTAATGGGAGGAGTCCCTATGGCATATTGGTCTAATAAGGAGTCTCTGTGACATATTAGTCTAATGGGAGGACTCCCTGTGGCATAGTGGTCTAATGGGGGGTCTGTAACATAGTCTAATGGGAAGAATCCCTGTGGCATAGTGGTATAATGGGGGGTCTCTGTGATATATTAGCCTAATGGGAGGAATCCCTATAGCATAGCGGTCTAATGGGGTGGTCTCTGTGACATATTAGTCAAATGAGAGGAGTCCCTGTGGCATAGTGGTCTAATGGAGAGGGGTCTGTGTGGCATATTAGTCTAATGGGAGGGGTCCCTGTGGCATAGTGGTCTAATGGCAGGGGTCTCTGTGACATGTTAGTCTAATGGGAGGAGTCCCTGTGGTATAGTGGTCTAATGGGGGGATCTCTGTGATATATTAGTCTAATGGGAGGAGTCCCTATGGCATATTGGTCTAATAAGAGGTCTCTGTGACATGTTAGTCTAATGGGAGGAATTCCTGTGGCATAGTGGTCTAATGGAAAGGGTCTCTGTGACATATTCGTCAAATGGGAAGAGTCTCTGTGGCATATTGGTTGAAGGACTGGACTGTAAAATTGTTGTAAGCAAGTTCAAACTCCAGTTGTGCAGTTATATTCATTTTGGACTGAATAACCTTGGGAAAAGTATTGAATTTTCTTTATTCCTCAGTTATGGGTTGAATAGTATCATTGTTGTTCTTCTATAAGGATGGCTTTAGCATTAAATAAACCATGAAGATTGATATACCATTAAAAACAAACTAATCATATATATATATATATATATATATATATATATATATAAAGTTGGCAACCATAGTTGAGGGTGACTCAAAGATACCCTTTCCAAAGCTACTACACTGAGATGTTTGGGAGGGAACTACTCCTTTTCCTGGATTGCTCCACTTTACTCTTGATCCATACCATATAACGCTGAATGTTAAGCAAGGAGGGATCAAGTACCATTTTTTGAGTTTTTGGTATGACTCGACCTGGGATTGAACTCTGGTTTCACAGCCCATTGGCAAACACTCTAACCATTATGCCAGTGAGCCAATATATGGTTTGCTATATTTATAGATAAAAAGTACTCAATATTAATGATAAAGCATATGTAGATGTAAATTTGAATAATGTAGAAACAGAATTGATCGTACTTGGTGACTGTCAGTTTCTCAGTTATGCAATCATCAAATCAAGGTATATTTGGTTTGATGATTACATTGGTGAGAAACTGAAAATCAGTAAGTGCCATTGACTCTGTTTCTATTTTATTTAAACTTATATATACAACAAAATGTGACCATATATATATCTAACTAGATTATTGTATAACCATGTTTTGGTATATTTTCATGATTTGAGAAAGAAAATCTGACGAGGTTAAAATTTGGTTTTGCATCTATTTTGGGATTTTATTCTGCTTTTTATATTTTTTTAATTTCTTACTGGCTATATGGATGTCAAATGCACTTCTACAACGAGGTGTTCGGGTCGAAAATACTGCATCTTTGCAGGCCAAAGAAACAACTTCAAATTTAAAATTCATTTGGGATCAGTTGTAGAATTAAAGAAGTGTGAAAGTAAGTGTAATTGCTAAAAGGTCAAAAATTAATAAAGGTCCCACCTTGTTTATGAGCATGGGTGTGTTATTAATTGTTTGTTTTCTTTTGATTAAGCAAGCTTATTTCTGATGCACAAGTTTTTCTCCCTCATTCCGAAAACTGTTCTATCTGTATTCTCAGGATACACAAAAAAATGCATCTCGAGAGCATTCCATGACAATCAAATTCTCTTTCAATGGCATACAAGACTCGAACATTACTCAATATATTATTGTAAGTGCTCCTAAGTTGTGTGGCAAGCAAGATTAAAATAATGTGAAGCCTTACAGGCATATGATAACTGCAGTTTTGGGAAAAGTTTTAAAGACAAATCCCTTATCTATAATTCTGTAGGCATTTCATTTTCTTCTCACATAATTAATTTATCTATACTACTATACAAAAGTGTGTGTGTGTGTGTATATCTTTCTAAGAAGCATAGCCAAACCAAAAGTCTTGATGGCCTGATATTTTGCATGAATACTGACTTGACCTGGGCCTTCAATATAGAATAAGAGGTTCATCTTTGAAGTCAAAGGGCTAAATATGCTATTCATAGCCAAGTGAAATGAAATAGAAACATTGATATGAAGTATATATTTTGACCTTTGAAATGGTAAGCAAGATCAGATTCATGTTTTCATATGGCCAGCTGTATGTTGGCTGTTGATAAGCAGTAAAAAAAGACTCAGCATATTTGAAAAAGATGGAAAAACAATAAATATTGTGTACAAATAACCTCTCTAAAACCAATCAGAGTTTTTTTTGTTTAAAACTTTCTGTTATGTATGGATGTCACATTTCTCTATAGGAACTCACTAAACTATATTTCAGAATTATTTTGTCAAATCATTTTGTCTCTTACCTTTTTTTTCCTTGACACCACTGTATAACCCTGCTAATACTGTAATGCTTATTGGCTTTTCAGTTATTTTACTCTAATTCAAAACAGTTTTCTGCTTTAGTAAATCCTTATGAGACTTCATCATATTTGAAAAATCATATATATATATATATATATATATATATATATATATAACAAAAAATTATTGAGTATTAAATTTTCTTGACATATGTTTTCTACACTTAAGAACTAAAGTAAATATATTGATAGGTACCTAATCCTTCTACTATTAGCTGGATGTGACACAAGGTTAATTTTTAAGAATAGTGCAACTAGTTTGAATATAGTTTTCTATCACCTTGATCAATGGCCATAACTAGGTTAAACAATCCAGGCTGCCCAACTGTGACACTATGGACTTTTAGGTATGCTTGTACATGTCTATCTAGCTGCAAGCATGATCATATGGTTACATCTATATGTGCGTGTGTGTGGGTATATATATATATATATATATATATAGAGAGAGAGAGAGAGAGAGAGAGTGTATCGTTGTGAATTGGCTATAGGTGTAGGGATATTTATATGTGGTAATGCTGGTTAAAAGTTCAGGATGAGGAAAAATCATTTTTCTTCTTTGTTAGACATGATTTTTGGTGCTAACCAGTAGATGAAAGAGATTAGCCAGTTTAAGTACCTAGTACTGATGGTCTGTGTGTATGGGAGAAGTGAGGAGTCAGTGCCCCAAATATGCCCATCTTAAAACAGAGAGCCAAGAGTTAGCAGAAACTAGACCAGTTGGTTTTTAGTGATTAGAAGTAATAGTTCTTGCTAGTTGTAGTCATACACTAGAAGTTGAGGGGAACACCCCACTTTCATCCACTACAACTGAGTAGAAATCAGTAGCAGAGTATCACACATATCTCCTCCATTCAGCTGGTGTCCTTGGTAGGCTTGTGTTTGTTTATCTTTTCTGTTTGTGACACTCTCTCTGGGCTTTGTGTAGCTTCAACTTCAAACTGTAAAACTGCAACAACTTGGGGCCAACATCACTATGCAGAAAAGCAAATAATGCAAGCAGTTATGTCACATAACCATTTAACGATTGCTGAAAGAAGGCAAGATGGATTCATGCCTTTCCCAAGAGCATTAGCATGAAGTGAAACACAGTCTCATCAAGGGTTTGAACACAGCTCACTAAGTTCATTTCCTCTGACAATAACCACTACACTCCATGCACCTCCACTTGTATAGTTGTAAATCAAATGCACCATGCAGTACGGTGATGGTTAGCAACTTATTCTAACACACCATCACTATTGTTTAGTGGATTCAATTCTCATTAGGCTGCCCATATTTTTGCCGGGCTAAGCTATTATAAGTAAATACCCTTGTGGGATTATTATCAAACTCATCCCTCATTTTGTGTGTTTCATCTCTAGAATCACCTCACTGTTATGACCATGTGCCATACTAGGGTTTGCTCAGTAAATAATCATGCAGATAATCTCGCAATTAAAAATATTCAATTTACAAACACACTGTCTAAAATATTACAAATTTACAATAAATAATGTGGCATCCACAGAACTAAACTCTGACTAATCAATAACTGATCTCTTCTCTTCAACACCATGCTCATCATCTTCAACAACAGTTACCATCTATCATCATCATTTCTTCCATTATCCAATTAAGAATGTTATCATAATGTGACTTCATGAATGCCCATCCTGGTATGCAACATGGAATGAGAAGGGTAACCTTTTATCTTGATTTTTTTCTTCTTTATTCGAACTGTCTTAAAAACTGTTTCTTTTAGAGGTCTGTAAATCTACATACACTCAAGCACTCTCTGTAGTACAGTAAGTAAAGTAAAGTTGGCGACCATAGTCGAGGGTGACCCGAAGGCACTCTTTTCGATAGCTACTACACCAAGGTGTAGGGGAGGGCGCTACTCCTTCCCTCGATTGCTCCACTTTACCCTTGATCCGTACCTTATAATGCTGAGTGTTAAGCAAGGAGGCATCAAGTACCATTTTTTGAGTCTTTGGTATGACTCGACCTGGGATTGAACCCAGGTCTCCCGGGCCATTGGCGAACACTCTAACCGCTAGGCCAAACTGTATACAATTATTTTGATTTTTACAGTATTTTTGCAATTATTTTGCCCAGTCGACTGGGGCTTTAGAATACACTGATTGCACCTCTATAGAGGAGTAAAACACCACCCATGAGTGTCCAAGATATGATTCTAAACAATCTGATGGTGAGATTCCAGTGATTCTGAAGCTTTGGGGAATGCGGAGCACCCTCTTCATTGCCATCGCTCCCAGGTTCACTCTGGCCTGGAGTGGTAGCACTTGATAGGATCCTATCTATGAATCAAATAGAACTAAACTGCATACTTATGCTAAACTGAATTACTTGAAATAGAACTGTTTTTGATATTGAAACTGTACTTACATTAAACTAAATTGTTTGAAATAGAACTGTTTTGACATTTAACTGTGTGTAGACAAAAACTATACTTATACTAAACTGAGTTGTTTGAATTAGAACTGTTTGACTAAACTGAATAGCTTGAAATAGAAATGTTTTTGACAATTAAACTGTGTACTCATGCTAAACTGAATTGTTTGAAATGGAACTGATTATTTGTTTAAAAATGGATCTGGCATTGAATAGCCTACAAAGGTTGATCTACCATAAAACACAAACAAACAACCAGCCAATCAACTTTGCAATTATTATCATTTTTGAGTAAATTTAGAATATGCAGACTATTGTTTTCATCTTTATTGTTCTCTTCACACTTTGGCTGATGCATCTTTCAGTGTTCTTCAGGTATTTCTTGTTGAAATCAAGAGCCTACTCAGAACTTCAAATGAAACCTTTTATTTAATCCAAGGGTTCAGTTCAAAGTTCTATGTAGGCTCCCAAGTTCGACAAGAAATATCTGAAGAGGGTTGAAGGATGCATCAGCTGAAACATTGTGAATATAACTATAAAGATGATGACAGTAATCTGAATACTCCAAGCTTCATCTGAAAAATTTAGACAGATAATATTTGAAAATGTTTCTTAAGTGTTTTGTAAGTAAAGAAAAATTAAATAAAATAGCCATTGCATTAACTAACACTAAATAAGAACTAGAATCAGTTTACAAATTTAAAGACATAGGAACTGATCTTGTTTATTACATGAGGAATACCTGTATTATATAGTTATATTTATAAACACTTATTTAAATACCATTTTTTATTATTCACTAATTTACTTGGACAAGTGTTCTTATCTTGATTGTTATTATAGTTAAAATGATTTGGCTACTCTCAGCCTTCTTCAGATGTTTGTTGAAGTTGAATTTTAAACTGAGCTTTTTATTCAATCCACAGTGGGTTGGGGTTGATTATTCTCATTCTATGATCCATACTCAGGGGATACCTTATATCAGTTAGGAATAAAACCTGAGGGTACAATGACCAAAATGTTGTGGCCAATAACAATTTAAATCATTCATTGATTTTAACAGCATGTCAACCCATCTAAGATTATTTTATGCCTGGAGGACTGGGAATTGCATTCATTGCACATTCATATTTACATATTTTGTGTAATTGTCCTATCAAATACAAATAATTTTTAAATTTGACCAATAGATTGAATTTTAACAGTTCCTACCACTCCTGGTCCAAGTAGACCTGGGATTAAAGACAATGAAGGAATACTCTTCAGAACTGCAGCCTCATCATCAGGCATACATAGGAAAACTTAGATGTGGACACTAGTTTGAGTGTACAACAGTGATGATGAGAATTTCTCACTTTAGAAATTCAAAGAAAAATATTCTTTTTTTTTTAATTTTTAAAAAAATCTTTTTTTTTACTAGAAATCAATCATACACATTAATGAAATTTTATATATACACACTTTTAGAGATAGATTGGTTTCTTTGTTTAATGGCATATCAACTCTTTTTAGGTTATTTAATGCCAAAGCAATTCTCCTAGAAGAACAGTACTATTTAACCCATAGCTGGGAGGATAAGAGGGTTCATACCTTTCCCAAAGGTATTTGCCCGAAAGTGAACATAATAGCACGACTGGAGAACGAACTCGCGTACTACGATTCCGCAGTCCATCGCTTTAACCATTACACCACGAGGACACCCCTTTAGAGATAGAGTATTTAATGGAGATTATACATAAAAGTATAAGATGAATAAAAAGAAAAAAAGTCTCTCTTTGAATTCTGCTCTTTTATCATTGCACCCAAATCTCTAAGCCACATTAACCACTCAGCTATCACTCAGTGTGTTTCTGAATATTTCATCTTTTTAATCTTCTCTTATCAGGCTTAATTTCATCAAAATGAAAATTATAAAAGATTATCTTTTAGAAAAGAATAGAAGGAAAATAATTTTATGTGTGGCATTCAAAGAACACTTTGATTCATGGAATCTATTTACTGCCTGAATTATTATTATCTGCGCTATGTGAAGCAGGTATTATGCACTCTGGGAAGCGACTTTGATTTCTTGGCATTCTGCAGAAAGCATTCTTTGGTATTGATTTTTATAACGGTTCACAAATGACACAAGATTGGGGTGGGGGAGGAAAAAAAGAACAAAAATTAAGTGGAAAAGATTTATTGACAATATTTTGGTTTTCTGGAAGCCTGTGAATTTTACTCTTGAATCTTTGATTCATGCAATGATTGCAACAGTGGATTAGAGAATCTAAGGTTGGTGGTTCAATTTTCTGGGCTGGTAGAATGTTTTGTTTTGTTTTTTTCTAAATTTTTAATGACTTTAAATAAATATTTATCAAAAAATATTCCTTCCGTTGATTGAATAAATGAATTATAACTGGAAAGAATGATTTTTAAGATTTTTTGTTAGCCATTTCTTTTCTGAGGGTTTCTTTTTCAGATAAACCTTTCCACCAATTCTTTGAAGTAGAGAGTATTTATCCAACCTCTCCACCATGACAGGATGTGACACAATGTCAATTTTTAAGTAGAGTTTAACAGGTTTGAATTCAAAGTTTTTCTTCTTCTAGACCAGTTACCATACTAAAGTTAAAGTTTTGTCTGCTTTACTATTTACTCATGGCTAGAAGTCGATGCATATCTTTCCCAAAGTGCTCTGTGAAATGCAAACAGCCTTGTCCATGATTTGAACTCAGGTTGCCATGTCCATTTCCTATGACAATACCTGTTACACCATGAGCATCTCTTTGAAGTAGAGTGTAAGTGAACAGGCTAAAAAGTTTTGATGGCAACCAGTGTCAAGATAAACCTGTCTAGTAGAAACATATTTGGCCAGTTTTCAATCCTCTGCATCTTACTTGACCAATCCCAGGTCCAAAGTTGACATGATGATGTTGCCACTTGAGAATATATTACAATCGCAAGTAGAATGGAATTTATTCAATATCACCAAACAAAGGAATTCTTCTGATGCAAAATATGGCATTCATTAATCAGTAATAATATTTTCAATTAAGTTGACAAAGAAAAAATCCTCACATAGATAATCACTATCTACTTTATTTCTAACACAAGTATTAGAGTGAGTCAAAAGTTTTGCAATATTTTGTCAAGTTTGTCTGATAATCTTCAAGTGCTATTAGCCAGAATTACCTCTATGACTTTGTGCACCGAACCACAGTTTTAGATCTTGATTTTTAAGCAAAATCTTTTGAACCATCTGGTTACCATACTGTGATCAACTGCACCTTTACCTTTTGCACAACAAATATTTTTATTTGCTTTCACATCATTTCAGTCTCATAAAGCATAAGTTTCTGAATTATGGTTCTAAGTGGCTTTCAAATCAGAGTGAAATGAAGCAATTCCCAGTATGTCAGCACACTAACTACCATGATTCTACCAAGGACTTTCTATGGGTTTAGTCTCATGATATACACACCACAAAGTAGCATGTAACAAAATACTGCCAAACTTTTGACTCACTCTAGTTTTATAACAAGTTACCAAATTTTATTGTCACTTATCAAATTTTGAGGCATTTATGACATAACAGTTATTGTTATAGGAAATGGACTCGGTGACCAGAGTTCAAATCCAGGATGAAGCTGATGGCATTTCACTTTGTGCTATTGCCCTTGGAGAAGCCACAAATCAAACTGTTTCCTCCAGCTATGGATAAATTGAAAGGAAAACTGGGCTCTTTTGTAAAGCAATCAGTCTAGGAAAAGGAAAACTCTGAATTCAAACTGCCATACTTCACTTAAAAATTGACTTTGTGTCACATCATGTTTGTAGCAGAGATGTTGGCTTAATACTTACATCTGAGTTCTTTATTTGAGTAAAAATTGATAAATTATGTTTCACTCATTTGAACACTTAGCCTATTTATTCTCAGATATTTGAGTTCCCCACATTCTTAAATGACACCTGCTTCTTTACTATGGATTACAACAGCCATGCTCAATCTACTAAACAAATCAATTGTGTGTCAATACCAGAGGCCAGGACCAAGTTCATGAAGGTCAAGGACAGTTACTTGATTAAAATCATTTGCTGGATTAAAACCAACTATTGGTTTCATCATAGGACGTGTATTTGTGAAAAATAGCAAATTTCTTATAAATATCCTTGAGAAGATATTTAGTTTCTTGATCGACCATGCCTGCTGTCTTTAACAAATTTAATAATTTCTCTTGTGAAGCATGACCAAATTGTTTATGTAATTCTAAAAGTGCATTTCTTTTATCATTTCTTTTCATGTTGCTATATGAGAATAACATTTTCATCATCAGTATTTTCCTTATCATTTCTCATGATATTCACTCAATAATCTCCCGTTAATGTTGTTTGAATGTTTACTTTCTGATCAAACATCATTACATGATCTTTTCCAATATCAATCACTGCTCCTCTATACATAAATCCTCTAAACAGTTTCCTGTCTCTACCACAATTTTCTGTTATCATCGTTTCTTATTTTATCTTCACTTTATTATTTATTTGCAATTCTGTTTTGGGAGTAGTAAATATCCTAGTCAGAAAATTTTTCATGGTTTCATACTTCATTTGGGGACATGTTGTTAAAGCCAATTGTTTTTGATGTTCTGTAAGATTTGCATTGTAAAGTAATTTCAGAGCCAATAATGCATCTGTGTCAATTTTTAAAATGGTACATTTCTTGTTTAATTGCTCAAACTCTATGTAGTTAAGCATTGACATTGCCTCTGTCTTTTTAAAAGTTTCAAATTTTTTGTATGCTTCATACATTTGGTATGTCTTTTCCTTCTCAAATAATTTATCCAGCTGGGCTAGAACATTTTTAACACTATCCTCAGTTGTCAGCAGAGATTTATTTATAGATATGGCAATTTCCTTTGCTTTTCCTTCTAAGGAGAGGGCCAGTACAATTCCTTGTCTTGCTTTATCCATCTCAATAAACATCTGCCACAACTCAGCCTCCAATTTCCATTGTGAATAGTCTTTTACTTCAAATGTAGGTGGATGCTTGTATGTAGTCATCTTCAATGTTCTACTCTGCTCTGCTACCAACCTAGATTTTAACTTCATCTTGTCACCATCATTTTTCACTGTATTTACCCATCTAGAGCTATGCTCTACTACCATTGATAGTTGAAAAGGTCTGGTAGAGTGTATCTAAGCAAGTGCTAGATGAATGACTCAGGAAGAAATAATATCTGTTTAAATAGTGTCCATTCTCCTGCTGTGGTTGCTGTTAGGAACAGTCCATTAAGTTTGGAAGGAGGAATTACTATATTTGTTAACAAGTACATTCTGCACATATATTTATGTAATTTTATTTTTCGTTATTGAAGTGTTGCAGTTTTATTTTGGATTATAGAATTCAATGCTGAAGAATTTGGTAATGAATTATATGTAATAATATCTGTTTTAATTGTATAAAATTTTATTAGGAATAATACAATCTGGATATCTTTGATTTAGAAGAAGATAAACTTTTAGAAAAAAATTGGTAGGACTGTACTTATTTGTCAGTGATTATATATATATATATATATATATATATATATATATATATATATATATATATATAATGACATGCAAAAGTATTGGACACTTTGTTTTTTGATTTGTGTCCAAAACTTTGCTTGCTACTTAGATGTTGCATTTGACAAATATTCCCTCTTTTTTCCTTATACATCACATAAATCTAATGTATTTTTAATATTCAGGTGAAATTTGCAGTTAGTAGCAATTATAGACATTATTATTTATAAAATCCAGAGTTCTTCATTTCATTTTTGCTATGATGGCTATCAATCATTTTAATAAGGGGTGTCCTTGTGGTGTAATGGTTAAAGCGATGGACTGCATAATCGTTGTAAGCAAATTCAAAATCCAGTTACACTATTACGTCCACTTTTGGACAAATGCCCTTGGGAAAGGTATGAATCCCCTTATCCTCCCAACTATGAGTTAAATAGTACCACTACTGTCCTTCTAGAAGGATGGCTTTCGCTTTAAATAACCTACAAAGGTTGATATGCCATTAAACAAAGAAACCAAACCAAACCAATCTTTTCAAATAGATATTTCTTTAATGAACTTTAAGTTTAAAATCTTTCTATAGATTTTCGTTCAAATCACCCTGTTTAACTATTGGAATGGTATTTTGAGGGTTATACAAAATCCATTTTTCTTTTTCAGACATGTCTCAAACTGTTTCCATAGAAGAATTAAATTTTATCTCATCGGACTATGATATATTGTCTCAGAATGAAGCAGGCTTCCTGAGAAGATTGTGAGCAAAGAGTTGACAAGTCTTCACATGACTGGTCTTCAGAAGAGGGATTTTTCTAGGAGTCTGAGAATACTGTCCTATATAGTGGAATGCCCAGTTGATTGTATATTTGCTCATGTCTTTCCCAGCTTCCTGAAGATCTTTCTGAAATTTTCCCTTTGTAGTGAATGAGTTTTGAATTACTTCCTGACAAATCAATGAAATTGCTCATTCACTTAATTTATAAGGATATCCACTTCAAGTCTATGATCAGGTTATGTTGCTTTCATTTTTAAATGATGTCTCTAATCATACTGATGGGGGGATACTGAGTTCACTGAAGATCTTTTAATATTCCATTTTACAGTTATAATGGTAAATTATCACTTCCCAAATTTCTTCAGAAAGAACTATTTTGCCTTTGTCGTCATTCAAAGTAAACAAAGACCTTTTAAATTTTCACTCTTTGTGTGTGGTGTGCTCTACTTGGTTGACAGAAATTTGAAAATTACTAAATTGAATAGAATTCAATTCCAAACTACTAATTTTATTTTATAATATTATTCATATCTTTAGAATATGTCAAAAACTTATGCATCCTACTTATAGAATGAATTTATTATTAAATTTTGATGTAGGCAAACATTTTCTCTTCTTCTCTTATATATATTATATCTTAAATATTTACTATTTTCAGGTGAAGTTTGAAGTTAACAGTCATAATAGAAATTATTATTTTCTTAAAAAACCTTTAAAAAAACTCATGTGTCTAATACTTTTACATGTCACTGTGTGTGTGCATATATATATATATATATATATATATATATATATGTATATTTAGGCAGCATTTCTTCGTTAATGCAAATTTCCTTAAACATAATAGACATTTTATGCCTACATATTCTCTTTTGGATCCGTTCGAATTCCCGTATTACCTTTATCGTATTCGGGGGGAATTGATTTAGGTATTGTCCATAGTTGTATGTATCCCTAGTACTTTCTGCCCGACTTTGGGCCATCATCAGGGGAGAATCTGTTACAAAAGTGATGTAACTTTTGTTTTAGCAAATTACTACTGTGTAAGGACGTCTTTGCTGTTGGAGATTTACAATGCACCTTTCTGACACAAGTTCAATAGCTCAGCATTTAAAAAAACATTCATGCCCAACAACACAACTACGAAAAATTCTCACCGACAACACAACAATACTCGAACATCAAAATAATAAACAAAAACTTCAGATTCTCAAAGCACTATATATTAGAAACCTGCAACCAGCACTTAATAGAATTAATTTTCAAACCAGTGCTAACGTACTTAAATGTCTTTAGCTACTGGCACTATTTACAGAATTACATTTAAAAGTAAGCGCCATAATCTCCAACAGCAAAGACGTCCTTACACAGTAGTAATTTGCTAAAACAAAAGTTACATAACTTTTGTAACAGATTCTCCCCTGATGATGGCCCAAAGTCGGGCAGAAAGTACTAGGGATACATACAACTATGGACAATACCTAAATCAATTCCCCCCGAATACGATAAAGGTAATACGGGAATTCGAACAGATCCAAAAGAGAATATGTTGGCATAAAATGTCTATTATGTTTAAGGAAATTTGCATATATATATATATATATATATATATAATATCAGTTATTTGACCATGTCTTACTTAGAAAGTAACAAGAAATTGTGTTGTTATGCTAACATGAGGCATTTTCACTCATTTGTGCTTCAGTTTTTTTATACCCATTTTTCAAACATTTTTGCAATATATTAGTAATCTGATCCAACAACAAAGAAATGAAACATTCCATTGTTATAGTTACATTCCATTTGTATTCATCATACCATTACACTGGAAATCAAAAAGAAAGGGATTGTCTGTGGTCAGCATAATTGACAGAATTAGAATATTATCTATTTATGTCATAAACAGTATAAAATTTTTTTATTTTTTTATCTGCTCATAACTTTTATCTAGGATGACAGTGTAGTATCTGTACCCATGAAAATCTAATTAAATGTATAACAAAAATGAATTAGTACATAACTTGAATAAGCAAGTGTCTACTTCCTGAATTTCTTGTGGAATAAGCATAACAAATATCATGCAAAAGCACAAAACCTGTTGTATATAAGCATAAAAGGTTATTCACACATTTTCTAGTATATTGTTCAAGACTCCCTTCTACTATTAATGAAACAGCCTGTTATGTATATGTGTGGCCAGGAGTGGCTAGATTGGAAAGGCTACTTACGATAGCATTGGTCAAGTAAATCATTAAAGTGATCAAGTTTCTCAAGTACTTAGCCAATTGTATAAATACTCACACTTTAGAATGCAAATAAGTCACATAAAAGAAACAGAAGATTTTCTTTATCTATATATATTCTCTTCACACATATCAAAATTCCAAGGCGCCTGTGGTGGTGTAATGGTTAGCAAGCTCCACTAGTAAACCTACACGAGTGAGTTCGAGTCTCATTGGGTGCCCCTTTCATATGGCCTTGTGCCACATCTAAGCAAAAAGCTTAGTAAATTAACACATATCAAAATTCCACTCTGTCCATAGGACTGAATATATGCCAATTGCATACCCTGCAGAAGACCTCTGCAAATACAATGTTCTATGATACTTAACTACGTCTGTGGTGAGGCTTCAATTCTGGAGCTTTGGGGAGTGTGAAGTCCCCTTTCATTGCTATTATTCAATGATCTACTCTGACTTGGAGTAGTGGTTAATACTGATTAGAGTCCAATCTATGAGTCCTATAGATCTCTTTAAAAATTTTGTATTAGATAGGAATACTTAAAACCCTGTAAGTGTATGCAAACAAATGATTATTATTATTATTAAATAGGAATCCTTACTTGAAACCATCTAATTGTATAAGAATTATTAGCATTAGGAAATATTTGAAACCATATAACTGTGCAAATTATTTGTATTAAGAATTTCTACTTGGGTCACATTTGTTTACAAATAATTGTCATTACTTACATGAAACCATAAAATTACTTTAACAAAAATGACTTTGATATTAAATAACCCAACAAGTGTTGACATGTCATAAAACCAACCAACCAACCAACCATTTCAAAATTGTAACTCTATAAAGTGTTGTTTATAGAGATAGAAATTCAGTAATCTTTAGAAGTCTAAAACTGACCACCAAATTGATTGTTTTCTCTTTTTTATGCTTGATTAGTTGCCAAGACAAATTGGGGGATCTCTTAATGAATAATCAAGTCACAAAAAATGACTTGTAAAATAATCACATTAAACAATAGTTAACAGTAAGTTAATGACATCAGATATTTTAAATCAGTTTCTTCTAGCTGATTATGGTATGTTGAATATGATTAACCATTGTTATCTAGATACCCTGTACCTAGGCTCATAATATTCCCAAAAACAATGAAGCCATGTACTAGGTTAAAAACATCATTCTTTAAAGCCATCTCATTGTTCCATTAAAAAGAAAGATTGTTAAACCTTTTTACTGTTACTATTTGACATAGCCCTATGGAAAGATCCATACTGTGAATATCATAGCATGCACACATCCAAAGTGAGATAATTTCAAAGTGGAATGCCAAAAGCAGAAGTTCCACTGAGCTGGACACTTCACAAGGTTCACAGACACCATTTGACAACTGCATGGATTCACATGTTATCTAAAAGAACAGAAACCACCACTTAGATGACCTCCATGAAAAAAGGAAGATAAAATCGTCAGATGATTCAGGTCGATATGGAGAAGAAAAGTAAGAACAGAATGAAAGTGTATTGTACCCAGCAATGAGAAAAACATCTGACCACTTGACCAATAGTGGGATAAAGGGGTTTAATGATTTTTCCTTTGCCTAAAATATAGGGCTTACAGTGTAGAATAAAACTAGACTCAGCCCAAAATATCAGGCTTATGGTTTTAAAGCATTAATCAGACATTCAAAGTCACCCAATGTTTTTTTTTTCCTGTGGCAAAATGCTTGAATTCTGGATTTTATACAGGAAAGGAAAAAAAATTTAATTAAATCACAGAAAAGGATGAGACTATTCAATGTGCAAACTTATCTAGAAAATGATGGTGTCCAACAAATACATATTAAAAGTATGATGATAGAAAAAAATAGCCTAAAGCAATCTATCAGTATTCTGTCAGTGATAAAAGTGGTTTCTCTATATAATCCATCAACAAACAGGATGAAATTCACTTTCTACAAATTGGTGAATATTATAGACATCCTGAGTTTATTTTTAATTTTCTCTCTCAGTCAATTTTTTTACAAAATACAAAATAGATCAATAATTGTCTTCTTAAGCTCTAATTACCAGTTATATGAATCACACCCCATCAGTGGGACTTGAATATGCTAGCTGTCTCCCAGGAAGACAAGTGAGAAACCTCCACCAAAAAAAAAATAAGCAGTATCTGATGATGGGGCTCCAGTTTGGGAGATCTGGGGAGTGTGGAGCACTTCATTGTCATTACTCCCAGGTCCACTCTGACCCAGTAGGGTCCTATCTATGGGTCAAATAGAACCATTTACTATACTTGAAACCATTTAATACTGTCCAAACAAATAATAAATATCAAATTCAATTATTAATATTTCATAGGAATACTTGAAACCATTTAACAGTATGCAAAAGAATAAATACTGTGTTGGTTAGCAGTACTTGAAACCATTTAATTGTGTCCTGGATATGATATTAAACTGCATTTGATGGTGAAGCTTCAGTTTTGGAGTTTGGGGAATATGAAATACCCTTTCATTACTATTACTCTCAGGTCCACTCTTATCCAGAGAAGTAGTACTTGTTAGGGCCCCATTTATGCATCAAAGAGATCTGTTCAAGCTTTTACTAGGGATTATTATCAATATTAAATAGGACTATTAGTGTCAAATAGCAATACTTGAAACCATTTAACTGTGCAAATAAAAGATTAGTATTAAATTAGATAGGAATACTTGATAAACAGAATTACTAATATTAAACCACAGTACTTAAAACTATTTAACTGTGTGCAAACAATAAATAGAAATATTTAAAACTATTTAGCTGTGTGCAAACAATAAATAGAAATATTTAAAACTATTTAACTGTGTGCAAACAATAAATAGAAATATTTAAAACTATTTAACTGTGTGCAGACAACTGAGCTTTTGCTCATTTAAAACTGTTACCTACAAAATATTCATTTACTTATCAGGATTTGGCATTAAATTACCCATAAGGGTTGATATGCCATAAAATGCAACGAACCATAGTGGTGGTACCTGTTAGGGACCAATCTATGGGTCAAATAGATCTGTTTAAAAATTATTCATATTTGATAAGACAGAGTGCAAAATAAAAACTCTTAAGAAACAATCAAAGAAAAAATGTAAATATGAATAGACAAGGAATGCATTTCCCTAACCTCTTGGCATAATTTAACCCTGGACTGGTTGATATGCCATTAAAATCAATCAATCAATCACATTGATAGAGGTTACTTTACTATATTGCTTGTGTGAATGTTTGTAAATGCTTCTTATCATGGAGAAAGATGTTATTCTTTTATATGATCTATTTGAATCTGTTTCCTCATCTTTATTGTCTTTATAATAATGTTTCATTTACTCTTTCTTTCTACTTTTCTTTGAGGACTAATACATTTGGTATCTTTTCAAGAATATTCAAAGGAATTCATGATCATCTGTTAATTTTTATCTATTATTTGGTACAAATCTGAATGACTAATATAATTTAATTTTGCTTAGCATATCATTTTTGTTCTCATTCAACATCAGATGAAACAGAAAAATTGATGATATATATTTATATATAATGAGGTCATGTTTTAAGTAAACCTTTAAAAGGTACCTTATCATGAGATAGTGATTATTGACTTTATCTTGCAGAATATTACAATCCTGTAGTCAGTTTGATTCTCACTGGGTGCTCTTGTGGCCTTTGTAACTAACAATATCAGAATCTTGCTTTGAAGTATTAATTATTGATTTAGTTTACCAAACCATTATTACTATATTATGAGTACTCACTGGTGCCCTTTATTTGTGGTCTTGTGCCAGGTTAAGATAACCTTAGTAACTACCAATATCAGAATCTTACTGTCAGACACTAATTAATGATCTATTTCCTTCCAGCTTATTTTCTTGTTACTTTACATAGAACATTAACCTTCTTCATCATCGTTATCATGTCGTGCTGCTAGCATGGATATCTCTGAGTCTCTCTCGCCACTTTTCCCTATCGTTCATCACCTCTGGCAGGTCTTCAGGGCTACATCCTGTATCCTCACATAGCTGCTGAATGTATGTTCGAGCTAGTCATCCTGCTTTTGCCCGGCCATATGCGGGGGTCCATAGGAGTACATTACTTATGAGCTTGTCCTTGCTTCTCCAGCAGTGTTCTGCATGTCTGGTTCATCTGACTTGGATAGTTTTCATGATGGGAGACAGGTGGCCGTATAGTTGGTGCCTTGTGGGGTGTTGCCGCCAGGACTTGTTCACTATTGCTCGCAACATTCTTGAGTAATTGCCGTCTAGCTTCTTTTCCAGCCGTTTAGTTAGTGTCCAAGTAGTGCATCCATACAGCAGTATCAATATGACTGCTGCCTGGAAGAAACTGCGTTTCATTTTATCAGTCAGGTCTGATTTCCATATGATCGATAGCTGCCCATGCCTTCGTTAGCCTTGTGTT
Organism: Sepioteuthis lessoniana; assembly: GCA_963585895.1. Classification (NCBI taxonomy): domain Eukaryota; kingdom Metazoa; phylum Mollusca; class Cephalopoda; order Myopsida; family Loliginidae; genus Sepioteuthis; species Sepioteuthis lessoniana. The sequence goes on from OY757906.1 coordinate 6,612,283, forward strand.
GATGTCCTTTTTGGTTGATGAGATGCTGGTTCCTTGGTAGGTGAATTTGTCTACTAGTTTCAGAGAGGTTCTGTCTCATATGGAAATGTTGCCTGTTTGATTATAGCACATATATTCCATTTTGTGTGCATTGACATGGAGGCCAATGCCTGTGGCAGCTCATTCCAAACTATGCAGTAGTGTTTCGGCTTGGTCGGGTGTATTTGCCAGTATCGCTATGTCATCGGCGTAATCGGCATCAGTAATTGTTTTTGTGGGGTACCTTCTACTTCTTTTCTTTGTCAGCTCGAATCTGTTTTCTCTGATTTTATCAATCGATGTTCTAAGCACATAATCTAGACAGATGATAAAGAGGTATGGAGCTAGCGTGTCCCCTTGTAGTACTCCTGCTACAATGTCGAAGTATTCTGTGTCTCCATCTGGTGAACATACTTTCACTTTGGTGTTTCTATAGAGAATCGTTATTGCTGCTACGGTTTCTTTAGGTATACCGTACGCTAGTAGAATTTGTTCCATCTTTCCTCTGTGAATGGAATCGAAGGCCTTGGTAAGTTGACAAATATTAATGTCGTTTGTAGGTTTTTTGCCCGTACGCCTTCAAGGATTCTACAGATGGTCAATATTTGTGAGGTCATGGATCTATTTCTTCGGAAGCCGTTTTGGTTTTTCCTAAGGATGTTGTCGATTTTGGGTTCTGTGCAGTTTCGTAGTGGGCATTGTAAATTTTGGCTGCTATGGATGTAAGTGTTATGCCTCAGTAGTTCTTGGCTAATCTGAGGTTACCCTTTTTATGGAAGGGGAGGATGCATCCCTTCATCCATCTATCTATCGGATTTTGATTATATACTGCGTTGCAGTGTCGGAGCAGTATGTCGTCGAATTGTCTGGTCTTCCATACTTCTGGGGGAATCTCATCCAGCCCTGCAGCTTTTCTCTTTTTAATTTTTCTAAGAACCGAGTTGAGTTCTTCTTGAGTGAACGGTCCTAGTTTAATGTCCAATTGTTTACTAATTATTCTGGTGATTGGTTCATGCGTTACTTTCAATGGATTTGCTAGTAGATTTTTGAGATGCTGTTTCCAGAGTTTTATTCTTTTCTGTTGGTTTGCAGCTTTCAGTTTTGCTTTGGCTGTGCTCTTCCTTCTACCCACTTCGTTTATTGTTTACCAGGCTATCCTAGATTGCCTATCTTCCACTGAGTCTCTAATCTTATCTATCTGATTTTGTATGTATTCTGTCTGTTCCTTTATATATATGCCTGCTAATTGATATTGTGCTGTTTTGAGTTTTCAGGCATATATGTTTGTTGGGTTCTTACGATAGCTTTTGGAGGCTGTTTTCACGTGTGCACATTTTTCTCTCACCTCTCACGTTTCCCATGGGACTCTATATTTAGTTCTAGGTTTTGTTCGAATACACTTTGCTGCCGCCTTGATGTGCACGTTGACAAAATTCTCATATTTGTCATTTGGAGTACCTTTTTCCGTCTTCTCTTGTAGTGTCTCGAATCTGTTTCTCAATTCTACTACATATTTATCTGTTATATCTCTGTTGTTGAGAAGGGTCCAGTCATAGTGTTTGGTGGTCGCTGTTCGTGTGGCGTTTTTTCGTAGGCTTAGTCGTATTTTTGCCGTGACTATTTGGTGATCGGAAGACACACCCTTGAGAGAGGAGTATGCCTTGCAGACATAATACCTATATGAGACACATTCAAGGCTCAAAATACATTCTTGTTTACTAGGAAAAATTTATATGGCCTTTTCAAATGATACTTGAAGCATCCAGTCTTAGAACCACTGAACTAAGTCTTTCTTACTTAAACTGCAAAATGTGTTGTCTTTTATCTTGTCTTGAATAAATGAATGAATAAAATAAACTTTTGAAGGAATCAAATCTAGCTATAATATCAATTGTAATTCTTAAAAAGAATCTTATTTATCAAGATTTATGTACTCCTTACAATTTATATATTGTTATAATTATTTTTTGATAAGAATATTAAATTCTTATATGATACATAGGTAGGAATTAAAGTTTAGTGATATATATATATATATATATATATATATATATATATATGTGTACTGTCTCATTCATAAATAAGTATACCCATAATTGTTTTTAAAATAAAAAATTGATTTTCTTCTACACCACAGATACTAAGATTTTACTATTTCTATCATCACGTAATTAAAATGGATATTGCTTGATATTATTAACAAACTTTAAAACATTAAAACTGTTACCAAAAATAAATTTGCAACACTTCTGCAACTAAAGATAAAATTGCATAGATATATATATAAGGGGTATACTTATTTTTGAACTATTACATATTCATGTTTTTGGTTACTGACTTTCAATGTTAAAGAGTTTGATCATAAATAATATCCAATAATATTTTGATTGTATAATATTTTGTTAAAAATAAAATCCTGGTAACCGGCTCATTGGTCTACTGGGTAGAGTGTTCGTCAATGGTCCTGGAGACTTGGGTTCAATCCCTGGTCGCGTCATACCAAAGACTTTAAAAATGGTACTTGATACCTCCTTGCTTAACACTCAGCAATATAAGGTACGTACCAAGAGTAAAGTGGAGCAATTCTGGGAAAGGAGTAGTGCACTCCTCTACGCCTGTGTAGTAACTATTGAAAAGGAAGCCTTCTGGTCACCTTCGACTATGGTTGCCAACTTTACTTTACTTGTGTTTGCTTTAGCAGAAAATTAACTTTCTATAAAAAATGGTTTGGATGTACTTATTTACAGGTGAATATCTTTCTTTCTCTCTCTCTCTCTCTCTTATGTGCGTGTTAAAAGATACATATTCTCATACATAAAATAGAATTGATTGTCTCAAGATAATATATACATAAATATGCAAGTATATAGTAATGAATATTATGACTTTTTCTGTATTTTTCTTTGTCCAAATTAAATATATATATATATATATATATATATATATATAATTAATAAATTAATACTACACTAATTCAAAAGTTCAATTTGGAGATAATCTGTCTTGTGACATATATCTATTATGCTAGTGTCCTGTTTCTTGAACAGCATGGTCAAATTAACTTAGACATACTAAGTTAGGGCTCGGAAATGAAGCAGAAGACACAGATACTCTTATTTTTGGCACTTGCCCCTCTTCATATACTTAAGTAATCCGTTTTAACAAGGGCTATACTTATTTTAAATAAATTAAATAAAACTTACATTGGGGGTGTCCTTGTGGTGTAATGGTTAAAGCGATGGACTGCAGAATCGTAGTAAGCGAGTTCGTACTCCAGTTGTGCTATTACATTCACTTTTAGGCAAATACCTTTAGGAAAGGTATGAACCCCCTTATCCACCCAGCTATGGGTTAAACAGTACCACTTCTTTTCTTCTAGGAGAATAGCTTTGGCATTAAATAACCTACAAAAGTTGATATGCCATTAAACAAAAGAACCAAGCCCAAACTTATGTTCTGATGATATCCTTCATCGTAGACTTCACCCCTCACTTTCAAGTCAAAAAGAGCCATTTGCCTAGGTACTGTACATCTAAGCAGTACCTTCCCATTGCACTTAAAGAATCAGTTCAGGTAATTCTATAGCACCTGCAGTGAATACTAAGATGCCATGAGTAACTTTTTGAAGTGTTCACATAAAAAAATGTTGAGCAACACATTCTTTATCATACATAATAAAATACCAACCTGTAAAACTATTGATGGCCAAGACTGTTATGTTTATTGCTGTTCACATTATATCTTTGATTCACATGATGACATCAGATGTCTTCTGTTGAATGATTATCTATATTTGATAAATAAAATTCTATCTATTTATATTTCTGTGGGTAATTATGGACATCATAATTGCAGAATATAGAATAGCAATAATGCTAAGAAAGCAATCAGCTGCATAAGTGAAAATATCATTCACTCTTATCACAACACTCTATTGACAATTACTGTTCATTATTGAATTTTGCCAACACAAGTTCTTTATGTTGCATTGACATTGGCTTCAAAAATATTTAACAATATATTTCATATTTTAACAATAAATTATTGAGTGTTTTATATAAAATCCTAGTTTGCTGCTATGCAAAAGTAGGTCCAACTTGACTCCATAAAGCATGTTATATATATACCTAAAACAAACATGTGCATGTTAAACCTTTGTATACTTATATACATATTTGAAACAGTAAATAGTTTTAATCAAGATATTTACTTTGCTCACTACAATGAGAGTGGAAGGCATTTACCATGATAAAAAATGTGTTCATGGCAAAGCTGGACAAGACTCTATTTAGTAATCTCTTTAATAGCATCATTTTGTCTGCAATGTTATACTCAAGTAAAATGTGGGTTTATCATGAAGTAGGGAGAACAGAAACTGATTACAACACAAAGGGCTAGAGAAAGATCCATGCTGGGAATATTGTTGCATTGTGTTCATACAGTATGTCCTGGCTCTGACCACTTTGCACAACCATACAGTCTTACAAGACACCATGAGCATTGATGAACATGTAGCATCCCTCTGCCAAGTGTGGTCCTCTGTCAATCCAATAACGCTCTGTATGGCCAACTCTAGCCTCTTGCTTGCCAACAGTACAGTCAATGTGTGTATTGACACACATGTAACTCCCTTTGGCTGGGTGTAGTCCTCTGCCACTGCACCTATAGGAGATGAATGGGATGTAGCTCAGCAGGTGTTTGATTCTTTGACACAACCCCAAAATTTATAACATTTCTTTCAACGGACCAAAATGCAGACAAAAATCTTATGATTTAAATCTGCCAGCCATAGTTTTCTGACCAAACTCCCTTGGTTTGAAAAGAAGACAATGCCATTTACAGATTCAACAATGGAAATCTACAGTTTTATATGATTGAATGTATATTTTTTAATGGGTTGTTTGTAGATTGGAATGGTATACTATTTCAAATTCTTAACAACTTTATTTTTTCTCTGTCCCACCACCGGACAAGTACGACACAAGGCCTTTTCTAAAGTGGGTCTGGATCCAGGGCCACAGCCTACACACGTCCAGCAAAATCCAAAAATACCTTTGGCACCATCGGCAATCCCCCAATGGGGGCACTTCAGACACCAGGAAACAAAACAGCTTCTTAACAACAGTGATGAGTCACTTACCTGTAAATTTGCTGGTTACCGCGCCATTGGCCTAATGAGTAGAGTGTTCGCCAATGATCTGGGAAACCGAGGATTCAATCCCAGGTTGAGTCATACAAAAGACTTAAAAAATAACACTTGATGCTGCCTTGCTTAACACTCAGCATTATAAGGTAAAGATCAAGGGTAAGTGGAGCAATCCAGGGAATGGATTATTGCCCTCCCCTACACCCTGGTGTTGTAGCTATTGAAAAGGGAGCCTTCAGGTCACCCTTGACTAAGGTCACCAACTTTTAAAAAAGTGACTGAGTAAAGACCAAGATAACTGCTGCTTGCTTTTTTCTCAAATGTCTGAATGGTTAGAAGTTAATCCCTCTCCTGTCTTTCCTCTTCACTTCCGCCCTTTGTTTGAGGACCGCTTCTTATATATCATTCTTGATTCATGAAATTGTTTGTCATTATCTTTTTAACAAAACGTTGACTCTGATTGGTCAACATTCTCTTCTCTAAAACAAAATAGAAACATTCTGAACCTTCTGATATTGGTACATCTAGACCTCCTCAAAATCCATTCATAATTATCTTTTTACCAAAAAAATAATTCTCTACCCCCTTTTCTCAATCATGCTGATGCAAACATATTTTAGGAAAAAATAACAGATGGATAGATTCTGTTATACTGACTTATTTTTTGGGGGTTTTTTTTCGAGTTCAATCTCACCCAGTGCATTTGATTTCTAGGTGGAAAAAATCCTGTAATTCAAATGAATATTGAAAAATGGGCAAAAGAGTGTTGTCAGACATTGTCCATTATTCCAAATTTTTAACTGCGTACACAAGCAACAATATATGCAAATACCAAAGTCACTATTCTTTTACAGTCAGAATACTTGTGAAGTGAGGCAATTCGGAAGCAGAGTAGAGTGAAGGTATACTTGCGAAGTAGCAAAAACAGAAGTTCTATTGGGCTTGGACATACTACAAGGTTCATAATCACAAGTAGACCTGTGCAGTTGTCAAGTGGCATCCAAGAAGCCAAAAATGACAACTTAGAATACCTCCACAACAATGAGAAAAAGAAATTATCAAGTAATTTGGGCCAACATGTAGAAGGAGAGCAAGATAAAGAATAAAATGAAAATACAATCTGACCAGTGATATATATATTTATTGGTCACAATGTGTTTTCATATATATATATATATATATATATATATATCACTTGTCAAAATGTATTTTCATATATATATAATATATATATATATATATATATATATATATATATATACTATATATATATATATTACTTGTCAAAATGTATTTTCATATATATATATATATATATATATATATATATATATATATCGTCACAATGTATTTTCATATATATATATATATATATATATATATGAGAGAGAGAGAGAGGGCTGATATAATTGATGATCAACTAAAATACCAATCTGTATTCAGTGCATTTTCTAGGAGATAATTAAGGGAAAAAATGAATATCATTTAAATTCAACATTTATTAAAATGTATTAAAAAATCATTTATTAAAATATAATGTAACCCAATTTTATGATGCAAATAAATAGAAAAAGATAAATGTAAATATACCTTAAAGACAGAGAAAAAAAATTCTGAATATTCATTTTTAAAAAAAAAGAAAGGAAAACTCAGTCTTTGAAAAGATTAAGGGAATGTTTGTCCCAATTTTTCACTCAATCAAATGTATAATTGTATTTTTATTGTTCAAACAATATTTTGATAAAAATGTACATAATTGATGTGTATTTGGTGAATATGAAAATATAACAAAAGTGTTCACATCAACAAAAAAAAAATGTGGCAGCTAAGGAACCTCACAAGTTAACCAGCTTGGAAGAATTTTGGGCAACTGCCAGCAGATACCTAGCATCTCTTTTTTATGGTTTATATGCATAGAAAGCAATTTTGACAACTTTTTTGACTTGATTATCTCAAAAAGTTATGATAAAACTAAAACTTACAGACATACGTTCTATTTATATTAGCTCGGATTATTATGGAATTTTGACACGATACATATGTCTTCTACTTAAAGGTGGATGGGTTAACTAAAAAAACAACTTTTTCGGTTTCATTTTCATGCCATGAAACAGCATCAAATTTTTTACAATACTAAAATCGTTCGGTTTAGTGCTATCACTACTGAGTGACCATATCCAAGGAAACGCTGTTGAAAAAGACTTTCAGATTTTAATAAAATCAAATTTTATCAGCATTTATACCATTGTAAGAGGAAAAGATTGAACAAAAATATGCTAAAAACATTTAACTGACTAGTTTTTGGAAATAAATGTGAAATTTATTTGTTTACAAAAGAAATCAAGAAAAAGAAACAAATGAAATACTATAGATTCGATACTTGGAAATCTTTCATATCATACAAATATTTTCATATAGAAAAAAATTTTTCAAATAGAAAAAAAAGGGAAATATGACATGATGCCTGAAATCTATTTGTTTTAGTTTTCAAAAAAGTACTTTTTGTGGTAAAATTAAGTTAACAACAAAATAGCTAGTAAAAAGAAAAAAAGAGTTGCCAGTTTCACCTTAATGTTAAATTTTATTTTATTTAGAAAGATTATTTTATTTTCTTTCCAACCATATCGATATTTTTCAGATTGGACCAGAAATACACGAGAAATTGCTAGTTGAACAGACTAAGATTCTAATTTGTCAATCTCAAACGAAATCAGATATCGACAGGAAATGCTATCATTATAATGAATAGCTTCCTTAGAAAGCAAAAATATTAAATTAAAAACTGAATTGAAAACCGCAGTATCAAGAGATAAAAAATGAAACCAATACTGAAACCTAAATTGCCAAACCACCCAACTCTACTACTACTGAGCAGTAAGGTTTGATTTGGTTTCTTTGTTTAATGGCATATTGACCTTTCTATGTTATTTGATGCCAAAGCCATCCTTGTAGAATAGTAATGGTACTATTTGACCTTTAGCTGAGAGGGATAAAGGGGGTTCATGCCTTTGTTAAGGGTATTAGTCTGAAAATGAATGTGATAGCACAATTGGAGTTTGAACTTACAATAATCTCACAGTCCAGCATGTTAGCCAATGTTCTTTAGGAACTCTCTGTAAACAATTAGTCCAAAGAATTTGAAAATTAAAACTTAAATCCTTTTGTCATGATTTGGTAGAAAGATGACTTTCAAACACAAAAAATATCAATGCAATATCACCATAGATTTACATAAAACCTTCAGGACTACATCAGTTGGTAAAGTACAATGTGATCCTGACTATAATGTTTCACTTTTGGAGCTAAATATAATTATATTTGAACCTTTTATATAATACTACCCTTTAAGGATAGTCATTGTTATTCTATAAAAGTCCTAGTCAGAAGATGGATGTGTTGTTTATCTTGTTTCTTTCCTTTTTCTTTCTTTCTTTCTTTTTTTCTTTCTTTCTTTCTTTCAGCTTTTATAAATTATAGATATAAATATCATTCTTTCCTTTCTCCATAACTGACTGACAAATTAGCATGTAGATGTTACAGTTTGTGTTTGTCTTTTAATCTATTCACACATTTCAAATAGTTTTGTTAAATTTTTAATCTACCTTTTATATCACAAAGATCTAAAATCTGTATTCATGTTACTATAATACTGTAAAAATATTATTATTTTACCCTTAAGTATAATGCAACCTTCTCCATCTTTTTCCATTTTGGTATCTTTTTCTTATTCCTCTCATTATACATGTATAAAGAAATGAACAGTGAACTTTTATGGTGAAGTATAGTGTGCATAAACTGAGCCATTGGCCTAATGGGTAGAGTGTTTGCCAATGGTCCAGAAGACCAGGGTTCAATCCCAGGTCAAGTCATACCAAAGACTCAAAAAATGGTCCTTGATGCCACCTTGCCTAACACTCAGCATTATAAGGTAGGGATCAAGGGTAAAGTGGAGCAATCCAGGGAAAGGAGTAGCGTCCTCGCCTACACCTCGGTGTGGTAGCTATTGAAAAGGGAGCCTTCGGGTCACCCTTGACTACAGTTGCCAACTTTACTTTTACTTACTTTTATAGGCTGCATGTTATCGCGCCTGTTTAAAATAAATGCTTATTTGCCATGTTGTATGAATGTCTGATGATGAGAGTATTGTTGTTTCTCACTACTAGGTCAATGTTATAGCCTCCTTTACAGCAGCAACTCATTGATTACTTGATATAAATGATTGTAACATAGACATTTAGAATTAATACTCATTATTATGTGGTTCATATTTCATTAAAAAAAGCATTGTTAAGGTTGATAGAATCAGAAACAATGGTATTGATTAAGACTGATTTTCTTTGAAATTCTAACTGAATAATTATATCAATACTCAAATTTGTTACTTCAGGCACTAATTCCATTTTTACCAGTGAACTTCTTGAATGCTTTTTATCCACTTCTCAGAAATAGAGATATTGTGTGTTTTCTCTATTTTTTATAAAGTTTTTTAACAATAGGAATGATTTTAAAAACAATGCAAAGACTTTGCCAACATTTTGTTTTTCTTTATAACTATTAAAAATCTATTTTAGGGAGAAATTTAAGCTTTTTGAAATGGCTGAAACAAAAAAACGACTAATTATGCCTCGAGTTGATTTTATTTCTATTTTAGTTTCTCTTAAAGCGACAAATAAGCACAAAATACATAGAATTGATTGTCAGAGTAAGAATTAGAAAATCCGTGGAACCTATATACTGTCAGGAAAGTATTGAATATCTTACCTGTCCATTGTTCTATGCTTTGTTACAGATGTTTTGTTTTTGCAAAATATTGTATCACTTAATATGTCTGTCAGCACCCATGCGTAATTCAGATTTCCTTCCTTGTGACTTCTGACTTTTCCCAAACCTAAAAACAAATGTTGAAAAGATTTTAAGACAATGAACAAAAGAGCTTATTGTGATTCCAAAGAGAACTTTGTAGACTGTTTTGAAAAGTAGAAGGGAGGCTGGGATAAATGAGTGAAATGTCAATTGGACTACTGACAAAATTCCATGGCATATCAACTTCTTATGGGTTATTTCATGCCAAATCCTGTTTATGTATATATATATATCAAATATATATGAATTGTAAGCATATAATTTGTATAAATGCATAAAATGTTAAACTACAAATTATGCATTTACAATTCATATATATTTGATATATATATACATAAACAGGATTTGGCATGAAATAACCCATAAGAGTTTGATATGCCATAAAACCCAACAAACCAAAGCAAACCTGTCTTAAAAATTCAGCCACTGTGCTAACAGTGAAAGACAGTGGTGACCTAGATTCACTACTTGTTAATAATAAACTGCTCCCAAAAACTTGGCCAATTTAAAACAGAAATCTTTGGAATAGTCCATTTCTACTGAATAGTGTGGTCTATACTATTCTCTAAATATACACTTTAACATTCATTGTTTAAAAGTACCTTTAAGGGGGACAAAAATTTCATTGCTCTTGGCAGGCTACTTTTTCATTGATCTCAAATGACAGACTTCATATATACAGATTAAAGAAAGATAATTCATTTTAGTAATTTTTTTTTTTTTTCAAGATATGAAATTTTTTGTTTTCTCACATAAAAGAAATATGTAGAGTTTTGTATATAATAAAAAAAATATAAACAACTAAAGCATATAGTCAAGGATTTGTATATCTTCCCCTTGTTTTTCTAATATAAAACAATATTCAAGTATTATTTTGAAAGTAAAAATGTACAATTATCAATTTCCATTATTCTATTCTTATTAATTCAGTTTGATTTTCAACTTTTTGGTCGTTATTCTCCAGAGATATATTAAGATATAAAATTTCTCGTCACATAAAACCGTGCCAATAGAATTGTCAAGTTTGGAAAGGATGGTAAATAATTCTTGCCTGCTACTTTAATCCTTTTTATGTTGATGCTTGTAAATTTGTCTTTTCACCAAGTCTATTTTTAGCTCTTTTGCCAAAACATAGCTCTGATCTATAATGTAAAGTAAAATTTTTCATATCGTACTAGGGTTTGCTAAAAAGTTCTTTGCCTAACCACAAAAGGAATTTTTTTCTTTTAAATTTTTATTGAATTTTTTGGAAGGTTTTAAAAAATTTGAAAAATATGCCAAATGTGTTGAACTGCTGGATAAATTAGTGGAATATATATTTCATGATTCAAAGTCATTTTCTTAGTCAGGTCAAAAACATTTTATCATCTCATTGTACACAAATGAATTTGGTCTAAATATGTTAGGAGATATTTCATGATGGGAAATATTTTTTATTCAAAATAACTTTGAGAAATAATACAAGCTTAAAACTAACAACAAGCATTATTATCATCGATTTTAACTAGTACTAATTTATCTTCCTTATTTTAGTTGCTTTTATTAGTCAATATTCACTTGGGTTGTTATATCTTATTTTAACTAATTGTTGCGTATCACCCACCTTTCTCCACACAATGAACTAGTCCATCTGCCATATATAGCAGTAGCTACTAACCAGCGCAAACTAGAAGGTGAGGAGCAGCTTCTTATAGGAATAGTATTAGAGCGTTGGAGACTAGAGATTGCACTAGATTACCTTACTTGCTATCGTAATAATGGAAGCCAATACTATCATTGGACTATATCTTTATTCTGCATTCACTAATCCTATGTTCTTGTCTACTAATAGTCTCTCTATTGTATATACTTTTTCCTGAGAATATATCTCTATTTCCTCTCATATCATGGTTTGTCCTTTATTTGATATTACAAGCGTTTACTAACCAGAACGCAACACTAATATTTTTCATCTTCTTTATTTTAATTGCCTTTTTTTATATTATAATTCTCTTGAGTTGTTATATCTATGACTGTAAAGAACTATGTATATTGGAAACAATAAAGGATAAACTCCTTGTGAGATTTGAACTTATGTTCCCTTTCTGTCTCAAGGAAGCTTTGTTTTCCATAGCAACTGTTTTACCTTTAAGCTATTAAAGCAATGAGCTGTAAATAAATGGTAATATGTACTATCTCTCACTTTTGTAAAGATAATCACCCAAGTGAATTGTGATTTTTAAAAAATAAAATAAGAAAAATGAAAAATGCTAATTAAAATCTCTGAAATAATTATCAAAAAAAAAAAAAGTAACTTAAAATTGAGAAGAAAAATTAGAGTTAAAACTTATGATAATGGACAATCTTCATCCCTAAAATAAATAAACTCACAAATATAAAAGATGATGGAATTTTTTTTTAAATCTTCAGATAGATTATATAGTTAAAATGAATATAAGTTAAAACATAATATTAGAAAGTAATTATATATAATCTGGATATTAAAAAAAATGTAAAAGTAATAGGTAAAAGATTAAATGGTTGATAAAAAAATAGTTTGAAATTTTTGCTTTTTAGACTTTTCTACCTTCCATTCAAGAGAGTATTTTCTATCTGACAATAATTGATAAAATCTTAAGTTCTTTCAAGTTTCCTTTTGTCTGGTTTACTGATTGATAAGATCAAGCAATTCCTTTTCTTCATCCAGCTGGCAGTTATTCTTATCAAATCAATTTTATGACACAAAAGATTTTTTTTAAATATTTAAGACAGACATTCAATCAATGACACTTCATTTGTCAAATTTAATGATAACCCTAAAAGGAAAAGAAAAAAAGATGCAAATAAGATATTAGAATGATAGATCTATTAACATTATTATTTGTTCAATGACAGGTACAAAGTTTCCTGATTAGCTTTACTTAGTTTGTTTATTTTTTTTAACCATCTTTTATAAAGATTATATAAGTTAAAAGATAAAACAAATTCAATGTTTTCCTCTTGAAAGAAATTCATTTCTTAATTTTTCTTATTTGACATCATTGTGAAAAATACTTCTAATATGTCATTATTTCCTTCTATCTTTGTGCCATTCATTTAAACATTTTTTTCCTCATCGCCATCTTTCACATATTTTAGAAAGATATGCTACTACCAGTCCAACGTAAAATTTGAAAATATTTCTACAATACAGCATTTATTACAAAAAATAACTGATAAAATTTGTAATAAATCAAATTTCTTCAAATCAGGCAACTGCTCCCTTAAAATTATAAGGGGTGGTACTGCCCATTTTGAAAGCCCTTGATTTAAACCTTGATCTTTATATTTCTCTCTTTCTCTCATTCTGCTGTTTAAAAGACATCATATTAAATGTACTTTGTTACCTAGACAGGCAGGCTAGGTTCTGCTTTTAGAGAGATTTCTGTTTTTACCTATTGCAGTTAAAATGTTTTAGGCCCTGAAACAGCCTCCCTATTCTGCCAGTTTGGTTCTAAGATGGCTTATTGTAGGAATGTGCCACTTGAGGTTGAGTAGTTGTTTTAGAGAATTTTCTTCGCTATTCTTTGGTAAAATACATTTTCTATTCTTTCAATCAGGATTATAAATCAGAAATGATTGCTTTTCTTTAAGAACTACTTTTCTTACCCAAAATATGAAAGTTTTGTCTTGTCAAAAGCATTGGCTGTAAAAAAATGTTTGATCTCAAAACTGCATATTGAAACTTTACAAAAGCATCCCAGTGAAAATAGCTGTGAAAACTCTGCTGTGAGAATCCTGATATACAATGCTAAAGATCACATCAGTTAAAATATAATTAAACAGCAACAATGAAAAAGATGTTTAATTATTGATTTTCTTTGTTCTGATACAATTTACTCCAACTACTACTCAAATATTCATCAACTGCTACCTTTAAATTCTTCACAAAGTAATTGGCTGCAAAATATATATAGCCTTTTTTTAATCTGTTGTTTATTGTTTTGTTTTTTTTTTGTTATTTTTTTTAAAGATATTTACTAAAGAAAGAATTAAGTCTTTTGTTTTTGTGATAAGTACTTTATGAAATAATCAACTGTAAGGGAAGAATGCAACAGTCTTATTAAAATCAATGCATTATGAAGTACTTTCCGAAGGTTTGCAAAACTTAAGGCACAAAATGGCTTTCTTAAAGAAAGAAAAATTGTTCTAAATATTCCAAGATTTTTAAAGATACATAATGATTGGTGTTCCTAGATATGTTGCTATGACAACCACATAGTTTACTTTTTCCAGTATTCTTTTCAAAAATTTAATTTTTTTCCAATCAATATCTGATGAATTTCATAAATGAACAAAATTTTATATTAAATAGATAAATACTCTCAATTTAAAGAGCGTGCTTAGTGTAATAGTAATTGTCATAGGAAATAGAATCAGCAACCCTATTTCAAACCCTGGACAAAGCTGCTTGCTTTTCACTTTTCACTAATGCTCTTGCGAAAGGCATGAAACCATCTGTTCTTCCTCAGCTATGGGTAAATAAGCAGATTAGGTTTTTTAGCTTAGATAATGCAATCAGTCTAGGAAAAGGAAAACTCTGTCTTCAAACCAGTTTTACTCTGCTCAAAAATTGACCTTGTGTCACAATCTGCCCATGAAGAGGGGTTGGATAAATACATACTTCGCCAAATTTTGATTTTCAAGTCATATTTCTTCCAGTAGATATTTGTAAACATCTTTTGTTAGTTTTCTGTCCTTTAACAAATATTCATTAGAATGTTTCTTTATTTCTTTTTATAAGGTTGTTCAAATCATGTAAAAGGTTTGCATTTGAAAAGACTCAAGATTTGTTGACCTCTTGAAAATGTTAATTTTGGTTTAATTCAGTGTATATTGGTGCACTATAATTTCTATATCATTGGTGTTATTAGTGTTTTCTAATGGCAACATGGTTAGTAAACCTTTACTTATTTTTGGGAAGGAAAAGTAAGGAAGTTGCATTTCTATTTAGATAATTTAGGTACAACAATGCATCACTCAATAAAACCAAAAGTACATTAAAGTTAATACAGAAATAAAGTAAAAATTATAGAATTTTACACTCAGAATAGTTCTGGCTTTTCCAGAATAGTCCAACAATCAACTTATTTTAATTCTCTGGTAATATATATATATATATATATATATATATATATGTATTTATGATCCGAGGAAAGTAGTCTGGGTTTAGACTTTAAGTAGTAATCTAAGGTGAATTGGAATCTCCAGTTGAGTGCTCAATGTCAACAGCTATCGAGTATATAATTAATTTCAGATTAAGAATATATTGAAACTCACATGTAGAGCAAAAACATTTTTTTAAATATATTTAATGGAAAAAAATTCAATTCAGTGTTTCCAATATAAATTTGTTTTGGGTACAATGACCCTTTTCAGATGGAGATAATACATTTGTGCTTAGGGTGAGATGTAGACTTCCTTACCTTGTTTCCAGCTAGCATAGGGGAAAATTTTTTTTTTTTTTTAATGGAAGATATCTTTATATGTTAGTATTGAAGTGTTCCTCTTTTTTTTTTTTCAAAGAATTTGTAACCTATAATTTAAATTGCTTCTTGTTTTTTTTTATTAAACCAGTGAATCCCGGAGAGTATTCCTAGTGAGTAGAGAGTTAGTTTTAAAAAAAAAATGAATTTAAAAAAAAAACTTTAAAAAATTTAACATCAATAAACCAAATAAAATATGGATCAAAGCTGAGAAATCGAGAAACCTAAATTCCTATAAACCATTTAATAAAACTTATACAATACCAACAAGCATTAATGTTAGTTCCAACCACCCTATACTCATAATTAAACAAATCCTTAATGTAATAAATATTAAAATAAATAGATTATCATCTTCAAAAATTATCTTTAACAATCACAAAGAAATTTATAATGAAGCCCTACTTAACAGCGGATAAAAAAAATCAACTTAAATACCTAGAAACCAAAAAGCATAACAATAACAGAGATAATTATATAGAATATCATAGAACGGTGAATATAAATATGAATAACAAAAATATTAATAGAAATAAAAATAAAAGTCGAAAAATTATCTGATTCAACACACCATTTTGCAAGCTCTCAAATATCAATATTGGGAAATATTTTTTAAAATTTGATAAACAAACACTTTAAAAAAGATAATCCCCTTAACAAAATAATCAATAAGAATAATGTAAAAATTAGTTATTATTGTACTAATAATATCTCTAAGGTAATTTACAACCCAAAAAATTGATAGATAAACTAGATGAAAATGACAATAACAACCCAAAACAATATTGTAATTGGAAAATAAAAAAAGTGAATGCCCCCTAGGAAATAAATTCAACCTAAAAATTATCATATATCAGGCTAATATCTCAACCAAAGAAAATAAATAACACAAATAAAAAAAACGTGCATAGGTATCACCAGTTTCAACTGGAAACTCAGATATCACAACCGCCTCCAATCATTCAAAAACCCAACATTAAAAAATCAAAAAGCCTTATTGGCATTTGAAAGAACTAGGACTTACACCAATCATAAACTGGAAAATAATTTTACAAAATCCTCCTCAACTAACAGTATACACAGTTGATGTAATTTATGCTTAGAAGAAAAAATATGTTCATTGAAATATAAAGTGTGGAACCTACTAAATACGAAGAAAGTATTAATAATAAAATGTAGACACAGAAATAAGTTTTTAATATAAATTAAATTTATATCCTCTATATAATAAAATTAACATTAACATATAACTAAACAATCTACAAATAAGGTCGAATTTTGAAACTTTAACGTAGAGTCAAAGGATAAAAAAAATTGAACTAAAAGGCCTCTCGAAACAAATGCATACTTGTTATAAAATATAAAAAAAAAGAATATATCTATGTATAAATATAGGTCTTTTTTTTTTAAATTAGGAAAATCTTATTATGCAAATTTGTAAAAGGGGGTGTCTTCGTGGTGTAATGGTAAAAGCAATGGACTGCGAAATCGTAGTAAGCGTGTTTGTACTCCAGTCGCGCTATTATGTTCACTTTCGGACAAATACCCTTGGGAAAGGTATGAACCCCCTTATCCTCCCAGCTATGGGTTAAATAGTACCACTACTGTTCTAGGAGAATGGCTTTGGTCTTAAATAATCTACAAAAGTTGATATGCCATTAAACAAAGAAACTCAAATTTGTAAAAAGATCCAATCTTAAAACTAGTTTTAAAAATTAGAAGGAATTTTCCTATGTTGTACACCGTCTGAAGATAGATAAATAAACATGTAGCAACCCGAATAAATTTATATTTGGGATTGCTATTTGAATTTGATACATATATTACAAAATAAAGTTTCTTAGATAATTGAATCCAATGTCTATTACAAAAGGAATCCATTATTTATCATGGTTAACTTAAATAAGAAAAAACGAAAAAAAATATATCTTCCTAATAGAAATAACTAAAAGTTAGTTATGAAATATCTCTTAAATAGACATTTAGTTAAATTGATATTAATGTTAAGTATCTAGAATACTTGAACGATATTGAATATTTACCACCAACATTAATTTCATAGAAAATTAGAAATCAAATGTTATCTTTATTTTAATTATAAGTTTCTTTTTTTGGGGGGGTGGGGTTCAGGTAACTCTCTACTCACTAGGAACACCTGGGATTCACCAGTTTTATTAAAAAAACAAATAGCAATTTAAATTATAAGTAATGAATTCTTTAAAATAAAATTGAAAAGAAAAGAGGAACACTTAGATATTAACATATAAAGATATCTTCTACAAAAAAATAATTTTTTTTTCTCTCCTAGCTAGAAACAAGATAGGGAAGTCTACATCACACTCTAAGCACAAATGTATTATCTCCATTTGACAAGAGTCATTGTACCTGAAATAAATTTATAATGGAACCACGGAATTGAATTCTTTCCATTTAATATATGTAAAAAAATAAAATAAAATAATATATATATATATATATATATATATATATATATATAACTTACATTCACTATCCAGTAAATGTATAAGTTTCAGTGATTTGCTTAAATTTTTTACTTAATTACATTTTAATTGGCCATAACTTGACAACTTCTTAGTGATTAAAGGAAATAAGACTAAAATATTATGGCTTATCCTTGAATTATAGCTAGTTGAAGATGTAGTTTTAGAACTTAACTGTTCAATAAAAAAATGAAGCAAATGACTGAAATTTACTCTAATCTCGATGGTAAATGTAAATATTACATTTCTATGTGATATTTTTTTAACATTACTGTAGAAATAATAGAAATTTTCCTCTGTGGGCTATTCTGGACAAGCAGTGTAAGTTTTTTTTTTTTGTTTTTTAAGTTCATTTTACTCGCATAAATTTTTGCATGTATAATTAATGATTGGTTCCTCTTTATAATTATTGATTCATCATAAGAAGTGATTTTTGCTTGGAATGTAATAAGTTTCCATTGACTTTTAATATAATTAACAGAATGTTATAGAATAAAACTCATGAAAAGACTTTATCTTATAAATTTTCAAAAAGGACTATTATCAAGTTGTAAAAGAAAGTTTGTGTTGAGAATCTGAAAAGAAAATGTGACAATAAATAGCACATTCATTTTGAAGTTGAATTACTTAGTTGAATTGGTCAAGGGGTCTACATTTTTCACATTTGACTGAGCTCATAAGTTCAGAATTAAAATTTGAAGCAAAGACTATTTTTTTCCCAGACAAATGCATCTGAGCAGATCTGTTGTAGTTAAACTTCTGGTCATATTAACTGTTATACACAGTGGATTAAATAGCTGGTTTAATGCAGTCTTGATTGGTGTGCACATATTGTTTCATTGGCAACTGTGCAAGTGTAATTCTTCTTAGTTCAACTGAATGTTCAGCTTGGCTATTTGTTACCTGATGATGTGGGTGGTAACAAGTCTGGGTTTAATATTCCATTGTATGAACTCAATAAATTCAGAACTGAGAAAATATAGACTGCTATCATTAATGAGAATGTGCAGCAAAATAGTGACTTAGCTTCTCAGTGGTGGAACTTATTGCAAACATTGTGTAAGTGTCAATCTATATTTAATGTGCATCAATGATAACAAGTAGGTGTTGACTGTTAAATTGCCCAGTCAACTGGGGCTGTAGAATACACCAAATGCTTCTCTGCAGAAGGGTAAGACCTCCCCCAACGAATGTCCTAGATATGACACTAAACAATCTGATGGTGAGGTTCCAGTGATGCTGGAGCTTTGGGGAATGCAGAGTACCCCTTCATTGCCATCGCACCCAGGTCCACTCTGGCCCGGAGTGGTAGCACCTGATATGGGTCCTATCTATGGGTTAGATAGAACTAAACCGTGCTTCTTTCACTATGCTGATTTTTGCATTTAAACTTTGTATTTATGCTAAACGGAATTGTTTAAAGTAAAACTGTTTTGACATTTAAACTGCGTACTAATGCTAAACTGAATTGCTCGAAATAGAACTGTTTTAATGTTTTAAACTGTGTACTTATGCTGAACTGAACTATCTGAAATAAAACTGTTTGACATTTAACTCTGTGTATTGTAGAATACACTGACTGCACCTCTGCAGAGGGGTAAGACCCCCCCCTCAACGAGTGTCCTGGATATGACACTAAACAGTCTGATGGTGAGGTTCCAGTAATGCTGGGGCTTTGGGGAATACAGAGCACCCCTTCATTGCCATTGCTCCCAGGTCCACTCTGGCCCGTCATGGTAGCACCTGGTAGGGCCCTATCTATAGGTTAAATTGAGCTAACTTATGCTAAACTGAATTGATTGATAAAACTAAAAAGCTTGAAATAGAAATGTTTTTGACCATTAAACCATACTTACATTTAAACTGTGTGCTTATGCTAAACTGAATTATTTGAAATAGAACTGTTTTTTGACATTGAAACTGTATTTACACTAAACTGAATTGTTTAACATAGAACTGTTTTGATGTATAACTGTATGTAAACAAAATCTCTACTTATACTAAACTGAATTAGACTTGCTTGACTAAACTGAATAGCTTGAAATAGAAATGTTTTTCAGAATTAAACTGTACTTACATTTAAACTGCGTGCTTATGCTAAACTGAATTATTTAAAATTGAACTGTTTTTGACAATTAAACTGTGTACTCATGCTAAACTGAATTGTTTTAAATGGAACTGATTATTTACATAAAAATAGATTTGGCGTTAAATAACATACCAAGGTTGATATGCCATAAAACCCAACAAACCAAACCTGAATAGCTTAACTTAGAAATGTTTTTTCATAATTAAAATGTAGTTACATTTAAGCTGCGTACTTATGCTAAACTGAATTGTTTGAAATAGAACTATTTGTATAAAAATGGATTTGACATTAAATAACCTACAAAGGTTGATATGCCATAAAACCCAAACAACCAACCAACTTGACTGTTAAAGTATGCATAGTCCACAGGAATTTTGCTGGTCATTCCCAGGGGTGTAGTTGTTCCTTAGCAAATGAGCCTCTGCAGTATTGGCAGGGGTAACAGTTGTTCACCTTTTCTTTAATGTCAAGTATCAGTTTCAGATCACCCTGCCTAACTTCAACTAACAGCCTTATCTTAACTATGGCAGAATAACATTGGTGAATCTTGTCTAAAATTCATTGTTTGATATGATTGAAGACTATCACCTGAAAGCCCCAATATTGACACCCACTTTCCACTTTTTTAATGAGTACAAAATGGTAAATATGAAATATCATAACAGCCTTAGTGAGAATAGGATGTTGGTGAGTGTGAGTAGACATATTACACAATCAGACATAGAAACATCCAAAACTTCTGTAAAGGTAGAAAACTCATAACATCAACAGTGACAAGAAATAAAACAGGTTTGTATTTTATTGTGTGATCATAATTACTCATTAGCAATGACCATTATGTCATTTTTTGTGGTAGGATGTCAAGAATTGGCTTTGTTGAACCAAAAAGACTGATGCTTATAGTTTGTAATAATGTCAAATTGATGCCCAAAGTGATATAGATAGGACATTTTTACCTCAAAGATGATACTCAGCTTCCCCCTCTTCCAATTGACTAATTCTTCTCAGTTGGTGATAGTCTAGCTTGCTAATCACTGCCCCCTATGAGGTGCCTCTTTACTGATTGATTTTAACAGCATGCTAACCCATCTAGGGTTATTCTATGCCTAGAAGTTAGGGAATTGCTTTCACAGTATATTCATATTTACATTTTTTTTGTAGTTTCTTCAGAATTTATTTTGCACATGGTTATGTTATATCATGTATTCCCATCTAATACAAATAATTTTCCAATAGCTCTATTTGGCTCATAGATGAGCTCCTACTACCATTCCAGGTCAGAGTGAAACTAGGAGTTGAAGCAATTAAGGAGTACTCTCCAGAGCTCCAGTACTATAGACTCACCACCAGATGCAGTTTAGTGTCATATCCAGAATATCCATTCCCCCACCCTCTTTGTGGAGTTGGGATTTTACCCCTCTGCAGGGTATATAATGTATTCTAAATCCTGCTGACAGTGTTTTGGAAACAAAACCAACAAGTTTCTCTGTAATGAAATAGTACTAACTGGCATCAGACTAGTTTCTTTTCAGGTCATAATGAGTTTGAAAATGGGAAGTTTGCAATGAATTCTTGGCTCAGTGAAAGGCAGTTGACTAACAGACAGATCATCTCCAAGAGACATCTTTCTATTACAGATGATAAAAAGAACCCAACTTATTTGCAATGTGGGAGATATACCTGGCATGAAATTGGATTAAGTTCAGAAAGGCCTTGAGTTCTGTCTCATTGCAAGGGGTTGCTGCATCTCAGATAACATGGATTTTGTATTCAGCGTGATACAGAACTTCAGGGCCAATTCAATAACCTTGATAGATTAGGGACAGTGCTATGAACTTACATTTGTCCTGTGGAACTGGATTCTGAAAGTTTCTTTAAGTCTTTACCAAAGTTTGCCAAATGTTTAGAGTTTTGTTACCATTCTATCATTCTGGGAGCAGATTGCCTACAGATTTTCCATACAATGCTGGCAGATATCTAGTGTCAAAAACCTGAAATGGTAGAACCTGTTAAGACCATGTGGGATATTGAGGTATTGTTTTGAATCTTTATCTAATGGCATCTGTAAGAATTCCGATCTCAAATTCAACTTTTGGCCCTGTCTCAATTTTGTGTGGAAATTACAAAATGATAATAAAGAGTTCAAACTTTGACTGGTATCTTGTTCCTTGGTTTGATGATTTGTATACAAACAGATAGATTGGTAAACTATAAAGTCTGTCCATTCTGAATATTGTACAGGTTCAATAAAGAGACTTAAGTTGGTAAAGTTTTTGTCCAATTTTTCACACAAAACGTATAGCACATAACAAGCTTTGCGGAATATGGCTTTCATTTCTAAGTGGACACTTAGTTTTGCAATAAAACCCTTTAATGTATCCAATTTATTTTTGAAAACATTGGGATACTTGGCTAAAGTATCCTTGACTCCATATGTGGTATTAACAACCTTTGGCTGATAGATGTGCTTCCAGCTGAGTTGCATGACTTGGAACTGGTTTCTTCCCAGAAGTGTATGGCCAGCACCTGGAATAAATATTGTCAACTCTTAGAGTTTATAGACATCTCACAAGCCTCACACTGCTTTCTCTAGTGTAGGTTGATAGCTTCTATGATATGTTTTGACTTATCAGGTTCATTCCACAGGTTATCAAATTCAGTATGTCTAATCAGCAAAGTGGCAGCTCCTGTATCAACTTCCATTTCAACATGATGACCATTGATGTCCACCAAAACCATTAAAGAATCTATTCAGTTATCTCCTTAAAGCTTCATCAGTTTTATATACTGAAACACAGTCAGTATCAGTAACAGACATAATTTCCTAACTTGTAGGGATAGAATAATAATCAGTACAAAACTGGCAGTAGAAAACCAGTGAATAAAATTGTGTACATTATACATTTATGTTTATATCTTTTATAGTTTCTGAAGTTTTTTGCATATGGTTATATAATATCAGGTATTGCTAATACAAATAATTTTTAGATAGATCTATTTGACCCATGAAACCATAACCGATAATAAACTCTGGGTTAGGGTGGACTTGGGAGTAATAGCAATCAAGAAGTACTCCACACATTCCAGAACTGGTGCCTCACCCTCAGATACAGTTTAGTGTCATATCCAGGACATCCCTCTTTAGAGGATACAATTAGCATATTTTAAGCCATATTGTCAGGACACATCAACATTATGTGTTTTCTAATTTTCAGAAGTGTCACTCCCCCAACCAGTATGTTGCTTTATATATGATCATATATTACAAATTGGTGTAGTATTTCTATTTAACAACAATCTCTTGCAAAGCTGATTTTTTTTAAATACTTCATGTTACACTGCAACCTTCATATTCTACCACACAGAGAGTGCCACTTTTTCACGATGTAATATTCCTGGTTTTGGTACAGAACCAGGCTTTGTAGTTTTTATTCAAAATATCAAGAGAATATTGAAAAGAATATATAAAAAATGAATAAGAACTGCAAAAAAGAAATATCAATATTACAGCCACATTTTATAAGACAAAAAGTAAGCATTCATTTTATTGTAGCAGTAAATAAACTATAAACTGAACCATTCCCACTTAAAACCTTTAAAAAAGGTAATATTATTAAAATGAACAAATTTCTTTAAGATGATAAGATCTTGTAACTATTCATGATTATAAAAAATCCATTTTTTATCACTGGTGACATCTTTTCCTGAACTAGTTTGGTAGTAATGATGAATAGTTGTCAACTCTCTTATTAAATTGATAATCAGCCAAACCATTTGGAAATCATTGGATAAGTTTTGATACTTTATGATCATGGAGGTAAATTATAATTGTTGTATAGATTACATTGAACTGTTGTGCTATTTTTTATGTTTAGGGTTTTCTTCAATAATCATAGTTTGAAGAGCTTGTTTTAAGTGGGTCTAATTTGAATGACCAACTTTAAACTCGTTCTTTGAACTAGAAAGTGGGTAATGTTTTGGAGTGAGTGTCCCCAACTGAAATTGAGTAAACCATTGCTGGCTTTTATTTCTGAAGAAAATGCTTATATCCCTTTCCATTACTGAAGCTGATAAACTATTCTTAAATTTGTAATATATCAAGCATCTCAAATCATTCTCATTTACACTCATTTTTAAAGGTCACATCAATTCAAAAATTATTTGACTTGACATTAAATATTTCTAAAAATGAGATTAAAAAGTTATATATATAACTTTAATGACTTATATAACCAGACAGCAATGTATCAGTTATCAGAGTAAAACAAGAAACAGAATATTCTTTCCAAGCTAAAATGTTCTATTTTTTCTATCACTTTATTTCTAATTATTAATTCTATTATAAATACTTTTTTTTTTCATCTTTCTGCTGCATAACAGAACTTCCTAATTTATACTAATTTGTTTGTCAACACATTCACTATCACTCCAAAGCATAATTGCTGTACTTAGCAAACAATTAGTATTTAAGCAGGAACTTCTTCAAACATCTTAAGGATGTCTTATAAAGATATTCTATAGATTGTTGAACCATTGATTTGTCAAAACATCTTTGTTTTGTTGAATCTTTTCTGATCATTAGTGATTGCAATAGTTTATTAGAAAGCTCTTGAAGCCCTACAATTTAATATTTGGTTGGTGAGGTTTACAAACCTGTATTATTTTATAATTTAAATTTCCCTTTTTAAATATAAATACTTTGTTATTCATGATTTCTGTTTTGGAAGATAAATTATGAATAGTAGCAAAACTGAAAGCTGCAAACCAACAAGAAAGAATAAAACTGTGGAAACAGCACTTCGAAAACCTACTAGGAAACCCACTGAAAGTAACACATGAACCAATCACCAGAATAATTAGTAAACAATTAGACATTAAACTAGGACCGTTCACACAAGAAAAACTCAACTCTGTTCTCAGAAAAATTAAAAATAGGAAAGCTGCAGGGCTGGACGAGATTCCCCCAGAAGTATAGAAGACCAGACAATTTGACGACATACTGCTCCGACACTGCAACGCAGTATATAATCAAAATCCGATAGATAGATGGATGAAGGGATGCATCCTCCCCTTCCCTAAAAAGGGGGACCTCGGATTAGCCAAAAACTACCGAGGCATAACACTTACATCCATAGCAGCCAAAATCTACAATGCCCTACTACGAAACCGCATAGAACCCAAAATCGATAACATACTTAGGAAAAACCAAAATGGCTTCCGAAGAAATAGATCCACGACCTCACAAATATTAACCATCCGTAGAATCCTTGAAGGCGTACGGGCAAAAAACCTACAAGCGATATTAACATTTGTCAACTTTACCAAGGCCTTCGATTCCATTCACAGAGGAAAGATGGAACAAATTCTACTAGCGTACGGTATACCTAAAGAAACCGTAGCAGCAATAACGATTCTCTATAGAAACACCAAAGTAAAAGTACGATCACCAGATGGAGACACAGAATACTTCGACATTGTAGCAGGAGTACTACAAGGGGACACGCTGGCTCCGTACCTCTTTATCATTTGTCTAGACTACATACTTAGAACATCGATTGACAAAATCAGAGAACGGCTTCGAGCTGACAAAGAAAAGAAGCAGAAGATACCCCACTAAAACAATTACCGACACCGACTACGCCGATGACATAGCGATACTGGCAAATACACCTGACCAAGCCGAAACACTACTGCATAGTTTGGAATGAGCAGCCACAGGCATAGGCCTCTATGTCAATGCACACAAAACGGAATATATGTGCTATAATCAAACGGGTGACATCTCCATGTCTCTTAAACTAGTAGACAAATTCACTTACCTAGGAAGCAGCGTTGCATCAACCGAAAAGGTTAACGAAAGCATGGACAGCTATCAATAGGCTATCGATTATATGGAAATCAGACCTAACCGATAAAATGAAACGCAGTTTCTTCCAGGCAGCGGTCGCATCGATACTGCTATATGGATGCACTACATGGACTCTAACAAAACGACTGGAGAAGAAGCTAGACGGCAATTACGCAAGAATGCTGCGAGCAATCTTGAACAGGTCCTGGCGGCAACACCTCACAAGACACCAACTGTACGGCCACCTGCCTCCTATTCAAGTTAGACGAACCAGACATGCAGGACGCTGCTGGAGAAGCAGGGACAAACTCATAAGTGATGTACTCTTATGGACCCCCACACATGGCCGTGCAAAAGCAGGACGACCAGCACGAACATACATTCAGCAACTATGTGAGGATACGGGACGTTGTCCTGAAGACCTGCCTAGGGCGATGAGCGATAGGGAGGAGTGGCGAGAGAGGGTCAGGGTTATCCGTGCTACCAGCACGACATGATGATGATGATGATTGTTAACTGTAAAATAATACAAAAATACTTTTGCTATTGATCAGTTTTATGTGTGTAAATCCCCAGTGTCTAAATGGTTTAACTAATATAAATGTGCTTAATAATATTAACTGTGATATATAAAGAATGTTGATTATCAATTTTTTTTGTCTCTATTTTCCACATGACTGTTAAATCTGTTTTTCGTCTGAATTTCTGAGATGAAAAATTATAGTTGATGTGAGAAAAGGAAAAAGTGAAAAGGGAACTTATGAAGCGAGCCTAAAAGACAGAGAATTGAAAAATAATGTGATTAAAAAAAACAGTGCAACTGTTAGGCTTTGATAAGAAATTTAGTTTGCAAAGAATAGAAATTGAATATTGATAACCAAAAATAAGACTATAAAGTATTTAGTTACTGTCTTTATTACTGTCTTCTTTAGGGATGGAATTGGAGCTTAGATTTCAAATGAATAGTATTAATATTTTTCTTTTCTTTTTTCTTTTCTTTTCTTTTCTTAAAGAATTATATTTACACCTTAGAGTAAAACTAATTTATCTATAAAGATTTTAAATATGAAAATAGTGAAAAAAATGAAAAAATATATTAGAAAATGAATAAGTACTGAAAAAAGAAACTATTAATATCACAGCCTCATTTTCATAAAACAAAAAGTAAATGTTCATTTTACTGTGGCAATAAATAAATCATAAACTGAACCATATCCCCTTAAAACCTAAAAAAAAAATGGTGGTATTTTCAAAACTTAGAAATTTCTAGAAGGTACAAAGATGTTATTAATTGAAAGCACCGAAAATTAATTTAGAAAATTGTGAACTTAGCTAAATTGAATCTTGACCTAAAATTATTTTAAGGCTCTGGGCACTAAATCTGAATGAGACAAATTGAATTATCTTTTTTAGATCCTACTTGAAAATTATGTATAGTTTGGATTAGATGTAGAAACTTAATTCCTTTTATGATGTAATACTAGAACTTGCTTGGAAACTGAGGATTAGGAAAAAATCTTTAATCATTAACTTATGACTGCATGAATCACTTTAAGGAATATCTATTTTTCTCACTGGGAAGAAAGGATTAGCTTTAATGATTTGATTTTCATCTCTAAACAAAATAAAAGATGAAGAGAAAGCTGGAAGAAGTAGTAAACATCCTCTGCTAACAATGAAATGTGTGCAGTAAAGAATCAGAATGAACTAGAATGACCTTGTAGGAAAACATCTCACAGAAAGAGAATCTCTCTCTCTCTCTCTAATAAGTGCATAGAGGCAGTTGAAACTGTTTTGTATCTCCAATCAATGTTGCTTAGAAAAAACTGGTTGTAAAGGGCAATCAAAAAACCTGGCATTGGCTCATCTAGTTACTACAAGATAAAAGTTTATATGAATCTCATATTCACTGCTTTAACCTCAGAGCTCATCAGGTAAAGATGTTGATACTTTAATCATCCATGTTAATTAATGATTTGATTAAAACAAACTTCAGTGCAAGTGACTTCAGGAATCTTAATCTGCATTAATATATAATACATTTATCAATTTGGAAAATATTATATATATATATATATATATATAATAAAAATTACAAATGGGAAAAGTTTGCCAGAAAAGAGCTTGATGCTACTACAGCAGATCATGTATAAAACTCAGAAATTATTTTGATATTCTCCTGGGTCTTATATATATATAAAGTTGGCAACCATGGATGACCCAAAGGCTCCTTTTTCAATAGCTATTACACTGAGGTGTAGGGGAGGATGCTACTCCTTTCCCTGGATTGCTCCACTTTACCCTTGATGCATACCTTATATTGCTGAGTGTTAAGCAAGGAGGTATCAAGTACCATTTTTAAAGTCTTTGGTATGACGTGCCTTTGGATTGAACCCAAGTCTCCCAGACCATTGGCGAACACTCTACTCACTAGGCCAATGAGTTTGCTTCAGTTTTAAAACCATCAATCATTTATGTGTTACAATAGCTATCATAATTATTCCTATAAGAATTTGCATTAGATAAAAGAATCACATCCACTAGTTAATTATTTCACAGTCCTACAACTCTATTATCCAAAAAAATCCCGATAGACTCTTGTACCTTTTTAGTGATAAGGGAAGTTGTGTGAAATTGTTTACTAAGCTTAGCTGTGGCATAAGGTCAGAAGTATGGGGTATCAAATTTACAAATATGATCTGCTAATTTAGCTTGCAAATCATTACACCTGGTGTGGTGATTCTTTTTAGAGTAATATTAAATGTTGAAGAGTGTGTCTACCTTAGTGTAATTCTTTGAAGTGATTAAGCCTCTGAGGGTGAGGTAAGTAACATTTCTCACTGGTAGCCTGTTTTAAGGGAGTAACCAGTGATGATGGCAGTATCAAGCCTTGTCAGTAAGATAGGTTTGGTTTTTATAACAATTTCATGTGATGATCCAGAAATTTGATCATTGTGGGCAAAGAAGATAGTTGGGTGAAGGATAACATAAAAGGTACACAGCAATGTTTTAAAGAACACTAGCATTTAATAAGGGAAAAATATTAAATGAACATATATATAACAAAACATATACACAACATTACAAAAAAATGTGTATAATCGATACAAAGGCTAGTTAAGTGTTATGTGGATTAATTCAGTGAATCAAATGAGTGGAAAAAATTTTAAAATGATCCTACTATATAAGGACAGGTAGTGTAGCATAACTTGTTCTAGAGAGCAAAGTAAGCCAATACCTTCTTCACTCATTGAGTAGATGGTCAGGGTATATTGGATCTTATATATCCAATTCAGATTGAGAAGTAGATTTCCAGTACCTGTCACTAGGTTACAGAATTTTGTTGCTTGGCTAAAAAAAACATCTTGTTTTGATGGGTTTTTTTTTAATATTGTAGGAATTAATTACAGTTGAAAAAAGTCTCCAAATTTGTAGAATAGTACCTCTGTATTTACTCTGTCAGCTCTGTAAACATTACTTTGTACCAAGTAGTACTTTTTGTACATCAGCTAAATAAGTGCATAAAAATGCAGGAATTTAGTTTGTCACATCTTTGAGTACAGAACACAACTGACTGATTCAAAATCACACAGAATTTCAAACATTTCTATTAATTTGCCTTTTTAATTTCAAATATAATTTTTTCATCTTGTACTCATAATTTGTATTCAGTGGTTGACTGCTGACATGTCTGAGAAATTAACCATCGAATATTCACTTGTATAAAAAAAGTAAACTTCTATTAAAACCCAATCAAAAGCTTCTTCTCTTCAGTCTTGTATTTGTCATATCTATTATTCTATGAATAATCATTTTAATTAGGTATAAAAAGTTTATGACTGTACTCTACTCTTCTGACTCTCTACAAAACTAGGCTTTTTGAATATTAATAATCAATCAGTTGATTTTTGAAACTGTAAAATAAATAAATTTAATAGTCCTTGTTGTGACTTTATGTAGATTAAACTTTGAATTTAAAAGAAAAAAATCTTTCCTAAAAATGAGAAAAAAATTCTTGATCTGAAGTGTGGGCTGAGATCCCTCAGAGACAGACTAAGGGCTATCTTAGTTTCATAACCCTTGCAAAATTTAGTTGTACACCAGTTCTGCTGGGCCTTGACCCATACAAAATCTCCAACTTAGTAAGGCCTGTACTCCAGATCTGAAGATGGTCACAATGTATCAATCCCCTTTACCCTGATTTCATATTGGTTGATTGCATTGGCCATAGTAGTCAAATGTGAAGTGTCATCTTTTGGAGTCTCATTGTGCCAGTAGATGGCCTCTAGGACTGAACACTTCATTCTGGCCATAACCTACTTCACCATATGGTAGTATTGCTCTATTATACCATTCTAGAGTGTGCACTCAATGGACTAGCAAGTTCACTCGATGATAAAATGCTGTACCATTGTTCATAAGGAGCTCACATGGTAGACCATGCTCAAAGAATACCGCCTCCAGCTGTCAAATAAAAAGGGACAGGCTACAATCCATTAGTGTTAAAAAATAGCAGGCACTATGATGCATAATACCCATTCACAACCTCTGCTCGTTCTTGTCCCACTCCAATTTTTTTTCTCCCAATAGATTAGTGATCGATTTATTCATTGGCATTTTTCACATGCCTGTCTAGATGATTTAATTGTTGTTTTGATTGTCAGTGGGCAGACTCTCTTGGTGAAGTAGGTAGTACTTCATACTCTCTAATGTCTACTGCTTTGTGGATTGATGTAATTTTGTCAGCATTCACAGCACCAATCAGTGGCTTAGGTCTGTTCTCTTTTTTTATTGTGTTGAACCACCCATGAGTCACCTTCATGTAATTGTCAGCTATATTCTGAGCTGATGTGACCAGCATCATGTCCATGTATAGCTCACACTCCTTCACCAGCTTCCTGAACATAATTATTTCCTGATGAACATCTTGTATGCTATCTTAATATGTACTTGTGCCTTTGTGTTCTGTGTGTTTGATACTCAGTAGTACACACACAGAAAATCTCTTCACAATCAGCATTTTAACTTGCCACTTGAGGGCCATGTTGGAAGATATAAAGTTTGGCCAAGTTAATGTGTTGGGCATCACTTTCAGGTTGTAAGCAGCAAGTGTCTTCCAGTTTATTATACTCCCTCCTGATGTTAATCCCAGCACTCATGTGCCATCCTCTAACCATTCTGGATTCTTGCTTTTCAGCCCAAACTAAACCAAGTGTTCCCTTGATACAGCTGTATCTTAGATATGACACTAAACCATCTGAGGTTCCAGTTCTGGAACTTTAAGGAATGTGGAGTACCTTTTCATTGCCATTACTCCCAGATCAACTCTAACCTGTAGTAGTAGTAGTACTTGTTAGGGTTCCATCTATGGGTCAAATAAAACTGTTTAATCATTAACATATGCCATAAAATACAACCAATCAATCAATCTAATGTAGGTCACAAGCACAACATCTTCATTAACATATTGTCAATGTAGACTAATGCTGTTAGGTTTACTGAATCTTCTTGCAACAGTACTGTACTGACAATGACCTTTATGATAAGAGGTGCCACATTTAGACTGAACCCCAATCCTCACAGTCTGGAATGGCCACGCACTTGAAAGTATGCTCTCGAGGTCTAGTGTGGATTCATTTGAGCCTTTCTAACACCATTCACACTTCTTGGCTGTGCAGATATCTACATTGGCTATAAATGCTTCAACATGACGGTTGAGCTCTTAGTAGTCCATCATTGGACATACCTTGGCTTTATCTTGCTGCATCATGGCCATCAGAGGAATTAAACCTTTGAGAGGTCTCAAGTTTTCCTCTGGGTATGGCACAAGCCAGCCATTGTCCATCCATATATGAAATTCTTGCTTGTATTCCTTCATGTTGTCTGCATCCACTGGGTATTGCAGCACTCCATTGTGCAGTCCTTCAGGTGCCCAGTCATTTGACCATTCCCATGCCATGATCCATAATTGTCTCAGATGACTAAAGGTTGAAGAGAAGTCAGGTTTGTTGATGGTAATAGCTGCATGCATTAGCACTTTCCCATCACCAAACTGCACCTGTTGACCCAATGATGATGCTTTCTAGTCTTTTATCACATCCATTCCATGTAGTAAATTCTTGTGGTTTGCCACACACCACCAGAACATTGACTCCAGCAGAATTGCCCTTGTTTGTGAAAATGATGATGATTCTGACCCTGCAGCATGCATAACACATGCAGCCGATTGTTATGATTTTTATTTGTTCTTTCTTTCAAGATTGGCACCAATCTGAGTCCACTATTAACTGAAAGCAGCTAGTGTTAGTTGTAGCTAATCATGGCTTCCCATCAACTTAGATGCTTGCCTCCAAGAGCATTTCACTCAGATCTTGATAAGGAAGAAGGCTGCCATGGACACATTATTCTCTGGCCCATTTCCTGAATTGTCCCAGGCCCAATGGCCAACCTTGTTGCATTAGTAGCATTGATACTTTTGGCTATCATTTGCCATGTGGCCCTGTAGCAGGTGACGCTGGTGCTGGGACCACTCTTAGCAGGAACTATGACATCCCATTGG
This sequence comes from Sepioteuthis lessoniana, assembly GCA_963585895.1. Lineage (NCBI taxonomy): Eukaryota > Metazoa > Mollusca > Cephalopoda > Myopsida > Loliginidae > Sepioteuthis > Sepioteuthis lessoniana. The sequence goes on from OY757906.1 coordinate 6,644,811, forward strand.
GATAGTTACAGAGCTGAGACCAAATCTTGGGCCCTCCACTTTTGATCTTACCCTTGCTATCAGTTCCCTCATAATCAGGGTTTCAACATTTGGTATCTGCTGTAGTTCTATAGGGAATGATCCTTTGACGAAAGTCAGTTTTATAATCCTTTCCACTCCAACTCCTTCTAACTCAGCCAATCCAGACAACTGCCTGGTTTTGTTGGCTCACGGTCAACTTCCTGTAGGCTGTAAACACCTCATCAGTAAATAACTCATTCAACTAGGCCTCTATCTGTTTTACATCCATATGGTTATCATCTCCAGGTAGAGAGCCGGCGCATCTCTCTTCTGATATAATGCCAGGCTCACTAAACCGACCCCAGAATGAAGTCTTACCACCAGCCTCACCTTCTTTAACTTCACCAACTCATCTTATTTACTATTAAATGGCTTTACCATGTTGCTGCTTAAGTACACCATTGCCATTTTTAAATGCTGAAATAGCTTTTAATTTACCAATCCTCTGCACAGCTGTCACTAGTACCATCTTTGTTTAAATACAATTGTCCTGTCTCAAATGACACCTCATTTATATTTCTGTGGCTTTTTGCTGATTGGTTCAACTGAACAACTAAATGGACTGGTTTCCTCTCACAAACCTCCTTTTTGTCACTTTTGATTTCATGAAAGGTAAGCCATTTGTATTTTCTCTACAGTAAAAGCATGCCGCTCATATTCTTTTCAGCCTAGTCATCTGGGGCTGTAGAATACACAGACGGCATCTCTGCTGAGCATCAAGACCTCCACCAATGAGTGTCCCGGATAGGACACTAAATGATCTAATGGTGAGGCTCCAATTCTGGAACTTTAAAGAATTTGGATCGCCTCTTCATAGCTATTACTCCCAGGTCTACTCTGACCCAAAGTGGTAGTACCTGATAGGGTCCCATATATGAGTCAAATAGAACTGTTTGACCATTTAAGTGTGTGAAAACAAATGACTGATGTCAAATTGAATTGTTAGTGTTAGATAGCTATACTTGAAACCATTTAACTGTCTGCAAATGAATGAGTAATGTTGAATAGAATTAGTAATGTTGAATAGCAATATTTGAAACTCTTTAACTGTGTACTTTAATTGAATTATTGGTATTACATAGCAATACTTGAAACAACATGACCATGTGCAAATGAATGAAGTGTTGAACAGAATTATTAGTGTTAAAATAACAATACCTGAAACCACTTAAGTGCATGCAAACATGTAATTAATACTAAATAGAATTATTAGTGTTAGATAGCAGTACTTGAAACCATTTAACTATGTGCAAACAAATTACTCTTTCTATTAAAATGAAATTACCTACAAACTATTCACTTGCAAATCATGTTTTTATCCATTTAACTGTGTGCAAACAAATGAATGATATTAAATTGAATTGTTAATATTAAATATCAATACTTGAAACCAATAACTGGATGCAAACAAGTGAACTCTGACTTGTTTAAAAATGTTACCTACAAACTATTTGTTTACAAATCATATATTATATGTATAAATAAGATTTGGGATGAAGTAACCCTACAAGGGTTGATATACCATAAAACTCAACCAACCAATATATTCTTTTTGACCATCTTGGCAACACATTGCCTCATTCAATTTATGTCTCATCTACAGCATTGAAACTCTGTAATCCAAGAAATATCAAGCTTAGAGGTGTACTTATTTTTGTGCTGCCACACATTCATATATTAGGCTGAATCTAGTAGACCCTCCTAAATATAATGGAACTCATTTATTAGTAATAAATTAGTATATACTTTGTAATAGTAGAAGGTGTGTGATTTTTGTTTTATTTTTCTGCCCACCTTCCTCTCCCTTTTCTTATTCTTCTATCATGCAGCTATTATTTGTATTACGTTAGGAATATTGAAAATTTATTAGCCCTTCTTCATTCATTCTAATCACACATTTCATGAAACTCTCTAAGGTTAGAAAACATATATATAAAGATATATATGTGTGTGTGTGTGTGTGTGTGTATACACACATACATTGTAATTAATTATGTGTAATATGCACTCCAAACTTATGTCCATGAAATTCTAGAAAAAAACATGTCTTTTATAATACACATTGACTTTTTGGAATTTGTAGCTAGCTGATGAATTTATGCCAAATTTAACATTTGTCCTACATTTTATCTAGTTTGTATTGACTAAAAAAAAGAATTTATATAGTTCATATAATGTTTTGAAACAAAATTTACACAATATTTAGGACAAAGGCAAGGATATGTTCACATAAAAATATAACAAACTTTCAGTAAAGATAAATTCACAATAGAAAAAACAAATTATAAACAAATACACATTCCAATGGTTATTTCTCTGTTGCAGTAAAAAGCAGAAATCTTTGTTACACATCAATTTGAACCATAGATATAACTTTCAATCATACAATCCTGAATATGATGACACACCTAACAAAAAAAGACAATATTTACTTCTTATGTATAATGTACACCCCAACTTTTAAGCTTAAAAAAATTAGAAATAAGTACATATACACGAATAATTACTCTGTGTGTGTGTGTGTGTGTGTGTGTGTGTGTGTGTGTGTGTGTGTGTGTGTGTGTGTGTTATTTTTCAAGTATTGTTTATTGAAAGCATTAGATATTTGCAGCCAACACTAAATATTTACAGTGTTTGCAAAAATGATTTTAAAGTCTAAAATCATCTGTAATTGCCTGAAAATAAAAAGAATGTCTAAAATAATCATTAAACAAAAAGCAAGATACTTCACATTGCAAATTCACTTAAATTATTCAGTATTTAATGGTGATGACTCAATTGTTCTTGATGATTCTAGATTGTGTCTGATAACCATTTTGACGGTTTTGTAACTAATTTCAAATATTTGACGGATCTTTGTGAACAATCTTTGCTGCTTTCAAACAATAATGTACAATAGCAATTGTTAAAAAGAAAGAAAACAATAATAAGAAAATTGTATGTATGAGACTGAGAGAGACGTAAGGGAAGGTATTTTAGTGGCACTGTAAGAAAAACCAGTATTCTTGTGAAGGCCGAAGCCCAACAAAGGAAAGATGAGCAACAAAAAAAAAAGAAATTAAGTAGAACAAGAAAAGAAAGAAACAAATCCCAAGCAAAAAAAGAGTAATCGATACTTGCAAACTGTTAGGAAATGGATTTAGTAGTTTGGGGAAATTAACAGATGCCTACAACTTATAAATGACTGACAGTCTGCAAAAAAAGAAAAATAAGTTTTTGCCTATGTAAACATTCATCAACAACTGGAAGTACTTGCATTTGGCAAACAACCTTGACTTGTTTTGTTTTTTGAAATAGAAACTGGACAATTCTTTTGTAAAAAAGACAATTGTTTGGTATATATTCCTTCTCTCTGCTGTCTATATAGAACAACAGATAGTCTTACCTCCAAGAACTTGATACCATCTTCCACCAGGGACTCTGTATCACCTTAGAACCTGTTACTACCTCTCCAATAAAAAGTTTATACACAGAAGCTAATGAACCCCCTCTCTCCTTGCGAAAACAAACTTGCACTCCAATATGATACTAAACTCATTTCATGCCTTCAAAACCCTGCCTATAACTACATCATGGAAATAAGATACAAAAACCAGTTTGAAAATAAAGCAAAGGCTATCAAACCTCTTAATCTAAGAATCCAAAATCTCCCCAATGAAATCAAAATCAACCCCAAAATAATACATGATACCATCCCCCTCAAAACAGTACCATGGACTATAAATCAACCAATGATAAAACTAGAACTAAACAAATTATCCAAAACAAAAACACATCCCATTACTTTCAAGAGGAATTCCTTAACATCCAAAATAACTTCCCAGATTATCATCACATCTATACAGATGGGTCTAAACAGGTTATAAAAGTTAGTTGTGCTGCTATCCTCTGAAACCACAAACAGCTATGATGTTCATAGCTTGGTCAATAGCTGTCACTTTCACACTATAGATTGTTGATTCATTTGGGAGACATTGTACCAAACGACTTATCCTCCAAATTTACCATCTTCTCAGACTCCAAATCAGACCTCTTAGCACTACAAAACAAAGATAGATCAATTCCACTCATCACAAGGCTCTTAGACAAAATGAACACTCTTTCTAAAAATGATAGCGTCATTTTCACCAGGATATCAAACCACATTGTTATAAATAGAAACGAAAGGGCAGACAAAGCTGCTGCAAAAAGTACTCCTGATGGCCATATCCAATAAAAAAATTCCCTACACTGTTCTAAAACCTACCATCAACAAATTGATGCGTAACAAATAGCAAAAATCATGGGATGATCAAATACACTACAAGCTCCACCCTGTATTGGATACCATTGGCAGGTTACAGAAAAGAAGAAGTGATACTTTCTCGACTTTACATTGACCACACCCACATTATCCATTTACACCTCCTAAAAAGAGAAGACACCACAAAATGCTCAGTATACAAAGTAGCCCTCACAGTCAAACACATTCTCATAAACTATGACAGTTTTAGACAAACTCATTCAAAATACAATCATATAAGTGACCTAAATGATCTTTACAAAAACAACAAACCAGATTATATCTTGAGTTTTCTTTAAAAAACAACCTTTTGACCAAATCAACTTTTTTCACTAAAATCTTATCAAATCCTATCATAACAACTTATACCCTAAACTGTAAAACCCACATATAAGACAAAACCAATCTCACCTTTTTGGCACTAAATAACTCACAGAGGTTGATATGGCATTAAAGAAAACTCAAACATAGATTTTTTTTCATGTTTTTTTTTTTTACAGTTTGTTTCAATAATTGCATCTTTACAACCGTTATTTTCTTTATGATTATGTAAACTGTTACAAGCAAATCCTTCATAATTTTCCTTTTAAAATGGCTTCAATTTTGAGATTTGATTTATTAAGAAATGTTCCAAATTAACAATAAACAAAACAATTCTCAGTTGTCTTAGCAGTTTGTTGACCTCTCAGAAGATTTTTCCACAATTTTTGTTATAGAACAGCAGCTTCTAAGAAAGTAACAAATTTTTATATAGTATTTTTGGGTGAGCACATACTTTATTTTTTTAACCCCTTGTCTACCAGGTGCTTGAGTGTCAAATGCACATTCACAACCAGGCATATTGGGTGAAAAACATACTCCGCATCCTTTGTATATCAAACATTAGAAACTATTTGATACTTCAAATTATGAATGATAGGGTAGTTTCATTGAAGACAGGTACAACCACAGATTTTTCACCAATGCATGAAAATGGGTATACTAGGGGTCAGTAGATCAAAGGTTAAAATAACTGAGATTTTCATAAGTACAGACACTACAGTTTGATCAAAACTTTGATCCTCAGCAAAACATTGATACTACACTGATCCTAAATTGAAATGATGATATATATATAAATAATAGTAATTTTTGATTGGACTGATGCTTGTTTTACAATGTTTTGTAAACATTAATTTAAAAATTTGGTGTAGAAAACATGTGAGGTAACGTTGAATTATCATGACATAATTAAGTCTTTGTATGTTATATAATATTTACTTTATTTATTCAGATGATGATAGAAATAACCATGTAAAAAGTTGCAGCAAAAATTTTCTTGTTTTAATAATCCAAAACTGTTGAGTGAAAATAAAACCTTTTTTTGTTTTGTTTTGATTAAAGCCAAAGGAATAAAAAAAAAAATCAAATTGACTGCTGAATGATTCTTGTGAAAGGAAAGAAGAAAATATTATGAATTCAATAATGCTGAGCTTTCTCTTTTTTATTTTTGAAAAACATAATCATCAAATTTTAATTAATTTTGTGAAACAAAAAACAAAACTGATCAACTCATTAAGGATCTTGTGGTGTTCTTTGTTTAATGAAGAAAAGTATACTAAAACTAGTTTGAAGATTATTCTTGTTAGTTGGCAGAAAATATATTATATATATATTATATATATATATATATATATATATATTATATATATAAGGATAGTGTAGGCACAGTATTAACGGTTTTTGATGACTCATTTTCTCACTGATGCGATCATGAGACCAATTTTAATGTTGTAAAGTTTGTTGATAAAAAATACCTAATCATATTTACCAACCCCTCCGCTCAGGCAGGATATGACACAAGGTCAATTTTTAAGTGGAGTTTAACAGGTTTGAATTCAGAGTTTTCCTTCTCCTAGACTAGTTGCCTCACCAAGGCTGAAGAACCTAGTCTGCCCTACTATTTACCCATAGCTGGAGAGAGAATAATTGGATTCATACCTTTCCCAAGGGTATTAATGCTTTGTGAAAAAAAAAAACCTAATACTATCCATTTTAATTGTATGATGTTTCACTTAAAATTATGAAATCCTGGAATCTTTGGTTGAGAAGAAAACTGAAATTCTGTTACGAAAAATATGAATATTTAACAGTCTAAATATAATCTCTCACACACACACGCACATATATATATATATGCAATTTTATTTTTTGGTTACATTATCACTGCACCTGTTACTTACGGCATAGCAAGGTGTCTTTCCACTTCCTATGCAAAAGAGCTATCTCATAAATTCTAACATTGTCAAGTGAATCGATGCATCAGTTTTGAAGTTGGATATTAATAAAGGAGTATTATCCGATAAACTTGAAGTGACACTTGATTCAGTCATGATCTCTGATAATACTAAATCTTCTTAGGAATGTCTCTTATTCCACTGCCAAAAGGTTCCTATGTTTCTGATTTGGAAGTACCAGGACTGGTTTGACAATATAGAAGCTCTATCGTTCTTAGACAAGATGTATGATTTACATTAATTATGGCTCTATGACTCAAAAAAAAAAAAAGCAGCATCCATAAAGAGAGCATAGAAAATATATAAGCAACTAGTTCTGAAAACTTTCAGGAGAATGAAGGAATCATAGTGATCTGCTAAAATTGTTGAACTTAAAGATGCAGTCAATAAAAAAGATTCTAAAGTCTTTTATGAAGGCCTGAAGAAAATGTATGATCGAAAAAAAGATGCTTTTGAAAAACTTTGCATCATCTCCCAGATGAAAGGTGTATGTTAGTAAAAACTGAAATCAATATTGATCACGCTGTTGTGCTTTTTACACTCCTCTATAAATCAGAATCATAGACTCTAAATTGAAACCATATCCATCTGCTTGACATCTTTTATAAAATTTGTCATTCTATTTGTAGCTACTTTTGACATGATAAAGTCTCAAATGCAAAATTGTTTACCAAATGTAACATTTAAGGTATTGAGCCTTATAAAGTTACAGCTCAGGTGAGCTGGTTATGTCATCAGAATAAGTTACAACAAAATATCAGTCCTATGTTGTTGCTCAAAATCAAGATACACCCTTATTGGGTCTTGTGGACAATCTTAAATGCAACCATGAAATCATTAACTTACATCTGTTTTATTTTATACACAATGATATGGATCACAATAAATGGAAAACTGAATGTCACAAGGTAATAATTTATTTTGAAAAATATCTTATTGATTATCTAAAAGATTTAAAGATTTAATTTTCCTACCATTCTGCCAAACTGTGTTGTCATATGGCACTAATTATGGACTGGTTTGCAAAGCACAAACTGGATTAAAATCTTTTGTTAGATATAAACATAAGTTTATAATGGTATGATTGAACTGTTAAACCCTTGTACATTATAATCAATGGGAGATTCCATTATATATATATATATATATATATGTGCAGAGATGATCATCATAAGCATCATGATCTAGGAGACAAAATAAAAGGCAACTGAAATTAAGCTGAAAGAAATTCTTGCAAAAATAATACCAATTGATAATGCTTCATTTAAAATTTGAATGATATTCATGTATAAATTAAAATTTGAGATATTTAAGGATATACAAATATTTTGGGTAAGATAGTATGATGTATAGATATAAAGATAAGATCCATAAATTAAAAAAAACCTGATGAAAATGGAATCCTTCTTTTTGTTCAGAAATAAATTTTCCCTTCTTTACAGCCCCCCCCCCCTACTTATGAATAGAAAAAGAAATGAAGAAAATAAGAATTTACAAATTCCACTGAGACAGATTTATTCAGGAAGCTTAATTTATAAGATTATTTTAAGTTGGCAAAATCTTAAAACAGTCAATGTTATCTTCTTCTAACTTTGAAGAAATCCAATGATCTAATAACCATAATCACAAGAAAAGTTCTGATGCAATTCAATTCCATCTTTCCAATTGCATAAAATTGATTTCAAATATAAATTATTTGTTATTCTTTTCAAAGATAGCAAAATAGAATTTTCATTATTCATCATTATCTCACACAAACAAAAATGAAAATTTTATATTTCAGTTCTCCATTCAGTTATGTGTATGCGTGTGTGAAAAAAAAAATATATGTATATATTTGATAAAATAGGACAGAGACTTTGTGTCTGCCTATTCTGTATTCAATCCATCTAAGTCTTTGTATGAAGGGCATTTTACAGAAAATAAGAATTTTACGAGAGGTATAAAGCAATGATTTGTGGGAAATGTGCTATAGGTATGTTACAGTGTGCTGCTATATTCAAAGTTGATCTTGTCTAAAGAGTTTGTTGATCTTTATATAGAGCTTAAAAAATAGAGCAGTCACATTACCTCTACTAAAATTCTTATTTTCCCTAAATTCCCTTCCCACTTGTTTTTGACTTAGCATTGTGTTAGTCATTTCAATATTCACTCCCTCAAAGATGGTTTCCATTATGGCTGAAAATACTTAGGAGACATACAGCACTTTCCTAAATCCATTCTATCCAAAAGTCAAATAACTTATACAAAGACTCAGATGAATCAAAGATAAAATAGGCAGACACAAAGTGTCAGTCCAATTTAATTAAACATGTTCAAAAGAGAAAATGCTGCCTATATATATATATATATATATATACATACACACACACACACACACAAAGTGACCATTAAGGAACAATGGGTGCTGTAAGCAGCCTGAAACCTGTGTGCCAGATCAAGCAAATTTTTGTAAATTCTGTCTGGGATATATCCTAGGAGTGAAAATAACTAATGATCATTATTTCAGCACAGATGATTCATTGATGAGACCCTATAGATACAATTACTCTGGGTGTGAGTGGATCTAGGAGTTATGACAAGAAAGAGATGACACCACATTCTTCAGATCTCCAGCCTCATCCCTGAGTGCAGTTTATTGTCATACTCAGGACATCCTTTTTGGAGGATCTTACCTCTTTGTCAGTGTATTTTGCAAATGCAGTGATACACCATTTTTAAGTGAATCTTCATGGTCATATAGTTTTAATATCATCATTGATATTTTATCAGCTGTTTCTTGAACCACTGCATGACTTGGACAGAAACCACAATATATTAATAGTGATGAGATAGTTTCATGCATATAGATGTATTGTAATAATTTGATATGAATACTCATAATGAAGAATGTAGGGCAATAATGGTATGAACAAAGAAAAGTATTTTGCTTTGAAGATAATGTAGGATAATATTGGCTTGGGATATAAAAAAAAATCTTCAAGTCAGAACATTGCTTGATTCTGTGTGTATAGGAATTTACTAAACATAACTTAGTCTGGCACTTGGTGAGGATCAAACTTACTGCACAGTAATAATGTTTTGTAGACTAAATCATTGACCAATATTCATTTTGCTGAACATGAAAATGGAATGTAAAGATTTAAAAAATTTCTTTTGTTTTCATTTCTTGTTTTAATATAAATTTATTTTTTATGTTTTTAGGGTTCTTATGGAATTGTAAAATTAGCTTATAATGAAGAAGATGATACACACTATGTAAGTATCTTTGTTAAAAATTCTGTTTATAAGAATATATATCTAAAAAATAGTTATATTGGAAGTTAAAGTTACTGTTGTTACAGCAGCTTGTAGAACTAATGTGAGATGAAAAGTGACAAGATGGCCCTAGAGGTGACACAGAAAGTTGAGGAAGGTAAGAGATACCAGAAGTGGTGTGTGGGGAAAATAAGGTGTTGCTATAAAACTAGAAGGGCAAAAAAATGTCATATGATCAGTGAGTCAGTAAAGGTAACTTGAAACTGACTAGATTTCAGGTTGAAACAGTTGGTTTCAGTTTCTTTGTTTAATGATTTCTCAACCTTCATGGATTATTTAAAGCCAAAACCATCTTTGTCAAAGCACTTTAGCAGTATTGTTAACCCATAGCTGTGGGAATAAGGAAGTTCTGGCCTTTCCCAAGAGTATTAATCTGAAAGTGAATGTAATAGCACGGCTGGAGTTGGAACTCATTCACAAAGATATTGCAGTCAAGCACATTAGCAACTACACCATGGGTTCTTCCCCTGGAACAGTTGGTAACCTGTGATGGATTTGAAGTCATATTTAGATGATATGATGAAACACAAATACTTGGTGAATGGTTTTGCCTGGAAATTCCTTCACAAGGGATTTAATTGTGGAGACAAGGAGGAAGTCTAGTGATAAATGGCTTTGAGGAAAGTCATGCTTGAAATACTTGATGGAGTGTACTAAACATTTTTTGGCCCAGTCAGCTGGGGCTGTAGAATATGTCAATTCCATCTATGCAGAAGAGTAATACCCCTCCTCTCAACGAGTGTCCTAGTTATGACTCTAAATTGCATCTGATGGTGAAGCTTCAGTCCTGGAGTTTTGAGGAATGTAGAGTAAGTACCCCTTCATTGCCATTTTCCCAGGTCCACTCTGACTCAGTGTGTTAGTATCTGTTAAGGTCCTACCTATGGATCAAATAGAACTCTTTAACAATCTGTGTGCAAACAGATGACAAGTTAAATTGAATTGTAGTGTTGGATAGCAATACTTGAAACCATTTAACTGTTTCCAAACAAATGAGCTCTGGCTTATTTAAAAGGTTACCTACAAAATATTTGTTTACTAATCATATATATATATATACACAAGATTTGATGGGGGTGTCCTCGTGGTGTAATGGTTAAAATGATAGACTGCAGAATCGTAGTAAGCGAGTTTGTGCTCCAGTCGCGCTATTACGTCCGCTTTCGGGCAAATATCCTTGGGAAAGGTATGAACCCCCTTATCCTCCCAGCTATGGGTTAAATAGCACCACTACTGTTCTTTGAGGAGAATGGCTTTGGGATTAAATAACCTACAAAGGTTGATATGCCATTAAACAAAGAAACCAAACCAAACCAAACAGGATTTGACATGCCATAAAACACAACCAACCAAACAAACAAAACATTTTTACTTCTCCTTTAACTCTATCTTTTTTTCCTATTGGTTGTTTTATGATAGAAGCATGAAACACTGAACTGTTTATCTTTTTATCAAAACAAGCATAAAGTTAAACTGCTCAGTAGAAATGAGAATGGCTAAAGAAGCATTTTCTATCCACTCACTATTTGGTGAGTTTCTGTTACTTGGTAAGTAACTTCCTTCTTTTGCCATACATAAACTTTAACAGCCGTCCAGTAGTTAAAATAAAATTGACTTCCTTTATTTGCTGACTATAAACTTATCAAAAGGAAGTTGATCACCGTACTCGTCTATTAAAAAGTACTCTTGTTTCCTGCCTTTGTTTATAAAATTCCTTTGTGATTTTTTCTTAAACCCAAAGGAAAGCAATTAGATGCTCCTGTTTGTAATATCTACTCCTGGTCTTATCAGGTGTTATTCTGTTATGGTGATCTGATGAGAGGCTGCAGCAATGGTGCTTATCACGTTCTTTTTTGTTATAGTGACCTGACTCCTTCATTGGTGTGAAGGTGCAGTAATGGTGCTTATCATGTTATGCTGACCTGACTCCTTCATTGGTGTGAGGGTGCAGCAATGGTGCTTATCACGTGTTATTCTGTTATGGTGACCTGACTCCTTCATTGGTGTGAGGGTGCAGCAATGGTGCTTATCACATGCTATTTTGTAATGGTGACCTGACTCTTTCATTGGTGTGAGGGTGCAGCAATGGTGCTTATCAGGTGTTATGGTGACCTGACTCCTTCATTGGTGTGAAGGTGCAGCAATGGTGCTTATCATGTATTATGCTGACCTGACTCCTTCATTGGTGTGAGGGTGCAGCAATGGTGCTTATCATGTGTTATGCTGACCTGACTCCTTCATTGGTGTGAGGGTACAGTAATGGTGCTTATCATGTGTTATGCTGACCTGACTCCTTCATTGGTGTGAAGGTGCAGCAATGGTGCTTATCACATGCTATTTTTTTATGGTGACCTGATTCCTTTATTGGTGTAAGGGTGCAGCAATGGTGCTTATCATGTGTTATGCTGACCTGACTCCTTCATTGGTGTAAGGGTGTAGCAATGGTGCTTATCACGTGTTATGCTGACCTGACTCCTTCATTGGTGTGAGGGTGTAGCAATGGTGCTTATCACATGTTATTCTGTTATGGTGACCTGACTTCTTCATTGGTGTGAGGCTACAGCAATGATGCGTTTTTATCACTTAGAATATTCAGACCATTGTTTTTATTTTCATTGTCATTCAACTTTTTGGCTGACACTCTTTTTTTTCTTTCTTTTTTTCTTTGCTTTATTTTTAAAATAATTTTTTTTTCCTTTGTGAATTAATTTTAGAATTTGATGAAATAATAGGATAAGAGATTGCAAGTTTTTCAAAGTAATATTCTTACATAATGTTATCAGCAATATATAATGTAATGTACCAAGAAACTTCTTTTTCTCTCTTCATTAAAGTTACATCTTTCTAACTATTGTCAAAACTTCAAACGCAACACTCATTTTCCTTTTCTCTCTCTGACAAAGTCAACCAGAACTTGTTTTTCTTCTTTCTTCAAAAGTTCTGTGCCAACCAAATGTCACACTTATTCTAGTTCTCTCCCAACTGTCATGGACAAACCTAATCTGTTGTGTTGTTTTGGATGAGTTTTTATATAGACGATAACTCATCCTATTCATATGTGATAGTAACATAAGAATTTGAACCTGCTCATATGCGCTACACACATTATAAATGGTTGCTTACATCAAAGACATGAAATGGTTTATTCACTTTGCTTCAGTTAAGTGAAAGTTGACACAATTTCTTAAGAAAAATAAGTTAAAGATGATATGGCCAAGTGGTGTGTCAGTAACACATGTGAGTTAATGAATACAATGTATAAAAGAACTCTATAAAATCCATTACATTTTTTTATCTTTAAGGAATGAAGCACTTTAAAAGCTTGACCAAAAGTTAAACAAAAAGAAAATCATGTTAACAGTATGTTAACAATTCTGTGAGTTTTTGAAAGATAAGAACTACTGATTATTTTAATTATTATAAGTTTTTTGGCTAAATTTCTTTCATCTTGATTTTAGTTACATTTCATTGAACTGCTCAAACTATTAATAAACTTTGTGGATCAAGAGTTAGAAATAACCTCCAGATGAGACTTGAACTCACATTCTTTTTGTCACAGGAATTCTAATTATTCATTCAAGCTGTTTTTACCAAATGAGCTACTTTCTAAAAAAATCTTAAGATTCAAGTTTTGCAGCTTAATAGAAATAGTGAAATGTATTCTCAAACTAGAAACATTTGCATGGTTTAAATTTTTTTATGTATTAGGTTTTTTTAAAAGACATTGGATTCTGTGAAAATGTTTAGTTTTTAATTTTTTCTTTTTTTAGATATTTATTTCCAAATAAAGTATTATCAGCTGCTAATACTTTTTTCCTCAAGTATTCCTACCATCTTAATTTTTGTTGCTTTTCATTACAAATATTCAAACTATTCATTCTAGTCAGCTAGGACTGTAGAATACACCAACTGTATCTCTGCAGAGGGGTAAGACCCCCCCCACTCCCCAGTGAGTGTCCTGGATATGCCATAAAACCCAACCAACCTATTCAAACTATAAGTCTACTGGACTTAATGCAACCATTTCTTGTTTTTCTATTTTATTGATTTAGAAAGTGAATTTTTTAAAGCTTTATCATATTTACCAACCCCTCCACTCGGTCAATTTTTAAGCCAAGTTTAATAGGTTTGAATTCAGAGTTTTCCTTCTCCTAGACTAGTTGCCTCACCAAGGCTGAAGAACCTAGTCTGCCCTACTATTTACCTATAGCTGGAGGAAGAATAATTGGATTCATACCTTTCCCAAGGGTATTAGTGCTATGTGAAATGCTATCAGTCTAGTCCAGGATTTGAACTTGTGTTGCCGTGTCCATTTCCTACTACGATAACCATTATACTATGGGCACCTCCAAAAGCTTTATGAAATAGTTTCTCATGCACATAAATTGAGTGTTAATAAATTTAAATTTTGTCTTTATTTTTTGCTTCCAAGTTAAATTCTATTAGAAGTGTACCCTCAGATTAAGTTATTTGGTTTGATGGCATATCTACTCTTGTGGGTTATTAAATGCTAATAGTGTACTTTTACAATAGAAAGAGGAATCTTTAAACTAATGCATATTTAATAAGTAAAATGTTGCTTCATGTTTAAATTAATTCTAAAAATGCTTCATTAAAAAGGAGTGTTTCCTTTATTTTTTATTTTTATTTTTTTATTATTTTTTTTTAATGATATTTTTTTCATCTCTCAAGTTGGCCTAATGATTAAGAGCACAGAAAAATGGAATTAGTCAATTTAAAATTCTGGTTCCTGCAAAGTTTGTTCACTTCACACTTATGATTTTAAAAAAGACATGAATTTATCTCTCTTCTCTTACAAGCTGTTGATAAAATAGAATTGATTGGACTGCCTAGCCTTGGTTTGCAACTTGTCTAGGAAAAAGACTTTAAATTCAAAACCAGTGACAGAACACCTTGAAAAGCTTTTGGAAAAGGGATGAATTCACTGCTAATAAACTACCAGTTTTTAGTTAAAATTCAACCTGAAATTTTCACTGTTATTTTTTGAGCTTTGTAATTAATATTTACTATTAATGTAAGTGCATTAACAAAGAAGGTGATCATATTGAAAAATAAATATTCTGACAAAACAAAATAATAATTGATATGTGGTGCATTCAATAGGTTTCCAGAATTTTTTGTACAGGCCTTTAAAATTGTTGTAGACTCTTGAAAATTCAGTATGTTATTGCTATACATCTTGAGATGACTGACCAATTTTTATGATTTCATGTTCAAATGAACAGCTACAGCAGCAATTGGAATACACCCTACTAAAGCCTGATTGGCTCAGCTGGTGAATTTCAAAAATGCAATTTGGACATGAGGACACTTTAGAAGAATGATATGCAGTAAAATTCTGTTTTAAACTTAGAGAAAATGCCACAGAAATGTATGGAATGCTTCAGACTGCTTTTTGACCATCTTGCATGAATAGAGCATCAGTTTTTGAGTGGCATAAGAGATTCAAAGAAGGCAGGGAGTCTGTAAGGGATGATGAGAGGTGTGGGAGGAGTAAGGAAGTCAAAATACCAGAGTTGATTGGCCAAAGGGTTAGTGTTAGGGTTACTATGTTGAGGTTTTAAGGGTGTTCAGGAAGAGATTCCATCGGAAGAGGCCAGCACTCTTCAAATCGGGTCAGTGGCATTTCCAGCAGGACAATGCACCAGTCCACAACTCCATCCTTGTCACAGACTATTTGACCAAGATGGGCATCAAGACACTTCCTCACCATCCCTATAGGCCAGACGTTGCTCGCTGTGACTTTTGGTTATTCCCTAAGCTGAGAGGCTGTCGTTATAAGACAATTGAGGAGATGAAAGAGGCAGTGACAAAGGTCATTGACACGCTCACACGAGAGGACTTCCATGGGGCCTTCCAGAAGTTGTTGGAATGATACAAGCAATGCATTGCAGACAGAGGAGATTACTTCGAAGGGGACTAGAGTTTCATGTGTGTACTATCAATAAAAGTGCCCATACGAAAAAAGTTTGGAAACTTATTTAATGATCCTCTTATATCTATATAGTTGTAATATTATTTGAATTTATTATATTAAACATTGTCAAACTTCTTGATTTTTTATTTTTTCTTTCATTTTATTCCTCTGTTTTTTTTTATCACCACTTGATTAGAATATTTGTCAAAAACTTCTCATTGAGAATGTTTCATCTAAGAAATTTAAATAATTTTACTCATTTCTTAATAAAATTTGGCTATTTTGTTAGAAATGAATTATACAAAATAAACTGATATCGAAAAGGAAATTTAAGTACAATAAAAATGAATTCTTTAAAT
Organism: Sepioteuthis lessoniana; assembly: GCA_963585895.1. Classification (NCBI taxonomy): domain Eukaryota; kingdom Metazoa; phylum Mollusca; class Cephalopoda; order Myopsida; family Loliginidae; genus Sepioteuthis; species Sepioteuthis lessoniana. The sequence continues at coordinate 6,661,044 of OY757906.1, forward strand.
TCAGGAGGAGATAAATGCTATTTAAAAATACTAAAGTGGATGTTTTATGTTTGTTTCCTTAAGTATGAAAGTTGATGTAGAAGTTATATATAATGTATCCTCCCATTAATCTTAACATATGAGGGTCCAGCAGTTCTGTTAAAAATATGAACCATTGGATTACTTGCACAGGTGATTTGTTTATGGTGGTAAAAGCCTGTGTAGAACCAGCCACACTTTTTGGATGAGTTGATAACAAAAGAATGGTGCACCAATATGCCACGGATTCTCCCAAACAACACTCTTCTCCTAGATTGGTTGCCTTGCCAAAGCTAGAGAACCGAGTCTGCCCTACTATATTACCTATATTTTATTTATGTGTGGTACTATAGCTTCACGACACCTAGCTGGCCGCTGGTCTCGTGATTACCACATGTGTCGACTGGTCTTTCTCTGTTTCTTTCCATGCCCACGTTGCTTTCAGATCTGAGGAAAGAGAAGATGGATGTGGTCCAGTCGATGAAGGTTGGAATTCGTGTTGGAGAGAAGAAAAATTGCCAAGCAAATTTAGAAAAATGACAATAAAAAAGAGTTTGTTATAAACAGTAACAAACGTTTATTTACACAGTTGTTTAAATAATTTTTCATCAAACACCGTGAACTAGGGGTGAAAGTAGTTGACTGACGGAGTTTTAACTGCAATTAGGCAGTGTCAAAATGGCGAATGCAATGCCAACGGATTTGGTTCTTTAAGCGGCGAATTCCTTAACCAACTCAGTTTTTCGCTTTGGGTGTCCTCTATTTATGGGCCCAAATCCCGAATAATCAGTTTCCGATTGGTCAGCCAATGGGGACTGCCGACCAATGGCTATCATCGTAACAATCCCCCCGGTTTGCCCCTGATTGGTTTAGACAATCGGCCAATCAGCCACAGTCATCGGAAGGGGCTACAAGGAGCAGTCCTGTGGTTGGTTGACCAATGATTTAGTGATTCAAGGCCTTGTGCTAAACTTGGTGACACCAACCCAAATTGTCCGCTATTTTAAAAATACATTTTTTTGTTTATGCTTTGAAATCCGATGGCTCTTTGCAGGTGTGCAGATGTTTATTTTTTGGCGACAGATTTATAGGTCAACAAGTTTTGATCGGATCTCAAACTTTTTTGTACTTAATCACTTGGTATTTATTTTATACACGATTCTCAAAAAATACTTGGACACCCAAAATGAATTTATTTTTAATAAAATACTTATTATCATGATTTAATAAAATTAATTAATTTCATTTAAATAATTTTGCCAGCCAACTCCTTGACACTTAAATGAAAGTGTCATATATGTATATAATTATCATTTTTATTATTTTTACTCTTTGTGTATTTTCCCACCAGTAATAACTGGTGGATTTCATTGAATTTTAGGTGACAGCAAGTCTCTTCAGCTCTCCATAACTTTTCTAAGTATTCTAGCTGATCACAACAGTGCTGTATTCTGGACAGTGTCAATTCCTCCTCAGACTTCTAGTTGCCCAAATCTCTTTTCTAGGTTCTTTGAGACTCATCCAAATGCTCCCACTATATACTGGTGTTACTGTCACTTTCACTTTTGCTTGCCTTTGTTTTAACTCCATGATCTACTGGAACAGTAAAGTCCATTAATTGATACATTCATTTCTTGTTGATTACCACAAGGTCTGGTTTTCTGGTTAGGATTGGGTAATCCATTATTTTACTTATAAATCCCAGAGAATTTCATGGGTCTTATTTTGTAAGATAATTTCTGGCTTGTATGTACCATTTGTGTGTGGTCACATTTTAGTTGTTTGCACAATTCCCAGTGAATCATCTTTCCCACCCAGTAATGCCTATTTTTGAACTCTTTCTCTCCATTTTGCTGTATTCATTTATTACATGATTGATGACTCTCTCACAAGACCAGTTGGTTGGGCTGTAAAATACACTGAATGTATCTCTACAGAGAGATGAGACCCCTCCTCCCCAACGAGTGTCCTGTATATGACACTAAACAATCTAATGATGAGGCGAGAGCTTTGGGAAATGCAGAGTACCTCTTCATTGCCATTGCTCCCAAGTAAAGTGTTAACAAGTATTGTAGCAATACTTGTTAACTCTTTACTCTGCAAACAAATGATTAATATTGAATATATAGATAGCAATAATTGAAACCATTTAACTGTGTAGAAACAATAGCAATACTAGTGTGCAAACAAATCACTTCTAATTCATCTAAAAATGAAATTACCAACAAACTAATCTCTTACATATCATGTATATCTATTTAAATGTGTGCAAGCAAATGATTGATGTTAAATTGTTACTGTTACATAGCAATACTTGAAACCAGTTAACTGTGTGCAAACAAATGAATAATAGTAAATAGAACTATTCGTATTAGATAGAAATACTTGAATCCATTTAACTATGTCCAAAAAATAAGCTCAGACTTGTTTAAAATGTTATCTACAAAATGTGTTTACAAATCATATATATTTATTATACATATGTAAACAGGATTTGGCATAAAATAACCTACAATGGCTGATATGCCATAAAACCCAACCAAACCAAATCATACATATTTAATATATATTTACAAAGCGGATTTTGCAATAAATAACCTACAATGGTTGATATACCATAAAAACCCAATCAAACCAAATCATATATATTTAATATATATGAGGGTGCATTGTCCTGCTGGAAATGCCACTGACCTGATTTGAAGAGTGCTGGCCTCTTCTGACAGAATCTCTTCCTGAACTCCCTTAAAACTTCAACATAGTAACCCTAACCCTAAACCTTTGGCCAATCAACTCTGGTATTCTGACTTCCGTACTCCTCCCACACCTCTCATCATCCCTTACAGACACCCTACCTTCCTTGAATCTCTTATGCCTCTCAAAAACTGATACTTGATTCATGCAAGATTGTCGAAAAGCTGTCTGAAGCATTCCATACGTTTCTGTGGCATTTTTTCCAAGTTTAAAACACAATCATACATATTTAATATATATGTATAAAGAGGATTTGGCATTAAATAACCTTCAGTGGTTGATATGCCATAAAACCCAACCAAACCGAATCCTGCATATTTAATATATATGTATAAAGAGTATTTGGCATTAAATAACCTACAATGGTTATGCCATAAAAACCGACCAAATCAAATCATACATATTTAATATATATGTATAAAGAGGATTTGGCATTAAATAACCTTCAATGGTTGATATGCCATAAAACCCAACCAAATCCAATCTCTCATGCAATCTCTCTCTCTCTCTCTGTATGTATATAGTCTACATTTGCTATTCTCTTGAATCTTGTCTATTCTAACTTTTACATGATTAGTTCTTATACTGTTATTCTGAGTTGCTATTAATGATTCTGTTTCCCTCTTTGGGTTTCCTCTTTAAAACCATCATCTTGTGCATAATTTCCTTACTTTGTCTTCTAAAGTGTCCATATTTATTTTCTCAATTTAGTAATTCCTGTTTTCCTACCTGTTCTTGTGTTCTTCAGCTTTTGCTATAATTGGCTGTCCTGATTAATCTTTCTTTGCATTTGTTTGTATATTCTTTGAGCATCTGAGTTGTGCATCCACACATTCCTCAATGCTGGCCAGCTCTCCTCCTCCTCCTCCTCCTGTCATATATATTAGTCTGTCCACATAATCTCTCAGGTGAGCATTCTCATCAATTTTCTTGTTCTGTGGTCCCTGTTTCTAAATTCCTGTTATTGATTTTTTTTATTAGTATTTCTTTTATCTTCTGTTTCTTTTTTTTATTGCAACTCTCAGTCATGAATGACTCTCAGCTGTGTGGATGATAAATAATAATAATAATTCTTCATCTAAGGAATTCAAATGATGTTCTAAATAGCGTTTCTATCAGATGTTCTTTCTCAACCCAAAATGTCTCCCATTGCCATTTGACTTATTTTTTCCAACTTCTGGTAATAATAGAAGTGTTGCTTAGAGAGGACCATTAGTGCGATTGCTGTGAGCATGTTTAATATAGAAAATAGCTCAGTGAGAGAGTATGTGCCTCTTACTTTTTTTTTCCTTAACTACAAGTGCTTCCATGAATCTCAGACTGCCAAGAGGCAAAATGTCCACATATTCCAATGTGAATCATTATTAATATATGCCAGCCTCTTGGCTCCAAGCCGACATAAAAGACTCAGTAAAGTGCCTTACTTCCTGTTGGGAAGGAGATGAAAATTGCTAAACCCATTAGAATGTATTTTTAAGAGCAAAAAACTCAGTCTATTCAAAACCTGAAGAAGAAATGATATCAAATGAGCCTCTTGATGGTCTTTTGTTATTCTTAAAGGAAATTGGGAGAAAATGGATGCCAACTGGAGAAAAAAGGATTTTTTTTTCTTTTTTAATTATTACCTATCTCATTACCAACAATATTATTATCCATGAAAAAATAAATGGATTTATTTGAATTCCTATAAATTATTGTTTTAGAAAAGAAACTCTAACATTTCTTTTTAATATGATAAAAAAACATCCATTTTATTCATGGAAAATCCTGACATGTGATAATTGTTTTCTTGACTAACATCAGCAGCAGTCATGTTGATATTGCCTACAGCAATTGTGAACAAACACAGCAGCCCATTTTGTGTCTGTGTGTTTGCAGTACCCTCTTTCTCTCAGTTTATATAATTTAGTATGACAGGATTTACAGACAGATTGTTTTGGTTTCACAACATATCAACCACTTATGGGATATTTAATGCTGAAACTTGATTCATTTGTAAATGTCTGTAATCACGACTATATTTTCAATGTCCCATTTCATTTTTTATTTAATTGTATTTTAATTGCATGTCAAACCCCTCTGTAAAAAAGTATAAACATATCCTCTAGGCATAAAATGGATTATTTTATGCCTTGAGGATAGTTTCTTAAGGTTTTTTTTTTACACACAGTTATATGATATTAAGTAGTTCTATTCAATACTTACAATTTTCTAATATATATTTGACCCATTGATGAAACCCTAATGAGTACTACCTCTCTTGGCTAGAGTGGACTTGAGACTAATGGCAAAATAGAAGTACTTCACTCTCACCAGCGCTCCAGAACTGGACCCTCACTACCAGATACAGTTTAGTGTCATATTTATTGCACTGTTACAGATGGAGAAACAAACAGAAAAAAATCACATTGCACATTATTAAAGTACATAACTGGGATGTTGTTTATTGTTTGAAGTATATACTCTCGGTAGATTATGTACAAATATGGTGCTAATGGATCCATTAGCACTTTGCAAAACTCCAGTGACAATGTCAAAGAACTCTGTATCTCCATCAGGTGAATGAGCCTTTGCTTTTATATTTCTGTAAAGCATCATTATGGCTATAACAATTTCTTTGGGGAGACCATATGCTAGAGTAATATTTGCTCCATCTTCCCTCTGTGTATAGAATGAAATGCCTAGGAGAAATTTACAAACAATAGTGTAGCCTCAAAATTTTTTGCACATATTCCTTCGATGATTTGATGAATAGTTAGAATCTGTGAGGTTATTATGTTCAATAGATCTTATGAAAGAAAATGGCTTTACACAAAAAAAGCAAGAAGCAGATAATATCCTGCAGAAACTATAACAGATGGAAACTATGCAGATGATCTAGTACTTCTTGCAAATACTCCTGCCCAAGCTGAATCCCTTGTGTATACTCTAGAGCAAGCAGCAGGTGGCATTCACATAATGCAAATAAAACAGAGTATGTGATTTAAATGAGAAGAAACCATCTCCACTCTAAGTTGCAAGCCTTTAAAATTAGTAGATAAGTTCACATACCTTGGCAGCAGTATCTCATCTACTGAAAGTGATGTTAACATATGCCTAGTGAAGGTGTGGATCACTATCAATCATATGGAAATCTGATCTATCTGATAGAATGAATAAATTTTTTCTAAGCTTTGGCTGTGTCAATACTACTCTATGGATGCACTATATGGATACAAAAAAATACAGGAAGAAAAAGCTTGATGGGAACTACACAAGAATGCTGTGTGCTATTTTGAGAAATCCTGGAAGCAACACTCTACAAAACAGCATCTCAAAAACCATCTAAGTAAGATGAACAAAAATACAGCAGGACATTGCTGGAGAAGCAAGAATGCACTCATAAGTCATGTTCTTCTATGAACTCCTACACATGGATGTGCTAGTATTGGCCAACCAGCAAGCACTTATTTACATCAGCTCTGTGTGAGTACTGGATGTAGTTTAGAAGACCTGCTAGTAGTGATGAATGATAGGGATGGATGGAGAGAGAGAGAGAGTGAAATCTGCTGGGGCTGTAGGATATGCCGACTGCACCTTTGCAGAGGGGGAAAAAACAAAAAAACGAGGCTACCTGTTGGCCATGGGTGGCAACCTGTAATGCTTGAGGACGGGATCCTAATGGCTGAGCAGTTTGTGACCTGGCAACTAAAAAGATCATATGACTTGTAACACTCCACTTTGGCCCTTACTGGGCTAGACAGGTAGTCAGAGAGGTCTAATCTGATCAATCAGCTGGTCATGTCAGCCCTCTTTTGGATTTGTGTAAAAATCCATATAAGGATGATGGCTGTAGAGTCAGTCATGCTGTGGAAAGACTTGTAGCCCTTTCTGTTCCTGGGCAAGTAGTTATCTTGGGAATGAAAACCCAGACAAAATTGTCTAACACCAGCATGTAGCCTTGATGTTGCTAGGCAAATGGGTTTCCCCAAGGCACATCCCCATATGGGGCTCTGAAGTGGGTGAGGAGCATGTTCAATTAAACTCACATCTAATTATATTGATATCACAAACAAAACCCAAGCTAATAAAAAAAAAACTCTGGGAAAGTTCTGACAGTGAGACAGAAGAAAAACCAAATTATTTCCCATCTTTCATTGTGATAAAATCAGTTGTAAGTAAACTGTCTCCGTTCAAGATTGAAAAAATATTACCAAAAAGCTTAAAACCAAAAACAGTTAAAAAACTTTAAAATGGAACACTACTAATAGAAATTTGCAATAAAAACCAAGCTAACGAAATACTAAAACAGAAACACTTTGACAAAAATAAAAACCTATCCCCACAACAATTCCCTGAATACATGTAGAGGAAGTTGTAAAAAGCCATCAACTCTTCTTATGTACATTAGATGAAATCAAAACCAACTTACAAGACCAAAATATCACAAAAATTCAAAGAATACAAAATAAAATAAAAAATTGGAGAAACAATAGATACAAATAGATATATAATGAACTTTAACACCCTCAAAATTCCTAAAGAAATTAAAATTGGATACCAAAAAATAAATGTAGAACCTTATATCCCAAATCCCTTAAGATGCTAAAAATGTCAGAGGTTTGGGCACCACCAGGACCAATGTACATGACCACCAGTATGTGGAAGATGCAGCATACATAACAACTACCTAAAAGACTACAAATGTGCTAACTACCAAGGAAACCATGGCGCTGATTCTAGAGATAATGAGATATAGAAGAAAGAAAAAGAGATTACCAAACTAAAACAAACTCAAAATATGACCTATCTCTGTGAGAAAGAATGGTAGAGACTAAAAAATATGCGAGTGTGACAACAAAAAATATCCCAACAACCATCAAACAAAACTGTGTGAAACAAGCGCAACCACAAAACCTGAGGAGGTTGCCCAGTTTGTTAACAAAATGAGAGCACTGTTCCAGGAGATGAAAACCGTCATAGTAGCAATCACTGAAAAACTCTCCAAAGATCCAAACACCAGAGTTGCAACAAACCAAGAGAGACAGGCAAAGCTAAGGATCCTTCACTTCTGAGATGACCTCTGTCACTGGGCCACTACAGACCCCACCCAAAAGGGAAACTACAGGGATGCCCCCACCCACTGACGGAGACATGAAACAAAACAGGAAAAAAATAGATCAAGAACAAGAACTACCCCAAAAAGGGACAGATTTGAGTCCATGGAAACAAAGGAAATGGAGGCTTCCATTTGCTGAGCTGGGAAAATACAGATGAACACCAAAATAAAAAAAGAAAACCCAGGAAGCGCATTCAAAATGCCCTCAAGAACAAAGTCACCTATTAGAATCAATAAACACTATGAAGAACCTGTAGTATAGAAAGTATGGATAGCAATACAAGCCTTAATCTTGAAGAAGTATTAAATAGCTGCAATACTTGAAACTATTTAACTGTGGGCAAACTTATAAGCTCGCTCACCTCTTTAAATGTTAATCTCTTACATATCATGCATATCTATTTAACTGTGTGCAAACAAATGAGGAAAAGTAAATAGAATGATTCGTATGACAAGAAATACTTGAAATCATTTAAGTGTGAAGAAAAATGAGCTCAGGTTTGTTAAAAAATGTTATTAAAAAAATGTTCCCACGCTATGTGTATTTAATATATGGGTCTGGGCAGGATTTGGCATCAAACAATTTGCAATGTTTGATATAACATAAAACCAAACCAACTTATGAAGAACTGTTTTTGACATTTGAACTGCGTGCTTCTGTTAAATAGAATTGTTTGAAATAGAATTGTTTTTACATTTTACTGAGTGTAAAGAAAACTGTACTTATATATGTATAAAAATGGATTTAAAATAGCCTGAAATGGTTGATATGCTATAAACCAAACCAATCTATTAGTCATATATAAAACAAGTATTACATCCTCAGAGGAAAAGTTCCTTATATTTTTTGCCATGTATATAGCATGGTGGTGTTATTCCAAACTATCTTCATTAATCGCATAAAATCAAACATCATACAGTGAAAATTTCAGATTAAATTGCAGCTAATTACTGTGTCAGACTATTGACTTATTTTGATCCTCCCTTGTATATATGTTAGAATTTTTTTTACCTATTAGTATGACTGTTGCTAATAGTTTTATTGTTATTATTGTAAATGATTTTACTTAAATATTTTCTAAAACTTTTTTAAGTGATACCAAATCTTTTCAAAGTATCAATGCTTTTTCTGTTGTTGTCATCTAACATTATCATGATTTGAATCTTTTCTTTCTTCCTTTGAATTTTTATTTATCCCAGTTTTTCTTTTAAGAATTTAATAAATAAGCTTTGTTTAAATTAGACCAGTAATCCTGAGTTTTATCTTGCCTCTTCATTTTTTTTTCAAATAATTCTTTCTTTCCAGAGATTTTATAAAGATATCTGTAAAGTTTGTCAACCTATAATTACTGTCCTTTGTTGCAATGTAAAAATGCTGCATTATTTGATAGGAAATCAATTTTTTAGTATCATTAAATGAAAATACCCTCTGTAATAAGAAAATAGAGAGAAACAATAATTACTTTTTTAAAGTACTCATTTAAATTTTGAACAGCTGAATATGTATATTTAAAAGCTTAAAGGACTCTAAAATTTAACCTTTTGATTTACAGGGCATTAAGTGATACTTTATAGGTAAAGATTCTATGTTGTGGCTCGGAGCTTACAAATCAATGCTCATATCCTTATATATATATATATATATATATATATATATCAGTGGCGACTCTAGCCTATTTTTGCTACTCATGACCCCCCCCCCGCCCTCTGTCAACTTCAGTTCCCAACCCGTGGTCCGCGGACCCAAAGTAAGTCATCATAGTTGCTATTGCGTGATTCTCCATTGTATAGCATAGATTGACTAACGTACCTTGCATGGTGGTTTTTTTGTAAACAATCAAGATACTATATAATTTGTAGTCTTGTTAATACAGTAGATAAGATAATTTTTTTTCTTTCAAAAGTATAGAAGAAAAGAGAAGATGTTCATTACTATGACGAGAAAAATATCTTTATTAGAATAAAGAAATTGATGACAATGACAACTAACCAGGTTAGCAATTAAGTCCACAACTCTCCAGGTCATTTGTCTCATGGAATTATAAAATAATTAAATGATTGATTTTTATTAGCACTTCACAATCGTTTTTTTTTATTAAGGAATGGTTTATTCATGAATTTTGAATCATAGAAATCTATGAAAAATACGGGTTCAAACCCTCAAACCTCGGAACCTTCATAGAATTCCGTAGTAGTACGTAAATACTTTTGTAATTTTTTTTCAAAAGATTCTGTATGTAACTTTTTTTGCTGCATCATTTCACTGCTAGTGTTCGTCTATAAATGCCTTTGAATGGGCGTGTCTGCAGGTCAAGCGCGTTTTTGGGAAGGTCATCTCATTTGAGCATAAACTCCAGGCGTCTTGGTTTGGCCGCAAATTTTTCTATTACCTTATTGTGCAATTCATTTTTTTGCTCTAAGTCTTTAAGCATTTGCTTCTCAATTGAAATTCGGGCTAAAGACGAAAGTCGATCCTCTGCCATAGTGCATCTCAAAAATGATCGTATTCTGTCCAAGGTTGAGAAACTACTTTCATTTGAAACTGAAGTAGCGGGAATAGTAAGGAAAAGTTGTATCAGTCTCACAGTTTCAGACATTGCAGACAAAAAACCGAGTTCATGAAGCATCTCCAAAATAGCTTTACTTGAGGTACATTTTTTGAAATCATTGTCAGAATACAAATACCTGAGCTCACTTGTCAAGGATTTGAGGTCAAAAATACCAGGGTATTTTTTCTGCAATGCATCTATATGTTGCTTAGGGAATGTACAGGAAAAAACTTCAAACTTCTTCACATCAAGCAATTCAAAATATGAAAAGTCTCCTATGTTGGCGAATCGTTCCTTTAGTGATGAAATGATGTTTTGAATTATTTCAAAATATATACTTTTGTAGTTGATTCGATTTCCCCTAGTTCTTTTTGTGGGTGGAGCATGTGATTCATCAGATATCTCCATGTCTGTCATCATTTGTTGGATCATATTTTCATAATGTTCATTGTCACAATTGTTTGATATTGATTGAATGAAATCATGTATTTTATCTTGAGCATATTTCACGTCGAGTTTTCTGCACTGTAAAATGTCAAATAGTTTTTCTGCTTGAGAAAGAATGACATAAAAACAGTTAATAAAAAACATGAAAGTGAAATCATTCAATTTTGACAATAGATTGTTGGTTTCATTTAATGTTGCTTCATCCCATATTTTGCCATGATCAAGAATATCTTCGAGTGCGTTCATTATTTTTTGACGACCGTCTTTTATAGCAGATACAGTTCTTGATTTATAAAACCATCTGGTAGCACACAAAGATGGGATGCTGATTTCAAATTTTCGGAACACACTCTCTTCCGTTTCATATTAGATGATGTGAATTTACTGAAGCTGTGTAAATATGAAAAAAATATTTTAACGCCATCAACTTTTTCTGTACTTTTACTCAAAACTAAATTAAGTTTATGGGCATAACAATGGATGAAATCGGCGTATTTAAATCCCCTCTCTCTCAATTTAATTTGCACTCCGTTCCATTCACCTGCCATCACGGCTGCTCCATCATAAGTTTGGCAAACCAATTTTGATTTTGCATCATCGAAGGAATTTAAAGAATTCTCGATTACATCAGCTAATCTTGTGGCACTTTTGTCATCGCTCACGTCATGAAATCCAAGGAATCGTTCAATAATTTTGCATCCATTCACATACCTAACAATGATCGAAAGCTGTGCATGTATTGCACAGTCAGTTGTTTCATCAGCCTGCACTGAAATAAATGGGGCACTTTGAATTTCAGCGTAAATAACATCAGCAATCACGTTATCAATTGCAGATATAATTTCATTCTGTATTGTTCTGGAAACACCTGAAAATTGCCTAGAGCCTTCTTTGGCAGAAAGTTTTGATGCAAACACACTGTCAATTTTAGAGAAACACTGCAATAATTCTCGATAATTACCTTTGTTAAGACTATCTTCCATTTCATTGTGTCCGTGCAATGGTAGTTCTTGTTTGCAAAGATATAATATTGGATTTATCAGGTGTTTCAGATATTGTCTATTGTCTTCGACCAATTTATTGTGCCTTTCTCTTTCAAGTTTGGCTGATTCACTAATAGCAGTGACTATGTCATACATGCCAATTGTTTTTAAACGCTTATAATTGTTTAAATGAGTCATTGATTTCGAATGAATTTTGCAGTCAGCCAAAATATGCCTATAATCAGTATAGCCAGTATCAGTCCATGATTGTCCTGATTTAGGCATGAAAAGCAAGCAAGGCCAACAATAGAGTTTTTCCTCAGATTTACTCGCACATAACCAGTCAATGTCATTAAACCATTTGGATTGGAAAGAACGAGTTCTAACCTTATTCACCAATAAAGGAGTTGGGCGCCCAACTTTGATAATTTCTCGCTTCTCGGCTACATTTCTCTGGCCAAACGATTTATTTTTCAGGTCTAACACAATATCCATTTCCATTATATCTAATTTTAAATCCAGATCATTAACAGCAAATGCAGTACAACTTTTTTTTTTAATCTTTTAGAGAATAATCTACTTAACCATGAAACACAGGAAAATTAGCCCAAGTGGCGTTATACGCAAAATACAGGGAACTTCCAAAATGTAAATTCCATCTGATGAATCTTGAAACATATGATATCTTGACCAGTTGAAGTTATCTGTGGAAACACTGAGAACATTGAAAATCATAATTTTATCCAAAAATTCTAAGATACAAAGAATTTGTAAATAAAGTCCGTAATAAAATTGAATGTAGTGAAGCGACTGAAATATTTTCGGCAACTGAAGTAATGTTCTCCAAAAACGGCAATTAAATTTTCCCATAGAATAAAAGGTAATATTGATGAATAAAGTTGGGTTTAAATAGCTGTGAAATGATGGATGCAGCAAAAAAAGTTACATACAGGACCTTTATGAAAAAAAATTACAAAAGTATTAACGTACCACTACGGAATTATACGAAGGTTCATTGGTTTGAGGGGTTTTCTTAGTATTAATATAACATGCCTTAAAACCCGTATTTTTCGTAGATTTCTATGATTCAAAATTCACGAAAGAAACATTCCTCAATAAAAAAAAAACAAACAAATTCACTCTTATTCAAAACCTGTTCTTTATTAATTGATTAATGAAACAATAATTTCATCACTGATATTTACAATATATACGAGTGGTTATGTTTACAAACAGCTATTCGTACTACTACATATACGTTTGCTTGCAGCAGTAGTAGTAATCGTTCTTCATGTGTTTATGCGTATGTATGTGTCTACAATATACACAGACACAGCTAGTAGTTTCAATTTCACTTAAAATAAAGATTATTTGTTGAAAATGTATTCAAATAAATAAATTTTAGTTACAGAATGTAATATATGCAACATTCATTTAAGAAATAGAGATCTGTTAGTGAAAAAACGAATTAAAACACGCCATTTAACCAACATTTACCATAGCGATGATGATGACGTCAGCGACGACTATAATCTGCTATCCCACTCTCTCTCTCTCTCTCTCTGTCTTGGTCCCTCTCCCTCTTCCCAAGACAGGCGTCAGCAGTCACATTGTGCTAATTTTTTTGAGCACGGTATTTTGACTTGCTTTTGCCATTGGCTACAGCCAAAAGCGAGATTTCTGTAACATTACTGTTATTATAAGGGTCTTGTGCTTGGCACGGATTACGCGTGTTCAACATTATAGCCGATTTTATGGGATGTTCAATGGATCTGACGGTAGCCGGACAAAGACCATCCATTCAAAACAGCATCGTTGTATTATTCCCAGATATATTTATGAACTTTTGGCTACTTAGTTATCGAAACTTGAATAGATACGTAATTTAATTGAGATCAGACTAAGTATGTTTGCTTGAAATTAATGGATGATTTTTAATCCATTTTGAATAACATTGACCGAGTTATTGGTCGTGCCGGGCACGAGTAGCACTAGTCCCATCTCCGCCCCCGATATATATATATATATATATATATATGGTGCACTCAATAAGTTTCCAGAATTTTTTGTACAGGCATTTAGAATTGTCGTGGACTCTTGAAAATTCAGTATGTTATTGCTATAAATCTTAGGAGATGACTGACCAATTTTTATGATTTCATGTTCAAATGAACAGCTACAGCAGCAATTGGAATACACCCTACTAAAGCCTGATTATCACAGCTGGTGAATTTCAAAAATGCAATCTGGATGTGAGGACACTTTAGAAGAATGATATGCTATAAAATTGTGTTTTAAACTTGGAAAAAATGCCACAGAAACGTATGGAATACTTCAGACTGCTTTTCAACCACCTTGTATGAATTGAGTATCAGTTTTTGAGTGGCATAAGAGCTTCAAGGAAGGCAGAGAGTCTGTAAGGGATGATGAGAGATGTGGGAGGAGTAAGGAAGTCAATACACCAGAGTTGATTGGCCAAACGGTTAGGGTTAGGATTACTATGTTGAGGTTTTAAGGGTGTTCAGGAAGATATTCCATCGGAAGAGGCCAGCACTCTTCAAATCAGGCCAGTGGCATTTCCAGCAGGACAATGCACAACTCCATCCTTGTCATAGACTATTTGACCAAGATGGGCATCAAGATAGTTCCTCAGCTTCCCTATAGTCTAGACGTTGCTCGCTGTGACTTTTGGTTATTTCCTAAGCTGAGAGGCTATCGTTATGAGATAATTGAGGAGATGAAAGAGGCTGTGACAAAGGTCATTGACACACTCACACAAGAGGACTTCCATGGGGCCTTCCAGAAGTTGTTGGAACGGTACGACATGTGTATTGCAGCCGGAGGAGATTACTTCAAAGGGGACTAGAGTTTCATGTGTGTACTATCAATAAATGTACCCATACAAAAAAAGTCTGGAAACTTATTTAATGATCCTCGTAATATATATATATATATATATATATATATAAAGTCTGACATTTAGAATATTTTTTAATAGTTGGATGATATTTGCTTTCCTATTTACAACAAATGATTTTGTGTTCTTTTTGTTTCACTCATGATGACATCAGAATTTTGATCCTCAGAGTTAATTTCTATGCAAAACTTAAAAACATTTGTGATTCAATTCTCAACGGAAACAATACCAAAAGCTCAAGAATGGATAGAAATTAGAATTGTTTTTAAGTTGCCAATCCTAAGGGAAATAACTTGCTTAGTCTTTTTTTTCTTTTTTCATTATTAAAAGAAAGATGTAAAACTGCCAAGTGATCTGTTACTTTTTTTTCTTTCAGGAGGGATTGATGTTTTGAGTACAATAAACCAAATGACAATTTATTCCTCATTAATTCTTAATTTATGATGAAATTAAGTCATAGTTTTTTCTTTCTTCATAAATTGGATGATTTTCAACAAATCTTTACTTTTACAAATATAAACTTAGTAAACCAATGATTATCATTCATTTTGTTTTCTTGACTGTTAAACACTGACAATCAAATTAAAAGAAAAAATGTCGGAAAATTTTTTAGTATGAATTTTCATAAAATCATTTTTGCATGTAAAACTGGGTAACCACTCTGCTGACTGAGCTCAGAATCTGCAGACTGCATTCTCTGCAGAAGAGTAAAACTCACCCCCCCCCAAAAAAAAGTGATATCCTGTATTTGGTGATGCTTTAGGGAATTTGGACTCTCCTTTCATTGCGATTACTCCTAGGTTGACTATGACCCTATTAGAGTCTTATCTATAGATCAAATTGATCTGTTTGAAAATTATTTGTATTAGATGAGAATACTTGAAACCATATGTCTTTGCAAACGAATTATTATTACAGATAAAAAGTGTAACTTAAAGAAAATGATTGCAGCAGAAATTGAAAATATGAATTAAGATTATAATTTACAAAAGTATCAAATTTCAGCATCCAAAATCCACAAAGGGTTGATACGCCATTGAATAAACTAAACCAAACCAAAACCTAGTTGATATCTTTTTACTGAATTCTTTTGTCATAGATATGTTTTGGTTTCTTGGTTTAATGGCATATCAACCTTCATGGGTTATTTAATGCCAAATTCTTGTAGAACATTAGTGGTACTATTTAACCCATAGCTGGAGGGAATAAGTGGGATCATGCCTTTTCCTTTAGAGTTTTAATCTGAAAGTGAACATAATAGCAAAAATGGAATTTACACTTGCTTACTATGATGTCACAGTCCAACATGTTACCCACTGAACCACAGGAGTTCATCCTATTTACATTAGGGTGGGTCAAAAGTTTTGCAATATTTTGGTAATATGAATCACAATTCAGCAGTTCCAGGTGTTTTGACTGAGTTTGAGAAGGTGACAAACCGTACTGGATTATGTAATGCTGAGCTTGCCTGATACTCTCTTTGAGCTTCTCACCGGATTTGCTTCTGTGGTTTGAAGCATGGTCTCAAAATCTACTGATTTAGGCCTACCTGACCTTGCTTGATCATTGAGGTTTTTGCAATCCAAGTGAAATTTCTTGAACCACCTAGTTGATGTACTTTGATCAACTGCACTTTCACCTTTTGCTCAACAAATATTTTTGGTTGCTTCTGTATTATTATGGCCCAGTTTAAATTCATGAATTAAAGTTCTTGAATTAGATTACATTACACATTCTTCTGTGTGGCTTTGAAATCCTACATGGAGTGAAACAATGCACTATGTGTCAGTACACCAAATACCATATTACTATCAACCACAGCGAGTGGTTTTCAAAGTGGGCGGTATGAACTTTCAGAGGGGCGCTGACGAGTAAACAGTTGGATGGAGGCATTGAAATTGTGAAGGGGGCATTGGAACAATTATAGTAAAATGTGACGTTGGTGTTGGTAGAAAGGCCTGAAAAACGAGGCGATTTAATTAAGCATCCCCCAGTCGCTGCAACTAGACGTACGTGTCACGTCTGTATCCAGAACTCTCCTCGTAAGGGACAATTTTCCCCTGGTCACTGCTTTCCCCTTTGTTTACTCGTTCAGTTTGACAATTTATTTCATGTTCAGTTCAAGGTGTTTGTGATTGAAAATAAATGTTAACCATTTTTGTTTGTTAAAATTGTTTTTTATACTCTTCAAACTGTTTGTGATTGAAGAATCAACCAATTCTGATGACATTTAACATTACCATCGTTCTGGCGTTTGTTAGAAGAGGGTGATGCTGGCATTTTGATCATGCGGTGAAGGGGGTCGTGGCAAAAAAAGTTTGAAAACCACTGGTTTAAACTGTTTCAGTCATATGATATACACTCTAAAAATTAGCACATACTACCAAAATATTGCAAAACTTTTGATTCACTTTTATTCATGGTTTATAACACTCTTAAATATTTGATACTAATTTTATTTTTAAAGCTTAAATGAATTCAATGTCAAATGGATTAACCTGTGTAAGAGACTTTAGAGACTTTTTCTTTTTTTGTTTCTGTTAGTTTAAAAAATCTGTCTATTTAAGCATCAATCGTCATTTAGGATTACATCATTCTATGAGGGTAATATCAATTGTCTTCAACTTGGGATGATTTCAGAAGATTTTCTCTGGTCCTGAAAGGTACCATATCAATCAAATTTGTTTTTGTAATGTTAAAGATGCACTCATGGCCTTTTTTACCAGCACTGTTTCTAATAAATCTTTGATTTTTTTTTTTACATGTCACTAATTTGGGTTGTAATTATTTCACTGCCCATTCTAGATGTTTAATTCACCCACTGGTTGACAATATCACCCATATTGAAGAACATTGACATGTTCATGTTATTTGAATCAGAAATACTGATTATTTTTCATCAATAACCAAATAATGAAATGGGTTATTATAAACCCATTTCATTATTTTCTAAATGACATTAATACAAATTAATTTTTCAGATTTGACATAAGGCCACATTTTTTGAGCACCAGAAGAAAATATAAGACTGGAGAAGAACACTTTGTTGAAAGTGCTTGCTGCAAAGAATCATTAATAGTTTATGTTAGATTCTGATTGGCATTTTGAGATATAGTTAATATCTCTGACTTTTAATTCAGCCAAAAGCTCTTTACTTTTAAAATGATTTTCTGTGTATGTTTAAATTTTAATATATTTCAAGTATTATCTTTTAACCCTTCAAGTCAGTAAGCTGAACATTTCATATTGATTGTTATTTTACTTTCTTTTTTTTTTCTTAGAATAAGTTCAGTATTTCAAGGTCAGGGAGATTATGTTAGATATGAATAATAAAATGCTAAATATGGAAGCCGTTCACAACCTGTATTTTAATGGAAAGACGTCTGCATTCTGGCCAAAAGTTTAGATGTACTTTGTGTTTGTTTCTTTTGTAAATTATGAGAAATTCATATACAGGATATCTGAGAGGCTAAAAATTCAAAGGATTAAGGCTAATATTTTATCTATGAGATTATTTGTGATAATTTATACAAAATTATTTTATATTTTTTCTAAATGTTTTTAGACAAGATGTTCTACTCATTGTATCAATTCTTTTGTCTTCAATTTCTTATAAAGTTGATTCAACCACTGCACATTCATATATATTCTGTCTTTTTCAAATTATTTCCACAGGCCATGAAAATTTTGTCCAAAAAAAGGTTAATGAAGAAAGCTGGTTTCTTCAGTAAGTTGATTCATTTTATTTTTAATTTTTATTTTATTGATTACCTTCACAAACAAAGATAGAAACTTTGTTTTTTTTTAGTAAATTTCATAAAATAATCAGTCTTTTCAAATAAATTTGGGTTTGAAAGAAAAAAATGAAGATTTTGAATTTTAAAATATTCTCACCATGAAAATTTATTTTTTTTGATATCTCATATTTTTTGCCAATAACAATATTCTGATTACATCCTTTCAGCCTTTTTTCTCAGTCCACTGAAGATTTGTAAAATACTGAGAGTAAATAGCCCTGACCCTGCTATGTTTCCTTACTAATCCACACTGTTTATTAATGGCATTAGTATGTCAATGTAATTAGTTTTGATGAAAAGCAACTGAATAATAAAAAGTGACAAAGTTCATAAGCAAAATCCAACCAACTCAGAAATGTTTGTCTGTTCTTCTGTCTTTGAATAGAAATGAAATTATTTACCTCAATAGGAAATGATTTTGCAGTTTATTAATATATTTTTGGTTATACAGTTTATTTGTACTGAATATTGACTTGATGGTTTGTTCCCAAATACTAATTTTTTTATCTTAATTTTCAATCTGGAATACACAGATTAAACAATTTATCAAAATCAATTGAGATATTTTATTTGAAAGTATTCATGTTTTTTTTTTCCAAATTCTGTATAAGATCTTGAAATCAAAATAATTTTTTTTTCTTGCAACATGTTCACATTCACTTGTGTTCTGTCTTAACATTTTCTACTTTGATACATTTATCAATGTCAGAAAGTTGGTTTTCATTTGAATATTTATCAATGGTTTTATATTTTTATGAACTAAACAAGATTAATGATCTATTTAACAGTTTTAATAAAGTATACTTGCTACATAATACAAGTAAAAAATGTTATTATATAAGGATTGTAATAGCAATTATATTTTTTGATAAAATACATTGGAAATGAAATCTGAGATAAGAAAGTCACTTAATAGTTTTGCTAGTAATCATTAAAAGTGAAAAGATTATAAGAAAACTTGATTGATAAAAAAAATGCTAGTAGTTATAAAGCTTGAATGATTTTATACATTAAGAATTGTCATCTGAACATAATCATTTTCTATTCATAAGATAGAATGTTGTAAAATAATTCTCAACAAAAGATTAAATCATAATAATTTTTAAAAGGACATTATTTGAAGATCACATTAATCCCATCTAAGTACAAAATGAGCTCAAGATAATTAACATGTGATTAATAATCAACATGATTATACTGTAAATATATCGATTATAATTTGAAGTGACAAAAAATTAGAGATAGCAGTACACAAGGCAGTTTCTCTCTACTTCATTCACAGAAGTGGATTTCATTTAGTGACATTTGTAATGTAATAAAAAGATAGTATGGCTGTAGCAACTTTGGGGTGTGGACAAAATCCAACAACCTTTAACAATAGTTGTTGCAGTCATTTAAATAGGTCACTCTATCTATGAGGTAGCAACTATTGTTGGTTTTTCTCTGGAAACAGTAACCGGAGTATATGGGAATTTCAGACAGACATCAGAGAAAAACAAGAAAACTGCGGATGTACACAGGTGATGAAAAAATATGGCCACTACAGACTGAGAAAGATGACAACCAACCAATGAAGGATAATATTGTACCATATCACATTCCAATTCAATTTTGGTACCTCTTGATCCATCAGTAAATTTACTATACTGCACACACTATATTCTATTGGGTTTTGTAGTCGTTAAACAAACAAGGATACCATTATTTGACACCATGGCAATACCACTCAATAAAGAATACCATTGTATCAAATCACAAACCAATCAATGAAGGTGCTTTTCTATTCCTCATTCAATATACAGCACATTGTATTCCATACTTTACCTTATCTAGGCCAGAGGACATTGCCATCTGACTGTAGAAGACTGGAACCATACTGCCTAATTAAACAAATAAGTTTTCAGCACTTTTGAGCATACATTCTTGTTTGTATGTAGAGGACATCCTATTAACAGAATATTGTGTCAACTGGTGGTGGCTCTGCAGTCTGTCCTGTTCACAAGGATTGCTTGTGAAACTGAAGTCTTTCTTGGAAGATCTTGCTGCAGGTCATGGGTATCACTTTATGTTCACCATGTTTCCTTGTAGTCCAATTGACTGGGGCTGTAGAATACACTGATTGCATTTCTGTTGAGGGATAAGACCCCCTTTCTAATGAGTATTCTGGATATGGCATTAAACTGCATCTGATGGTGAGGATTCAGTCTTGGAGTTTTGGGGGATGTAGAGTACCCCTTCATTGCCTTTTTCCCAGGTTCATTCTGACCTGGAATGGAAGTACCTGTTAAGGTCCTATCTATGAGTCAAATAAAACTATTTATACGTAAATATTAAGTTGAATTATTAGTATTAGATAGCAATACTTGAAACCATTTAACTGTTGGCAAATAGAACTATCAGTGTTAGATTGCAAGATTTAAAACCATTTAACTGTGTGCAAACAATAAATAACAATATTTGAAACAATTTAAGCATGTGCAAGTAGATGCCAAATAACTTGAAATCAATTAACTGTATGCAAACAGTAAATAGTAATACTTGAAACCATTCAACTGTGTGCAAACTAATGATTGATATTAAATAGAATTATTTGTATTAGATAGCAATAATTGAAACCATTTAACAGCATGTAAACAAATGATTGATATTGAATAGAATTATTAACTATTATTAATAGAATAGTTCAAATCTTGGACGAGACTGACAGCATTTCACATAGCACTAATACCCTTGGGAAAGGTATGCATCCAAATATTCTCCCTCCAGCTATGGGTAAATAGTAGGGCAGACTAGGTTCTTCAGCCTTGGTGAGGCAACTAATCTAGGAGAAGGAAAACTCTGAATTCAAACCTGTTAAACTCTGCTTTAAAAATTGACCTTGTGTCATATCCTGCCTGAGCGGAAGGGTTGGGTATATTTACCCAACCCTTCCGATCAATAAAAGTGCCCATACGAAAAAATCTGGAAACTTATTTAATGATCCTCAAAATTGCATGCAAACAAATGAGCTCTGGCTCATTTAAAAATGATATCTACAAACTACTCATTTACAAATCTTTTGTATATATATATATATATATATATATATATATATAAAACCCACAATGGTTGTATTCTATAAAACCCAACCAACCAACCATATTTTCCTGTTGAAATGGTTTATTCTAGAATGAGAATGCAAATTCCCATTGTATGTACATGACATAACACTGACTTGAGGAACACTTGACTGAATTCTATGTTCTCTATGTGAGCGCCAAGCTCACCATATTTAAACTCCATCGAATATATAGGGGACATGTTACAAATTTAACTAAATTCTCTGTAGCCTTACCCAACAAACTCACTTCAGTTTCTGACAGCCTTGAAATATTTCAGGATTGAGACTTCATTCCAGGTTTCATAACTGATGTTATTCCAGGAAAAGGAGGAGCTACATATTATTAGGTTGCTGTCTCTAATTTTTGGCACTTCAGTTTATTATTTGAAACATTATTATGAATATGAGAATCATCTCATTTAAAACATTATGAGTGTATTATGATAGTATCAAGTAATTTTTCCAGAAAAATACCATTGGAGAATATGAAAAAAAAATTGATCAATGTTTCCCCTGTGTATCTATATCATTTTGTTCTATATTTTGTTACATTGAATTGATATCATGTTTTATCATATTTGATAGGATTTATAGGTATTATAGATTTTTTAATGACTGACTGATTGATTTTAATGGTACATCAACCCATCTAGAGTTATTTTATGCCTAGAGGTTAGTGAATTGTGTTCATTGAATGTTCGTATTTACATTTTTTATTAGTTGTTTCTTAAGAGGATTTTTTTGTACATGATCCTATCAAATACAAATAATTTTTAAACAGATCTATTTGACCCATAGATGAGACCCTAACAGGTACTCCCACTGAGTCAGAGTTGACCTGGGAATAATGGCAATGAAGAAGTATTCTGTACCCCCTCACAGATTCAAAACTGAAGCCTCATTGTCAGATGCATTTTAGTGTCATACCCAGGACACCCCTTTTTGGGAGGTGTTGTACCCCTCTGCTAAGAATTGTCAGTGTATTCTAAGCCCCAACCAGCAGTATGGATTAAGTGTTTGAATATTTGGGTCTATAATCACATGATCAAATTTATTTCTCTTAAAATAAAAAGACAGAAAATCTTCAGAAAAATCAAATGGCTTGAACACATAATGTGTACAAGATCTTAATTTATAGAAAATTCAATAGCATTCATTAAAATCATATTTTCATTAAAAGTTTGACATGTAAAGAAATATAAAGTCAACAAAACTTTTGATGATGAATAATTTGACACTTTTCTTAAGAACAAAAGGATTAATTAGAAATGGTTTCTGACTGACGTATCATAAAAATGTTTAGTGACAAAGATCATTATATAGTATATTGAATCAGTAATATATTCAATAAATTAAATTAAAATGAATTTCTAATCAAATATTTTAACAGTTTACAGCTAAAAGCTAAATCTTATTTTGTCATTTTATTGGGGAATCACTTCAAAAATATTGTTTTAAAGACATTATTACCATATTGAAAAAATTATCAAAATTCTTTAAAAGTGAAATATATTTTATGGTAAATAATTTTAAAATCATCTATTACAGCAGGGTCTTTTTTTGTTTTGTTTTGGGTTTTTTTCTTCTAAAGGAAACTTTTTCATTTATCTTTTCAATTTATCTTGGTTTGGTTTGGTTTGGTTTATTTGTTTTTAATGACATATCAACCTTTGTAGATTATTTAATGCCAGAGCCATTCTCCTAGAAGAACAGTAGTGGTACTATTTAACCCATAGCTGGGAGGATAAGGAGGTTCATACCTTTCCCAAGGGTATTTGCCCGAAAGTGAACATAATAGTGCGACTGGAGTACAAACTCACTACGATTCCGTAGTCCATCGTTTTAACCATTACACCATAAGGACATCCCCCTCAATTTATCTTCTTTGAACAATTATTTAGAATGCACAATTTATTGCTGACTTCTTTGGAAAGCTTTTCTTTTTCCAAATATCTTCCTTCAAATTGACTTGGGTGAAAAAAAAAAAGATCTAAAAACTCTTTGGTTTTTCTTTAATAAATGTTGCCCATCTAACTTAGCATATTTATTCATATACTATGTGACGCCTTCATTTTTATATCTAAAATGCAAGAATATATTTTTCAATTATTTTTTATGTATAAAGTTATTCCCACTTGCATGAAAGGTGTAAAATGATCAGTTTTCAATTTGTATGATTGATCATCTTGTCATTAAGATGATTTTAAAAGCTTGGGAAAACTCTGCACTTAAATATGTTTGGCTACTTAAGAGGAGATAAATATTAGTTTTTCAGTCATGAAAATATAGCTGTTGGGTACTTAGTAGTGTTTACTTTATTGATACCAGAAAACAAAATTGCAAAAATATTATGTATAAATTTTTGAGATGAAGCTTGATAATTTTTATCATTTAGAGTATTCAGTCTTTTGTCTTCATCTTTATTGTTATATTCACAACATTTCAGCTAATATGTCCTCCTGCCTTCTTTCAAAATTTCAAACTGAACTCTTTATTTAATCCATGGAGGTAGATTGTTCTGATTCCATTAAGCATGACCAGGTACAAGTGTTAAGTTAGTATTCCTTGTTATTTATCTGCAGTTGGGATTGAACCTACAACCTCCAGATGATTTTACTTAGAAGCACTTATAACCAAAAGCCTATATTATTTATGCTATGTGTCCTGTTGGACAATTCAGAGTGAATTTTTGTGACTTATAAACCTAATGTCTCTATCAACCTATCAGATTATTATCATTATGTATGATTTTTTGCTTAGCTCTCATACTGCAACTTTTTTTTTCTCCTCCTCTAGCCTCTCTGTTGGCTGGAGCTGTACAATATGCCAACTGCGCTTCTGCAGAAAGGTAAGACTCGCCCAATGAGGCCACCTGTTGGCCATGGGTAGTAACCTGTGATCCTGGTAGTTGTGCAGTACTTGGCCCAACAACTGAATGGTCAAGTTACTTGCAACACACCACTTTGGCCTTTACTGGGCTTAAGGGGCGGTCAGACAGGCCTGATCCAATCAATTGGCTGGTTGTGTCAAACCCTAGCACCTATATGTTTTATCTCGACCATACTTTCAATCTGCACTTGCAGCAAATTCCCAATCCTTATCTTTCTGGTGCTAGAAAGTGATGACTGAGGATTAATTGCATTGAGAGAATAGGAATTCGACCAGTGCTGAAAACCTGAAATTGACAATAGCTCAAAAACTAACTCCCAGCTTGAGTATACTGATTGTGTATCCCCATCTCAACCAAAGTAAATAAGTTACCTTCTTGGTATATTCTCAACACAAGTTGGATGCTATAGTGCGTGGTGGAGCACAGGGCCAGTGAAAAATAAACATTACTTATAGCATCTTCAAACAAAATAACAAAACAAAACCTGCCAGAATCAGACTTGGAGAATGAGGTAGCAGACTTTCCCAGATTCATTGTCATTGAATATTTGGAGGAAGTCTGCCTAACTCCCCTTTCCTCATAGAAAACGTTATTTCAACAAGGGCCACTCCAAAAAAATTAAGAAAAACCAAGAACAGAAACTTGCTTGTCAAGGTGGACAGCCAGAGGGATGCCTGTAGAGGATGACATGTGCTAAATGCATTAAAAAAGACCTGGACCACATGGAGGAAGTTTGCTTGAAGGAAATTAGATGTACAAACAAGATCATCCGGCTTACACAAGATCTTGCAATGTTTACAAAAAAGAAATAGAAATGTGTCCTTCCTAGAAGCAAGGAAAATAGTAGGGATCTACATTGGGGAAAACAGCTATACCTCCGTTGTATGGAGGGCGGATACAATCAATCAAGAAGACAAATATAAAGCTCTCATGGAGAAATTGATCCAGTTGGAACCAAATGATTGGCCAAAGTTTCAGGAGCACCTGAAAAAACTACACTCGGCCGAATTTTATCAAGCATTAAATCAACAAGTTAAGAATAAAGAGAAACCCAATGAGGTAGTCCAAGCAAAAACACTTATAGGATCTACCACTCCAACATGAACTACTTCTAAAAGTGCAAAAACTCCTCTAAACAAAACAGCTCTTAGGTAAGTCACCAATCTGCCCACCAAAGACAGACTAAAAATACTTGTCTCCTAAAAAAACAGAACAACTTAAATAAAAACCATAAGCTCCTATTGGCCAAGCTGGGAAAATACAGATGAACACCAAAATGAACAATGAAAGACCAGGAAGTATATTCAAACTGTTCTCAACCAAATTCTATACGGTCCCCTCAATATCAGCAACAAAGTCATCTATAAGAACAAATAAACAGTGCAATGCTCAGGGATCAACAAAATCCTTACAAAGAACCTATAATATAGAAATTATGGATAGTGATACAGACCACATATTTGCTAACCTTAATCTAGAAGAGATAATAAATGATTACAATTCTTCAAATCATGTAGGTGTAGGCAAACAGATAAGTTTACTCTCCTTTTTTGAATGTTAATCTCTTACATATCATATATATCTATTTAAATGCATGCAAACAGATGACTGATGTTAAATTGTTACTGTTACAGAGCAATACTTGAAACCATTTAACTGTGTGCAAACAAATGATTAAAAGTAAATAAAATGATTTTATGTATTTTCATCAAATACGAATCATTCTAACTGAAGAAAAATGAGCTTGTTTAAAAATGTTATCAGCAAAATGTTTACTAATCATATGTATTTAATATATAAGTCTAAACAGGATTTGACATAAAACAACCTACAATGTTTGATATGACATAAAACCAAACAAACTTAGGAGCAATAATCATTTAACTGTCTGCAAACAAATGACTGCATTAAATTGAATTGTTAGTGTTAAATTGCAGTGCTTGAAACCATTTAATCATGGGTAGACAAATGAGCTCTTGCTTGTTTAAAATGTTATCTCTAAATTATTTGTTTAGAAATATATAATGTTTGATATATGCAAAAAAAGAATTTGGCATTAAATAACCTACAATGGTTGATATGCCATAAAACCCAACCATCCATCCATTCTCCTTTAGCCTTTTTGATTATTGGTCCCCATATGGTATTCATCTCTATACTTGATCTACTCAACAGGTCACTGTAGCTCAACCTATGTGCTACTTCTTCAAGACATCTTATTTTCCAATATTTTTTCCTATCTATTATTTTTAACTTCATCCAATAAAAGCCGATGGTTTCCCTTTTCTTTCTCTATATGGTCAACCATATCTAACTTTTTGATTTCACCTCAACATACTGCTTTTTGATGTTCCTTTAGCTTTAGCTTTTAGTGGGCAGCATGTCTTGCCTTTGTATACTTAACCACAACTGCATGAGATGGAGTACATGCAATTCTTGGTCATGCTGTATTTGTTTGGGGGGGCTTGACTCGGAAGAGATATTTTTAAAGAGTCATGCCACTTCTGAATATCATATGGATTACATATCTTTTGAATCTTTTCAGCTACACCTTCGACATAAGGCAGACAGACTTTTGGGTATTATTCTCTGTCATTCGATTCAGAATTCTACCCTTATGGGATGAAGTTAAAATAATAGATGGTTGGTTGGTTTTAATGGCATATTAACCTTTGTAGGTTATTTAATGCCAAATCCATTTTTATTCAAATAATCCGTTCTATTTCAAATAATCCGTTCTATTTCAAATAATTCAATTAAGCATGAGTACACTGTTTAATTGTCAAAAACATTTCTTTTTCAAGCTATTCTGTTTAATCAAACAGTTCTAATTCAAACCATTCAGTTTGATATAAGTATAGATTTTGTTTACACACAGTTAAATGTCAAAACTGTTCTATTTCAAAAAATTCTGTTTAACATAAGTACAGTTTCAATGTCAAAAACAGTTCCATTTCAAACAATTCAGTTTAGTATAAGTACACAGTTTAATTGGGGAAAACATTTCTATTTCAAGCTACTCAGTTTAGTCAAACAGTTCTAATTCAGACAATTCAGTTTAGAATATTGGAGAATGTGACATCATAAAAAAGCTGCCCATATATTGGGCTAGAGTAACCTGATCAGCTGACCAAGTATATATCATAATGGAAACCAATAATCAAAAAGGCTAAAAGAGAAAAAAAATGCAATATGAGCCAGAGTAAAAATCATACATAATAGTAATAAAAGTAGTATCTTATAAGTTGATAGAGACATTAAGTTTATAAGTCCCAAAAATTCACTCTGAATTGTCCAGCAGGACACATTGCACAATGAATATAGGCATTTGGTTATAATTGCTTCTAAGTGAAATCATCTGGAAGTTGCTGGTTCAATCCTAACTACAGGTAAATAACAAAGAATACTTACTATTGCTTAACACTCGTACCCAGTCATGGTTAATAGAAACAGAACGATCTATCTCTGTAGATTAAATAAAGGGTTCAGTTCAAAGTTCTCTGTGGACCGCCCCCCCCCCTCCCCAGGAAGGCTAAAGAACACACTGGCCTAAAACATTGTGAATATAACAATAATGATGAAGACAATAGTCTGATTACTGTAAGCAATGAAAAAATACATGAATCTCCAACTGTCATTTTAGCTTTTAATTCTAATACAAAAAGTGTACATCAATAAATATGGTAATAACAAGAAGTGCATAAGAATATAACACAATTATACTTTAATAAGATATTTTAATTGCTGAGTTCACAAATGACCTAATATCTTTATCTTTCCTCTGCTTTGTGTTGTAGACTATTTTTAAATGTCTAAGTAGACAGAAATTATCAGTAAAGTCAGAAAATCATTGATGTTATTATAAGTGCCTTCCATTACTCACTACTTTTAAATGAGTCTGGTAATGGAAGTTTGTTTCACTATAAAAATGCATGTATACTTTCACTGAATGAAATCAAACAAGATAACCTATAAAATGATTTTTTTTTACCAAAGCCTTTATTTAAAAAAGTGTTATAATTCACAATCTCCTTGGAGTTTACCTTTAAAGTGACAACTTTAGGAATTGAAAACTTTGATTTTAATCAAATTACTTTAATTTTTTAAGACAGCATTAATTTTTTTTCTTTTCTTTTCTTTCTTTCTTTCTTATTATTATTATCATTAGTAGTAGTAGTACGATCATTATCATCATCAACATCATCATCACTGGTATTAAACAGATAAAATCTCAAAACTGAATTAAAAAAAAATTTAGAGAAATTCATGCAAATTCAGATATGTTTTCAATACAAACCCCAAGATTATAACATCAAATTATAAATGTACACAAAAATTAAAATTCATTTCATTTTTCTGAGCAATGTTTGTTTTAAAATCTTTGATTTTAGTTCAAGATTTACACTGAATGCTTACAAATGCTAATTATTTCTATAAAAGTTTAATCAACTGGAAAGAAGTTTATCAATTATATCCTTATATTATCTTATGAATTTGATATTGTGAAAAATTTAATCAAATTATTTTAAGTAAAGATGTGATCCTGGTGATCTATATCAATAAAAATAAGAAATAAATCTCTTGAGAGATTTATTCATTTAAATACTTTTGTTTTTTGTTCAGTTGTCATTCCTAAGCTATAATGTTATGTAATTATTTTTCATATCCAGCTGCCTATGAACCTAATTCATAATGTTTTGTTGAATGGAAATAATTGTTTTAGTAAAATAATTCCTTACCTTTTTTCTTATTAAGTTTGCAAATTTGTATTTGTTGCATCTTGCAGGAAAATAACATCCCATTGTCAAAGACTCTTTCTTTGCTTTGAGAAACAAAACATTTTTTATAAACCCTCTCTTGTGTCCAGCAAATATCCATACTGTCAAATAGGAATAAAGTGAGACACTGGCGATTGAACACTGATTGCCAGTGGACAGAAGTGCTTGCCCTCCAGATAATATAGATAGAGATACTGTGCTGTTAGGATGGGACACTAGTTGAAAGGGCAAATAAACGACAATCAGTCAGACAAACTTCAGTGAGAAAAACACTTTCAGTAATAGCTTGACTGGAAGTATGGCTGATTGAAACAATCTTTTGTTTGTCTTATTTTCTGTTAATGTGTTATTTCAGTTGAATGAAATACTTGTGCTTTTGTTAAGTTGTTGATATATTTCTTCTCTTTTTATGCACATGTGATCATTACAAACCATACCATATTTAGTAGCTCTATACCAAACTGTTTAATCATCTACAGAAAACAGACAAACAAATTCTTCCCAATTATTGATATAGATCTCTAAGATCACATCTTTGGAACCCAATATTTTTATTCAATGCACAAGGAAGAAAAAGGTGAAATTAAACTATGATTTATTCTTATTCTTCTTCAAATGTACCTTTTTTTCCTTAAACATAAATTTCATTAATTCATAACTTGTTTATCAAATGTATATCTTTTCTTCCTTCATTTCTTTTCTTTCAAAAAGGTGTCAGAAAGAAAGAAAGAAAATACTTCATTTTTTTTATTTCATTAATTACTTCCTTCTCTCTTTCTGTTATATCTTTTTTTTTTCTTTTATAAAATGTTTCCTCTCCTATTTTGGAGATCATTATATTCTTTATATATTCATTCCTTTTTTTTTTAATTCTTTATTCTAATAGTTATTCATTGATTTTATTTCTTTTTATTTGAGGTCACTGGTTTTGTCATTTCATTGGCTATCAAGGTCTGATTAACAGTAGGAAGTTGCAAAAACATGCCTTTGATGAGGGTAGAGAGGTCATGAAAGGTCATTTTATATATATATATATATATATATATATAGAGAGAGAGAGAGGGGGGGGGACAATCAGATAGTCAAAGTGAGTCAGAGAGTAAGATTTATAGCTAGCTCATATAAATGGGCACTGATGATGATGAACAAAGATGATAAATCTCTAACACACTTGTTGAAAGGTGTTTTTAACTTACGTTATACAATCACCATGGAATCAAATAAGCAAAAAAAACATAAATGATAAAAGTTTTTTGAACTTGTAAAAAAAAAAAAGAGAATCATTGTATCACTTTTCTAACTTTCCTTCCACATTTCTTTCACTTTATTCTTTCTTCTTGTTTTTTTTTTTTTTCTCCTTTTCGTTCTTGTTCCTTACTTTATTCCTCTTTCATTTCCAATATATTTGTCTCTTTTCCTCTTTCTTCTTTTATTTTTCCCTATATCTTTCCAACCTACTTTTTCCTTTATCATTTTTTTGTTACCCTTCCTTTTCTTTTATTTTCTTTTGAGAGTTCATCAATCCTTCCACAATGAATATATGAGTTAATCAATCCATTTATCAATAAATATCTTTGTCCAAAAATCTCTCAGCCATTTTAGTTGATAAGCTGATTTACAAAAAAAAAAGGGAATAAAACAACCAAGTTTTAAAAGCTTTTAACTCATTATCAAAATGATCCAGGAATAAAATTGCTTCATCAATCATTAATCTATTTTAACCTCTGTTTACTTAAATTTTCTCCCTATTTCATAGAATGAACAGTTTGGCTTTTTGTTTCTTTGTTCATTTATTCATAACTTCTGTTAAAATGAGGATGTAATACCTGTGTGCCTAGGATCAGAGGGTAGTATCTGTGCTAATGAAAATCTAATTAAATATGTATTTTCCTAAATAACTACAATTAAAATTATCATCTATTTAATGATTGAGCAGAAAGATCTGCACATCTTTAGGGTAAAAATCTCAGTTTATATTGCAAGGAAGTTAATTTTGACTGGCTAATCAATACAACAGCTATCCAAATTAGCCAACCATTATTAACCCATTTAGAGGCAGAACAACATTTTTGTCCATTTTGCAGTAGTCCAATGTAAGGCATTTTCCTATTGACTGTTGACTAATTGAATGTTAATGTATAGAAAAATTGCTAGGAAGTCCACAGTGATGTAGGATTATGTAAGGGTTGTTTAGCAAAATATCATATATAAAAGTGAGTGCTTTATTGTTTTCATGCTATTGTACTATGACACACAATTGCTGATCAAATTACCATATTTTTTAAATAAATATATGATTGATTAACTTGTCTTAACATAACCTATATTTTGCAAATTTCCTGAAAATAATTTGCTCACTCTTCAAGGATTAAAAAGATAATTCTAATTTGTGTTAACCCTTTCACAGGCAGATTAATTTCTCCTGTTACCTTTAGTTTCTTTGTTTAATAGTATATCAACCTTTGTGGATTATTTAATGCCAAAGCCATCCTTATAGAAGAGCAGTAGTGGCACTATTTAATTCCTAGCTGTGGAATGGGTAAGGAAGTTCATGCCTCTCTCAAGGGTATTAGACTGAAACATAATAGTATGAACTTACTTTGAAGCTGAAGTCTAGCACTTTAGCCATTATACCATTGGGACTCCCTCTCTCTCATGCCATCTTTCCTTGACAAACTACAAACTGAATATCAATAAGGAAGAACTTAAAATCAACATTTATAGGCATATATAATAACATATACGTCTATATAAACATATTAACATATAAGTTTATACATTTGTTTTTTGTATTTTTTTAGAAAGTATTGAATGTTATACTCTTTGAAATAATATATTTTCATTTGCATATACAGATAAAAACTGATATCATTAGATAATATTTATACCAGCATATTTATGGCTATACAGATACTACACTCTGATTTTTCTTTTTTGGAGGCCACTGTTTAGCATTTTAGCCATTATGCCACGTGGACTCCCCCACTAGGATTAAACTCCAGTGAGTGCTATCATATTCATTTTCAGACTAATACCTTTGGAAAAGGTATCAACCCTCTTATTCTTTTCAGCTTAAATAGTATCATTGTTTTTCTTCTCCAAAGATAGCTTTGGCCTTTAATTACCCACAAAGGTTGAGATGCCATTAAATAAAGAAAGCAAATAAAAAATATAATCCTAGGTAAAAGTATCAATCCATATGTAAACAATCTCATCATTTTTATTGAAACTATGCTAGTCTGTTATAAAATATCTTTCTATGAACCTGAAAAACATTTCATGAATTGTAAACTAATTCACTAGATTTTAAGCAAATTATTCAAACTACAATTTTACTCTTAGTTCATTAGTATTTACAGCAAAAAAGGAAGTACTTATTATTTTACATGAATTAGGATGATACTAAAAAGTATTTAGAATACAAAAAAAAACATATTAATTATAAAAAAAAGAAACATGTTTTTAAGTGACTTTTGTCAGCAATAAAAGAATAATATTTGTTATAAACTAGACCAAAATACACAGAATAATTTACCATATTTAAGTACAAATTTTCTCTTTGAATTTTTACATTGTATTTTCTGACAAATTTACTTTATCTAAAATTCATGATTTTATATGACAGTTTCTTACTTGACAAACATAAATTATAATATCTAAATAATTATATACTAAAAAGTGAGTTTTGTAGAGAGTTATGACTATCTTTAAAGTTATTACATCTAAAGGTATGTTACTGAATAGAAAGACTAATAGTTTACTTTGAATATCTTATATAGGTTTTTGTATATGTTATAAGATATCTATGTAATGTTTCATTCGATGTGAAACAAGATATCTATGTAATGTTCAAATCTATGTAAAATAACATTGCAATATAATGTCCTAATCTATATAAAATAAGATATCTATGCAATGTTCGAATCTATGTAAAAGAAGATTGCAATATAATGTTCTAATCTATATAAAATAAGATATCTATGTAATGTTTGAATCTATGTAAAATAACATTGCAATATAATGTCCTAATCTATATAAAATAAGATATCTATGTAATGTTCAAATCTATGTAAAAGAAGATTGCAATATAATGTTCTAATCTATATAAAATAAGATCTCTGTGTAATGTTCAAATCTATATAAAATAAGATATCTATGTAATACTCAAATCTATGTAAAATAAGATCTCTGTGTAATGTTCAAATCTATATAAAATAAGATATCTATGTAATACTCAAATCTATGTAAAATAAGATCTCTGTGTAATGTTTCAATCTATATAAAATATTTATGTTATGTTCCAATCTGTGTAAAATAAGATACCTTTGTAATGTTCCAATCTATGTAATGTTCTAATCAATGTAAAATAAGACCTCTATGTAATGATTGAATCTATATAAAATAAGATAGCAATGTAATGTTCAAATCTATGTAAAATAAGATATCTATGAAATGTTTGGATCTATGTAAGATAAGATATCTACATAATATTCCAAAGATAATGTTTCAATCCTTAAATCTACAACTGATGATGATGATGCTCATTTCAGAACGAATCCCGCCCAAAAGAGAAGGTAAACCGACATCTCGCTTACCCAATCCACTTGAACAAGTGTATCGAGAAATTGCCATCTTAAAAAAACTTGACCATCCAAATGTTGTACGACTAGTTGAAGTACTTGATGACCCTGATGAAGATCATCTCTATGTTGGTAAGTGGCTTCTATAATTGTTGCAGTATTGCACCTAATACAATCATTCTACTAAATAAATAGATTAAAAAAATGATTGTATCATATAGATTTCTCTCAAGAGGATTGGATGGAATGTTATAATCTCAGGAAATTCATTGATAGTCTTTCTGTTTTTTGGGGGTTTTTTTTTTAAGTTACTATGTATACTATAATAAAGAATGTTTAGTTCTTTGAAAAGAGCCTTTAGCATATCAGATATTGTTTAAACAATTGAACCTCTTCTTTGTATTCTTGATTTAGTTAACATTACAGCAGGCCACTCTTCAGCCCTTATCAGGTGTATCAAGAGAAAACCAGTTGTTCGATTAAAGTCAGACCCAAAGAAAATATCATCAACTGGGAAATGGAAAAATCAGGTGGGAGACAGGTACACATTAACCATTCTAGGAACATAAAAGAGAAGGAGTATTATTGGTGAGTAAGGATTTTGAAGGAAATAGTATATATCAGCATTTGAAGTCAAACGAGTACAAATTGTGATGCTGTGGGTTTTCTTCACTTGGTAAATTGGTGTTAGAGAATACTTCCCAGCATAATTTAGAATTGCTTGAGTATCTATTGCTGCTGGGAGTGATTGGCTCTGTGTATTAGTGACCATAATCTCTTTTGTTCTCTCTCAAATTATACACCTTGTGATAGTCAAAGAATGGGTTGACTTAGACATTGTATTAACATCAAAAATATAAGGAGGCATGCTTAGAGTAATGGCTGGGATTGTGGGAAATGGAATTGGTGATCTGAGTTCAAATTCTACACAAAGCTGTTTGTGTTTTAGTTTGGGCTAATGCCCTTTGGAGAACCATGAATCTATCAGTTCTCTCTCCAGCTGTTGGTAAATAGTAGGACAGACTGGGTCTAGGTAAAGAAACCAGTCTAAGAGAAGGAAAACTCTGAATTCAAACCAACTGAACTCCTTTTAAAAAACTGACCTTGTGTCACATCCTGCTCATAGCAGAGGAGTTGGGTAAATACAAACATTAAGAATATAAAGAAAACATTCAATTATCTGATCAATTTCTGGTATATTAATGATGATATTGATAAAAGGCTAATTATAACTATCATTTACTTTGTGATGTGAACTTTTATTCTGAATATTTTAGTTTTATCTAAAAAAAAAATTTTTTTTAAGTATTTACAAATATTACAAGATAAAGGGAGTAGAGCTATTTTTCCTATGTGTGTAGTTAGGATGTTTTGAGATAATGCTAGAAACTGTCTTCTCATCTGATCAGTATGAGACTAAGTGACAGAAAGAAAATAAGGGAATACTTCTTTATTATGGCAACCAGGAATAAGAATGAAATCCAAATATTTGAAAAGTAACTTTATAGTGGTCACAAAACATATGCACATATTAAAAAAGCCAGCAAATTTCCCTCTCCCAACATATAATACAGTTCACTCTAGTTTTATTCTAGCATTCTGGAAATAAATCCTGTCTCAGCTGGCACAGAGACTAAATAAAAAATTATATTTTTCTGTTTGGTTTGTTGTTTAACTATTAAAAAGTTGCCATTTACAACCGTTTTTTTATGATCCTATTTCTTGGCTGTACCTCTACTCTTAGAAATTAAATTGCTGAAAGAGACAATATTCATTAACAGCAATTAGATTCATAATTATATGAACTAGCAGAAAACTTACCCTATTGTGACAGGATTTTAAGCTATAAACATCAAACTATATTATTATGAGGATTTAGAAGTTAATAAATTTTATTGATAGGCTAATGTTTATCCTCTGATAATCATTGCTTATACTACAAATGTAAATACATATTTAGATTTTCTAGTAACAACAAAAAGTCACAACTTGGGTTTGTAGCTAAGAAATTTTTAGTTAGATATCTATATTATACAGTTAAGCAAAAAGATAGATTCAATTTAGCCAACTTGTCTTATTTAGCATTATACTTAATACAGTACTACTACTCTATATTAAGTCACTTATATATGTTGTTATATAAAAATTATGATTTTTTTCAGTGAAGCAAAAAGTTTGGACCGTTTCATGTGTAAGTGGCCGTTTGTAATATGATTTGCATGCATGTGTTCATTAGAGTCCTTAATATTACTATTTATGAATATACATAAGTTGTTGCATATGTAAAAACTCCAAAGTGATAGACAGCAAACTTGAGTCAATGATTGTTCAAAGTAAACCAGAATGAGAGCGACACTTGGTTGGAGCATATACAGCGAACTTTTGAGAGAGAGAAAGACTAAAAAAATGATGTCTTCAAAAGAGTCAGATTTCTTTGTGAAAATAGAAAACAAGTTTCATCTGCTTTTGTCTGTTAGAGGACTCTAGAAACATTTTGACATTGTTACGTATTGGTTAGCTGCACTTTAGATTTAAAGCAAAGACCAATGTTTAATCATACTGTGAAATAATTCAATGTGCTCCTATGGATCCCCACATATGGCCAAGCAAAACAGGATGACCAGCTTGAACATACATACAGCAGCTATGTGAGGATACAGGATGTAGCCCTGAAGACCTGCCAGAAACGATGAACGATAGGGAGAAGTGGCAAGAGAGGGTCAGGAATATCCATGCTAGTGGCACGACATGATGATGATTTATCTGCACATTAACATTTTTAAAAAATCAGTGCTCAAAAGTGATTTAAAGAACTTCAATTTTATTATATTTGCTTCAAAACTGAAATTGTCTTTTCAGCCAATATGGTTGAAAGTTGTAAGTTGTGATAGGAAATTAAAAACTATTTTATGATTTTGTAGATAATCATGACTTATAGTGATTTTCTTGAAATCTATTTTTTTAATTCATTTCCAGTAATGAGATTCAATTTTATTTTGATAGTTATTTGCTAGAAAATGATTATAAATTTTAAAAATATCTTTTTCTACATTTGATTATAATAACTTGAAAATGTAGAAATTTTAATCACTTTTCATACCTGCATATTTTTTATCATTATCAACAAATTGAACCAATTTTTTTAAAATTTAAGTTGATTAGAATAATAAATTTTAGATTTCTTTCATTCAATTCTATTTCTGATTCTCACTCATTTTATCTTTATAGTTTTTGAACTGCTAGAGAAAGGGTAAGTGTCATTTCTTATTTAAACAGTTTTAACTCTTATATTCTGTGTTTTGGGGGGTTTCCCTATTCTTTCCTTATTCTTTTATTTTCTTTTCATTTATGACCAGTATCATATAAATCATTCCAAAAAATCATTTCTTATAAATTAAATGTTTTTGGGAAGAAAACTGTATTGAAAGTATTGCATTCATATATTGATACTGATGTTTGTGTGTGTATATATATATATATATATATATATAATGTACGCGCACACACACACACACACACACTTTCCCTAATAATCCTATTGGTGAAACCTGAGCGGTAAGCTTCAGTTTTTTTATTCAGTTTTGTAATCAGCTCTCCATATGTATTAAGCCCTTTTTCAATATTTATTGTATTGGAATTTGTTTTTCTCCTTTATTTTTCCTTAGGAATCATTTTCTATATTGCAGATCATTCTGGGTTTTTTTTTTCCAATAAACCATTTTTATATATATATATATATATATATATATATATATATATTGTTCCTATTCCTCACAACTTCAAGTTTATATTTGCTTTACACTTTTTATGCATTGGACACTTTTATTTTCTCTTTTTATAACTATTTTATTTTTTTTACACTGATTGTGAATATACCAACAACAAATTATATATATATATATATATATATATATATATATATATATATATATATAGTTAACACAGTTTCTACATATAAGGATTTGGAAAGAAGTCTTTGTCATTCAGAAAATAACTTTTTAAAATACCTTGAAAAATATTTGGTTGTTGTGTATTCCTTAGCAGCATTTGTCAGGTAAACAAATATAAACCATTGTCATTTTTTTGTGTCAGATTTAGTAATTTATTTTGTTCCACTTAAAAGCAGCTCCCAATGTCACAAGTTTTATTATACGTTGGTGATGTTTGTACAATAATTGCATTGCTGTTCAGTTGTTGGCAGAAAGGTAGAAAGATGTTTTTGTCAGTTTGGATATTGAGCTTTGTATCTGTGTTTTCTTTTAGAAATTGTGTTTCATCTTACCTGTTACTTTTGCCTTTGTCATATCAAAAAACAAATGGAGATGAAACCCATGAAAAGATAGATGTACATTTAGGTAACAAAAATATATTTGATTGTAATTAAGAGACAGATATAATGCCTATTTAAAAAAAAAAAAAGCTGGTTTAAATTCAGAATTTTCCTTCTCCTAGAGTGGTTGCCTCAACCAGGATTTCAACTCCAGTTACTGATTCCATTTCCTGTGACAATTCCCATTATTCTACAAATATCATGGGTTTATACCATTTTCATAGCATTAAATCAGAAAGTACAAATTCTTTCAGTTTTTTTTTTTTTGTTTTGTTTTGTTTTTTTGTTTTTGTTCCATTAATCATAATAAATGATTAATATTCTTTGACTGAGACACTCCCAGGAGGAAATCTCTCCTTTGGATTACTGCTGTAAATCTGTCAAGACTTGGATTTACAAACTATTTATAAGAATCAAGTCAAATGTGATGCATCTTATATTATTTTTCCTCTGGAGTAGCTTTATACATCTTAGGGCAAAACAAACTATTCTAACCAAAACTCTTTATAGATATACATACATCATCATCATGCTGATGCTATAGATTCTCTTGATTCTCGTTCATTATTCATCCCTATCAACCAAAAAAATAGTCAGGGTTTACTTATTTTTTGGCAAAACTCTCACTCTCTCTCTTTCTCTCTCTATATATATGTGTGTGTGTATGTGTGTGTGTGTACATTTAAAATTTTTCTGTTTAAATTATAAGATATGAAGATAAATCTCTTGTTTTCCCTTGATGTACTGCCCAATATAAAAGATAATACTACTCATATGTTGTAAAATCTTAAAATCCTGATTTAAACAATTCTCAATAAAAAAGTGATTGTGTTGACTTTTCATGTTCAAATTTGATAGAGTTATGCATCATATTTTGGTTAGGAAATTATTCAGTTTTTGCTTCTGCATCTGTGTATATGATGAATATGTCATTAATGTATCTTGCATAAAATAAGCAGTCATTCTTAATTCCAGGGCAGATGTACATGTCTTCAAATTCAAAGTTGTTTAATGTTGATATGTATTGCATTAGTGTTGTTATTACTTCAGGGCGGGTATTTTCTTAAGGTATTCCCTAAAGCTTAAAGTCTCTTGTGTTTAATATTAAAGTATAGGGATCTAACATCCATTTGTGACTAGAGTTATATCTTGGGGTATTGTTTTAATGTCATTGAGTTTGGTAAGGAAATCCATTGTATCACATATGTATGACTTTATTTCCTTAGCAAGTGATTATATGTAGTGATCTTCCTACATAACTACCTATAGATAGATAGATAGAGCACATATATCTTAGGATATCCTAAATTATATATAGTTTTAATCCAGTTATTGTAAGTATTTATTTGTTTATATAGTTAAAACTAACAATTAGTTAAGATAATTATTCAATTTTTTTTTGGGGGGGGGTACACTCATTGCATATATTTCAATAAAGTTTTAATTTTGTTTTTAGTATTTATATAATCTAAAAAATATTACATTTATGTAATTTAAAACTCTTTTCTATTATGTAAATTTAGCTTTTATAGTAAAAATTAGCAGTTGTGATGATTCTGTGTAAATTTTGAATTGACAACAAAGACTGTAAAATAAGCTACTGAAATTCAAGTCTTGTACCTATGTAGATGATTACAACAGCTAGTAATATTAGATATCACTAGACAATCCATTAACATATTAGGTTTCTGTTTTAACAACAGTCCATAATGATATAGAAACTTCTATTCAGGAAGGGGTGAAACATTCTAATTAGCTTTTCATAGTTAATAAGAGTCCATGATAATATTGATGCTTTGATTTAAGAAGGAGTGAAAAATTCTAATTAGCATTTTGTAGTTAATAGGGGGTCTATGAAGATATTGATACTTCTATTTACGGAGGAGTGAAGAATTCTCATTAGCATTTCATAGTTATCTCTATTATATCAAAGATTTGGATGATTTCAAAATTATATTTAGCAACTATGCTGACTAAAACTTTATAATTCATTTGCAAATTAGATTATAAATTGCTTTATTCTCTAAGATTGTTTTTTAAAGTTTATTGCTTGCCTAACAATTTTGCTATGATATGCCATTTTTCTTGGGTTATGGTTGCACACGTGCATATGTGTGTGTGTGTGTGTGTGTGTGTGTGTATATATATATATATATATATATATATATATATACTAGACTGTCCTTCCAAGAATTCTACACAAATAGATCATCCTACTCATCATACCCACACCACACTCTATAAAGGGATACTTACAATATGGGTCCACTTGGTTTGATGATCACATAATCAAGAAACTGACAGTTACAAAGTGCTATTGACTCTGTGTCTACACTATCTTAACTTATATGTACAATAAGAAATTTAATGATATCTAGATATTTGTTAAGATAAAAAAAAAAGCTTTTTTACAATATAGATAATTTGCAAATGTCTGTTGCAATAATAATAATAATAATAATAATACATCAAATATGTTTCTTCATAAATCACAAATAATGCTAGTTGCTGCATAAAAACTTTTACACTGGAAATAGAGAGATTTGCACTTTACTCATCTTTATTACTTTCAGTCTGTTGAATTAATGTTAATTTATCTGCAACTGTGTAAAGTAGAATGTCTACTTGGACACATTTTCATTCTGTTTCTAATTTGGCTTTTCCTGTTCGGATGTCAGGATTCATGGTCAAGATGGTTAGACCTTCATCCTTCTATCATGGAGGCTGCCAATAGATCAATGTGTGAATCAATACCTGGAATCTGCTCAATTTCCAGACTATGATCTGGTCAACACATTCTGTGTGTGAAACTCCTGTTAATGCCATTAGTAAACATATAAGTATTTATATCCATTCTGGTCTTCTTCCTATAAACACCCACCACACAGAATCTGTTCCTATCCTCTGCCAGCACTAGTGGGCTTAACTTCCTGCTGCTGAGGCCAGACATTAATTACCTTTCAATTTAAACATCCTATCAAAAGGTTCTCAATGAGAGCTCTGTGACAAATTGGAGGTGATATTCTTTGTTTTCAAACCAATTAATAATATAAGTCAATGATCTTATCTGATTCCAATAAATACAGATAAAAGATGACCTTATAGTTTGAATAGCTCTTCCACTAAACGTGGTAACTGAAATACTTTGCACAAAGAACATCAACATTAGAATTAGGATTTCTTGCTGAAGTTCAGAATCACAATTCCTCATATTTTTAGGAAAACCATTCATTGTTGAATTGTACAGACAGACTTTTCTAAATTTTAAAAGAGTATAAATCAACTGAAGCCATATGTATGGATATAGAAATATATATAAATACCAGTTTCTGTTGCTTCTAAATGTATAAAACACTGTGAACTCTATGTGAGGAGCATTTATTCATATATATATATATATATATATATATATATATATATATATATATAAGTAAAGTTAGTGACCTTAGTCGAGGATGACCCAAAGGCTCCCTTTTCAATAGCTACTACACCGAGATGTAGGAAAGAGCGTTACTCCTTTCCCTGGATTGCTCCACTTTACCTTGATCCCTACCTTATAATGCTGAGTGTTAAGCAAGGAGGCATCAAGTACCATTTTTTGAGTCTTTGGTATGACTTGACCTGGGATTGAACCCAGGTCTCCCGGGCTATGGGCGAACACTCTAACCATCATGTCTGATATATATATATATATATATATATATAGTTATGTGGTTTGCTATATTTAGAAAGAAAGAGTGCTCAATATCAGTAATAGAAGAAATGTTGATCTTAGTTTGAAGGGGGG
Organism: Sepioteuthis lessoniana; assembly: GCA_963585895.1. Taxonomy (NCBI): domain Eukaryota; kingdom Metazoa; phylum Mollusca; class Cephalopoda; order Myopsida; family Loliginidae; genus Sepioteuthis; species Sepioteuthis lessoniana. The sequence continues at coordinate 6,703,072 of OY757906.1, forward strand.
GTCAAAAATAAAGTCCAATGCTGTTTGCTGTCTGCAAAACAGGACAACTGAAACAAGTTCACTTGTCACTTCTCGTCTTTTTCCTCTTCTTTCCTTTTGGTGTTATCACAAACAGAATTCACTCCACATGGCTTTGTCGTCACATTTCATCCCCCCACACACACACACACACGACTGACTCACCACCTGTTTTTATGCAGCCAAGGATGGTTGCTAAATTTACATAAGCGTCCTCTAGCATTGGTCAACCTTCGTAATCAAATGAACCCAAATTTACGTCTGCTCTTCTGCCTGCATATACATGCTACTTGTTGTCTCTTCAAACGGCGGAGACTGATTGGTTCACCAGAGGTAGCTGGCTGCTCATTCTGCCTTTCAATTCCGCTATATTGAATAGCATAGACACAGACTTAATGTTACTTTGTGAATGTTAGTTTCTCATACTAAACTACCAGGAAATTAACAATTCCAAAAATTCAACTTAATGACTACAAAATTAATAAGAATTAAACATTACAGACTTTATAAACATTATTTTACTAGAATAACTAAGTTAAATAAGCAAGTCTCAATCCAATTGAAATCTTTTCATAAAAAAAATAATTGTGGCATTCATTAATCTATGGATCTGTATTCTAGCCTTGTTCAAAGTTTAAACAGAAGACCAACTGTTGCCAATGTGTCAAGTTTCTATTTTCCATACCACTGATATAATTGAAGGAATCAATCATTGATAGTAATGAGAAATTATTGAAATTCCTTCTTTTAATCTTGTTGCTTGAATAAATATTTTTAATCCTTTGAATCATTACATTGCTTATGTATACACTTGTACGACAGAAAAAAAACAAATAAAAAATTCAAACTTCAATTCAGGATGCAGACATTTTTGTTGATAGTTATTCTATTATTCCAGTAAAAGAAAGGCTGTTAAGCTTTTCACCCAAAATATCAGATCAAGCCAAAGATTTCTTGTAAAATAATGCTTAACCAAAAATATCAAAATTAGGTGTTAAATTTCTTCACATTATTTACTTTATTTCAAAACTGATGACATTATTGTTGACCTCAGTTTTTAGATCAGTCAAGAAAAAACTTCCTGGAACAGAAAAAGATTCTTGGGTGTGTAAAAAGTTTTTTTCAATATTTTGGTAACATGAGGTACAATTTGCCAGCTGTGAATGCTTTTCTCAAAGACATGAAGGTGATGAAACACATTAGACTGTGTGATGTCAAGCTCACCTGATACTCTCCAAGCACTACTTTCTGGATTTCCTTCTATGTCTCTGAATCCATGGATTTTGGCCTTCCTGACATTGCCTGATCATTACAGCTTGAGCAAAATTTCTTGAGCCATCTGGTATTGTGATCAACTGTGTCTTTATCTTTCACACAACTGATTTCTTCTGCAACATTATGACCTAGTTCAAACTTGTAAAGCATAACTTCTCAAATTAGACTATGTTGTGCATTCATCTGTGCGGCTTTCAAATTACACATGGAGTGAAGCAACGCACATGTCTGTGCACCAACTACCACAATACTACCAAACCACAGCTGGTACCTACCACAGTTTGAACTGCTTTGGTCACAAGATATACATCCCAAAAACTAGCACATACCAAAATATTGCAAAACTTTTGACTCATCCTACTATATCAAAGTCACACTGACCTCTTTTTTCTTCTAGGAAATACATTTTTGGGTTGGAACTGATAAACTCCTCAGTTTGAGATGAACACATTTACAAATGATGTGACCAGATTCAAAATGCTTAAATGTCAGTCTTTAAATTTCCCTTTAAGCAAAGTTGTCTTTATACAAGGTTTAACCTTTTGCTCATTTACTATAAAATATTCTCTCTCTCTCTCTAGTTGTGTTATGTTTATGTTATGCCGAGTGGTGCATTTGTTGAATGGAAATAATCACCAAGAACGTTTTTATTTAACAGTATTTTATCATATAAGATAATAATTAAAGGTCACTAATCTACATATGGAATTTGTGGAAAATGGAGAGAGAGAGAGAGAGAGAGGTCTACACGTGCTCAGTGTCAGTCCGCCATCTTGAATTGTCCCCATTGACGTCAGTGGTCACAAGGCATGCACCCATTTCCAGTGGGATAACTCTTAATAACCTTGGAGTTATCTCCCTTCCTTGTTACTTCCAACACCTCCCCTTGAAATCTGATGCTTGTAGGATGTTTGTTGTGGATCTATTTGTAAGGTTTAAGTTGGTTTACACTTACGCTGCGTCCTTTTAGTTGGGAATTTCTTTTGGGACTTACTTTGTTCACTGCATGTTGTTTGAACCCTTTGGGGTAATTCAAATGTGTCCAGTAAAACATTTAAGGGAATGACTGCGTCATTTGATGGTCTCTCAGAAAGGTATGAATGATGTAGCTGATTTGCATGTCTGACCCAAATAGAAGATTGTACACCTACACAATAGATTACATTCCCAGAATGGTGTATTATGTAGTCTTGTGTCCATTTTTCTTTACCATTGTAGTAATCTTTTGCCAATACAGGTTATCCAGGTAGAAATAGACGTGACATTGCTCCCTGGAGACGGTTGAACTGATTTTCCGTAGTTTTATTTCTCTTGAGAGAATTGTTTGGCGATGGACGAATATTTTCCTGTTCATCAAGACTTCTGCAGGAGACTTTCCATTTGAACAGTTTGGATTTGGGGTAGCTCTGTAGCTACTTAAAAATATCTCTATGATCTCTCGTGTAGATCCTTCCCCTTTTAATTTTAAGAGTGCGCTCTTAAATGTGTCGATGAAGCGTTCAGCTTGACCATTTGATTGTGGATAGAAGGGTGGTGATCTGAGGTGTTGAATACTGTTCTGTTTACAGAAATCTGAAAATTCTGCTGATGTAAACGCAGTACCATTATCAGAAACTTAGATTTCAGGAGTACCAAATCTGCTGAAGATCTGTAGTTTCCTTACAGTTTCACTGGATGTAGGGTGGTTCATATGAAAAACCTCTGGCCATTTGCTGTAAGCATCAACCAGTATTAAGTAATGTTGTCCATTTATTGGTCAGCAAAATCAATATGGAGTCATGACCAAGGAGATTCTGGGATAGGCCATGAATACAGTTTTGTTTTCTGAGGAGATTTTGCAACTAGTTGGCATTTGGTACAACTCTTAACAAGTTCCTCGAGTTGTTTGTCCATGTTTGGCCAGTACACGTATCCACATGCAAAGGCTTTCATCTGATTAATCCCTTGATGTCCATCGTGAAATTGTTTTAGTACTCTGTTTTGGAGTTTAACTGGAACAACAATGTGTTCAGCAAAATGTAGAATCCTATTGGTCTTAGATAAGGAAGATCTCCACTGAAAAAATGGTTGAAGTTTCTGGTCCGTGCATATATTTGGCCAGCTGGTAGAGTGGAAGTGTAGGACTTCCTGTAGTATTGGGTCTGCGGCTGTAGGTTCTTTAATCATCTCTGAAGTGACAGATAGTGCTCTAACTGTGGAAACAAGTCCCAAGATAACTTCAGGTTCTACCGATATAGCTGCGATGACTCTGTCCTCTGGTACTTTTTTGATTTGAGTCTGGACAATGCATCTGCTTGACCAATTTTGCTGCCTGGTTGGTATTTTATAGAAAAATTGTAATCTAAAAGCATAGTGGCCCATCTTTGCAAATGGTTTGCTGTATAAACCGGGATTCCTTTCTTGGAACCAAATATACTAACCAACGGCTTGTAATCTGTAATCAGGGTAAAGTGACAACCATATAACATTTTGTGAAATTTCTTCTCAGTGAAAATAATTGCAAGAGCTTCCTTTTTAATTCGACTATACTTGTGCTCAGTGGGTGTTAAGGATTTGGATGAGTGTGCAATAGCCTTTTCACTTCTGTCAGGGAAAATGTGTGATATTACTGCCCCAACTCCATTATCTGAAGCATCAGACACCACAGTAATGTCTGTGGATGGGTCATAGTGAGTCAGTAACTGGTCCAAACTGAGAAGGGATTTAATCTTCTCAAATGATTCTTTACATGAATTTGACCAGTTCCATTTAGTATCTTTTTGCAAAAGATTGTTAAGGGGTCCACGTAACTTGTGCAGTTCGGGTAAAAAGGAACTGTAATGACTTACGAGGCCCAGAAAGGAACGTAGAGTCGATACATCCATTGGTGCTGTCAGTTGCTTTATTACATGAATATTTTCTGGATCTGGTCTTCGACCATTTTTATCGAATATAAATCCTAGGTTTTTCACTGAAGTTTGGAAAAATTTGCATTTGTCCAACCTTAAGTGAAATCCATATTGTTGGATTCAATCCAGCACAGAAGTTAAGTGATGCAGGAGTTCCTCTGGGGTTGTGCCTGTAATAATGATGTCATCAATGTAGGCGGAAACTCCTGGCAATCCTGTGAGCATTGTATCCATCGTTTGTTGAAAAATTGCTGGTGCTGACTTGATGTCAAATGGAAGGCGGCAAAATTGAAATAGGCCCTTGTATGTGTTGATCGTGCAAAGATTTTTGGAATTTTCATCAACTTCCATTTGTAGATAAGCATCTGGAAGGTCCAGCTTTGCAAAACAAGTTCCACCGTTGAGTTTTGTGAACAAATCTTCCAGTGCAGGTAATGGATACTGATGAATATCTAGTGCATCATTTAATCCTGTAGAGAAGTCTGCACATAGGCGTACCTTGCCGTTTGCCTTTTTCACCATGACAATGGATGCTGCACAGGATGAAAAATTTATAGGTTGAATAACTCCTGCTTGTTGAAGGCGGTTTAGTTCATTTTACACTGTTGCTAAAGCTGCATATGGTACTCGACACTTTGGTCTGAAAATTGGTTTTGAATCAGATTTTAATTTCAGAGTAGCTTTAACTTTTGTACAACATCCAAGACCTTCTTGAAAAACATTATTGAATTTAGTTTTCAGTATGCTCATAAAATGTTTATCAGTATCTGCTGCAGAATTAACTTGGCAGGTATTAAAAATGTAGTTCAAAAGAAGGTTCAGGTTTGATGAGTCTGTAATGTAGCATATACCTGAAAATTTTTTTTTTTTTTTTGAAAGAGACATCATAAATTAGTTTGCCAGTTAGTTGTATCTTGTTTCCTAATGCACTACATGCAACATGAGTTGTGTCTTTTAGAGTTGGCTTTCCCAATAACTCCCATGTTGAACGTGAAATCAACGTGATATCTGAAGTGGTATCAAACTGAAATTTTACCAGTCTTTTGTTTAGCAATGCAACTATATATTTCCTGCGAGCTTCAAAATTGACATTAAAAGTGGCAAAAATTGAATTTGAAGTGGACTTACGGAAATGTCCTGTCTTTTTGTGATGTGTTTTTCCTCTTGAGGGTGCCATGTTCATTATAGTAGTGTTATTTTTATCTATCTTTGTGCCCACGACATGAACAGAGTTGACACGTGTGTTTTTTAAATGGACAAAAATGAGTGTAGTGCCAGTCCCCACATGACCAACAGGGTGTTGGTGGTTTTTTCTTTTAGTCGGGGATTTTTCCATGGATATTACACGGCTGGAAACAGATGATTTAAATGGCTCCTGTTGTATCATTTCGGTGTCTTGCTTAAGTTTTATTAGACGTTGACATTCCGTGGTCAGTGTTTGCACTGCTATGTCTCTGTCTTGCTCCAGCATAGCCAGATAGACAGAAGACATGTGCGAATGTCTGCGTCATTTGGGGATTGTAAACCAGCGATGAAAATGAGGCATTTAAATTGGTCCTCTGTCAGCGATTTCAGTTGAAAATTCTCGCATTGCAAATTTACTTTCCCAGCATAAGCGAAAAAAATCTTCATTATCATCCTTCTTCAACTTCAAACAATTATAGCGTGTGTTAAATAAAGATAACTCACTGAAAATGTCTGTTAACTGTGCCACAGTCTCCGTCAATGTAAAATCTCCCAGTGTTTTGGGCAAAATAAAATGTTTATAACGTTGATATTCTTTTGTTCCAAGTTTCCGTAATAGAAGGCGTAATTTCCATTCCTCATCCTGACTGTGAAATTCATGTCAAAAAATGTCTTCACAACAACTGAACCATGATGCAATGTCTGTTTTGTCTCCGGGTTGAACTGGAATTCGGTTATTGAGTTGGCTATGCCATCATTGGAATTCACATTTTTCTTCTCTGTTGTTAGTTTGGTTTGAAACTGTTCAGTTAAAGTTTCAATTAGACTGTGCCTGTAAAAACTGTTCTTGTTGACTCCTAAGGATTTTCTCCAGCAGTGCGAGATCCATGATGAAGAAAAAAAATATGTTGCTTTTGCTTTTTCTTTTTTTTTCAAAGGTCACTCGTGGTAGCAGGCATGGAGAAAAATATCGTCTCGTTCGCCAAATTTTGTTGTGTTTGTGTTATGCTGAGTGGTGCATTTGTTGAATAGAAATAATCACCAAGAACGTTTTTTAGTTACCAGTATATAAAATAATAATTAAAGGTCACTACTCTACATATGGAATTTGTGGAAAATGGAGAGAGAGAAAGGTCCACACGTGCTCAGTGTCAGTCCGCCATCTTCAATTGTCCCCGTTCACGTCAGTGGTCATAAGGCATGCGCCCATTTCCAGTGGGATAACTCTTAATAACCTTGGAGTTATCTCCCTTTCTTGTTACTTTCAACAAGTTGTTTATTTGAATATCTGTAATAAAAGACCAAAATCTACAACATAAGTTCTCATTTTCTGAGAGTTTTAATGGACATCAGAAACATTACAAATGTTACAAATATTATCCAAGAATATATAAAGCCTAGAAAATGAAGAAAGAGGCAGACACTTGAAAGGTGACAAAAGTAAACTATAGAATGTTTTGATTTGTTTTTAATGGTATGTTAACCTATCTAAGATTATTTTATGCCAAGAGGTTAGGGAATTGTATTCATTGTACATTCATGTTTACATTTTTTGTATAGTTATTTTTAAGGGTTTTTTCCTTTTTTTTTTTTTTTTTTTCCAAAGTTCCCATCAAATACAATTAATTTTCAAATAGATCTATTTGACTCTTTGATAGGACCCTAACAGGTACTTCACACTCCCCAGAGCTTCAGAATAGGGGCTTCAGCATCAAATGCAGTGTCATACCCAAGACACCCTTTTTTTAGGGGGATTTAGCTCTCTGTAGGGAATACTGTCAGTGTATTCTAAGCCCCATCGGCAGCACAGGAAATGTTTAGAGAAAACATTGAAAATTGTTCACCAGTTGCATATGCCTTATGTTTAAAAAGAAATTGCTTTGCTTGAATAATCCATTCAGTGATAAAAAAAAAATTTCTAATGAAATAGTTATTACATAATAATTATTATATAGTGATTTGATTTTGATGATTTATTTTTAGTGAACATTGTGGAAAATGGAATCAGCTATCCAAGTTCAAATCCTAGACGAAGCTGCTTGTGTTTCACTTTGTGCTAATGCCCTTGGGAAATGTATGAATCTATCTGTTCTCACATATCCCTGTAGCTATGGGTAAATAGCTGGTTATATTGGGTTCTTTAGCCTTGGTTAGGCAATCAATCTAGTAGATGGAAAACTTAGAATTCTAACCAGCTGTACTCTGCTTAATAAATCAACCTTGTGTCCAACCTTCTCTCATAGCAAAAGGGTTACATAACTAAATATAAATACACCCAATGATTTTTCTAAACCATTTTCCTTGACTTTGATAATTTTATCACATGTAAAGGAAATACAACAACAAACCCACGTAGGTCAAAAGGTTGTATTAAAAGTTTCTGGGAGATTACCAACTGCAAAAGACACCTGAGAAAATGACCAAAAATTTGTAATAAAAACAACAAAGATAAGGATACTGTTGAAAAAGAATTTTGCATTTTTCTAATTTGTCATTACTAGTTTAATAAAAAAGATTGCCCACTTCTTTCCATATGAATTATTCACTTGAAAAAATGTTTTAAAGTGGATTATATTGTAATAAAAAAAAGAAGATATAAAGTGGGTTCAAAAGTTCAAAAGCCTCTTGATTTTATTATATTAGTTTTACACCTTAACCTACTCTATAAATAATTGGAAATGAAATCTGTGACACAACTTCAAATCCTGAACAAAATTGTTTGTATTTCACTTTGAGCTGCTGTCTTTGTAAAAGGCATTATTTTATGTTCTCCTCTTTGCTATGAATAAATTGTAGGGCAGACTGTGTTCTTTAAGCAATCAGTCTAAGAGAAAGAAAACTCTAATTTCAAACCAACTTTACTCATCTTAATAATTGATCTTTTACCACATCCTTCCTTGGTGGAATTGTTGAGTAAATATACAGTATTGGGCAAACAGAAACAGACATTGAAAAAAACAGAACAATTTGAATGAAACATATTGGAAGTGATTATTTCCCTTGGTTATTGTTATCAAAGTTCCCTTAGTTGAAGCAAAAAGTCATCATTTTCTTTTAAAAAAAAAAAAAAAAAAAAACATTCTTTGAAAATAAAAACAAAAAAAAGAAATTTCTTAGAATTTTCTTTTTCTTGATTTCCCACAATCATTGTCTGCCACAATTTGACCTTTTTCAAACTCAAATAACTGCCTAATTGCCACTAGCAAAGGACTAATCACAAATTAGGATATCAGAAATACTAAAAAATAGGGAATTTATTATGATTTTCTTTTCTTTAATTTGAGAATTTTCTTTTTTTTTTTTTTTTTTTTTTTTTTAGAAAATTATGACTTTTTGCTATAATGAATGAAACTTTGACAACAATAACCAAGGAAATAATCACTTTCTATATGTGTCTAAGTCATTGAAGTTTCATTAAACTGGTTCAGTTTTTTTACGCTGATCTTTCTTTTTTTTTTTTTTTGTCCAGTACTTTACACACCAAAACCGATCTTAATATTCTAAATGTAGGCATATCTATGATGTTGATATTTTAAATATAGGCATATCTATTGTTAAACACAAAGAACTCAGACTTTAACACTCTGCATATGGAGATGCCTTTATTACACGCCTCTCCTTACACTCGCCCATAAACCAATATGGCCGTTTGTTTACTTCCTGTCATCCCATAATGCCTTCTCTTCTCAAGAGTATTAGGGGAGATAATTGCTCGTCCCGTAAGCCAAGATAGAATTTTAACATCTATGATATTCACACATTAAATATACTATGGACATTTTGACATCTATGTATTTTAGTATTTTCAATGTATCTGTATATATAATCATAAGAATGAAAGAAAGTTTTGATGTTTATTTGATTAATCCTTCTTGTGATATGTTAGGATATATTGCTTGTCATTATAAGAAAGTCCTTTATCAAACATTCAAACAAATATGAAATGTGCTTTGTATAATGCCAGAAAAACAGTGTAGGTAATACTCTTAATGGAAAAGCAGCTATTTGCAATATGCAAGACTCATAAGAATTCTTTTTTAAATGTAATGTACTAATGATCAAAATAGACAAAACCCTTTAGGCACTTTGCACTAAAATATTATAAAGAAGGAATCATTGATGTCACAAAATGTTATATATACATATGCAAATAACATATGGAATCAAAAGGAATTTATAAATAATAAAAAATGATAAAGTAATGAAATAGTAAAAATTTATAAAAGATTTAAAGAAAGGAAATAATAAGAAACATTAGATAGTTGCTAACCTTGAATTCAAAGGTCAGAATTAAATTCAGCAAGAAAATAAATATATTCTATATTGCAGTTGTTCTGGAGAAAAGCGAAACTATTTGAGTGATTTTAATGGGATGTCAACCTATCTAGGTTTATTTTATGCCTAGAGGTTTGGGAATTGCATTAATTGTACAGTCATACTTGCACTTTTTATGCAGTTGTTTCTTTAGAGTTTTTTTTTTTTTTGTTTTTTGTTTTTTGCACATGATCCTATCAAATACAAACAATTTTTAAATGTATTTAACCAATTTATTGGACTCTAATAGGTACTACCATGCCATGTCTAAGTGGACCTGGGAGTAATAGCAATGAAAGGGGTACTTATCACCTGATGCAGTTTAGTATCATACCCAGAATGCTCTACTTTGGCAGGGGTCACAGTCTGTATATTGTAAGCCCAGCCAAAATGGATAAAAAACAGAACTAATATTTTGTCACTCATTACATGTCAAATAAGAGATCAACAAACTGAAAAACATCTGTTTTCTTGAAATGACAAAACAGTTTATTGAATTAAAAGCCATTTAAAAAGTAAAAAATAAGTCATAGCAAGACTTTGTCTTATTTTCTTCTTTTGTTATTTGTATTCAATTTACAATCTTCATGTACTTCAAATCTGAATATTAAAGGTCATATCAACTAGTCAGTAAGAATTTATTAAACATCATTAATGTTTATTGATTTATTTTGACTATTACTCTAATTAATGTTATTATCAATCATTATTCATCTTCAATTCCATTTGCACCAATAATCAATATCTGAAATCAAATTCTCTAATTCCTAAATTTTCTATCATTATTTCTATTGTTTTTATTTAAAAATCTGCTTTCACTTCTCTGTCAGATCAGAATTTGCTACTGCTCTTTATTAAAGCTGGCTATTCCCATGATTTTTGCTATCAATCATTGAAAACTTCTAAAGTGATCTTTGTTATGAGCTTCATTATCAAGTTGTGCTGTCTGCACAGATTTCCCTGACTCTCTCTCTCTCTCCCCATCCGCCCCCCAAACTACATCCAGTGTCCACATGGAGCTGATGCTAGTAAGCTCTTGATGGTCAGCCAACACCGGCATGTCCATTTGTCAGAGTCCATAGAAGAATACTATTTATGAGTTCATCTTTGCTTCTCCAGCAGTGCCCCAAATGTCTTACTGTACAGCTGTTGTTTTGTGGGTTGTTACTTCCAGAATTTGTTCAAAACAGCATGTAGCATTCTTATGTACTTCCCATTTAGCTTTTTCTCCATGCATTCAGTTGGTATCCATGTGGTGCATCCATACAGTAGTATTGACACAGCTACAGCTTGGAAAAATCCAATTTTATTTTATCAGATAGATCAGATTTCCATATAATCAATGATTTGTCCATAGCTGTCCATGCCTCTGACAATAACCACTATGCCATTAGTGCCTCCTAAACCAATTTCTATTGTCTATTAGTTTGAAATATTTCATAGTTTGCTTTAATTTAATTTACTTAGGGATATCAGTATTTCCCCAATCTAATAATAAAAAAGGATTTCTCTTATTTGGGGAGCATGTGCTTTCTGTAAACGTAAGTAGTCATTTTTCACTTAGATTTTAATTGTAGCTTTTTTAGCACTAGAATTGAGAAAAGAGTAAAGTAAAAAAAAAAAATACCATAAACCAATAAATAACAAATAAAACAGAAGGCATCTTACTTATACTTGATGAAAAATAAATATATATATAAGATTATGATTACTTGGGGTTATTTAGTTTTTATATTTATAAAATGGCTTTACCTACATATTTAAAAAATAATTGCATTTTGCTGGAAACACCCACTCACTTCTTGCAGGTGTCCATATTTGTTGGATATTTCAGTGGCTATCAGTAACATTTCCCTTGAGTGAGGAATACTCCACAGTATTTTGCATTTTAATTGGTTATTTTGGTTGGTTGGCTGCCAGGTCTACACTTGTTAGATTATCCAATAGCAAAATCAGTCTTTTTTTTTCTTTTTTTAGCAAGTAATTATATGGTTTCAAATAACTATTAAAAATAATCCTTTGTAAACAATTAAAGCTTCAAGTAACTATTCTTCATACTATTAAGTTGTGCTGGAGTAGTCTTGTAAAATGGCCTCTTAATTTTTATTACTATCTTGTCCAGGTTTGGAAGAAACCATTTTTATAATGTATTTTGTGAGTATTCCAATGTTTCAACCATTTTAATTTTTGGCATTTCCTCAGATGTCTTACAGTTGATAATCTGTTTCAAAAACTTTCTACAGAATCCTTATTTTTTACCTACATAGGTTTCTGTTTTCTAACTAATGAACTTCTCACATTGTACCATCTCATTGGTATCAGTTTTGGAAAACATATCATTCTATGATTCCACCTCTTTCATGATTCACTCTGGTAGAAAGAGGTATTATGGGTTGAATCTTTTATCTTACCTTTAGAGATAACATTCTGGAGTATTGGTAGATGGCTCAGCAAATGACCCATCACTTAAGAGAACATTATCAAACTACAGAGTGATTATAAAATGACCAAAATTTAAGTTGGTTTGTCTCATTCTTTGTAGATGTCCGTGGCTTCTTTGAATGTCATTTTGGTGAAAAACAGTTTCAATTAACCATATTTACCAACCCCTCCGCTTGGGCAGGATATTACACAAGGTCAATTTTTAAGCAGAGTTTAACAGGTTTGAATTCAGAGTTTTCCTTCTCCTAGACTAGTTGCCTCACCAAGGCTGAAGAACCTAGTCTGCCCTATTATTTACCCATAGCTGGAGGGAGAATAGTTGGATTCATACCTTTCCCAAGGGTATTAGTGCTATGTAAAATGCAATCAGTCTCGTCCAAGATTTGAACTCGTGTCGCCGTGTCCATTTCCTACGACAATAACCATTACACCACGGGCACCTCCTGTTTCAATTAACCTTCTTAAAATTGTTATTCTTGAGACAAAATGATTCTTGAAAACTTTGTGGAGTGCTTTTCTGATGTCTTTGAACTCTCACTTTCAGCCTTCTCTCATCTCAGTTTGTCACTTTAAGTCATCCATAACTTGCTTTTAATGCCACAGTGTATCACTAAAAAAACAGTATGGCCAATTCTCTGAATTGTACATGATGGAATCTGGATATCTTCACACTTTAAAAGTTTCTTCATAACCAGATACCACATTACCACTTGACAAACACCAGAAATACAGCTTTTGACTTCAACAGTTATATGAAATTCAATTTTTTTTTATATTTTGAAACAAAAATGACTTAGGCAGAGATGACAGATGCTTTATAACCTGAGTTAAGATTCAAGCAAAGTAAGTCTCAACTCGTCTGGCCAGTTAAATTCTGTTAATCTAAATTTCTCTGAAAAAACACATACACACACTCTTTTCATCATCATCATTATGATGTCATGCTGGCAGCATGGAGTTCCCAGACTCTCTCTCTTGCTATTGATCTCTTGAATGTAGTTCTAACATAAAAGTAACTTATAAGTAAAAGTAAATCAAAACCTGACCAACATTTAAGTTCTGATGTGCAATCAAAATAATTGTGTTAAAAAACTTGTCTTATTTCTAAATTTTTTCAAAAGAAAAACTGTCAATAATTTTAGATATGCATGCACACAAATTTTAGCACATTCATTGTCACATATTTTATTTCTCCTCAATAAAATAAAAGAGTAATTGCATAAAATATGACAAAAAATGCTTGGCTCAGAGTATTTTTTTTTGACATCTAGATTCCTTCAATGTGTTTCAATAAATAAATGGTGGAGAGACATCACTAAGGAAACTGAAATCTTTTAATCTTCTTATTCAAAATTAAAATTTTATTTTCTTTATCATATACACTCTTTCTGAAAGCTCTGATTTTCTGCTGAAAATAAAAACCTTTTCTCTCTTTTATCTGTTGATCTCATAAATGCCAATTGATAATGACTGTCTAAAAGCTCATTTCTATCCATTAAAACAGACAAGATTTCCCATCAAACCAACACTTTTATAATCAGATAGAATCTCTGTTGTCCAGTTGGATAGAAAAGAGATTTTATCTTTATGGACACAAATTATGGCTATCATTCATTCATGACATTCTCTCAGCCAATGAAAGCTAGTGCTTTTCTTCACTGGACGGGCAGATTATTTTTCCTCTATTTATTTTCTTCTACTGTAATCACAAAATATCACAATTTGCAAATCGTTTGCTTAATCTTTGTTGTACTTTTTGTTTATCTTTTTCTTTATTACAATATGAGGATTTGGAGACCTTATTATTAATGGTTCATTGAATAAAAATGTCCCATTACAGATTTATAAAATATGTTGTATGCATTACTGTTGTTTTTCAAGCAGATATTTCTTTCTGTAAATGAAAAGCAAATAAAAGCTTTGAATCTTTTTTTAGGTAAGAATTGAATTATAGATTTCCTGATGGCAAATCTGATTTTGAATAATTTAGTCATTTCCTTAGTTGAAATTGAGATAATAAAAATGATGGAAGGAATAAGAAGATATTATTAAATCAAAATCTTAGTGCTGTATGTACTTTATTTCTGATCTAGGAAGGGGAACTGGTGTTGGGGGGGGTGCAAGGATATCATTGCACCCCTTGTTTAAGGTGAATCTTAATACAAAATAATAAGAAAATGTGGAATGGAATAGAATAGATATTAGAACAATGCAAGTGTTTTCAGTATTTTAAACAAAGTCTTTATTTGTATAAATTGATAGTATTATTATTCAGTCATTTAACTATGAGCAGATGATACATTTTATTCTGGTAAAATTATGTATTCTATCATAAAATAATGTTAACAATTTTGATATGATTAATTCTTTGAGAAATTGTTGGTTGAGCACACAAGTTGTATGGAATAAAGCAAATGATAATCTGAAAGTGACAGGCCTATAAAATATATCAATTGTGAAAATCTTTTTTTTTTTTAATCTTAAATCAGGGATCATTTCCGATGTTAATTTTGCAATAAGAGGAAAGATGTTACTATGCCGAAAAATTGCTGTTCAATTTGTTTCACTACAACATTCAAGCAAACCAATTGTTCATAATACCAATTGTATATTAACAGTTTATCTGAGATTTAGCAATTGATAATAAAGAATTCTTTTTGGGTCTGACTAAACACACTGAGAAACTTTTTTCCTCTGATTTTCTTTAGGCTGAAATTTTGAAGGGTGTCTTGAATTTCACCACAATTTTCTTAGTGAATTTTCATTATAAACTTATTTTTTATTGACTGTTTTCTATGTAGACCAAAAAGAGAAATACAAGTATCTAAATACTGACCAATAATCCTTTTTCAGAAATTCATGTGAAATCAATTTTCTGAACTTCAGATTTTTTCTTGAAAATTCTAAATTATTTTTTATAATTGTGTGATTCATGTTTTTGAAAAATTTCTCTGATTAATCACCTTTCAAATTCTAAAGTTTTCTAGAGCTTTCTTTGGGCTTAAACCCCAAATCTTAAAATTTCACCAACTCTTCCTTGTTTGTGCCTACTGTATCATTTCCATCAGAATTAGTGATCTATTGCCTAAATTCCATTGTACTTTTTCCTAAAAATAAGCATGAAACCTTCATTCAATGTGTATTTTGTATTCAGCTGTGATTTTGCCAAAATAAAATTATCCCTTTTGGAGGAATCTATGGAGAAGTTTTAGACTAAGTACATTGATGGGGATAGATATTATGTTGAAAAATATTTGTTGTATAAAATAAATGTTTTTTTTCATTAAGTTATGAACTTATTTATGTACCTATGTATATTCTATTACATAACCTATATTCATTATATATATCATTATAAAATGTTCATGTATCATAAATTATTTACTAAACATATCTTAATTTTTTGCACAAGGGTACAAGTATAGAGTACTCAAAATTTAACTGATTATAATGTGAGAAGTCAACTGGTTAATCATAACACCATAATGAAGTATTATATAATTGTTATTATACAATATTACTCTATCCTGTGACCACCCTGTCAGTGGGGCTTAGAATACACTGAATATACCCTCTGCAGAAAGGTAAGACCTTTCCCTGCAAAAAAAGGTGTGTCCTGGGTATGATAAAAAAAAACTGCATCTGGAGCTCTGGAGTACACCTTCATTGCTATTACTCCTAGGTCCTCTCTAATCAAGAATTAGAGATTTCTCAGGGTTCCATCTTTGGGTTAAATAGATCTGTTTAAGAATTATTTGTATTCAATAGGATAATGTATAAAAATTATTTTTATTCAATAGGATCTTGTAAAAAAATTATTTGTATTCAATGGGACCATGTGCAAAAATTATTTGTATTCGATAGGACCATGTACAAAATTATTTGTATTCAATAGGATAATGTACAAAAATTATTTGTATTCAATGGGACCACATGCAAAAATTAATTGTATTCAATAGGACAATGTACAAAAATTAATTGTATTCAATAGGACAATGTACAAAAATTATTTGTATTCAATGGGACCACATGCAAAAATTAATTGTATTCAATAGGACAATGTACAAAAATTATTTGTATTCAATAGGACAATGTACAAAGATTATTTGTATTCAATAGGACCATGTGCAAAAATTATTTCTATTCTGTTGGACAAATGGAAAAAAAAATTTTTATATGCAAAGGTCAACGTACAATATTATTTTTATTCAATAGGATCATGTGCAAAAATTATTTATATGCAATAGGACCATATGAAAAAAATATTTATATTAAATAGTAACCTGTGCAAAAAAATTTTATATGCTGTTGTAGAGTGGCTAAACATCCCTTTAGCACTCTACCAAATGGACTTGCCATAAATAGTCTATTATTAAAAACTTTGCAGTTTGATTTAATAAGCTGATTAATATTTGGATTGATCTTACTTCGTTTGGCTATACACCATTTTGACCCTCCTCTATTTCTTGTAAATTCTCTTGTTAATTGTTTGTAACTTATTGACTGTGTCTTTATATGTTTCCATTAGCTCCGGACACTGGTGCTGAATATTAAGCACCCATTCTTCTCTGTGTATCATTCACCTCAATGATATAACTGTTGATGACGAAGATTTGGGAAATTACACAGATTAGATTTGAAAAATCACAACTGAAACAACAGATTGACTAAGATAGCTGGAAAGGACAAATAAGCATGCAGAAATATTTATTAGAAGTACAAAATTGACAAGTACTATTCACTCATAAAAATGGAGGATACTAAAAACTGCATCCTGGAACTCTTGAAAAAGCAACATTTTTATGCAAACAGGACATTGAAAAATTTCAGAAACAACTTCAAGACAACTTAAAAAGGCATCAAAAAGAACTCAAGCAGCGAGAAGGACGGTTTTCAAAATTACTGGAAACATTCTTAAAAAGAGAAAGTGATCCAGGCAGTTCTAATATCTTTTTTTAGGATTCCGTAATCAACTCAATTGGTGAATTCGTATACGACCCAAACAAAGAAGTCACATTCAGAGCATACTTTTGAAGGTATGCGGAAATATTCCAAAAAGGCTGTGTAACATGGTCAGATGGAAAAAAAGGCACGATTATTATTATTATTATTATTATTATTATGTTATTGTGGAAAATGAAAAGTACGCAAACTGTATGCTCCCTTAGACATTCTGGAGACATTTCATTCCAGGAAACAATACAAATATTAACAAAAATATTCTAAGAGCAGGATTTACTTTTCAATACACGCTGGTGGTGTTTGAATCTTACAAAGAAAGAAAATGAGGATTACATGACTTTTGCTAGTATAGTCAACAAAGAATGTGAAAAATAACACCAGATATGTTTAAATGCTTAATTTTCATTCATGGTCTGACCGCACCAAAAGATGCAGAAATAAAATCAAGATATCTAACAAAATTAGAACAAGACCTAAAGATAACACTTCAAAATCTCGTGGATGAATGCCAACGTATTTTAAATTTAAGGGCAGACACAACAAAAATTGAGGAATGAGACATTTCTCATATTCTCACAGTCCAGAATAAGCCAAAAGGTTGAAAAAAAGAAACCTCTTTTAAGATTAATCCTTGCTTTGGTTGTGGCAAATCAGATTTATCTAAAAATTGTCCTTTTAAAAATTGTGGGAATAAAGGGCATAAATTTTTCCATTTCAGAAAAAAGCCCAAAAGTAAAATGAAAAATAACAATTTGGTCCATTGTACTATTGAACAAAAAGCAGTCAAGACAATAAAAAGAAAATATATAAATGTTCGACTAAATAATAAAAAAGTCAAATTTCAATCGGACATAGGTTCAGACTGAACAATAATAAATGCTGAAACCTGAAAATGAATTAACAGACCAACTTTAATTACTTCTAAAAAATTGCAAGAGAGGGGACAGGTGGTAAATTAGAATTCTCGGGCAAAATTGTCACAAATGTTTTTTCTCAGGGATAGAGAAAAAATGAAACGCCTTTTTTCATGGAGTGATCGCAAAAACTCCTCTGTACAAACTGGATGAAAATGTTTGACTTGTTCAATGTACCAATAAACACATTTTGTAGACATATCATTAACCAACACTGAAAACTGAAAAGGAAACTTGAAACAAATTTCCCCAAAATTTTTTCAAAGGGTCTGGGATTTTGCTCAAAAGGGAAAGTAAAATTCAACCTAAAAGTGGATGCGACTTCAATATTTTGACCAAAACGGCACGTACGGTTCGTGGCATTGGCGAATATTGACAAAGAACATAAATGGCTTGAAAAATTAGGGGTAATCGGAAAAACTGATTATAGTCCCTGTACCAGCCCGACTATATACCTAAAAAAGAAAAACAACAAGATAAGGGTCTGTGCAGATTATTCAACAGGACTAAATTTTTGCGCAATTAAATGGGGGTTGGATATTTTCAGAGTTGGATTTATTGGAGGCCTACCTGCAAATACCAGTTGATGAAAAGTATGCTTGAATACTAATGAGTAACCCACAAAAAGGGCTTTTTAAATTCATTAGATTACCTTTTGGAATAAAGGTAGCACAAGCAATATTCCAGCAGGTGGCGGATATGTGGTGCATTCAGTAAGTTTCCAGACTTTTTTTGTACAGGCATTTAAAATTGTCATAGACTCTTGAAAATTCAGTATGTTATTGCTATACATCTTATGAGATGACTGACCAATTTTTATGATTTCAGGTCCAAAGGAACAGCTACAGCAGCAATTGGAATACACCCTACTAAAGCCTGATTATCACAGCTGGTGAATTTCAAAATTGCAATCTGGACGTGATGACACGTTAGAAGAACAATATGCAATACAATTGTGTTTTAAACTTGGAAAAAATACCACAGAATCGTATGGAATACTTCAGACTGCTTTTCCACCATCTTGCATGAATCAAGCATCAGTTTTTGAGTGGCATAAGAGATTCAAGGAAGCCAGGGAGTCTGTGAGGGATGATGAGAGGTATGGGAGGTGTAAGGAAGTCAATACACCACAGTTGATTGGCCAAAGGGTTAGGGTTAGGGTTACTATGTTGAGGTTTTAAAGAAGTTCAGGAAGAGATTCCGTTGGAAGAGGCCAACACTCTTCAAATCAGCTCAGTGGCATTTCCACCAGGACAATGCACCAGTCCACAACTCGATCCTTGTCACAGACTATTTGACCAAGATGGCCATCAAGACAGTTCCCCATCCTCCCTATAGTCCAGACCTTGCTCCCTGTAACTTTTGGTTATTCCCTAAGCTCAGAGGCTGTCGTTATGAGACAATTGAGGAGATGAAAGAGGCTGTGACGAAGGTCATTGACACACTCACACAAGAGGACTTCCATGGGTCCTTCCAGATGTGGTTGGAGCGGTACAACAAATGCATTGCAGCCTGAGGAGATTACTTCGAAGGGAACTAGAGTTTCATGTGTGTATTATCAATAAAAGTGCCGATACAAAAAAAGTCTGGAAACTTATTTAATGATCCTCGTACCATGCTCAGTGGGCTAGACTTTACGATGATATATTGATAAAAAGAAGAATATGCAAGACATGTAAAGGAAGTTTTCTAAAAAATAAATGAGTTTGGATTAAACTGAGTATTGAAAAATGTGGATTCTTTTTACCAAAAATCAAGTATTTGGGACAGATCATAGACAAAAATTGTAGGAGGTCTGATCCTAGTTGTGCAAACACAATAAAGAACATGCCTGCTCCTACAAATGTATCATCCTGACAATCATTTTATGGGTTAGTTTATTATTATAACAATTACATTCCAAATATGCACACACTAAAAGCACCTTTCAGCAAACTTCTTAAAATAGACATGAAGTGGCACTGGTCAGTTGATTGTTAAAAAGCTTTCAATAACTTAAAGACAGTATTGATGTCGGATCTAATACTCACACATTACAACCCTAATAAGGAGGTTTATGTGGCAAGTGATGCTAGTAATCTGGGTTTAGGGGCCATACTCTTACACAAAGAAAAAGATGGTCAGTTAAAGGATGTACATCATGTTTTGAGTACTTTGCTCCCAGCAGAAATTAATTATTCACAAATTCAAAAAGAATGGTTAGGCCTGATATTTGCTATTAAGAAATTTTAAAAATATATACATGGAAGAGAGTTCATTCTTCAAACTGACCACTACCCTCAACTGTCCATATTCAGCTCAAAAAAAGGAATTCCTACACATTCAGGTAATCACCTACAAAGATGGGAACCATCTTGTTAAATTACTCTTTTAAAATGGAGTTTCTACCATCTAAGAAAATACTACACACTGATGGTTTGTCTAGATTAATTCCTAAAATAAGAGAACCATTAGAAGGTTCACTGAGTTCCGAAGTGGATATCAAAAACATTCTGTATAACACAGTAAAAGAACTACCAGTTACTTTGGAAAAAATAAGGTTCAAAGGAAAATTTGATAAATTCATTACAGAGAAAAAGAATGAGATAATGGACCCGAAGAAAAATAAATCAAATAATATTTTTCTATATGTAACGGTATATAGTTATATGGAGATTGGGTGGTGATAGCAGCAGTTTTAACAAAAAAATCTTGATGGATTTTCATATCAGACATCCAGGAATATCAAAAATAAAAGCTCTCATTGGTATGGCATGGACAAGGAAATTAGAAATCTGGTAAAATCTTGCAAAAACTCTATTTTGGTGGCCAAGGTGCTACCTGTGAAATCCAATCCCTGCCCAAAGACTGATAAGCCATGGTCAAGTTTACACATTCACTATGTCAGCCCAGTAAAGGAGACATTACTTTATTGTGGTAAACAGCTTCACAAAGTGTCCGGAAGTTTTTAAATGTAAAACGCTAACCAGTGGTTTGGTTTTATGGCTTATCAACCTTTGTAGATTATTTAACGCCAAATCTATTTTTATGTGAATAATCAGTTCTATATCAAACAATTCAGTTTAGCATAAGTACACAGTTTAATTGTCAAAAACATTTCTATTTCAAACTATTCAAGCAGTTATATATAACAATTCAGTTTAGTGTAAGTACAGTTTCAATGTCAAAAACAGTTGAATTTCAAATAATTCAGTTTAGCATAAGCACGCAGTAAGTACAGTTTAATTATGAAAAAGATTTCTATTTCGAGCTATTCAGTTTAGTCAAGCAGTTCTAATTCAGCTAAGTATAAGTACAGATTTTGTTTACACACAGTAGTGTCATGATAGATTTTTTACACAAACTATTCGCCAGATTTGGCATACAAGAAACTATCGTGTCCAACAACACAACGCAGTTTTCATTGAAAGATTTTGAAAGTTTTTGCAAAATTCATTCAACTGTTCACTTAACATCTCCATCCTATCACCCAAGGTCAAATGGAATGGCAGAAAAATTTGTTGATATATTCGAGAGAGCAATTAAGAAGGCAAACAGAACTGAAACCATAAATGAAGAATTACAAAAATTTTTGCCCATACATCACATAACACCTCATGTAAATGCAAGTTCTGAAATAGCCCCGGCTGAATTCATGATTGCAAGGAAAATTCATTCAGTATTTGATAGACTGCGACCTACAGAAAAAATGGATGAAAGAAAAATAACAATGATAAATATTACAACCCAGGCGAAAAAATATATTTCAAGAATTATAAATCTAGAAAAGCAATGTGGGAAGAAGGAACCATTGATAAAAGAATTGGCAAAATATTGTACTTGATAAAACATCCAAAATAAGTGATTAAGAGACATTTAAATCAAATAAATAAAAGATATACAGCAGACATAGATCAACACAAGGAGGAACCGATGACAGTGATTTATGATATGTTTGACATATCTATGCCTCAACCAGTACAACAGAATCAATCAAATAAGTGAAAATGAATTGCAACGGGTACTTTGGAAATTGACCCTAAAAGACAGAAATATGTCGTCCAAAGGACATAAAATTTCAAAAGGGAGATATTGTAGAGTGGCTAAACACCCCTTTAGCACTCTACCAAATGGACTTGCCATAAATAGTCTATGATTAAAGACTTTGCAGGTTGATTTAATAAGCTGATTAATATTCGGATTGATCTTACTCCGTTTGGCTATACATCATTTTGGCCCTCCTCTATTTCTTGTAAATTCTCTTGTTAATTGTTTGTAACTTATTGTACTGTGTCTTTTGTATGTATCCATTAGAACCAGATACTGAATGAATATATTAAGCACTCAATCTTCTCTGTATATCATTTACCTCAACGATACAACATATGCAATAGAACCATGTGCAAAGATTATTTATATTCAATAGGACCATGTGGAAAATTATTTATATTCAATAGAACCATGTACAAAAATTATTTGTAATCAACTGGACCATGTGTAAAAATTATTTATATACAATAGGATGCTGTACAAAAATTATATTTATTCAATAAGACCATGTGCAAAAATTATTTGTATTCAGTTCGACAATGTGCGATAATTATTTGTATTCAATAGGACCCTGGGCAAAAAAAAAATTATATTCAATAGGACCATGTGCAGAAATAATTTGTAATCAATTGGACCATTTGCAAAAATTATTTGTAATCAATAGGACCATGTGCAAAAAACCTCTTCAGTAACAACTAGACAAAAAACTATTAATATGAACATACCATACAATGATTGCAATTTCTTAACATCTAGCCATAAAATAACCTGAGACAAGTTTACATGCCATTTAAATTAATCATGTATCCTATCATCATATAATGTTGTTAGTTTATATTGGCTATCATATATTGTTCATACATGTGTTAATTGATTATGCCTTTGTATCATTTTTGTTATTATATGTAAGTAAAGTTGGTGACCATAGTCAAAGGCGACCAGAAGGCTCCCTTTTCAATAGCTACTTCACCGAGGTGTAGGAGAGGGCGCTACTCCTTTCCCTGGATTGCTCCACTTTACCTTTGATATGTACCTTGTATTAGTGAGTGTTAAGCAAGGAGGTATCAAGTACCATTTTTAAAGTCTTTGGTATGATACGACCTGGGAGTGAACCTAGGTCTTCTGGACCATTGGCAAACACTCTACGTAATACAATATTGTTATATCATAGATATTATTATACAATATTCCTATATTCTGGTATTATATAATTGTTTCATTATATATCTTATTATATGTGGTGCATTCAATAAGTTTCTAGACTTTTTTTGTACAGGCATTTAAAATTGTCATAGACTCTTGAAAATTCAGTATGTTATTGCTATACATCTTATGAGATGACTGACCAATTTTTATGATTTCAGCTTCAAATGAACAGCTACAGCAGCAATTGGAATACACCCTACTAAAGCTTGATTATCACAGCTGGTGAATTTCAAAAATGCAATCTGGATGTGAGGACACTTTAGAAGAATGATATGCAATAAAATTCTGTTTTAAACTTGGAAAAAATGCCACAGAAACATATGGAATGCTTCAGACTGTTTTTCGACTATCTTGCATGAATCAAGCATCAGTTTTTGAGTGGCATAAGAGATTCAAGGAAGCCAGGGAGTCTGTGAGGGATGATGAGAGGTATGGAAGGAGTAAGGAAGTCAATATACCAGAGTTGATTGGCCAAATGGTTAGGGTTAGAATTACTTTGTTGAGGTTTTAAAGGAGTTCAGGAAAAGATTCTGTCGGAAGAGGCCAACACTCTTCAAATCAGCTCAGTGGCATTTCCACCAATGCACCAGTCCACAACTCGATCCTTGTCACAGACTATTTGACCAAGATGGCCATCGAGACAGTTCCCCATCCTCCCTATAGTCCAGACCTTGCTCCCTGTAACTTTTGGTTATTCCCTAAGCTCAGAGGCTGTCGTTATGAGACAATTGAGGAGATGAAAGAGGCTGTGACGAAGGTCATTGACACACTCACACAAGAGGACTTCCATGGGTCCTTCCAGAAGTTGTTGGAACAGTTCAACAAGTGCATTGCAGCCAGAGGAGATTACTTCGAAGGGGACTAGAGTTTCATGTGTGTATTATCAATAAAAGTGCCCATACAAAAAAAAGTCTGGAAACTTATTTAATGATCTTCATACATACATATATATATATATATATATATTCTGGTATAATATAATTGTTTCATTATATATCTCATTATATAATGATTCTGCAGTCTTTTGTTGCTTCTTTTATTCTTAATCTCTTATTTTACTTGAAAATAAACACTATTCAACATCTGTTCCATCTTGAAATGCTTTCAGTTAATGTTCTGTTTAAATCTATATTTATAAAAGGCTATAACTATTTCAACAATCAATGTTAAACAAAGTCTAGATAAGAAAAAAAATGTTTAAAATTTAGGAAGATAAGAGAAGCAGTTGAAAAGAAATTGCTGAGATATGAATTCTAGAAAAAACTGATAGCTGACATCTTAATGAGTTTTCTTTACCTCTAATTAAAAAAAAATCTATTTAAACTTGAAACTAAAAACCATGAGTATAATTCTGTGGTATAACCATTAAACCATTCCTCAACTCTTGATGCATGTGTGAAGTCAAGCATACCAACTAATAGATTTATATTTGCACATTTATTCATGCATATACAATCTAATAGTAAAGCCAAAAATGAAAAGCCGTTGTCCTCTCTGCTTCTCATTTTGTTTCTTAAATCCTATTTATATAGGTGACATTAATGTTCATGGGAGTCAGTTCCTGTTCATCTAAATTACATATGCCTTTTGCAACCAAGTATATCATATAGTCTTGCTTGTTATTAACACTATTCTAATAACATCAAGGCTTTCAGATTATTATCTCCATCTTACTTGACACCTACTCAGTGGCTGAAATGATAATCAATTTATCTTTGAAGCCATTAAGCAATACTGTGAGCTTGTATTCAAGTATGGATTTCATACACACACACACACTCACACACACAAACTTTATTTTGTCAGTAAATCTCTTATTAATTCCTGACCAATGACAATGCATTTTCTCTTGATTTTTCAATGTATTTCAATTCAAATTTTTATTAATGTATTTAAATCGTACATAGATGCATCAATAAGCCTTATAAAGAAAACAGCATTTATCTTACAAAATAATCTCCTTACTTGTCAATGCACTTAATATAATACTTCCTAATAGAATTCAACAGTAATTGAAAACTTCAGATTAAAATCCACCTTGCAAATATGACAGAATTTTTGTAATGGCTATCATCATAGGAAATGGATTTAGCATCCTGTGTTCAAATCCTGGCTTAGACTGTGTGCTTTTCACTAATGCTCTTGTCAAAGGCATTCATCTAACTGTTCTCCCATCTATGGGTAAATAGTTGGATAGACTGAATTCTTTAGCCTTGGGTAGGCAACCAGTCTAGGAGAAAGAAAGTATTAAATTCAGATCAACTGTACTCCACTTAAAAATTGACCTTGTATCTCAGCCTGCTCATGGTGGAGGCTGAGATCTTGATTAGTCACTAGATCTATGATAACACCATTCTCTCAGTAAGACTTGCATTAATTCCTGATCATTGACCATACCTTTATCTTTATTTCAGTTATACTTCTGTTAGAAAATTATTTACAAAAATCAATGGTTAGAAGTATTAGAATACAACAGGACTTGGGAACTATCCAATATTTGGAATGTTGGTAAAAGAGCAAAAGAAATCAAAGAATGTGTTGATTATTTCCCTTTATCTGGAGTTGTGTACCCTTGATAACTATAAATAACCACCATCTTGGATTAGCTCATGCTGACTCAGTTCTTTTTTTGCAGAAAGGGTGAGGTTTCTTTATTTCAAATTGTTCAGATTGAACTAGATGTAAAAAAAATGCTTTCTTTATCTCAAATCAGCCCACTGCTCCTAGCTACACAAAATATCAGGGAAGTAGAACCTGACTAGGAATGTTGCAGTAAATGCTTATTCATTAATTTAACTGTATTATATGGTCAAATCTACAACAGCATGATGTTTACTAAGTCATATGATCCACAATATGAATTAATTGGTTGTGATTAGTGGCATGTAGTACCTTCATTCAAGCATGTCATCTACTTTATTGGCTGTGGGTTGTGATTTGTAATGTTTAAGGGCTGGATCCATGACCCTGATGCCAAATAATCATGTGACCTACAACTCTCACTTCATCCAATCAGAAACCCTTATCAGTTGGATCTGAAGAATAGGCAGATTGCATCTCTGCAAAGAGGTAATACACCATCTACCAATGAATGTTCTGGATATGACACTAAACTATCTGATGGTGAGGCTCTTGTTCCAGAACTTTGGGGAATGTGGAGTATCCCCTCATTACCATCACCCTCAGGTCCACTTTGACTCGAATTGCTAATACCTGTTAGGGTCACATCTATGGGTCAAATAGAAATATTTAATCATTTATTATACTTGAAACCATTTTACTGTGTGCAAATAAATGACTGATGTTAGTATTACATAGCAATGCTTGGAACCATTTAATTGTGTGCAAACAAATGAATAAGGCTGCTTATAATTATTAGTGTTAAATAGCAGTAATTGAAACAATTTAACTGTATGCAAACTCTGGGTGGGTGATTGAAAATTGATCACCTGATCTCAGAAGGTTTTTCCCCCTGGTAGTTCCTGTATAGCCGGGTTGAATTTATTGCTTGGCACCTAAGGTATCCTAAAAGAGGAACATAGATGAGACCAAGCATTTTTTGGATTAGCCATGTTATAAAATGACCTTGTGTCAAAATCTGACTTGGTGAGAAGTCTGTTAAACATCCTCTTTATTCCAGCCTTGACAACAGGCATACACCAGTGTGTGCATCTCCTAACATGGATGGGTGACTTTTGCCCCAAGAGTCTTCATGTAGTACCACACACAATAACATGCTTTTACATAAATCTTCATACAGTATTCATTCTATAAAGGACTCTTCAACTACTAGATAGAACTTTCTCTCCATAATGTACTCTTTGTATTTTATCTAATTCCTGTATCCATTCTGTTTGCTTAGACAGTTAATGTGTTGTCAATTTGTAGTAAAATGTTTTATATTGTTTGTCACAGGTAAATATTTATCTATAATACATTTCCTCTGCTACAAGTGTCTGAATTGTATTTCTCATTCTCTTGATAATTGTGGCAGTGTGTTTTGATACTCAGAGACAACATATATATGTAGACGAAGCTTCAAGTCATCAATACCAAAGCTCACTCGATCCTATCCTTCAACCCTAAATAGATTCTATAGTGTTGAAAGTATGGATATTGAAACTGACAACATAATTACAAATCTCTAACTAATAGATATATACAAAAAATATAAGATACTATAGTGAGAGAAGAAACTTATCTCCTGGATCAAAGGGCATAAGACTATGCCTTGCATGTCAAGCAGTAAAAAATATGTTCATTTCTGGAGGCAGAAGTTATAGTGGGCCAATCTTGTCTCTCATGAGAAGAGGTCTACCATGCATGTAAATTTCTATATGCCGGAACTTGCATAAAAGAGCATGCCAGCAGCAGGAGGGGTGTTGTTGTTGTTCTTCGCGGACTGCTTTTTTGACTGACATAACGAACGAGTTGATCAGAGGTATACTGAGGAAGGGCTGCTAGGCATGTGTTGTTATTTTTAGTCAACTGAAGCTACAACAGTAGGGAAAACAAATCACGGAATCCATTTCCTTCTGTTATACAATTACTTGTCCTGACTGTCTAGTAATTCAACAACCAGTAACTACAGATACATTTATGAAAAAAAGATCATCTACAATGCATATGCCAGTGAAGCAAATTTTATGTACTAACCTTTGCCTTACACTCGAACAATTTGTTTAAAAACAAAAAAATATTTGCCAACAATCTATTTACTTACAAATCATTATATATATATATATATATTACTTTATTACCAAGAAGGGTTGATATGCCATTAAATACCAACCAATTATGTCATGTCACTGAATATGAGAAATGTGTTCTTTGACCATCTTTGATCAAGCCAAATTGCTGAAGATATTTTCATGATTTTTTAATGCATAATGCACAGATTGAATGCTGAAACTTTTGGTCAATAATTGGAAAATTTGGTTCTTAGTTATTGATATATCCTGAGGTGGCAATAATATAAGGATAATCAAGAAATAGTATTCGGTGAAAGGAAATAAAAGAAATAATATGTACTATGGGTTTAAATAAATAAAGAAGTGGTTTATTGTATTATTTACAGAGAGAGTGTTAGTTCTTCACGTGTTCTGTCCAGGGTGTTTCTCTGTCTATCTCCGTGTATGTCTGTCCGGTGACCGGTGATATAGTTCCTCATTTAAACTTTTCCGGTGGTGATTACCTATCTCGCCATAACATCTCCCCCAAGCCAATTTTTCCCTGGAGAATTTGGCTTAATACCGTTTGTTTTTAGGTCTGGGGCTCAGCCGGTTGACTTTTCTTTTTACCCTGGTACTTTTTCTCCTCAACATTGTTTGAGGGGGTGGAATTGGTGATGAAACTGGTACTCTCGGACCTGGAGTAGAAGATACCACTCTTGGAGTAGGTTGTGTTATGGGTAGAGGAACATTAAAAGAGTCATATAATACCTCCAAGGGCAGTTCATTATCTTCTGCCTGTTTGTAGTCATCAGTGTGTCGAGGTCTTAGCTGATTTATATGCCTGCGACAGTCAAATTTACTACTTCTTACAGAATATAGCACGTGTCCAATTCTTTTCATAATAATCCCCTCTTCCCAAAAGCTTTTCCCAGTCCTATAGTTCAAGAAGAGTATTTTGTCACCAGGTTTGTAGAACCTTGTCGAAGGATTTTCTCTTGTTGCTGTTGTCTTGTTTGTATTTGGTAAAATCCTGTCAAATATGGATCTGATTTTTCGAGCGAACATTAGTTCAGCTGGTGACAAACCGGCATTAGTGTTCGGGTTAGGAGTGATCCTATACACAGATAGAAAATTTTCAAGACTCTTCTCATCAGTGTCCATGCCTCGGTTTTTCTTCAAAGCTCTTTTGAACGTGTCCACAAATCTCTCTGCGAGACCATTTGACCTTGGATGGTATATTGCAGTTGTTAAATGTTCAATGGATAGGGCCTTGCAGAATTCTTCAAACTCTTTGCTGGTAAATTGGGTGCCATTGTCGCTGACAATAGTTTTAGGCACTCCAAAACGACTGGAGAGAAGTCTTAGTGCATCTATAGTACTCGTTGATGTCGGATGTTTACACTTAAACACTTCCGGCCATTTTGTGAAACTGTCAACGACTACTAAGAAATAATGACCATTCAAAGGACCTGCATAGTCAATGTGTAACCGGGTCCACGGTGTATCCGTCTTCGGCCACGGTTGTATTTGTACAGGTGGTGCCTTTGCTGCTAGCTGACACCCTTGACACTCTCTTACGATTTTTTCAATGTCCCGGTCCATCCTAGGCCAATACGTATATCCACGCATTAAGGCCTTCATTCTGGACATGCCTGGATGACCACTATGGAATTCTTTTAGAATCCTCCTCTGTAGTGTGGTCGGTATGACGACTCTGTCCGCATACATTAAAGTCTGCGAACAAATAGAAAATGGTGAAATTTTCAAGTCTTTCTTCGACTGTTCGTTTAACTGCACCTGTTTTTTCATTTTTACAATGAATTCATCTGTTTCTGCTGCTTTGTTGATGTCATCTAGAGTCACTGGTAACTCTCGAATCGTGTTGCACAGCAGTCCGGAGAGTTCTTTTTTCTCTCTCAATGCAGCTATCACTGTGTCCTCTAAAGGTTCTGCACACTTTCGAATAAGTCTGGAGAGTCCATCTGCATGTCCAATATTTTTGGATGAAATGTACTCCATTTTAAAATTATAATTCAACAGAATTATGCTCCATCGTTGAAGTCTGTTTGCAGTGTGAGTGGGTATGCCTTTTTTAGAGCCAAAAATAGTCAACAAGGGTTTGTGGTCAGTCTGCAATGTAAAAATCCTGCCATGAATGAATCTGTGGAATTTTTTAATTGCATAAATGATTGCCAAACTTTCTTTTTCAATTTGAGAATAGTTTCTTTCTGCAGGCAAAAGTGATCTAGATGCATGAGCAATTGGCTTCGTTGATCCATCTTCAAGTCTATGGAGAAGTACTGCTCCTAATCCGTAGTCACTTGCATCCGATGCCACAATCAATTCCTTCTGTGGATCAAAGTGTGCCAGTGCTAAATCTGATAGCAGGCATTTCTTAATCTCTTCAAATGCATTTTGGCACTCTTTTGAACAAATCCACTTTTGTCTCTTTTTTAACAATTCGTTCAATGGTGCTCTCAACTTATGCATTTTTGGGATATAAATAGCATAATATTGTGCTAAACCCAAAAAAGATTGTAACTGGGCAACATTGTTAGGTGCTGGCATCTTCTCAATGGCTTCTGTTCTCTGAGGATCCGGTCTTCTGCCTTGGCTGTCAATGATTTGACCAAGATATTTTATTTGTTTTAAGAAAAATTCACATTTTTCAGCACTCAATTTGAAGCCGAATTCCTCAATTCTTTGGAAAACTGTTCTGATGTGTTCCTTATGTTCCTGTACATTTTTACTCTTTACAAGAATGTCATCCAAATATGCGATTGCAAAACCTAAATCGGCAAGCATTGTGTCCATTATTTGCTGAAATAACGCGGGAGCTACTTTCAAACCAAAAGGAAGCCTTTTGAGTCTGAAGAGTCCAAAATGGGTATTAATACACAAATACTTTGAACATTCTTCACTGACTTTTACCTGAAGGTAAGCCTCAGATAAATCAATTTTGGAGATAATTTTACCTCCATTCAGCTTTATAAAAATGTCTTCAGGGGATGGGAGTGGATAACTATGATCCATCAGACAGTCATTAAGGCCTGTAGAAAAACCGGCGCATACCCGAATCTTCTTGTTTTTCTTTTTAACATACACAGTGGGGCTTGCCCACTCAGAATAGTCAACTTTTTCGACTACACCATTTTCCTGCAGTCTTTGCAGTTCAATTTCAATATCTTCTTTTGTAGAAAAAGGCACGTTTCTTTTTGGTTTAAAAACAGGTTTCACATTTTGTTTTAGTTCAAAATTCACTTTGGTCTTAGTGCACACACCTAACCCCTCAGAAAAAACCCTGGGGAATTCACTTTTTAAGACAGTAAGAAAATCCTCATTTTGTTTAGAATTTTTCTTTTCAGATACACTAACACAGTTACAAAATGAATTTATGGGTAGCTCCCATCATCATCATATCGCGCTGGTAGCACGGATATCCCTGACCCTCTCTCGCCACTCCTCCCTATCGTTCATCGCCCTAGGTAGGTCTTCAGGACAACATCCCGTATCCTCACATAGCTGCTGAATGTACGTTCGTGCTGGTCGTCCTGCTTTTGCGCGGCCATGAGTGGGGATCCATAAGAGTACATCTCTTATGAGTTCATCTCTGCTTCTCCAGCAGTGTCCTGCATGTCTGGTTCGTCTAACTTGAATAGTTTTCGTGATAGGGGGCAGGTGGCCGTACAGTTGGTGTCTTGTGGGGTGTTGCTGCCAGGACTTGTTCAGGATTGCACGCAGCATTCTTGTGTAATTGCCATCTAGCTTCTTCTCCAGCCGTTTTGTTAGCGTCCATGTAGTGCATCCATATAGCAGTATCGATGTGACCGCTGCCTGGAAGAAACTGCGTTTCATTTTATCGGTTAGGTCTGATTTCCATATAATCGATAGCCTATTGATAGCTGTCCATGCTTTCGTTCACCTCGTTTTGATGTCCTTTTCGGTTGATTCGACGCTGCTTCCTAGGTATGTGAATTTGTCTACTAGTTTAAGAGGGGTTCCTTCTAGAGTGGAGATGTCCCCCGTTTGGTTATAGCACATATATTCCGTTTTGTGTGCATTAACATAGAGGCCTATGCTTGCTGCTGCTCGTTCCAAACTATGCAGAAGTGTTTCGGCTTGGTCAGGTGTATTTGCCAGTATCGCTATGTCATCGGCGTAGTCGGCGTCGGTAATTGTTGTTGCAGAGTACCGATCCAATCAATAACGAAGAGGCAAGAATTTATACCTGGAACAACTGACACTTTTGAAGAAAAAGTTTTCAATCCAAGAGATACACTGCAATTAAACTCTCCTTTGAATTTTAATCTCTTTCCGGATACTCCTTTGGCAATTTTAGACGTTTTTTCCAGTTTTGGACACCCAATCTTCTTCCAAGTCACTTCGTCGATAATCGAAATATCGCTACCTGTATCCAAAAGTAGCTTAACTATGTGACCATTTATTTTGGTATTGACAAATTTTCGTTTACCCCCTTGTCTCACTTCTTCTTTTGACAACACTACATTTACTTTAGACTTAAATTTTTGTCTTTGTTTATTTTGTTTAGTTCAGCACTGGGAGGCTCGGTGTCCAACTAAACCACATTTCGCACAAGGTTGGTCTTTAAAAGGGCAATTTTTTCTTAAGTGCGAACCCGCACAGCTCCAACATTCAAAACTTTTTCCTTTGTTCTTGAGAAAATTTTTTTGTTTCATTACTTGGACCTGGGATGTAATTTTTCCCTCTATCCTAGTAGTGTCCCTTTTCACATTTATCAACTTCTGACATTCTTCTGTCACTTTTTGTAAGTTCATTTCTGGATCTTGCTCCATAATTGATAAAATTCTTGACCTCAAATCCTTGTCCCTCGGTGCTGTCAGTCCCTGGACAAATATGTAACACTTAAACATGTCAACTGATAGGTCTTTCAATTTAAATAGTTCACACAGGGCGTTGACTTTACCCGCATATGTGACAATATCATCAGTTTCTTCTTTTTGCGTGTTTAAACATTTATATCTTGTATGAAAAAGGCTGTCTCTTTCACCAAATATCGAGCACAACATTTTAACAGTTTCTGAAAAAGAAATATCTTCTGGTTTCTTTGGCAAAATCAAATTTGTAAATTTTGTATTTTCCTCCGTACCCAATTTCTGAAGTAGGAGTGTGATTTTTTCTTCGTCAGACCATTTCTTACATCTTTTTGTAAAAATCGTCTCGAACCTCCGATAATAGGCGGGAAAGGTGTCGCCTCGTTCTGCGTCATATTTGAATTCAGCTAGTGAGTAAGCTATACCCTCTGCCGAAAAAAATCTAGACGCATTATCATTAGTTTTTTGTGACAAAATATTTTCACAAAATAGTCGGTTATCTGTAGTTTGTTGTATGACAAGTGCTTCAAAACGCTCTTGTTGAACCAACATCTGTTTTTGAAAGTCAATTTGGGCTTTTTGCTGGGCGACTAAACTCTCGGTTAACGTTTTCGTCAATGCTGCTATTTGTTCCAAAGCCATTTTTTTTTTTTTTTTTTTTTTTTTTTTTTAAATGCACAAATATCAAGTCAACGTATACATAAAATTTTGTTCTAAAAAGAAGATGTCCGCCTTCAACGCTTTCGTTACGAAAATAATTTGTCAATACTGAGAAATGTTCAGAAAACTCACCGTACAAAATATCGACACTTTACCAATTTCAAGTGCTCCTTTCCGTCTTTTTCAAATACACGTAAACGTAAGAAAAAACAGTTCCCACAGCACAGTCTTTTTTTTAGTAAATGAATTTACTGAGTTCGTATTTCGTCTTCGTCATCAATTGATATATCCTGAGGTGGCAATAATATAAGGATAATCAAGAAATAGTATTCGGTGAAAGGAAATAAAAGAAATAATATGTACTATGGGTTTAAATAAATAAAGAAGTGGTTTATTGTATTATTTACAGAGAGAGTGTTAGTTCTTCACGTGTTCT
Organism: Sepioteuthis lessoniana; assembly: GCA_963585895.1. Lineage (NCBI taxonomy): Eukaryota > Metazoa > Mollusca > Cephalopoda > Myopsida > Loliginidae > Sepioteuthis > Sepioteuthis lessoniana. The sequence continues at coordinate 6,736,927 of OY757906.1, forward strand.
GTCCAGGGTGTTTCTCTGTCTATCTCCGTGTATGTCTGTCCGGTGACCGGTGATATAGTTCCTCATTTAAACTGTTCCGGTGGTGATTACCTATCTCACCATAACAGTTATTAATTTTTCCCTAACAACAAAAATATCTACTTTATTACAGCAAAAAGAGTTAAAATGAAAGAGTATTGATAAAGTCAATGTGCAGTAATAAGTCAACCCAAGATCTCTCTATTTATTTGTCACTGCCTCCCACCAGACAGGACTTGACGCAAGATCAAAAACCCAAAGGCTGATTAAAGTGGGGATAAAGGGGAGGGGGAGGTCAAGAACGAGCCAAGACTCGAACCCTGCTGGTTTATGCTGCTCAACAGCTCACTTGGTGCAATGTGAGCCTGATGAGCCAAGCAGTTTCACGAACCCAAATTTGGGTCCGGGCATGTATGCCGGGTTTTGGCTTGAACTAGACAGCAAGGCCTAGTGCCATACATAGGTTCCTTGAGAGCATCCGAAGATCTCTCTAATGAATTAAAATGTGTACTTTTAAAATGAGGAGGTACTTGTAGCATAATAGCCATTGTCATTAGAAGTTTAAATCTTGGTCGAGACTTTGTATTTCATATAGTGCTAGTACCTTTTGGAAAGATATGAATCCAACTATTTTCTCTATAGCTATGGGTAAAAAATAGGGCAGACTGAACTCTTTAATTTTGGCTATCTTTTTGACCTTGTTTTTTACCCTACTCAAAGCTGAGGGGTTGAGTAAATACAACTTTTAGGTTAATGCTACCTTTTTATCAATCAATGATGTTTGAAATACTTATTCATATAGAAGTCACTGCCCTAATGTGTAGAATTAACAACAAGAATAACAACACATACCGGCTCAGTGGTTCCAGCTAGCATCAAGCTGACAGACAAAAAATAAAATGGGCGGTAACTCAATACCAAGCCGGTAACACGACTGAAGAAAGCCAGTATATATATATATATACACTGATATACCCATTCACTGGGCCAGCAACCAATCACTGTCCAGAGAATGGACTTAACCACTTGCAAATAATGGAATGCTCCAATGTCCATATAATTTCACTTCAACTCGTAAGTCATTGCTTTTATGCAAATGAATGTTGACTCATAGCTACCGAGCTTTACAAAAGAATACCAATAATTAATACACTTTGGATAAATTCCACCCAGTATTCTTCATAATGGTATTTGTAAATCAACTGTAATATAGGAGGATAGGATTTATATACTTCCACCATCATAGTAGGATGTGATATAAGGAAGTGACCCTCCTGGATGGGTAGTTGCAAACATTAAACAAGGTGCCTCCAGGGATTAATTTGGCAATAAACCTTTTTCTTGCTCTTCTCGATGCAGGAGAAGGTGTTGTCTGGAGAGGTGGTCTTCCAAGGTAGGACTAATTACTTTGAGCCAAAATCTATATATATGAATTTGGTAACTTATAGGAAGGTGCTTATATAATATAAGTCTACTGTATATACAGAAAAAACTTATTAGCTTTTACATACACCATTTTTTTATGAGTCAATCAGGAATTTTAAAGCCTTCTGCAATATTATTGCTAAAGATAGAATTCAGTAGCCTCAATATATCGTGACTGACAATAGAAAAGCAAAATGATTGGACGATATTATAGAGGGAATTGTGGAATATCAAAGCCAACATAAAGATTAATGGTAGTGAAGATGCAATAAAGAATGCAAGTGAAAACATTTAGTGATTTTTTTTTTTTCCTAAGCTCATATGATTATCTCTATTATTTTCATTGTCTCATCTCTTTGGCCATATATTATTTTCTGAATACCACCTGTTGACATTGTATTAGTTATTTCTATTTGAATAATTTAGATATTACTAGGGGTGGGTATCTTCTATAAAACTAATGAACCTTAAGTTTCAGGGCCCTTTTGTTTAAAAGTTTGGGGTGTGAGAGGGATAGGGTTATTTTTTTGTCTTTTTAAAAATAATTTTGTAATGCTCATTTTTGCTTAAAAAGAAGAGAAAATAATTGACAGACAACAAAAGCATAAGTACTCCATTCAACCAAAATAACATATTAACAAAAAATAGGACAAACAAAAGATAGCTACTATACATACACTGCCAGCCAAATTATTACTGAAAAAGTCTTTCTCACTGAAGTCCATCTGACTGATTGTCATTCAACTAATGTCTACTGACTAAATGTCCCATGCTAATAACATGGTACCTCTGTTTATATTATCTAGAAGACTGCCACTTCCATCCAGTGGCAATCTGTGTTCAGTCGTCAGTGTCTTATTTTATTCCTATATGACAAATAATAATAATAATGATATAGTGTAATCCAACAAAATTGGCCACTCAAACTTTGTTGCTTTGATTCTTATCAAGGTTGAAGCTTAAAAGCCCCCCAAAAATAAGTCTACTACAGGATATTACTACTCTTTTAACCAACACTTCTGAGATGAAGAATAATCATTTTTAATATGAGGTGTGATAAAAAAGGATTTTGATACTGAAACATTTTTATATGAGATGTGTTTAAAAAGGATTTTGAAACTGAAACAGTTTTATATGAAATGTGTTTAAAAAGGATTTTGATACTGAAACATTCTTATATGAAATGTGTTTAAAAAGAATTTTGATACTGAAACATTTTTATATGAGATGTGCTTAAAAAAGAATTGATACTGAAACATTTTTATATGAGGTGTGATAAAAAAAGGATTTTGATACTGAAACATTTTTATATGAAATGTGTTTAAAAAGGATTTTGATACTGAAACTTTATCAACACAAAAATTAGCAATGAAGGAAATATTTTCTTCAAAATAATCCTCTTGGCATTCAACATATTCCTCTGAGTTTTTTATTGGTCAAAGCACCTTTGAAGCTTCACTTTTGATATGATCTGAATCTGCATTGTTTGAATCTTTTTCACATTCTTCAATCTTAATATGAATTTTCAGTTTAGGAAACATTAAAAATTGGCAGAGAACTGGGTAAAGAAGGTCTGTTGACTATAGAGAGTGCTGCACTTGCACAATCCTGTGTTTTGCCCCAAAAATGCTGTTCAGAAAGTATCAAGACTGGCTTTTATTTTTGCAAATTAGCATGGATTTTCCTAAACTCCATCACTTTATCATACAAGTTGCACAGTGGTGCACATCTTAAATATTGAAAAATTTAAATCTTCAGTCTTGGTGATTTTTTTTATATCATATCTCATAGTCACAATGTTTCAGCTGCTGTACTCTTCTTCAGGTGTTTGTTATGGTCAGTAACCTTCTGGGAATTTCAAATCAAACACTTTATTCAGTTCATGGGCACATATTTTTCTCATTCTGTGCCCATGCTTAAAGAATACTTTGTATCAGTTAATTTGTCTTCTTCATACTCTTCTACTGAACAAAAGTAAACTGTTCATGCACTGGCTGACTCAAGGATTGAACTCATGAGCATCAGATAATTATATACACTTTAAACAATACTTAAATCCACCACACCATTGTCAAACAGTATTGATATATTTGTACTTGTGTCCTCATCTTGATTCCTAAAAAGACAAGAGAATACAATAGCCAAAACATTATGACTGTAACAACCAAGATGATAACACTATTATGTCTACATCTGAGTGTAATAGCTGTTACTCAGTCTGAACATTCATTTTTTATCTCATTCCCATGATATTTGAATTGATATTCTTTGATTCTCATTGGGTAAAAATGAAGAAACTGTCAATGTTTATTCAATATAGAAATTCATACTGTAAATATCAATACATAGATCAACCTTTAGGATTCCCATTTTTAATATAAGCTTTGTTTTTCTCATTGTATAAGACTATCCGAAAATTGGCTGACTACTTACTACCCCTCAATAGTTTTTGACTAACTATCCAACTGACTAGCAGAATGATGCTGTTAATTATACTTTTAGGTAACACAGTTTGGATTAGTTGAAACTTACACAGTTCATTTCAAATAATAACAAAATACTGTCAAATACTTTCCATAATAAACATGAAATATGTTTAGCATAAACATTATATGCACAAAACATGTTTAGCATCAACAACGCAGCATTTGTTATTTTACAGGAAATAACATCAATTCTAATTCATTTCGATAGGTATGTTTCATTTTATGTTTTTTATTTTGTTTCATTAATATTTGAGTGTTCAAAATGACATTTACTGAAGACATTTATTACACTGTTTTCTATTATCACTTATTACCAAAAAGACATCACTGATAAAGCATCTCATTGCATTCTCGAGATGTATTTTGCAAAACAGAATTCTGGTTGATCTAGTTATGTCTGGAAACAGACCAAATGACAACCAAAGAACAGAATTGATAACTACTAGAAAGACAACACCATGGGCAGGTTGAGTTAGCACTCCTACTTGCATCTTCTAAAAATAATAATGAACCATACTCCCAAGAGAGAGGGAGAATGGGATCTCTAACAAAACAGTACAAATGGCAACGATAATGTCATAACAGTTAAATGTTTCTGCGTAGAGGTGTGCACAAATGTATGAAGCCTAAAATTCATCAGGGCAAAATGAAAAGTCTGATTGAAAAACAAGGGCAGCACACAGGTACACCATGTGGTAAGTCAAAGAAGAAGAAGAGCCTTGAATCACTCCACAGTGCTTCATCCCTCCAAGCACCCGTATCATCTATGCCAGATACCAACCTGCTAGCAAATCAAGTGGCCTCCTGCTAACAGAAGAAAAGAATGGGAAAGATTTAAAGGCATAATTTAGATCATAACAGCTTTTAAAGGCAACATAGGCGTCTGCAGACATTAACAACTATAAATGCCATCTACACATCAGAAAGATTCAGATTTGTTAACACAGAACAGACACAGAATCCCTATAAAAAGAATCATAGGACAACAAAGATCCAGAAATTAAGGAGTAACATCAGAAATTAAAAACATATGAAAATGGGCAGTAAATTCCATCTGTTGCAAGACACCGTCAATATTAGAGTAAATAATTTACCTTGGCTCAATATGCAGCAAAGGAGGAAACTAATGGCATATATAGAGAAATTCAGGAAGTGCTCATGGTGTAATGGCTATTATTGTAGGAAATTGGCATGGTAACTTGAGTTCAAATCTTGGACAAGGCTGTTTACATTTCAAATAGTGCTAATACCTTTGGGAAAGAATGCATTCAGCTATTCTCCTTCCAGCTATGGATAAATAGTAGGTCAGACTGAATTCTTTAACCTTGCTATAACATCAGTCTAGGAAACTATAAACCTCTGCTTAAAAAACTGACCTTGTCTCACATACTGCTCATGTCGAGAAGTTAGTAAATAAAACAAGAGAAATTCAAAATGTTAGCATAATCAGATTTTATATTCAGTATATAAAACAACCCTTGTTTTTTTTTTTTTTTTAACGTTCAAATGCACATATATTTTGCTTTAAGACAAAGTATTCACTTCTTTTTATCAAGTCTAACAAAAGGTTTTTGATGTGTTATATAGTGGTTTACAAATGATAATAATCTGAAATAAAAGGCTTACTTTTCAATGCATGTTATTTTATAGATCCATTACTAGAAAATCTACTCTTGATTCTGTCATGTTCACTGATGTTTACTTGTGATAATTTCTAACACAAATCCTCAATGTTTCTTGTACCATGGTTCAGTGCACATTTGTCAGACCTTAATTGATTTGTTGAATAATGGAAACCAACTGATGTTGTTGAAAAGGAATCTTTAAATCAATGTGGCAAGCATACTTTACAAGCATGTTATTTACAGTTAATGAATAATGCTCAGGAAATCTGAATGGCAATTTTAGGAGTGACAACTTCATTCGGATTAAAAATCACAATCAACTTGTTGCTATAAAGTAGGAGACATTATTCCCTGCATGGTAAATTTGGTCACATTTCAATTTATACAAGAAGTGATCAAAAAGTTCAAAGATTTTTCTTCTTATGAAAAGTTTTATTTGTATTTTATTTAAATTTGGTCACTATTTTTTACAATGCCCCACTTTTAGTACTTCTGCTAACAGCAAGCTGAATATATGCTGCACCTTGTCCAGATCAAACTCATAGCTCATTATTTTGACCTTAAAGTAACTGATATGAGCAGGAGTTGCATATCATTCCTGTGAATTGCAGTACCTCCCTAAATTGTGTTCCTCATGTTGAAACAGAAGACACAGTAATGTACTTTTTTGAAGTTTGTAACTATCACATACCGACTCTTTACAATATAGTAGAGGTTCACTCGTCGAGATGAGCATACCCACCTGAAGATGGCAACCAGGGTGTTATACCTTAGCAAAAGGCAACCTGAATTTGATCCAAGACAGTTTATTTTTAGCATATATTTACAGCTAATCTTGGTATTTGAAAGCAGTTCCCCTGTCACTAGTATAATTATAGATCTATTTGAATCACAGAGGGGACCCGAACAGGTAGTACCTCTCCAGATTACAGTGAACCCAAGGGTAATGAAGAGGAGTCTACACTCCACAGAACTGGAGACTCACCGTTGGATGCAGTTTAGTGTCATATCCAGGATTTAAGAGTGACCCTTCTGCTTGTACTTTATCTTGGGGAAGAGGAAAAAGTTGCACAGAGTCAAATCTGGTGAGTAGGCTGTGTACAATAACACTCATGCTGATATAACACAAATACTGATGTGTTTTCAATGCATTATGAGCAGTTACATTGTCATATTGTTCAAAATAGATGAAAGGATTGTCTGAATTGATCCAAATGATACATTACAATAACAGTAACTTCATTAATGGTGACCTGATGTTTCTGGTGTACAACTTGTCTAATTTCTTTGACATTTTCTAGAGTAGCATTTATTATGGGTTGCTCTGACCTCTCATCACTTCCCACTCTTAAAGTACAAGTGCCGCTCAAAACATCTTGTTCCTCTCACTGCTTTACTTTCATAGGCCTCCTTCAACATTTCATGGGTCACTTTTACTGGCTTCCTAATTTTGACACAAAATTTGAAGTTTGCTTTCTGTTAAAGTTTGAGATCCATTTAGAAATGACAAGTAAGTATGTGAATATGAGTCACAAAAATGCATGTTGCACTTGTTTAAATGTTCACAGCAAAATGCCATGTGATGATTACTGCTCAATTCTTGCTGAATGTGTATGACTGTGCTACATTTGTTTTGATTGCAATAGAGACAGTCTTAAAACTTTGATCACAATAGGAACCATCTTAAAACTTTTTGATCATACCACATTAGAGAAACTATGCTTTTTTTTTTTAGTTTTGTACTTTAATCACATATGGAAGCTGATTGAATTCTCATTTATTGTACATTTAACTTCTTTCCACAGAAAATATCTTTATTTTCATCTTAATTATCATCTTAATAAAATTAAGTTTTCTTTTCTTCACCATTTATTTCTTTCTGATATTTTTCCTATTTTGAACACCATACTTTTTCAATTCTTCTTTTATATTGAAAATTGCAAGCAGTTTAAATTCAAAGTCATTTTTATGCTCACTTCTCTTCTGTGTTAAGCATTAATATTTCTGCTCTTTATTCTTGATATTTTGTAAATTGATTATCTGACTTGTTATTTACTTACTTTTTCTTTTACAGCGAGGTGCTCACAATTCCTACAAGTAACCCATTGTCTCATGATGAGGCCTTGATGTATTTCAGGGACATTGTGCTTGGCATTGAATACCGTAAGTGTTTTATTCTTTAGAGCCAACAATTGAAGCTGACATTGCATATAGAAACTAGGAGTTATGGAGAGAATAAATTGTCTATCTACTCAATCACACCTCAATAGAGTTTTTTCTCAATACATATACAAATATATTTATATCTGAACTCATATAAATGTATATTTATGCTGTTTTATTTTAAAATATAGAGCACTATATTCTACAACTAATATATCTGTAAAGCAATAGAAATAGCACTGTTTGTATGGAGAAAGAATGATTGATACATATATGAACATATATATTTCTTAATCTACACAAAAATATAGATACCCACTCATTAAAATACAAATTTTCTCTTTTCATACACACACACACACACACACACACACACATGTATATTTGATGGTTATAATTTAATACTAAAAATGAGTTTAATTTACAAAATCTTTACTACACTCAATGTACAAAAATGTTAAGCAATATCATGATATATTCAATGGTAATAAATAAGAAGTGATAAAAAGATATATAGAATAAAGAAAATAACAAAAGTCAGGATAAAAATTACCAAATCAGAGCTTCATAGATTGTCAGGTGAGCTGGTAATCTATATATCTACCTTTTACATTTTCTACATCTTATATAGTTTTACATTGACTATGTTGTTATATATACAAAAGGAGAATGGAAATATATATATATATATATATATATATATATATATATATTGTCAATAATTATAGAAATGCATTGAAAATGAGGAAGAAAGAAATTTTCAATGATTAGGAATTAATGCAATCATCACTGACTGAGTTATTGTATCATGTAAATCAATTGCTAATTATTTTACTACAATAAATATAATCTTACTACAAGTCACCAAAATTCTTTGTACTTCCATCATCAAATAACTTACGGATGATCAAAATATGGCTGCCAAAGATTTTATAGCTACTAACTGGAATCTAAGGCCTATTAATCTTTGAAAATTTTATAACTTTTTAAGTTTTTTTAATTGAGTTTGATTTACTCTATAATGTTAATTGTCCAGTCAGCTGGGGCTGTAGAATACACTGACTGCACCTCTGGATATGACACTAAACAATCTGATGGTGAGGTTCCAGTAATTCTGGGGCTTTCAGGAATACGGAGCACCCCTTCATTGCCATTGCTCCCAGGTCCACTCTGGCCCAGCGTGGTAGCACCTGATCGGGCCCTATCTATGGGTTAAATAGAACTAACGGCATATTTATGCTCAACTGAATTATTTGATTAAACTGATTAGCTTAAAATAGAAATGATTTGACAATTGAACCGTATTTACATTTAAACTGTGTTCTTATGCTAAACTGAATTATTTCAAATAGAACTGTTTTTTGACATTGAAACTGTATTTACACTAAACTGAATTGTTATATATAACTGCTTAAATAGTTTGAAATGGAAATGTTTTTGACAATTAAACTGTGTACTCATGATAAGCTGAATTGTTTGAAATGGAACTGATTATTTGCATAAAAGTGGATTTGGCGTTAAATAACCTACAAAGGTTGATATGCCATAAAACCCAATAAACCAAACCAAACCTATAATATTAAATTAGACTCTTACTTTATGTTCATCATGTTAATTAAACCAAATCTATATCACTTTGTTTTACCATATTAGGTAGACAACTAGCAGAAAATTTCCTAACTAGAAACCAAAGTCTTAAACTTTTACCCATGACTTTATTCTAGTCTCTGGAAAATAAAAAAGAAATTGCATTCTCATTTGTAGTATGATCAGTAGCCACTAGGGAGCCATAAACTTATATCTCTCACAAATGTTTATTGACATAATTTGGTATTGCTAATTTAAAATTCCACCCAGAGGATCTAACTTCAGTTCATATATAAAGATATTTTATTACTATATGAGTTTTTACTTAATACATCTTCAAGAAAATAGACAATTAAAATCATGTTCAAATAATAACCAAGTTTCTCATTATCTAATGTAATATTTTTTAAAATGTTTAATTTTTATAAATTCATTTTAAAATTCATACACTTATAACTCAATCATTCTTGAAATGTATTCCTCTTAAAATAAACATTCCCTGGTGGCTGCTTCAGGTTAAAAATTGTTAAGATTAATTACCAATTAATAAATCTTATTTGATAATGTTTATGTCTTGATTTTTTAATTCAATCACACGCACACACATATTTACCCAATGCCTCATCATGTTTGAATACTAAGTTATATATCCTTTACATTATTTATTTTTATTTTTAAATAAGCAACAGAATGTTAGATAGTATACTGAATGATCTGCACAAGGTGCAGCATACATTCAGCTTGCTGTTAAATCTAAGCCAAATTGAGGTTTTGATCTTAAACAAGCAATACAATGTTAGATAGTACACTGAAAGGACACATTAGTTATCAAGCTTATCTTGCAGTTCCATCTCTAATGAGCTATGAGTTTGATCTATACAAGGTGCAGCATACATTCAGCTTCCTGTTAAATCTAAGCCAAGTTGAGCTTTTAAGTGTCATTCACATGATATATGTATTTACCCAACCCCTCCACCATGGGCAGGATGAGACACAAGTTCAATTTTTTAAGCAGAGTAAAACTGATTTGAATCTAGAGTTTTCCTTACTCTAGACTGGTTGCTTAAACAAGGCTTAATAACCCAGTTTTTCCTAGTATTTACCTTTAGCTGGAAGAAGAACAGGTGGATGACTGCTTTTCCCAAGGGCATTAGCACTAAGTGAAATGCAAACAATTTCATCTAGGATTTGAACACTAGTCGCCAATTAGATTCCTTATAACGATAACCATTACACTAAGCCCACTACTTTGTACCATTAAATCAGAAGAAATGCCAGAAAAAATTATCAAATATATTTGAAGAAACAATATAAGAAAATTGTTCAATTGCATGTAAAAAAACTATCAAGGGAGCCCTGAAAAATTAACAAAGACTTGCAGAAAAACACCTGTCATTCATGCTTAACTAAGTTCTCAATAGGAAAAAGTATGATGAACATGGGCACATTCAGCCACAGGCAGGCCTCAAGACTGGTTGCCTAAGGCTAAAAACACAGTCTGTCCTACTATTTAACCATAACAGGGTATACACACACACACACACACACACATATATATATATATATATATATATATAAGGAAAACACATATGTTTTATAATCTTGTATATGCAGTGTAATGTTTTGAAATATGTAAGTGCAGATATCTTAAGGAGTTAAACATACATAAAAATTGTATTTTTAAAGGATAAAACTAAGATATATTATTTAAACTCTTATTGACTCATTGAAAAAATAAGTCAATGAGATGCACTTCATCTCCCCATTGTTTTTGAATCAAAGAATCCTTTTTTTTTTTTCATTTTCCAAATAGATAGAGTTTTATGGTTAACAGCAGTAAGGCAACATTTTAAACTTCACTATTTACTTTACTATCAGCTTGATCCCTTGAACCTGAAATAATATATCATTAACCATTTCAATACATAAACACTCAATTTCAAGTTGAGTGTTATTTTACGATACATCATAAGCCCAATATTTCAGCCTTAAAAGTTGTAAAAGTTGGTGACCATAATTGAGAGCAACCTGAAGACTCCCTCTTCTTTAGCTACTATACCAAGGTGTCGGGGAGGGTGCTACTCCTTTCCCTTGATTGCTCCACTTCACCCTTGATCTGTACCTTTAATGCTGGGTGTTAAACAAGGTGACCAATTTTTGAGTCTTTGATATGACTCGACTTAGGATTAAACCCCAGTCTCCTGGGTCATAGGCAAACACTTGATAATATGAGTCAAAGTTTGGATGTTTTTGCTGAGGTTGTGAAGGTGATAAACCACACTGGATTGTAAGATGTCAAGCTCACCTGATACTCTCCAAATGCTACTCGCCAGATTTACCACTCGTGCTTAGAGCACAGCTTCAGAATCCACAGTTTTAGACCTTGCTTGAGTGTAGAGGTTGTTGTAACCCAACCAAAATATCTTGAACCATCTAGTTACTATTCTGAACCTTCACCTTTTGCACCACAAATGTTTTTGGTTGCTTCTGCAGTGTTATAGCCCAGTTCAAAATTGTAAAGCATAAGTTCTCAAATAGGACTATATTACACATTTGCCTGTGTCGCTTTCAAATCACACATGGAGTGAAGGATTGCAGAATATGTTAGTTCACTAACGCAATACTACCAACCACAGTGGATACACTTTCATAGCTTGAGCTACTTTGGTCACATGATTTGCACACTGTAAACTAGCATGTACTAAAATATTGCTAAACTTTTGACTTACTCTCGTAATTGTTATGGTCTATAAGAGATAAAATGATACAAAAAAATAAAAAGTTTCCTACTGGAACAAATGGTTTTGATAATTCTCAATACATTTTATCTTTTTACATTTTTTAACAATCACATTCTTTCTTTCTTTTTTTTTTTCATTGATAGCCAAAGAAAACTCTTTAAGATGCTGTAAATGTCTTACAATATCAATCTGAGGATCTCAATAATTATATAATAACAGATGGCACGTTGCCATCTGCTTCACATAACGTCCACTTGTGGTGGATTGTCCACTTCATGGAAGGACACGTACAATTATTGCTTATCGTGTTCAGCTTCAGGTTTAGTGACCTTATCTTTAGATGACTTACTGGATTTTATTACTGACTGTGGTCAAACATCTCCCACAAAACTTATATTTATCTGAACTGTTTGTGCTTTCATTGTTAATATTTTATTGCCATCACGATTGTAAACAAGTAATGGTTTCTTGTAAAAGAAATTTATACAAATGATCAATTTTTTTTTAGATCTACTGAATTTAGAATGAGACTATTTTTTCTCCACTGACATTTAAGACATGGCTACCAATGAGAATGCTATTTCTCAGTTTAGAAATTTATTTGTGGAAAATAATTTATAGCATATTGAAAATATTCAGCCCTCAATTGACTTCATGTCTTATTTCATTTTGACTAACGCTCAATTGATTCAAATGAATGCAAAGATAACTCCCAAATTTAAACTTTACCAGGTTTTCTGCCCTCATTCAAATTCTTCTGCATTAACATTTTGAAAAGGTAGATAAGAGCATATAAAATACTTTAAAAAGACCCAGTCTGTTTACTTTGTTTCTTTCTCTCTCTCTCTCTCTCTCTCTTCATTAAGAAAAAAGTATTTTTGTTCCAGTACTGAACTCTTCATATCAGCATTGTATAACACTAAATTGCATCTGATGATGAAGTTCCAGTTCTGAATCTCTAGGAAGTGTAGAGTACCCCTTAATTGCCATTACTCCCAGGTCCACTTTGACCTAGAGTGCTAGTACCTGTTAGAGTCTCATCTATTGGTCAAATAGATCTGTTTGAAAATCATTTGTATTTGATAGGAATGCAATTCCCACCTCTTAGCATAAAATAACCCCAAGCCAGTGGACATACTATTAAAATTGATCAGAGAATGCAAAAAACTTTTCTGATACTATTTCAAGATTGAATATTCTGTCTTTATCTGCAATACTTTTCCTGTTAAATGATTTCTTGTTTTAAAGTTTCTCCTAATTTTCTTGTACATTGTCATATTGTAATTAAACCTGAAGTAAACTAAAGATGGATGTAAATTCTTTTCTAGATTTTAAAATTGTTACTAAAGACAAACTTTTTTTCTCTGAATTCATTAAATCTTCTGTCTACTTCCTTTTTTATCAAGTGTGTTGTTTTCTGTTTTTGTTCTTTTATAAAATCTTTAATCAATATTAACTTCCATATGTCTGTGATTCATTCCGTAGGATTATAAATTTCGCTGGTGAGAATGGCCTATTCATATATGTATTTACCCAACCCCTCTGCCAAGAGCAGGATATAACACAAGGTCAAATTTTTTAAATGGAAAAAAGTTGGTTTGAATTCAAAGTTTTTCTTCTCCTAGACTGGTTGCTTTACCAAGGCTTAAGAACCCAAACTGTCTTACTGGGGGGAGAGGGATTCATGCTTTTCCCAAGGGCATTGGTGCAAAGTGAAGCACAAACAGCTTCATTCAGGATTTGAACACTGGTTGCCAATTCCATTTCCTATGATGATCAGCCCAGTTGGCTGGGGCTGTAGAATGCACCAAATGCATCTCTGCCGAGGAGTGACCCCACCCCCACCCTTGATATGACACTAAACAATCTAATGGGGCAGCTCCAGTAATGCTGGAGCTTTGAAAAACATGGAATGCCTCTTCACTGCTATCACTCCCAAGTCCACTCTGGCTTGGAGTGGTAGCACCTGGGTCAAATAGAACTGTTTGACATTTAAACTGGGTGCAAACAAATGACTTATAATAAATTGAATTGTTAGAAATAGAACTGTTTATCAATTTAACTGCATGTAAACAAATAACTGATGTTTAATTGAATTGTTAGTGATACATAGCAATACTTGAAACCATTTAACTGTGTTGATTTATGCTGAATTGAATTGTTTGAAATAGAACTGTTGGATCATTTAACTGTGTATGTCTACATAATGTGTTTACAAATCATATATTCAATATATGTAAAAACAGGATTTGGCATTAAATAACCAACAGGAGTTGATGTGCCATAAAACCAAAGCAAACCAATCCTATGATGATAATCATCACACTAAACATGCCTATTCATATAAGTTGGGTGTAAAAGATATTGTATAACTTTCACTTAAATTTTATTCATTAATTAGGATTTTTCTCAGCAGTGTTATATCTTAATATTCTTGACTGAATAAATAGAGATTGCTTGCAGGCTTCATTTTCTTCACAACTCAGAATATTATTCAGTTAAATATCTCTATTGAATTAAGACCCTCTTTACATTTAAACATTAATCATCTTTTAAATATAAAAGCTTCTGTCTTATCCAACAACTCATACCCCCACCAAAAAATTATATTCTATTTGACTCTTTAATTCTGAATTTGATAAGAAAGTCCAGCCTAGATTACTTTTCTTTGTAATGACTAGACTGATATCTAACCAGGGGCTACACTTGTATTGCCCTCCCTCCAACGCACGCACACACACACACACACACACACACACACACACACACACACACACACACTCCTTATTCAAGATCTTATTACAACTGCTTACTACTGATAGTAGATAATTAAATTACCCATTTCGTGTAAAGAATGACTCCAGCTCTTGATTAAAAGTTGTCTTATTCACACATTGGTATCCAGACGGCTTAGACATTAAATTGTTGATACTCACTGAAGCATTCAGTGATTCAGATAATGTTTGTTAACAATGATTGTGTCTTGATAGAATTTCAACCTTGCTTCAATGCCCAAACTGCTTGACATCAACGACATCCTAATGTTATCACTTGTTAACATGTTCAATGACAAGGACAGCCTGAAATCATCACCAGATATGACCTAAGCAACCTCAAAACCCAGCCAAGCCAACTTAACTAAACCGAACTAACTGATAACTCATCAACAAGATGCACATTAGTGCTGGCCAGACACATACAAAGAAATGATTCTTTACATTATATAGATAATTCTAAAGAATTTAGAGCAAAAATCTTTTGTTTTAGACATCCTTTCTTACAATAGCCTAAAAGACTTTTTTATTATTTATATGGAACAATAGATCATTACCATGATTGGAATAAATCATTACATTCCTTCTTGCTCTATTATTAATATTCAGAAAAAATAGATTATATAAAAACTTAGAAAAATGGGAATATTTTGATGTCTTTTCTTTAAATAACAGTAAAGAAATTCAATATTTATTGGAAAAAGCCAAAGTTGAAGCTTACCTGAACAACATTTAAAACCTACCAGATTTATTATATATAATCTTTGTCAGAATGTTGCTTATATGTCTATTTTTTCTTATTTCATCTTTATCTACTTTCTTTATTCTTTGAATATTTGAATCATTTTTTTTTTCATTCCTGCTGAAGAGCATGAATGGATCAATATTTAGTTTCTCAATTTATTGGGTCATAATTTCCCTTCATGGCATCTCTCAGTGCGAATTACTTGGCAGTGCCCATCACCTTTTAAAGTAACATGTGACATGTTGTACTGGGTTACATGGTACACAAATTAAGACACATTCTTAACCCGGGGAAAGTCCCTATGGCATAATGACTTATGTTCAAAGTCTAGTCGTGCTATTATGTTAACTTTTGGTCTAATAACCTTAGAAAAGGTATGTGAACCCCCTTATTTTCCCCTTCAGCTATGGCTTAAATAGTATCACTACTGTTCTTCTACAAGAATGGCTTTGGCATTAAATAACCCATGAAGGTTGATGAATCAAACCAAACTATCTTTGACCTAACTTATAGAAAAGCATTGTACAATATTAAAATAAGACACAAAATGTAAAAATGTTACATTTATAATATTCCTGTGTAATTTGTTTTCATATCTTTCTTATAGATTACATTTCCTGGATTAAGTTTTCATTTTACAAATTGTCTGAGGATAAAGAATTAGTGTCTTTTGTAAAATGAATAGCAACATTTCACCAATTATATTAGCAAACTGTTTATTGTACATCAGATATGATAAAGAGGATCAAATCAGTAATATAGTATAGTGAATTATGTTGTTAGTTTATTCCTAAATTTTATTGGTAGTGTTTTAAACTGAACTATTAAGTCTTATTATAATGGATTTCAGTGCCATTCATTCTGACACACGCACCCAGAAAAAAAGAAGGATGAAAAAACAATATACAATCTGAAATCTTATTGTTCATAATTAATACATATAAATAAAACCTGTTTGTAATGTGTATCAAACATTAAAAAAATCTGTTTAAAAAAAGAAACCTTTGCAATTCTGAAAAAAAATTTTCTGGACGAATAATCAAGTAAGTGTATAACATTAAAATGCATACAAATTAATGTATTGGTCCTATCTCTGTCTTGTAATGATTATTACATTTAATGTATGAAATTTATATGTAAATGTAACAAATATTATGGGACAATGTTGATATTAATCCAAATATAGAAACTGAAGTGTATATCCATATATTCATAACACAGACACATGCGCACACACACACACATATATATATATATACTGCATTTTCTATATGGGGAACCATATATATATATGTGTGTGTGTGTGTGTGTGTACATATATATATATTTTTTTTTTCTACATCATAAGAATATTTCATTACTAAGAGATGAATTGAGTAATGAGAAACTCTATTATTATAGTAATGTGAAGCATGTTCAGTATCATCACACAACGAAAATGTAGTAATTAAGAACTTTTATTAATTAATCAAAAAACTATCAATTAAAGATTAATAAGATAATTAAAGAACTGTTAATTAAATAACTCCTATTAATTAATTAATTATAGAACTCCTATTATAAATATATAAAAATATATGTAGATATATTATTTATTTCCTTTTCTAAAAAAATCATCTTGTAAATGTTCAATCATACCCCTCAACTTTTTCACGGGTAATAACTAGTTAGTAACAATAAAATTGACAAATTTTTTTTATCAGTAATAAAGATGAAGATATTGATTTATAAATTAAAAAGTAACATGTCATGTATTCTTTTTTTTTTGTTTTATCAAAACCAAAAAGTGTCTCAAAATGTATGTTGAATTTTTAAAATTATTTTCTCTTTTCTATTTTAGTCCATTACCAGAAAATTATTCATAGAGATATCAAACCTTCCAACCTTCTGCTGGGAGATGATGGACATTTAAAGGTAATATTTTCAAAATTATGTATGATACAGACAACAACATATCTACATCTAGTGTCATATTCATGGCACCAGTTACAACTCTATCTACATTTCATTAATTTTGATTTGAATTCAAACCAAGAAATTTCAACCACATTAGATGATAAGTAGAGATCACAAATTGAAGATAAATGACCATCAATAAATATGACTGGAAAAAACAATGCATTTTATTTCAGTTAGAGTACAAGTTTGTATTAACCCTTATCATATTCACAAAGCTGCAGTTTTCTAAATGGTTGTAGTTGTTTGCTATTGTCATTCTCTTGTAACTTGTAAGAGTAACTAACTCAAGTTAGATGATTTTGAGGAAGTAGTTGAATGAGAACTTACCTCAGAGAGAAATGTTCTTTTGTCTGTATTAAAGTTGAGTTTTTGTTTCTTCTTTTAAACTTTGTTTCGGTAAAAATTCTTCTGTCAGAGAATCTCTTCAATTTTCTGGTCAAAAGGTTTAAGTTAAAAGTATTTATGTGGGTTATTAGTCTTTTGGGATCATTTCAGTTACTATTTTCTGAGAGGCCCCTCCCCTACAGGCCTCATTGGGTTTATGTTTTCTTTGCCTAAAGTCTTTCTCAATGTTACTCTAAGATGGCAACATAATTACTTCATTAGATATTTCTTCATCTCTCTCTCTCTTTCCATTGTTCCTTCTTTATCTTTTTTCTTTCTATTATTCATCTTTTTCTTTTCTGTATTTCTTCTTCATTTTTCTCTTTCCCTTATTTCTCTTTAATCCTTCTTTTTCTATTATTTCTTTTTTCATTTTTCTCTTTCTATTATTCCTTCTTTATCTTTCTCTTTTCATTATTTCTTCTTCATTTTTCTCTTTCTCATCTTTCTCTTTCTATTATTCCTTCTTTATCTTTCTCTTTTCATTATTTCTTCTTCATTTTTCTCTTTCTCATCTTTCTCTTTCTATTATTCCTTCTTTATCTTTCTCTTTTCATTATTTCTTCTTCATTTTTCTCTTTCTCATCTTTCTTTTTCTATTATTCCTTCTTTATCTTTCTCTTTTCATTATTTCTTCTTCATTTTTCTCTTTCTCATCTTTCTCTTTCTATTATTCCTTATCTTTCTCTTTTCATTATTTCTTCTTCATTTTTCTCTTTCTCATCTTTCTCTTTCTATTATTCCTTCTTTATCTTTCTCTTTTCATTATTTCTTCTTCATTTTTCTCTTTCTCATCTTTCTCTTTCTATTATTCCTTCTTTATCTTTCTCTTTTCATTATTTCTTCTTCATTTTTCTCTTTCTCATCTTTCTTTTTCTATTATTCCTTCTTTATCTTTCTCTTTTCATTATTTCTTCTTCATTTTTCTCTTTCTCATCTTTCTTTTTCTATTATTCCTTCTTTATCTTTCTCTTTTCATTATTTCTTCTTCATTTTTCTCTTTCTCATCTTTCTTTTTCTATTATTCCTTCTTTATCTTTCTCTTTTCATTATTTCTTCTTCATTTTTCTCTTTCTCATCTTTCTCTTTCTATTATTCCTTCTTTATCTTTCTCTTTTCATTATTTCTTCTTCATTTTTCTCTTTCTCATCTTTCTCTTTCTATTATTCCTTCTTTATCTTTCTCTTTTCATTATTTCTTCTTCATTTTTCTCTTTCTCATCTTTCTTTTTCTATTATTCCTTCTTTATCTTTCTCTTTTCATTATTTCTTCTTCATTTTTCTCTTTCTCATCTTTCTCTTTCTATTATTCCTTCTTTATCTTTCTCTTTTCATTATTTCTTCTTCATTTTTCTCTTTCTCATCTTTCTCTTTCTATTATTCCTTCTTTATCTTTCTCTTTTCATTATTTCTTCTTCATTTTTCTCTTTCTCATCTTTCTTTTTCTATTATTCCTTCTTTATCTTTCTCTTTTCATTATTTCTTCTTCATTTTTCTCTTTCTCATCTTTCTCTTTCTATTATTCCTTCTTTATCTTTCTCTTTTCATTATTTCTTCTTCAGTTTTCTCTTTCTCATCTTTCTTTTTCTATTATTCCTTCTTTATCTTTCTCTTTTCATTATGTCTTCTTCATTTTTCTTTCTACTATTTTTTCTTCATTTTTCTCTTTCTCATCTTTGTCTTTCTATTATTCCTTCTTTATCTTTCTCTTTTCATTATTTCTTCTTAATTTTTCTCTTTCTCATCTTTCTCTTTCTATTATTCCTTCTTTATCTTTCTCTTTTCATTATTTCTTCTTCATTTTTCTCTTTCTCATCTTTCTTTTTCTATTATTCCTTCTTTATCTTTCTCTTTTCATTATTTCTTCTTCATTTTTCTCTTTCTCATCTTTCTCTTTCTATTATTCCTTCTTTATCTTTCTCTTTTCATTATTTCTTCTTCATTTTTCTCTTTCTCATCTTTCTCTTTCTATTATTCCTTCTTTATCTTTCTCTTTTCATTATTTCTTCTTCATTTTTCTCTTTCTCATCTTTCTCTTTCTATTATTCCTTCTTTATCTTTCTCTTTTCATTATTTCTTCTTCATTTTTCTCTTTCTCATCTTTCTTTTTCTATTATTCCTTCTTTATCTTTCTCTTTTCATTATTTCTTCTTCATTTTTCTCTTTCTCATCTTTCTCTTTCTATTATTCCTTCTTTATCTTTCTCTTTTCATTATTTCTTCTTCATTTTTCTCTTTCTCATCTTTCTCTTTCTATTATTCCTTCTTTATCTTTATCTTTTCATTATTTCTTCTTCATTTTTCTCTTTCTAATATTTCTTTTTCTATTATTCCTTCTTTATCTTTCTCTTTTCATTATTTCTTCTTCATTTTTCTCTTTCTCATCTTTCTCTTTCTATTATTCCTTCTTTATCTTTCTCTTTTCATTATTTCTTCTTCATTTTTCTCTTTCTCATCTTTCTTTTTCTATTATTCCTTCTTTATCTTTCTCTTTTCATTATTTCTTCTTCATTTTTCTCTTTCTAATCTTTCTCTTTCTATTATTCCTTCTTTATCTTTCTCTTTTCATTATTTCTTCTTCATTTTTCTCTTTCTAATCTTTCTCTTTCTATTATTCCTTCTTTATCTTTATCTTTTCATTATTTCTTCTTCATTTTTCTCTTTCTAATATTTCTTTTTCTATTATTCCTTCTTTATCTTTCTCTTTTCATTATTTCTTCTTCATTTTTCTCTTTCTCATCTTTCTCTTTCTATTATTCCTTCTTTATCTTTCTCTTTTCATTATTTCTTCTTCATTTTTCTCTTTCTCATCTTTCTTTTTCTATTATTCCTTCTTTATCTTTCTCTTTTCATTATTTCTTCTTCATTTTTCTCTTTCTTATCTTTCTCTTTCTATTATTCCTTCTTTATCTTCCTCTTTTCATTATGTCTTCTTCATTTTTCTTTCTACTATTTTTTCTTCATTTTTCTCTTTCCATTATTTCTTTTTAATCTTTCTCTTTCTATTATTTCTTTATCATTTTTTTTTTCAATTATTCCTTCTTCATCTTTCTCTTTTTATTATTCCTTCATTATCTTTCTCTTTTTATTATTCCTTCTTCATTTTCCTCTTTCTTTTATTCTTCATCCTTCTCTTTCCATTATTCCTTCTAAAACTTTTTCATACTCTTATTTCTTCTTCATCTTTCTATTTCTATTATTTCTTCTCTGTTTTTCTCTTTCTTTAATTTCTTCTTAATTTTTTTTTTTTTCATTATTCTATCTTCATCTTCTTTCCATTATTCCATCATTTATCTTTATCTTGTTCCCTTTCCTACTTTCTCTTTCTGTCATCTCTTTTTCATATTTCTCTCTTATTCCTTCTTCATCTTTCTCTTTGTTTTCTTCCTTCTTCATCATTCTCTTTCCATTATTTCTTCGTCTTTCTCTTTTTATTGTTCCTTCTTCAACTTTCTCTTTCCCTTGTTCCTCCTTCTACTTTCCATTATTCCTCTTTCATCTTTCTCTTTCCCTTGTTCCTTCTTCTTCTTCTACTTTCCATTATTCCTCTTTCATCTTTCTCTTTCCCTTTCCCTTGTTACTTCTTCATCTTTCTCTTTCCCTTGTTCCTTCTTCTATTTCCATTATTCCTCTTTCATCTTTCTCTTTCCCATGTTCCTTCTTCATCTTTCTCTTTCCCTTGTTCCTTCTTCTACTTTCCATTATTCCTCTTTCATCTTTCTCTTTCCCTTGTTCCTTCTTCATCTTTCTCTTTCCCTTGTTCCTTCTTCATCTTTCTCTTTCCCTTGTTCCTTCTTCTACTTTGCATTATTCCTCTTTCATCTTTCTCTTTCCCTTGTTCCTTCTTCATCTTTCGCTTTCCCTTGTTACTTCTTCTACTTTCCATTATTCCTCTTTCCTCTTTCTCTTTTCCTTGTTCCTTTTTCACCTTTCTCTTTCCCTTGTTCCTTCTTCTACTTTCCATTATTCCTCTTTCCTCTTTCTCTTTCCCTTGTTCCTTCTTCACCTTTCTCTTTCCCTTGTTCCTTCTTCTAGTTTCCATTATTCCTCTTTCATCTTTCTCTTTCCCTTGTTCCTTCTTCATCTTTCTCTTTCCCTTGTTACTTCTTCTACTTTCCATTATTCCTCTTTCATCTTCCTCTTTCCCTTGTTCCTTCTTTATCTTTCTCTTTCCTCTGTTCCTTCTTCTACTTTCCATTATTCCTCTTTCCTCTTTCTCTTTGCCTTGTTCCTTTTTCATCATTCTCTTTCCCTTTCCCTTGTTCCTTCTTCTACTTTCTATTATTCCTCTTTCCTCTTTCTCTTTCCCTTGTTCCTTCTTCACCTTTCTCTTTCCCTTGTTCCTCCTTCTACTTTTCATTATTCCTCTTTCATCTTTCTCTTTCCCTTGTTCCTTCTTCACCTTTCTCTTTCCCTAGTTCCTCCTTTTACTTTTCATTATTCCTCTTTCATCTTTCTCTTTCCCTTGTTCCTTCTTCTACTTTCCTTTATTCATCTTTCATCTTTCTCTTTCCCTTGTTCCTTCTTCATCTTTCTCTTTCCCTTGTTCCTTCTTCTATTTCCATTATTCCTCTTTCATCTTTCTCTTTCCCTTGTTCCTTCTTCTACTTTCCATTATTCCTCTTTCATCTTTCTCTTTCCCTTGTTCCTTCTTCATCTTCCTCTTTCCCTTGTTCCTTCTTCTATTTCCATTATTCCTCTTTCATCTTTCTCTTTCCCATGTTCCTTCTTCATCTTTCTCTTTCCCTTGTTCCTTCTTCTACTTTCCATTATTCCTCTTTCATCTTTCTCTTTCCATTGTTCCTTCTTCATCTTTCTCTTTCCCTTGTTCCTTCTTCTACTTTCCATTATTCCTCTTTCATCTTCATCTTTCTCTTTCCCTTGTTCCTTCTTCTACTTTCCATTATTCCTCTTTCATCTTTCTCTTTCCTTTGTTCCTTCTTCTACTTTCCATTATTCCTCTTTCATCTTCATCTTTCTCTTTCCCTTGTTCCTCCTTCTACTTTCCATTATTCCTCTTTCATCTTTCTCTTTCCCTTGTTCCTTCTTCTACTTTCCATTATTCCTCTTTCATCTTTCTCTTTCCCTTGTTCCTTCTTCTACTTTCCATTATTCCTCTTTCATCTTCATCTTTCTCTTTCCCTTGTTCCTCCTTCTACTTTCCATTATTCCTCTTTCATCTTTCTCTTTCCCTTGTCCCTCCTTCTACTTTCCATTATTCCTCTTTCATCTTTCTCTTTCCCTTATTCCTCCTTCTACTTTCCATTATTCCTCTTTCATCTTTCTCTTTTCCTTGTTCCTTCTTCATCTTTTTCTTTCCCTTGTTCCTTTTTCCTCTTTCCCTTTCCCTTGTTCCTTCTTCATCTTTCCCTTTCCCTTGTTCCTTCTTCTACTTTCCATTATTCCTCTTTCCTCTTCCTCTTTCCCTTGTTCCTTCCTCAACTTTCTCTTTCCCTTGTTCCTTCTTCTACTTTCCATTATTCCTCTTTCCTCTTCCTCTTTCCCTTGTTCCTTCCTCAACTTCCTCTTTCCCTTGTTCCTTCTTCTACTTTCCATTATTCCTCTTTCATCTTTCTCTTTCCCTTGTTCCTTCTTCACCTTTCTTTTTCCCTTGTTCCTCCTTCTACTTTCCATTATTCCACTTTCATCATTCTTTTTCCCTTGTTACTTCTTCATCTTTCTCTTTCCCTTGTTCCTTCTTCTACTTTACATTATTCCTCTTTCATCTTTCTCTTTCCCTTGTTCCTTCTTCATCTTTCTCTTTCCCTTGTTCCTTCTTCTACTTTCATTATTCCTCTTTCATCTTTCTCTTTCCCTTGTTCCTTCTTCATCTTTCTGTTTCCTTTGTTCCTTCTTCTACTTTCCATTATTCCTCTTTCCCTTTCCCTTGTTCCTTCTTCATCTTTCTCTTTCCCTTGTTCCTTCTTCTACTTTCCATTATTCCCCTTTCATCTTTCTCTTTCCCTTGTTCCTTCTTCATCTTTCTCTTTCCTTTGTTCCTTCTTCTACTTTCCATTATTCCTCTTTCATCTTTCTCTTTCCCTTGTCCCTTCTTCATCTTTCTCTTTCCTTTGTTCCTTCTTCTACTTTCCATTATTCCTCTCTCATCTTTCTCTTTCCCTTGTCCCTTCTTCATCTTTCTCTTTCCCTTGTTCCTCCTTCTACTTTCCATTATTCCTCTTTCATCTTCATCTTTCTCTTTCCCTTGTTCCTTCTTCAACTTTCTCTTTCCCTTGTTCCTCCTTCTACTTTCCATTATTCCTCTTTTATCTTTCTCTTTCCCTTGTTCCTTCATCTTTCTCTTTCCTTTGTTCCTTCTTCTACTTTCCCTTATTCCTCTTTCTCTTTCCCTTGTTCCTTCTTTATCTTTCTCTTTCCCTTGTTCCTTCTTCTACTTGCCATTATTCCTCTTTCATCTTTCTCTTTCCCTTGTTCCTTCTTCTTCTTCTACTTTCCATTATTCCTCTTTCATCTTTCTCTTTCCCTTTCCCTTGTTACTTCTTCATCTTTCTCTTTCCCTTGTTCCTTCTTCTATTTCCATTATTCCTCTTTCATCTTTCTCTTTCCCATGTTCCTTCTTCATCTTTCTCTTTCCCTTGTTCCTTCTTCTACTTTCCATTATTCCTCTTTCATCTTTCTCTTTCCCTTGTTCCTTCTTCATCTTTCTCTTTCCCTTGTTCCTTCTTCATCTTTCTCTTTCCCTTGTTCCTTCTTCTACTTTGCATTATTCCTCTTTCATCTTTCTCTTTCCCTTGTTCCTTCTTCATCTTTCGCTTTCCCTTGTTACTTCTTCTACTTTCCATTATTCCTCTTTCCTCTTTCTCTTTTCCTTGTTCCTTTTTCACCTTTCTCTTTCCCTTGTTCCTTCTTCTACTTTCCATTATTCCTCTTTCCTCTTTCTCTTTCCCTTGTTCCTTCTTCACCTTTCTCTTTCCCTTGTTCCTTCTTCTAGTTTCCATTATTCCTCTTTCATCTTTCTCTTTCCCTTGTTCCTTCTTCATCTTTCTCTTTCCCTTGTTACTTCTTCTACTTTCCATTATTCCTCTTTCATCTTCCTCTTTCCCTTGTTCCTTCTTTATCTTTCTCTTTCCTCTGTTCCTTCTTCTACTTTCCATTATTCCTCTTTCCTCTTTCTCTTTGCCTTGTTCCTTTTTCATCATCCTCTTTCCCTTGTTCCTTCTTCTACTTTCTATTATTCCTCTTTCCTCTTTCTCTTTCCCTTGTTCCTTCTTCACCTTTCTCTTTCCCTTGTTCCTCCTTCTACTTTTCATTATTCCTCTTTCATCTTTCTCTTTCCCTTGTTCCTTCTTCACCTTTCTCTTTCCCTAGTTCCTCCTTTTACTTTTCATTATTCCTCTTTCATCTTTCTCTTTCCCTTGTTCCTTCTTCTACTTTCCTTTATTCATCTTTCATCTTTCTCTTTCCCTTGTTCCTTCTTCATCTTTCTCTTTCCCTTGTTCCTTCTTCTATTTCCATTATTCCTCTTTCATCTTTCTCTTTCCCTTGTTCCTTCTTCTACTTTCCATTATTCCTCTTTCATCTTTCTCTTTCCCTTGTTCCTTCTTCATCTTCCTCTTTCCCTTGTTCCTTCTTCTATTTCCATTATTCCTCTTTCATCTTTCTCTTTCCCATGTTCCTTCTTCATCTTTCTCTTTCCCTTGTTCCTTCTTCTACTTTCCATTATTCCTCTTTCATCTTTCTCTTTCCATTGTTCCTTCTTCATCTTTCTCTTTCCCTTGTTCCTTCTTCTACTTTCCATTATTCCTCTTTCATCTTCATCTTTCTCTTTCCCTTGTTCCTTCTTCTACTTTCCATTATTCCTCTTTCATCTTTCTCTTTCCTTTGTTCCTTCTTCTACTTTCCATTATTCCTCTTTCATCTTCATCTTTCTCTTTCCCTTGTTCCTCCTTCTACTTTCCATTATTCCTCTTTCATCTTTCTCTTTCCCTTGTTCCTTCTTCTACTTTCCATTATTCCTCTTTCATCTTCATCTTTCTCTTTCCCTTGTTCCTCCTTCTACTTTCCATTATTCCTCTTTCATCTTTCTCTTTCCCTTGTCCCTCCTTCTACTTTCCATTATTCCTCTTTCATCTTTCTCTTTCCCTTATTCCTCCTTCTACTTTCCATTATTCCTCTTTCATCTTTCTCTTTTCCTTGTTCCTTCTTCATCTTTTTCTTTCCCTTGTTCCTTTTTCCTCTTTCCCTTTCCCTTGTTCCTTCTTCATCTTTCCCTTTCCCTTGTTCCTTCTTCTACTTTCCATTATTCCTCTTTCCTCTTCCTCTTTCCCTTGTTCCTTCCTCAACTTTCTCTTTCCCTTGTTCCTTCTTCTACTTTCCATTATTCCTCTTTCCTCTTCCTCTTTCCCTTGTTCCTTCCTCAACTTCCTCTTTCCCTTGTTCCTTCTTCTACTTTCCATTATTCCTCTTTCATCTTTCTCTTTCCCTTGTTCCTTCTTCACCTTTCTTTTTCCCTTGTTCCTCCTTCTACTTTCCATTATTCCACTTTCATCATTCTTTTTCCCTTGTTACTTCTTCATCTTTCTCTTTCCCTTGTTCCTTCTTCTACTTTACATTATTCCTCTTTCATCTTTCTCTTTCCCTTGTTCCTTCTTCATCTTTCTCTTTCCCTTGTTCCTTCTTCTACTTTCATTATTCCTCTTTCATCTTTCTCTTTCCCTTGTTCCTTCTTCATCTTTCTGTTTCCTTTGTTCCTTCTTCTACTTTCCATTATTCCTCTTTCCCTTTCCCTTGTTCCTTCTTCATCTTTCTCTTTCCCTTGTTCCTTCTTCTACTTTCCATTATTCCCCTTTCATCTTTCTCTTTCCTTTGTTCCTTCTTCTACTTTCCATTATTCCTCTTTCATCTTTCTCTTTCCCTTGTCCCTTCTTCATCTTTCTCTTTCCTTTGTTCCTTCTTCTACTTTCCATTATTCCTCTTTCTCTTTCCCTTGTTCCTTCTTCTTCTTTCCATTATTCCCCTTTCATCTTTCTCTTTCCCTTGTTCCTTCTTCATCTTTCTCTTTCCTTTGTTCCTTCTTCTACTTTCCATTATTCCTCTCTCATCTTTCTCTTTCCCTTGTCCCTTCTTCATCTTTCTCTTTCCCTTGTTCCTCCTTCTACTTTCCATTATTCCTCTTTCATCTTCATCTTTCTCTTTCCCTTGTTCCTTCTTCAACTTTCTCTTTCCCTTGTTCCTCCTTCTACTTTCCATTATTCCTCTTTTATCTTTCTCTTTCCCTTGTTCCTTCATCTTTCTCTTTCCTTTGTTCCTTCTTCTACTTTCCCTTATTCCTCTTTCTCTTTCCCTTGTTCCTTCTTCTACTTGCCATTATTCCTCTTTCATCTTCCTCTTTCCCTTGTTCCTTCTTCATCTTTCTCTTTCCTTTGTTCCTTCTTCTACTTTCCATTATTCCTTTTTTCTCTTTCTCTTTCCCTTGTTCCTCTTTCATCTTTCTCTTTCCCTTTCCCTTGTTCCTTCTACATCTTTCTCTTTCCCTTGTTCCTCCTACATCTTTCTCTTTCCCTTGTTCCTCCTTCTACTTTCCATTATTCCCTTTTCATCTTTCTCTTTCCCTTGTTCCTTCTTCATCTTTCTCTTTCCCTTTCCCTTGCTCCTTCTTCTACTTTCCATTATTTCTTCTTCATCTTCCTCTTTCCCTTGTTCCTTCTTCTACTTTCCATTATTCCTCCTTCATCTTTTTCTTTCCACTATTTTTTATCTAGAAAAATGATAATCTTACTTTGTTCGTTTAGGATAATGCAAATCTATTTGCAAAACCCAAATTTATCCTCCATGTCACTTTTGTATATTTGCAAAATCCACACTAGTCGTAAAATAGTATTATTTTTTTCTCTATATACTGTGGGGGTGTCCACGTGGTGTAATTGTTAAAGCGATGGACTGCGGAATCATAGTAAGCGTGTTCGTACTCCAGTCGCGCTATTACGTTCACTTTCAGGCAAATACCCTTGGGAAAGGTATGAACCCCCTTATCCTCCCAACTATGGGTTAAATAGTACCACTACTGTTCTTCTAGGATAATAGCTTTGGCGTTAAATAACCTACAAAGTTTGATATGCCATTAAACAAAGAAACCTAACCAATCTATATACTGTCTTCCTTGTCACTAACTAAGCTTACCTTAGTATGGCCAAATCTAGGAGGGCCTTCCTGCCTGCCTAGAAAATCAGCATTCATTATTCTGACTTTTAATTGAGCTTGAACACCAATCCCTAGCATTGGTGAAATATACACAATTATTTCACCTACAAAGCAGATTATCCGTCTCTTTTACTCTTTACTAGTTGCAGTATATTTTAATCTTCCTATTTTTCTCTCTCACATCCCTCCATTTTTTCTCTGGTTCACAGTTTTTTTTTTCTTTTATAAGATTTTAAAGGACTCTTCTACTTGAATAATTCCAGACCATTGAAATTGCCATATTTACTGTTAAGCACTCACCATATCACACACTTACCCACCATCGTCCTCACCATTCTTTTCATAATACAATCTGATACAAAATACTAGAAGACACTTTTTTTTAAAGTACTTCATAGTTTAACTCCCCCCCCCTATTTCCTGGCAACCAGCCATAAAATATTTCTTTTACAACTTTTTTTCTACTCTAAGACTTGATCTCAGAATTGCCTCTCTCTTGGAAAAGTTGCATATGCAACAGAATGTATCTTTAATCATCACTCATCACACTTTTATTCCTTTAAATTCCAAACTGTTTATTTTGACATTTTGATACTCTATCACTAATTACCTATGTACATTTATTCTTTTTTTAATCATTAGATGAATTTTTAATTAAATTCTTTTTTTAAATACATTTTCAATTATATACTGAGCTTTGCTAACAAATTAAATATTTTTTTAAAATTTTGTTGCTAATTCAAAAAGTTTAGAAAGCTTTGACATTAAAAGAAAGTCTTACTTAATAGATTGGCAAAATCTCTTATTGACATGAAGTGTAGGTTAGTTTGAATGAATTCTAACCATTAAATGGTGTAGAAAATACAAACTGTGGAGTCATTTAATATAAATGATGGATGGTGACCTCAAGATTAGATGAAAGATTGGCTCTCATTGGATCCAAATAATCACATGATCCCAGAAAGTTGGAAGTTAGAAAGTTATGTTCAGTTGATTCCAAGATGTTGACGAGCACACATGTGAAAATGGGGTGCACATATTTTTCCATTCACAGAACAGCTCCCCAAATGTAGTTGGGTTATATGTAAAAGAAGAGACATCATAGCTAAGAAATAATAAAATGAGTGTGCGCACAAAAGTGGCTCAGTGTTTATTCTTCCTGGCAAGAGTTGTCTTCAAGTTTATTCCTCACAACAGAACAGTATGCAGCCCATCACTAAAGAAAGGTCGATGAGTCATCAATTACAGTGTGGAAGTCAAAACACTCATTGCCATCAGCCAAAGAAGATAGTAAACACCTATCTAACAAAAGCGATTAAAAACTTAAAAAGTCTTAATTGGCAAATCCAGATCTAATTATTGAGTCTATACAAATGTATCCATAGTTTTAGTATTAAAAGAAAAAGTTTTTCAACTGAATATTCATATTCAGTATCTAGTTTTCAAAAAAAGAAAACTTGGAACTTTCGTACACATCAAATAGAAAGGATAATGTAAGGACTTACTGTCTATATCATTAACTTAGAAAAAATCATTTTGTATGCAAGAACTCTTTTCAGAGATTCATCCCTAAAAATGTCAGGGCATACAAGTCAAGGTATTGGCCTTATTTATTAAAAACTAGCTGAATTACTTCTCTATCCTGCCTAACAAATGACAACTTGGACCTTTGTTACCAATTAAAAATTTATGTTAAATAGTTTCAAACAGAAATTCTTAAGATGAAAGATAAATTTATATAACAAAAATTTAGCAATTGTATTCTTTATTACATCTTATGAAGTTGATATCATTTAATGAAAAATTTTACATAGATTTGTAAAAATATTTTTTTCAATTTCCTAAGAGATTTATCAATTTAAATATTTTCATATTTTGTCCAGTATTATTACTCCTATTAATACTGTAATTATTGAAACTATAAATCTAATTAGTAATTTTTGATTAAATATGAAAAATTATTTTAGTAAAACAAATTATTTTATTTTTCCTTTGCCTTTTGGACATGTTATGATAAGGGTAGCATGAATTTAGTAAATTAAGTGTCATAAGTGCATAACAAAATGTAGTTTGATATTGTAGCAGAGGAGTCTTCCAGGTACTGTGATAAAAGGTTAATGCTGAACTGAAATAGATTAATTGTGGTGAAAAATTGCCTAGGACATGTAAAACAAACCAGAGTGGCTTGTGTCTGGTGTAAAGGAAAATAACAGCTGTCTTACCACAAAATAGACAGCATGCAGCAGCAGTAGCATTTTTTTTTATATGTAAATCGAAATCACAGAAAGCTAAAATGATCTGAAAGAAAGCATTGATTGGCCAGTCAGTTATGGCTCGGCATAATCCTATTTACCCAACCCCTCCGCTCGGGCAGGATATGACACAAGGTCAATTTTTAAGCGGAGTTTAACAGGTTTGAATTCAGAGTTTTCCTTCTCCTAGACTAGTTACCTTACCAAGGCTGTCCTATTATTTACCCATAGCTGGAGGGAGAATAATTGGATTCATACCTTTCCCAAGGGTATTAGTGCTATGTGAAATGCAATCAGTTTCATCCAGGATTTGAACTCGCATCGCTGTGTCCAATTCCTAGGACGATAACCATTATACCACGGGCACCTTGGCATAATAGAAGACTGAGGAAGAGTTTGAGCTGGGACTTTTTGACACTTAATGTTAACAAAAACTTTGTTCGTGTTGCATGTGTGAGAGAGCACCTATCCAGTTATAAACATATGTAAAGATCTGGAGAGATTGAGAGATGGAACTAAAGTTCTGAGCCTGTAGGTTTGCGGAATAAAAGTGCTCTTTGATGGAGAGGGTGTAAGGAAGTCCAAAATATTCCTAAAAAGATTACTCGCCAAAATGTGTTCTCCCTGTGTTAGAGACTTGTAGGTCACTTTTCCATGTGCAGCTGGCTGAGTTGCAACTATGTTCATTAAGCAACAATAAGTGCATTAACAACAGGATAACATGACAAAGTTGAGGATGCCTCTTTCAATGGTATGGTAGCAGACAATAGCCAAAATATGTGAAATGGGTCCTGTAGGAGGGGGCTGGTACAGGAATGGCCATGAAATGAAGGTGTGGGTAGATGTGAGTTGGCACCAGAAATGAATGGAAATATTATCAAGGATGCTTCTTGATTATGTCGCTGCTGGAGATGCCAAGCACATTAATTTGGATGAGTTCAACACAATAATAAATTAACTTGGCCCTTCAATAGCAGGTGTCATTATTACATCTTATCATAAATTCCACATGTGTTCATCTCTGGATTTCAAGTACAATAACTGGCAAGGCACACATAAACACAAAGGTATCTGGTGAAATGTTGGTGAGGCAACCATTGGAAACGTCAGTGGCTTGAGGATGTATGTGATACTGGTCAAGTCCAATCTGAATCAAGCAAACTTCCTTACCGGGGTGCCACAGAGGTGGTTAAAACTATACAGAGAAGAAACCAGGCCTGTGTAGTCAGTGTGCACTACTATGAAGACTAAGTTGGACACAAGTGAGATGACTAATATCTATTAACAAACTAAGCACTTGAATGTGAAAAGGACTCAGTTGACCCTTCAGTATCAACAGAGGTCATAGAGTTGCTTATCAAAGAATGCGAACTTAACCAATCCACTGACCTGGCACCAGTAAATTGGCAAGAAGGAAGGCAGGGAGTGAGAGACAATTGGAACAGGTTAGCAATAGACATCATTCTTTATGGCAGTTGACATTTTCTTATACTCATTCATTGTGGACCATCTTGGTTCATGGTATGGTGACCACTATGTCAATAAGATTCTGCTAGTTTAGTTTGCTAGTTGGAGTTAATTTTTTTATGAATGGGGTCTACCTATTGAAATATTGACTGAAAACAATATGGCTTTCATATGTAAGCTCTAAGAAGTTTTTGAGTATATGAGGTGTGTGTTTGTGATTCAAATGCACCTATATACCTGTTGGGGAATGGCATAACAGAAAAGAGTCACAGAAGCTTCAAAACCATTGTGGCTAGAAAACAGTGGTCTATACTAGAGACTGTCTATTGGTATAATGTCATGCCTAAAGACAACCTTTTACCTTCTACAGCACTAACCAATGCGCTTCATAGGTACTATATTCAAGTACAGGGCATTGATGCCACATTCCTTTCTGAACTGGTTGTGCAATACAAGATACTCCTTCTCAGTAACAAGGCTGCATTAAGTTGGTTATGTCTGTTAATTTGCCATTATTTATATGTGACTTAATGGCATTTGATTGGATAATCAACTGCTTCCATTTTAGTCACCCTTCATTGGCTAATCTACTGATGGGAAAGTCCATAAATATTTGCTGGCAATTTATAGATGGCCAACACACATACGAGCCCCCCCCCCCGAAAAAAAACGCAATCCCACAATATATACTAAATATAGTAGGTGTATATCAAACCATTTGGTTGCCTATAAAGGACAGACAAAGAAATTTTTTCCAAGTATTTATATAGATTTCAAATCAACAAAATTTCTAATTATGTTTTAATCTTTTTGAGAAGATTAAAAACCTGCTGATGTTCAAAGTGGATTCTTCATATTTTAGGGAAATAGAAACAGAATTAAAAATCAATGATTGGGGGGGGGCATAGTGTCTAAGGAAGGACAAAGAATTTGTTTCTTCTTTGGAACTACAAGAACTCTTTAATTATTCTTTTCCATTTGATTAAAATAAACAAATATTGATTTGGGAATTTCACAAAGTTTTTTCTATCTCATTAAAGATTCAAAAATATTCTTGAAGACAAAATGCAAAATCATTGGTACTTTTTTTTGTTTGTGTCTTGGTTTTTTTTGTTATGATTTAAAAGTAATTATAAAAGTAAATAGAAGTAAATAAAATGCTGAAAAGACTGTTCCACTGATTTTCTCTTCTTAAAAGCTAAATTGGCTTTGTCATCATATTTATACAAAATGATTCTAAATTTTATTCATTTTCAATCACTGTAGAATAATGATAAGTATGTGTAGTGATTATGGTAAGAGATATTACTGTTTGTCTTCTTTGACAACCAAAATAAGTACTTCTGTACTATGGATTTTCATTTTGCTGCTGACTTCATAGCCAAAAAAAATCCCCAAGTTAAAGATATGGAAAAATGTTTAGAGATTACTATAAATACTAATTACAGAGTCAGTTTTCCCTATCCATCTCAACATTCTTTAAATTTCTACAATACCTGATAAAAAAAAATGTCAAATCTGAATGAATTTTAATGTTATTGTCCCAATCTATTATACCATTAAATGAATTTATACAACTCTAGTTCCATGAGCAGGATGTGATACAAGGTCAATTGTTAATCAAAGTAGAACAGGTTTTAATTAAAAAATATCCTTCTCCTAGACTGATAGCCTAACCAAGGCTAAAGAACCCAGCCTGTCCTACTATTTACCCATAGTTGTCTGAAGAACAGGTGGATGAATGCCTTTCCCAAGGGCATTAGCACAAAGTGAAATGCAAACAATTTCATCTAGGATTTGAACTCTAGTCATCAATTAGATTTCCTATGATGATAACCATTACACTAAGCCCACCACTTTATACCATTAAATCAAAAGAAATGCCGGAGAAAATTATCAAATATATTTGAAGAAACAATATAAAAATATATTTAAAAATTGTACAATCACACAGGAAAAACAATCTAGGGAGCCCTGAAAAATTAACAAAGACTTGCAAAAAAAAAACCTGTCATTCATGCTTAACTAAGTTCTCGATAGGAAAAAGTATCATGAACATGTGCACATTTGGACACAGGCAGACCCTTACTTCTGGTCCATCTATAAAGTTATTCTTCCATTTTAACAATATAAAGAAATCAATAAAAAAAATCACTCTTTGAACATTGATCGAGAATATCTTTTCCTTTTTGTTAATTAGTTTTCATTCCTTCAATGCAGTTAAGCAATACTGAACCTGGAGAGTACTAATTGGGTAACTATTTGAAAACATCTTTTAATTTGAACTGAAGAAATATTTTTACTTAAGCAGGAAATATCCCTAGATGCATTCAATATTATAAAATAAGATGAAACAAAAATTACATACATAATATCATGTTGAATATTTTAATCTCTTATATCAAACTCTTTCCACCCCTATTGGTAGGTTTAGAATATATCAAACTCTTTCCACCCCTATTGATAGGCTTATAATATACCAACTGCATCCTTTACAGTGAAGTAAGACCCCTCCCCCACAAAATAAGTTTCCTCAGTATGATACTAAATTGTATCCTGTAGTGAAGCTTTTATTCTTGTGCTCTGGGGAGTTTGGAGTATCCTTTCATTGCTATTACTCCCAGGTCCACTCTGATTCAGATTGATCATATCTGATAGGATCCCATTTGTGGTTCAAATAGATGTTGGAAAATTATTATTATTGGATAAGAATATGTAAAACATAACTCTCTGCAAAAAAAAAAGAAGATTTTTGTTAACAAATAAAATTGTGAGAGTAAAATGATTTCATTGGAACATTAAAAATATAAGTAGTTTATGATTATAATCAAATATTTAGAAATTATTCAAATTTTAGCATTAAATAACTCATAAAGAGTTGGCATTAAGGAAATAAACTAAACTATTCCAAATTGTTTTTCAGTTAAAATTCATTTGTAAATAATGAATTAGGATAGTTCCTAAAATGTTTCTAACTGTAGAACTTTTAAAATGTTTCTAACTGTAGAACTTTTAAAATGTTCCTAACTGTGAAACTTTTAAAATGTTTCTAACTGTAGAACTTCACCCCAGAAGATAGCTGTAAATACTGTAAAAAAAATTGGGTTTAACAAATTCATGGATCCATCTGAACTACTTTGAAATTAATAAAACAAAATTTAATAAACATAGAAAACATGTGGACTATAATTAACTTTCTTTACCAACAGCACTTATGCCAATATTGATGACTGATGTGATGGAATTCTGGTATGTTTGTGCATGGTTACTACTGTAGGGTCCCTAAAGTCACCAGAATGAAATTGATCTGTGAAATATTAGTTGAAATAAAATCATGTATTTGAATATCTGTTTATAAATGAAATTCTAACTTATGTCAATTAACTGGGAAAGAGATAGATGTTGTCATAGCTGTAATATAACTGTTTCATTATCTTTTCTGTGCATGCCAATGGATTAGAGACAACACAACGAAGACGTCCATTTCAATATCCCTGGATCTTTATTTGTAATGATACATAAGTAACACCGGGAAGGGCTGTAACCCTAAATGGTGAAAACACTGGTTCAGTTTCTCATGCAACAATAACCAGCAAAACTTATGAAAACAAAATGGAAAAAAAAACAAAGAGTAAAAGTGGCTAATTTCAAGTGTTCTTATTAGTCATCATGATAGTATTAGAGAAAATTTGTTGGCAAAGAATATTACTTGCATTGTGGAAATATGGAAAACCACCAAATTGACTTCTGATTTACTAAATGAGAGGCAACCATCAGGTATAATGTAGCACATAGTCATTGGCAACTGCTATGTCGGTGATGGCTAATTGTCAGATTGGGAAGAAACATTAAAACACAACTCACCTCAAATGTTAGGAGTCCTGTTGTTTTTATTCTCTCTGTTTCTGAGGACATGGAAATGGATAATGGACACAATGTGTGGGGTAGCTTCTTTATTGGAGGTGCCCGTGGTGTAATGGTTATCATCATAGGAAATGGACACAGCGACACGAGTTCAAGTCCTGGACAAGACTGATAGCATTTCACATAGCACTAATACCCTTGGGAAAAGTATGAATCCAATTATTCTCCCTCTAGCTATGGGTAAATAGTAGGGCAGACTGTGTTCTTCAGCCTTGGTGAGGCAACTAGTCTAGGAGAAGGAAAACTCTGAATTAAAACCTGTTAAACTCCGCTTAAAATTTTTAAAAATTGACCTTGTGTCATATCCTGCCCGAGCGGAGGGGTTGGGTAAAAAAAAAAACGAAGGAGGTGCCCGTGGTATAATGGTTATCGTCGCAGGATATGGACACAGCGACACGAGTTCAAATCTTGGACCTGACTGATTGCATTTCACATAGCACTAATACCCTTGGGAAAGGTATGAATCCAAATATTCTCCCTCCAGCTATGGGTAAATAGTAGGGCAGACTAGGTTCTTCAGCCTTGGTTAGGCAAGTAGTCTAGGAGAAGGAAAACTCTGAATTCAAACCTGTTAAACTCTGCTTGAAAATTGACCTTGTGTCATATCCTGCCCGAGCGGAGGGATTGGTAAATATGTGTGGGGTAGCTTTTTCATTCTTTTTGCACGGAATCCCCATGGCATAATGGCTAAAGTCTTCAATTTTAGCCTCAAAATAAGTGAGTCCAAACTCCAGTTACACTATAATGTTTACTTTCAGATTAATAGCCTTGGGAAAGGCATGAACCTTCTTATTTTCCAGTTATGAATTAAACTATATTATTGCTATTTTTCTACAAGGATTACTTTGCCATTAAATAACCCATAATGGTTGATATGCTATTAAACAAAGAAACCCATCTGCAATTCATTCTAGTAAAAACCAACTCTTCCAATTGTGGAAATATGGCAAACTAGCAAATTTACTGAATGAGAACCAACTATCAAAAATGAAGTAACTTAGTCACCAATGACTGCTATGTTGATGATAGCTAATCATCTAGTAGAAGAGGAGAAACACAAAAACATAACTTGCCTCTAGTGTTAGGACCTTTGCTGTTTTAATCTGTCCTTTCAGTTGGATAATGGACACAATGTGTGACATAGCTTCTTCATTCTAGTTGGAACTGGCTCTTCCTATATCTTTGAAAGGTTCACTTGCTCTCTGCAAATGACTGTCTCTTCAAACCCTAGCCACCAAAAAGAAAGAGTGAACCACAAAAACTATCTTCTCTTATTAACGTTCACAGAACAGTTAACTTCCACTTTTGCTTTCTCAGATGGCTGACCATGTCTTATGATTTTGGCAAATCCTGGTTTACTACAAGAGCAAGCATATCTTGTTACACCTAGCTTACCAGAAGAGATGTTGAACTTAGTCAACTTTTCTTTCCTCCAGCTGCTGGTTTTTTACATAATTTATTTGTTTGCACTCTGGTACCATTCACTTACTATGTTAAAACGATTAACTTTTGTCTTTAAAGACTACCTCTCATCCAGAATTTATTATCATATTATCATAGGAATTTACAAAATTTTGTTGTAAATGGCTGGTCTAAATAAATTCTCTGTTATCAAAGATAATATACACAAATATCTTGGTAAGAATAAACCTTATTTATTTGTATACATTTTCTTAAAATTTCTGATATTTTTTAAGTTTCTCAATATTTGATCTGGTTTAATGTTTTGTGTTTCTCATTCAGATTGCAGACTTTGGTGTGAGTAATGAATTCACAGGGGGAGATGCCTTTCTCACAACAACATCAGGAACTCCTGCTTTTCAGGCACCAGAAACTCTAAAAGGTGAAAAAAAATGCTCTCTTTTTTATTTTTAGTTTGTCACCATTGTATTCAGTGACATGAAACTTTATACTGAATAAATTCCAGGGATTACAAACCATTATAACTTTAGTAATTGTTGAAGAGAGATTCATTAACCATATAACTATGAGTGGATGCTGAAGTTCTCAGTCCAACCAAGAGAGGATGAAACATATGCTATTTCAGATATTCATTCCACAGTTCAATGCACTTAGCATATCATTACTCAAATTTTAAAAGTTGGGCAAAGAGAGTTTTATCACCAATCTTGCCATCACAAAAACAGCCTTCATTTGATAATGACTGTGATTATACACAGTGTTATGATGTAAACTTCATTACCACTAAACCAAAGGGCAACAGCAATACCCCACAATATCACTAAACTTGTTTGGTTCTCTATCAGAATATGAGAAGTCCAGATTCATGTGTATGTAGCTTCTACTCAATATTTTTTTAATAAACTTCTTTTTTTTCTGATACATCCATCAGCCTGGTTGGTTAAAGTTTAATTGGCAATAAATGCCGAAAATTCTACTCGAATGGAAAAATGATACACAAAAGTTGATATGCCATTAAACAAAGAAGCCAAACCAAACCAATAAAAGATATATTTACAAGGCCTTATTTATTTTCTATTTATTTCAGTATTCTTATCTAAAAAAGATTTATACTGAAATGCTTTTTGCTATGTATCTAATTTTGGACCAATGGGAAGAATAGAGAATGAGTTTCTAAATATCTGCTTGGAAACTTTACAAGAAAGTCATTAAACTGATAAAGAACAGCAGTGGGAAATCAGACAACTAAAGGAATCATTCAATATGCTAGACACCAGCAAACTTACAATTAGGCCAAGTATAACAAGGAACACAATATAGAAGCCAGTATTCAAGGAAAGAGTGTTAAATCCAAGAATCTATAATAACGACAGATTATTTAAAAAAAATGGTCTGGTTGAAGAGGTAGACAAAATGACATTAAGGTTTAAGGCTCATAAAAATGGTCTCTGAATTGCTCCATGGGATAATCAACCCAATCAAATAATGCTGTAGAATACACCATCTGCATCTCTGTACAGGGGTAAGCTCCACCCCACAAGTGCCCTCGATAATCTGATGGTGAGACTCCAGTAATGCTGAAACTCTGGGGAATGCGAAGTACTCCTTCCTTGCCATTGCTCCCAGGTCCATTCTAACCCAGAGTGGTAGCTTCTGATAAGGTTGTATCTATAGGTCAAATAGAAATGTTTGACATTTAAACTGTGCAAACAAATGATTTATGTTAAATCAAGTTGTTAAAAATAGAACTGTTTGATCATTTAACTGTGTGTAGACAAATGTCTGATGTTTGATTGAATTGTTAGTGATACATAGCAATACTTGAAACCATTTAACTGTGTAGAAATAAAGCAATACTAGTGTACAAACAAATTAGTTCTAACTCATTTCAAAGTGAAATTACAGACAAACTAATCTCTTACATATCATATATCTATTTAAATGTGTGCAAACAAATGACTGATGTTACTATTACATAGCAATACTTGAAACCCTTTAACTGTGTCCACTAAAATGAGCTCAGGCTCATTTAAAAATGTTATCAACAAAATGTGTACAAATCATATATTTAACATATATGTATAAAGGATTTGGCATTAAATAACCTAGAATGTTGATATGCCATAAAACCAAACCAAACTCTGGAATTATGGTCTAGAGGATAAAAGTATTGGGTAAGATATTCCAGTTGGAGTCTATCTGGAAGTCATGAGTTCAGACCCTGGGTTCAAGTTCAGCTGAACAAAAAGCAAAAGAGATATTCCTAGACACAGACAGAGCAAGAAGGACTGTCTACTTTTGTGGGGACTGAATAAGGAGTTTTGTTCAAAATTCTCTGAAGGTTACAAACTACAACAAAAGATACCTGAAGAAATACAGGAAGTACATAGGTCAAAACATTGTGAGTATAACAACCGAGATGAGGACAATAGTCTGAGATATTCAAATAACAACACAATAT